>OZ012738.1:520254676-520978888 GCA_963859935.3 Lathyrus sativus
AAAGAAAACACTATTTACATCCATTTGATATAACTTGAAATCTTTAGAGCAAGAATAAGCTATTAGAAGGCGTATAGCCTCGAGGCGAGCAACCAGAGCATAAGTTTCCTCATAGCCAATTCCCTCATTTTGGTTATAACCTTGATTCACTATCCGGACTTTGTTCCTAGTTATCACTATGTTTTCGTCGAGTTTGTTCTTAAAGGCCCACCTAGTGACAATAACTTGATGACCTTGTGGATGAGGGACAAGTTCTCATACATAATTTCTTTTAAACTAGTTTAACTCATATTGCATGGCCATAAGCCAATGCTTATCAAGTAAGTCATCTTTAGTGTTCTTAGGTTCAAATTTTAAAATGAATGCAATGTGATAATAAAAGTTACTTATCTTGGAGCGTGTTGTTACGCCTTTGGTGATATCTACAAGCACGCTATTGATTGGATGATCCTTGGAGGTTCTCCAAGCCAAAGGAAGGTCGTTCATTATAGTTGAACATTCTTCCTTCTCCCTATTACAATCATCATATTCTTCTTTCTCAAGTTCAATCTCTTTGGGATGATCAATTCATTATCAGGGATCAAGTTTATAAATGTAATACCCCATATTTAATCCCTTAAATGCTCAATTGGGTGTCAATTGGGATCAACTGAGTTCCTATGCACTCTAACTTGTGCCAGTTGGAATAATTGAAGCTCTTAAGTGCTCTAAATGTCATCAATTGGGACCAATAAAGTAACTAGTAGACTCTGAAGAGATCATTTATTCATAAAAGAGACAAACCAATATTAATAAGTATAAGAGAGGACATTTTGATAACTCTAATATTTGGTCAATCGATGTTAGATGACAAAATATCAAATGGAGATACTTATGTCATTACTTAATATTATTATATATTATATATTCTATATGTAAGAAGAGAGAAACAAGAAAAGAGGAAGATAAGAGAAAAGGAGAAGAACTCATGGAAGAGGAAGAAGAGGAATTCATCATCATCAATCCATCTCATTATCTTTATATCCAAGG
Organism: Lathyrus sativus; assembly: GCA_963859935.3. Taxonomy (NCBI): domain Eukaryota; kingdom Viridiplantae; phylum Streptophyta; class Magnoliopsida; order Fabales; family Fabaceae; genus Lathyrus; species Lathyrus sativus. The sequence goes on from OZ012738.1 coordinate 520,255,706, forward strand.
TGAGTTCCATTAGATAGTATAACTTTTGGGAAAAAGTTGGAGAATATTGGGAGGGTTGGGATTTGTGTAAAAATGTGATTAAATGTGAATTTGATGTTGATACATGTTGTTTTGATGAATTCCATATCTAAATCATGTTATACCATGTTTGTTGGGATGTTTGGATATGTTTTGGTGGTGTGGGTTAAGAATTTGGCTATGGTTGCTTTCATTTTCACGCTGTTGGGATTCTGAGTTTCGTATGGGTTGATGTGCGAACTCTAGGCGACCAACTTTTCTACTACGCTCGCTGTGCAAGCTTCCGTGAATGGAAAATGAGCTTTTCGTTGTTTGGTCGCTATGCGACCATGAACCAATTTTGATTCTGCCATCACCTCGCCTTGGGGTCGCTGTGCAAACTGAAAACGATCAAGTCTCGCCTTCTACTCGTTGTGCAACCATAGCAGGGTGCCGTTTTCTCGTTTTTGATTTTGAACCATAACTTAGATTAAGGCCTGGTCGGAAGTGTTGGAAAGATATTATAATGTTGTATGTGATAAATAGTGAAAATATGGATATAGATGTTTGATTAATTGAATAGTATTGGATCAAAAGAGATATGGAATAATATGTGAATGGGTGAAGATGAACACCTGGTATTATGATGAGCACCATGTGAAATGGTTTGATAATTTGTGAGGGGCCTTTGTTCTGAAAGACATATATATGTTGTGATCATGTTTTAACTAGGAATGTTGGTAGAGGAAATGTTGGCTCTATGTCTTATGTGGATTATTTATACTTGACTAAATTGTGTTATTATATGTACTTTAAGTGTAATGTATATCTATACATGGATATTTTGGTTGTGTGGTAAAATGCTTAAAAGATTATAAGAATGGTGAGGAAACCCTTGATATTAATTAATGGAATAAACTAGTAAAGTGATTAGGACATGATGAATAACATAGATGACAATACTTGTGCAATGATGCCTAGGTATGTATCATTGGCAAGTAGTTGCCTAGTTGTGAGGAAAGCTTTGTATGGAACATGTATGGTTTGTATTGTTTATGGTTAAGGCAAACGTGATGCCTTGTGATTGTTGAATTTAATCACATTATCCTTAGTGATTACATAAGCGAATGGAGTCTATAGGTAAAAAGACTTGTGATAGGGGAGGTCCGTGAGAATGGACGATTCATAAGGTCGATTATATGTCCCTTAGAATCCGAATCCATTCAATGTTATGTTATGCTTTATCACATAGTCGAAAATAATCCCTCAAGAAGTGATGTTCCTAGAGTTGAGGCTTATATAGAGAGCTCCTTTGAAATATATGCACTATTACTTTAACAAGTTTGATTCCCGTGTGTAGTACGAATGGAGCCTACGGGTAAAGAGACTTGTAATGGGTTATGACCCATATCAAGTGACGATTCATGTGGACTATGTTTCCCTTGGATATGAATCCATTTTGTATGTCAAAGTTTACAAGGATCTATGACCCGTGTCGAACTCTTAGACGTAGGAGATGACAGTAAAAGGGGATGCCTTGGTAAGGTTTCCAGTTGGTGATTGTTTGAGTTGATGAACTCAAGATACATGTTCCCATACATTACGAACTGTGTGAACTCAAGTCTTATCCCTTTCCCTTTTAACTTGAGAAAGAATTGGTTAGAACCTTGTAGAGCCGAGTGAACTCATAAGATAGAGGAACTCACTGAGATTATTGTCTCACCTTATTGTTGTTGTTTCTTTTCAGGTATTGTTGTAGGTTTAGTTTGCAAGTGAAGTTATGCTTGGGTGTTTCAAGGGAAGCCTAGGTTATGTTTATTCTACTGTGTATTGTGTATCTCATACAATGAAGGATATTGTACTTAGATCTTAGTTTTTTATTGTTTTGCCACTTTCCATATCTTGTACCATAGGTTTTCTTTTATGTTTTAGAAATAGCCAAGTATTTAAATTATGCCAATAGGCATTTATGATAGTGTTTATACCAAATAATAACTCTTGTATTATATGATTCTAGACATATATTATACAAGGCAATACAATAAAAAAATATAAAAATATTTCTCAAAGGCTACTTTAGATACTCCTTTGCCATCGTGAGGAGTAAGTCGAGCAAGCCTTATACCCTTAGCATTCGTTTCAGTGCTAGGGGGATTTGGATGTCAAGGGCATGAGCAAAAGTGGCGCTGAGATAAAATTGTAGCAGCCAGATATGGTCTCCAGTTTAAAAAATATAGACCTCTCGCCGAAGGTCTTCAGACGCATGACCCGATGACTCCTAAAGGCTTGCCAAGATTAGTTTGTTGAGGCAGACATTAACCCCTCATGAAGGAGAGTGGTTAGGGAAACATACATCTTAGTAATTTAAATCCCGTGAGGTTAGAAGATATACCAACACAACCAGTAGGTTAAAAAGGCTATGTGTTCATGAACATCGACGACATCACTAGAGCCCTGATGTTCTCATATGAAAGTGCTATAAGCGTGGCTGGAAAATGTGAAGTTAGTCTCACCAGAAGGTTTATAATCCTCCATACTAGGCCAAAGACCGACAATAACAACAAGATTGAAAGGGGTGGGATTGACCATCCCACAAGGTAATTGGAAGGTGTTGGTAAAAATCTCTCAGAAGTATATCACTGTAAACAGCATGGCCAGATCGTATCTAAGACCTACCCTAGAGAGTTAGATAATGTCGTAGATCCCTTGTTTTTCCCATATGGATCTCTTATGTGACTCCACCCAATCTAGTCAGGTAATATAGGCAGAGTCAGCACTTTCAAAAGGAGTCAAGGAGTAGAAGGTGCATTTTTTTGTAGAAAACCAAGGTCAATGGAAGAACCCTTGAAGACCACGGGACCCTATTTTTCCTTGGGACAAATGGGAAAAAAGTTATTCAAACACCTGATAGTTTGGAGGCTTCAGGGATAGGACCCATGAAAGAGAAGGTGGTACCCTATACTGAAAAAGGGACCACAAATTTACGTACCAGGGACATATGAGCATCCGCCATAGGTGGTTCCCGAACGTATGTTTGATCGTTGGCTATAATCAACTCATCAAGAACATCAACGAACACAAGGTGATCATGAATGAGATGTTTTAGTGCCATTTCAAAATCGAGTAAGGTTGATGAGGATTTGGCTGAATATTGATTTAGAGTGCAACATCTTCTTGTTGTAAAGACGGAGATAAACACAATGGTATTATTTATTTGACTGATAAGGAGATTCTCAAAGGTTGTTTAAGTTCGTTGTTTGATGGACAAACATGGGTCACCTTAATTGTAGGTAAAGGTTGAATTGGACCCCTTTAGTGTGAGGAAGATGTCGTGCGTTTATCTTTGGGGTTGTTGTTTTCCTCTACAATCATGCTAGCGAAAAATCTAGGAGGCAGGGAATGGTTATAATTTTGTGTAATTCTTCTCTCATAGTTCACCATTATGACATTTGAGTGAAAATGTTTGAACGTTCATGAATGTTCCCACATACTTTGACATAGTCGCCCCCATCTCGGGCTCGCATGGGTCGGGTGGAAAGCTAACCTTTGTTTTGACATCACTAAAGACTGTGCCCCACCAAGGCTTAGTTCCCCTTTCTTATTTCTAAGTAAATATCTTGTTTGAGGCTGACATATCTTAGGCTCCAACACCCACGCTCTAGAGTGGCTAGCTTCAAAGAGGTATTGTATGCCAAGTAAGACTTCATTTTCCTCATTTAAAGTATCATCATGATAACCTTCTACCTTATTTTACATTGGAAAAGACAATGATAAAATCCTATAAAAGTTATTAGATTACTTAATTCATTCATTACATTATATAGTCTTTCTCTATTTGTATTCATAGAGTATAGGGGAAAACTTAGATAAAATATCGGTTAATATTTATAGCATTCCATATTTTTTGGGATAGGTTCTGATCTCACCTGATCAGAAAGGATCCATGGCCTGCCACACGTCGTTGGATTGCAACTTTCACCAGAGTTATGGAGAAAGGAGGGGGTGTACATGCAAGGCACTCTGATGCTTAAGTGAGTAAAGGATCAGAGTGTGAGAGCAAATACAGAGAAATATGTGTAGAAAATAAGATACCTGACCCTCTAGTGAAAGAGAGTATTTATAGAGAGACCCAAGCGCAAGACCAACGATTACTTGCATTGGGCCAGACTGCCAGGCCCAACCCAAGTAACTGCCAGGGCTTACATGGCATAGTGAAGACCAGCATGTGGTCTTCACCCTAGATCAACTACCTGTGATCTTCGGAAGGTGGATTGACCAACTCTTTTGGAGGTGGGTAGTTGCCTGATGACGTGTCCCCGCATGGGATAACACGTGGAAAACATGGGGGAAACATGTGAGTTTTCCCGTAAAATGAGTCGTTTGCCCGACATATGTGGCTCGTGCCCGACATGGGAGGATTGGGCCTTATTTAGGCCTCTCCAACATAGTATTGGGTTGGGCCTTCCCGGCTGAGGGGTAGGTCCCGACCCAGTCTAGAATAGGAGCCTCTCAAGTCATTGCTCCAAGGCGGAAGAGTGACGACTTAAGGAAAAGCCCACGTCAAGGACAGGTAGAGAAGGCGGTCTTATGCCCGGAAGATGTAGTCGAGGGCCATGATCATCGGAATATCATGTCGGGGAGGCAAAAAGATGACAAGGGCGCTAGCTTTTTGAGCTCGAGGGAAAATGAAGGGGCATGGTCAGTCACAGTTGCCATGTGTTGGGTGCCCATTGCTCATCCTAGAGCGGCTAGTTATAGGGGTTCTTAAGTGCCTAGGGGCACCTCGAGTCCCGTGTTAGGCTTATGAATAGCTCTGTTCTGCCCCATTTCTCACTTTTCACTCTCTTTGCTCTTGACGGTGCTTCCTTTCTCTTTTGTCTCCTCAAGTTCTGCGCAGTATCATCCGCCGTCAGCCGTCGTTCTGACCGCCGCCTCCATCGTCTAGAACAACCACTCCAAGTAAGTTTCTTGATTTTTTATTCTGTCTTTCACCTTTTTCACCTTGTTTTACTTATTTTCCGAAGATCCCGCGGTGGACATGATGAATGTCCCTAGGAGATCGCAGGGTTTTCTGGTGAATACGTCGGGCAACCCTAGAAGAAAAAGTAGGGATAGGATGAATGTCCCAGGGACAAGTGCTGAAGGCCTCGGGCAGGCAGGTTGATCATGGGTGAATTCCCCGGGGACACGTGTTAAAGCCCCCGGACGTATAGGATAGTCTTGATGATTACCCCAGGGAGCCAGAAGGCTCTTCGTGGGTGCATTCTGGTTTGGGCGCAGTTCCTCCTCTGGAGTTTTACGCGCCTTGCCGGGGACCAACGTCGGGGACCATGCTTCTGTTTGTCGAGGTGCTAGAGGTTCTGCCCGTGGGAGTCTCCCCTCTCTGCCCTTTCACTTGATCTGCAGTGGAAGGGTGGATTTGATTCTAAACATCTAATTCACCAATTTCCTCTGCTTTTCAGGTGTAAATGGCTGTTTGGGCCCAAGGAACCGTTGAAATTGACAACGAGCCAGATTATTTGATGGTGTTGCCTGGCAAGGATCACATGAGGTCCCCCGGGGATTAGGCCGGGGAGGAGCCCTTGAATATCTCATCCCACTTTGTTTAGGACGATTATGATGCTTTTACCAATGTCGAGGATCGTGTCGAGGACTCCATTGTTAACTAGCAGACATACAGACCGCAGGTAACCCACCAGATATGCTCGGCGTACAGGGGGATGAGATTCTCTATGTACGAGTTCGCCTTCCGAGAGGCGGGGTTGCGTCTGCCCTTCACCGAATTTCAGCTGGGGGTGTTTGATTGGCTTCAGTTGTCGCCCTCACAGCTTTATCCCAATGCCATCGCGTTCGTGCGAGCGTACGAGATTGTTTTCCAGTATCTTGGTGTCGGGGCCACTCTTCCGCTTTTCTTCCGTATCTTTCACCTTCAGAGGTAGACTATCGATGGCCGATACAACTGGGTGTCTTTAAAGCAGTCGAGGAGACTCTTTCGAGCATATATGGATTCTATCCGACACTTTAAGGACCAGTGGTACGTCGTTAGACCGGTCACCCACGTGGCCACAATTCCCTTTTTGACCGCGAGGTCCGAGAGAAGGACAGACAACCCATGGAGGTTTTGGTATCGAAGATCCCTCTGGTTTAGATGGAGGAGCATTTCAACAGAGGCACTAATAGTTATATCATGTGGCCAGGCTCGATGAACTTCGAGGACCGAGCGACTTACTAGAAGTTGGTCGCTTTCGTGGCCAGCTTTCCCCCCACGAAGTATGTGACTCCGAATGGGAAGTTCATCCTCGATGCCAACAGGGAGATTCGCACGGAGTCACGCTTAATCAATAAGAGGGCCCTCGTCGAATGCGCCTCTGATGAGGAAGCTTTGCGCCTCTTAGGTAGTAAGTTTTCTTTATTTCCTTTGCGCCTCTGGTTTGATATGCTAACTTCATTTATTTCTCTTTTGCAGGAAAGATGTCTAGCATGCATGAGCGTGTGAAAAGGTTGGCGGCCACCAAGGCTGATAAGAAATCGGGCAAGGGAAGGATGGCACAGGTGTAACAGATGCCCGATCCAGATTCTCGGCCCAACAAGTTGTCTTCCTCTCCCTAGGGTAGTCTGTCTCCCTCTTTGCAGGGCACGCCAAAGAGAGTGCGACTATCGGGTCCAGAAACCGTTGATCTCACTGAAGGGGCGCCGAGGAGAGATTTTTCCTCCCATCCTGTGACCTGCGTCCGTCATTCTTCACTGGGGCCAACTCTCCTATGGTGGGCGCCGCGGAGGCCAAAGCTGTTCTGGGTGCTGACAGGTAGTATTTGTTTTGAGATGTATTGTCGGGCCGACGTGCCCCTTTATGTAACTATGTACAATGGGTTCTGTCCGTTTTTTCTTGAATGAATATTGTTACTTTCTACTGCGTGTGCTTGTATGTTTATTTTCTTTTATGTATGAATGTTGATTTCTTACTTGCTCGACATGCGATATCACCGACTATGCGGAGAACGAGTCGGGTGGTCGGAGATGGTACCCAGCTGGCTAGGGGTTAAGGTCCTTCGCAAAGGTCCTTCCCCGGGCGTGAACTTCCTATAGCAAGCTGGGTGTTCTGCCCCACTGGTACAACAACGGTGGAGCTCGATCGAGGGATCCCCGCTGGAGCAAGGGTCATGCACGCACACGCAAAGGACTGACTCTTGTTTTTTTGTTTTTAAAATTAGGAGTCGCGGTGGTACCGTGTCGCGCCCCTGTATCGCTTCGTTGATGGGTCACGAACAGTGTTTAAATGTAATACTATTTAAGTTTTTCCACATTCCATGGTCAAGCAAGTTTGTCCCCTTGTAGGTTTTCGAGGTAGTAGGCCCCGTTATGCGTCATGTCTCAGACGCGGTAGGGGCTTTCCCAGTTCGCGGCGAGTTTGACTTTGCGTGAGTCCTTTTGGTTTCTCCACAAGACCAGATTGTTCGTTTGGAATTCGCGCCTGAGGTCATTGCTCTTATGGCGCAAAGTTATCCTTTATTTCAAGGAAGCTTCTTGAAGGGATGCTCCCGACTGATCTCCTCGACCAGGTCGAGTTCTTCCCTGAGCGCCTCTTCATTTTCCTCCTCGGGCAAGGGGGACTTGGTTCTCCTAGATGGCTCTCTTATCTCAATAGGGATCACCGCTTCTGTCTCATAGGTCAGTCGGAAAGGGGTTTCTCGGTCGTGGAGTGCGAAGTGGTCTTGTAAGCCCAGAGGAAGCTGTGTAGCTCCTCCACCCATCCTTTCTTGGCGTCTCCTAGCCTACACTTCAGCCCGCAGAGAATCACCCTATTCATTGCCTCAGCCTTCCCGTTTATCTGCGGGTGTTCGACCAACGTGAAGTGTTGTTTTGTGCCCAGTCTGGCGACGAAGTCCTGGAAGTTCTTGTTGATGAATTGCGTCCCGTTGTCGGTGACTATGGCTTGGGGCGTGCCGAACCGGGCAAGTATGTTTTGTTTGTAGAATCGCAGTATGTTTTGGGCCATGACTTTGGCTAGAGCTTCAGCTTCTATCCACTTGGTGAAGTAATCCACGCCAACTATCAAATATTTATTTTGATAGGATCCGATGGTGAAGGGTTCGAGGATGTCCATTTCCCACCAGGCGAATGACCACGGTGAGGAGAGCATTTTCAGCTAGCTAGGTGGGGCGAGGTGCATGTCTCTGTGCCGTTGGCATCTATCGCACTTCTTGACGTGCTCTTTTGCGTCCTGCTGCATGGTGGGCTAGTAGCACCTTGCGCGTGACGCCTTACGGGCGAGTGCTCTCCCGCCTAGGTGTTGGGCGTTGATGCCCTCATGGATCTCTTGGAGTATGCTCGACACCTGGGATTCGTCGACACACTTGAGGAGGGGAATGGAGAATCCTCGCCTGTATAGTTTGTCTTCGACTAAGACATACGAACATGCCCGGCGCCAGATGATGGTTGCTTCCTTCAAATTGTCAGGATTTCTCCCCGTACGTAGGTACGTATATACTGGGTTCATCCAGCAGTCGTTGTCGCCAATGGCGTTTATCTCGAGGGGTGTTGTGTCCCTCTTAATGCTAGGGGAAGGGAGGATTTCCTGGATCACGGATTTGTTCTCGCCCTTCCTCTTCGTGCTGGAGAGCTTGGATAAGACATCTGCTCGGGTGTTGTATTCACGCGGGACATGTCTTACCTACGCGGAATCAAAGCACTTCATCTTTTCTTTTACCAAGGACAGATACTCGGCGAGGTTCTCGTTCTTGGCTTGATACTCCCCTCACACTGGTGAGGCCACGAGCTAGGAGTCTATGAAATTTTTTACCTCTTTGGCACCCAAATCTACGGCCAGACGTAGTCCCGCAAGAAACGCTTCGTACTCGAATTGATTATTCGATGTAGAGAACGCCAATGTGAGGGAAACTTCTATCAAGATACCTTCTTCGTTTTCTAAGATAATGCCTGCTCGACTTCCCGTCGAGCTGGAGGCGCCATCGACAAAGATGGTCCATTTGTGTGCCCCGGGTGTCGGGGAGTCCACAGACGACATTTCGGCGACGAATTCAACCAGGACTTGGGCTTTAAGGGCCTTCCTGCTTTCGTATTAGATTTCGAACTCGGACATTTCGATTGACCATTTGAGCATTCGTCCCAACATGTCTGGCCTTTAGAGTAATTGTTTGACGGGCTGGTCAGATCTGACCATGATCATGTGGAGCAATAAGTAATGTCGCAACCTCCTGGCTGCGTTTATGAGGGCCAAGGCGACCTTCTCGATCTGCTGGTACCTGAGCTCGGGGCCTTGGAGAGCTTTGCTCGTGAAGTATATTGGCTTATGCCCTTCCGGTGTTTCGCGAATCATCGCCGCACTGACGACCTTTGTGGTGACGGCGAGATATAAGTACAAAGTCTCCCCGACCTCTGGTCTTGATAGCACAGGTGGCTCCGAGAGGACCTGTTTGATGTGGCGGAGAGTCTGCTCGCATTCCTCGGTCTATTTGAATGTGACCTCCTTAAGCAACAGTTTAAAGAAGGGGATGGCGTGTTGTATGGACCTGGCGACGAATCGTGACAAGGACGCGAGCATCCCATTTAGTGACTAGATGGACCTTTTTATGTTTGGAGTGGTGAACTCAGAGAAGGCCCGACACTTGTCTGGGTTGGCCTCTATTCCCCGTTCCGTTAAGTAGAAGCCGAGGAACTTTCTTGCTCACACACCGAAGGTGCACTTGTCGGGGTTGAACCTCATTCTGCACTTCCTCGCCGTTCCGAAGACTTTCCGGAGGTGGCGGTATGGTCGACCTCGTCTCGTGACTTCACGATCATGTCATCCATGTGGACTTCGAGCATGTCACCGATTTCTCCTTGGAAGACTTTGTTCATCATCCTTTGAGAGGTCTCCTCGGTGTTCTACAAGTCGAAAGGAATTACGTTGTAATAGTAGTTTCTCGACTCAGTCATGAAGGCCATATGCCGCTTTCCTGACTTCACCATGAGTATTTGATTGTATCCCGAGTATGTGTCCATGAACGACAGGAGTTTGAAACTTGCAGAATTGTCGACAATTTTGTCGATGTTAGGCAACGGGTAAGCGTCTTTGGGACACACCCAGTTGAGATAAATGCAATCAACGCATATTCTCTATTTTCCATTAGTTTTTTTAATAAGTACAACATTGGACAGCCAGGTTGTGTACCAGGCTTTCGAAATAAAATTTTCCTCTAGGAGGACTTTCATAGCTTTTTCAGCAGCCTCCGCTTTCTTGGGATACTGCCTACGCCTATGTTGAACTACGGACCTAGCAGCTGGATCTATGGAGATGCGGTGGTATGCTACGTCGGGCTGGAGCCCAGGCAACTCGGCAGCACTCCACACAAGGAGGTCCGCGTTATCCCAGAGGCATGTTTTGAGCTGTTTCCTTGCTAGGTCAGGTAGGCCCTTGCCGATCTTTACGCCTCTTTCGGGGTTGTCTCCTAACATGATGAGCTCGAAGTCTCCTTCAGGGATGAGGCGTGTTGGATGGAGAAGCTTCCCGTTGTCCTCTGGCGGCGCGTCCTCAGGGTCTTTGCATTGTCCCTTTTTACCGGAAAAACGACAGTCGAGGTCGACAGAATTGATGTGCGGGAGGGGCTTTGGCTCCTAAGTTCGAGCTGGACGGTTGGTCGGTTTAGGGGCGATGTTGATGGAGCTGAGTCCTTTGAGTTCCGCCTTGAAGCATCTTCTAGCTGCTTCAATGTCTCCGTGAAGGGTGACGACCCGCCCTCTGGTTGTGTAGTACTTCATCTTCAGGTGAACTGTCGATGGTACTACAGTTAGCTCGGCTAGGGTTGGCCGTCCCAAGATGAACTAATACAACGAAGGACATTCGATCATAAGAAAACAGACCTTCACCTATCTGGCCATCTCCTCCGTACAGAAGGTGACGAGCAGCTCCACGTATCTCTAAGGCTTGGTGGCCGTGCCGTTGAAGCCCTAGAGGTTAGAGCCTACGTACGGGGTCAGGTGGCTCTCGTCCAACTGTAGGATGGTGAATATATGGGCGTACATGGTGTCCACCGAACTTCCTTGGTCGACTAGGATTCGGCGAACATCAAAGTTTTCCATTTGTGCTCTAATCAGGAGGGGAATGTTGGCGTTGGGTGCCCCTCCGGGGAGCTCCTCGAGATAGAAGGTGATTGGGTTTGATTTCCCTTTGAACCTGTCAAGGGTAGCGTTCATCTTTGAGCTCTTGTCGATGAGCTCCTCGAATTTTCTTTTGATGGACCCGACCGATAACTGGCTGGGTCCTTCACCCGATATCACCATTATGGTCGGGAAGTCCTCCCACGGGCTGAGGGCGGTCAGTGGTCTGGTAGGCTCACTGAAGAATAAGTCCTCTGGTCGGGAGACGCATAGGGCCACCTGCAGTCCTGCTTCGTCAGAGGGAATTGACCCCTCTTCGACCTTCTTCGCCTAGCGGGCCTCGGGCCGGGGAGCTTCTCGCTTACGGATGTGTTATTTCATTTGCCCCTCTTTAATTAAAATCTCGATTGCATCTTTGAGGTGAATGCAATCTTCCATCACATGTCCGTGGCTCCGGTGGAACCGACAATTTTTGGACTTGTCCGCATTGGGCTTCGGGGATGTCGGTTTTGGGAATCAGATACTGCCCCTTTGAAACTCTAAATTGATACACTCGGCCAGGATACGATTGCGGGGAGCTGTGAGTAACGTGTACTCAGTAAACCGACCTGCGGGACCCTTTTGCTCGCAGGGGCGATCTTCGCGCCTTTTTTGCTCGTGTCGTCGAGAAGGAGCAGGCGGGGTTTCTTCATGCCTCACGCTTTTGGGGGCTTCGTGCTTGCGCCCGACTCGGGCGGTGTTTGCAGCCTCTATCTCCTCATACTCGACGTGTGACTGAGCCATGTGGAGGAGAGTGTTCAGAGTAAGGGGGCGTGCGAGGCCGACGACTTTGAGAAAGTCAGAGTGCGGCCTTATGCCCCTCTGGATCAGGAATTTCTTCATGTCGTACGTCGTAGACACTTGGACGGCCTCACAATTGAACCTTTCAATATAGTCTCTAAGAGGCTCGCTCTTCCCCTGAAAAATGGCCTCTAAGACCGGCACTGTCTTTGGGTGGTGTCGGGATGTTGTGAAGTGCATGGAGAATTGGCGCTTCAGTTTGTCCCTTGAGGCGATAGAGTCGGGCGCAAGGCACTTGTACCACGCCATGGCCCTTTTCCTTAAGGTGGTGGTGAACAGTCTACACTTATAGCTCCCCGAACGTTTTTGTAGTCCAGCATCGCGTCTATGCTTTCGGTGTGGTCGTCTGGGTCAGTCGTTCCATCGTAGGTTTCCAGGATTGAGGGTTTTTCCTTCCCGGAGGGCAACGCTACTTCCCTGATGGCCCTGCACAGTGGTGAGCGTCGTGTATCTTCATCTCTACGGACGGGCGACAAAGAGGGTGAGGTTGAGTCCAGGCGGTTTCTTCATCGGCGTGGGCTCTTCGGCTGGGCCCTCAGTCTGGAGGAGGCTGCAACTGCTTTGTTCTTCTTCGGAGCCGGAGAGTGTCGCTCTTCTCGAGGAGGGGACTTGTCCCTCTTATAAGAAAGCGTTGGCTGGGGTCGCTCTAGGTGGGGACAACACCCTGCCGGTCAGGGTGATGGGCTTCTAGAGTCCTCCAAGTACCGTGTCTTCGTGGGGGAGAGAGGCTGATAGAATGTTGGTGATAGTGTTTCCGCGGGGGAGAGAGGCTGACATAATGTTATCGACGTGTCTCCGCGGGGGAGAGAGGCTGACAGAGTATCGTCGATCATGTCTCCATGGGGGAGGAGATGAACTGGGAGAAACTGGGCGATAGTGTCTCCGTAGGGGAGAGCGCGACGATTTCTCTCTCTCTCGAGCATCCTTATCTGTTCGTTTTGCCCAAAATCATCAGGTTGGTTTGATTGATCGCCGCAAACAGGGTCGTGACAGTAGAGTCGATGCCCGCCAAAGCCATAATGGGCTGGTAGATGTTGCACCCTAATTTTTGACCCTAAGACCCCACCTCCTCGTATGTTTTCTCACATTTTATCTTTTCCACTTTTAAGTGCGACTAACGGGCGTGTGCAGGTCTATTTTGCTCTAAAGGCGTCTCTGGCTGATTTTGATGATTAGGTCCCTTTAAATTAAGATTCTGGTCTCTTTCAAGTTTTTTTTCCTTATCAAGGAAGGTCTGTCCAAACGAGATTCTTACGAAATTGAGATCACGAGCCTATGGTATTGGAAGCACTTGTGGTACAAGATAATTTGGACTCAAGATTTAAGGATTATTCGTTTAAATCTTAAATTCGACGTGTGCAATTTAATCAAGTGGTGTTGTGGTGGAAAGAATTACTTTGGCTTCAATTGGCGCATTTCATATGGATTGAGTTGGTATCCAAAGTTCATCAGTTGTATTCTAAGATTTCAAGACTTTTGAGCTCGAATTAAATTCAAATTCAAATCACCATTTCAGTTAATGTACTCGATATTCGGAATTTACTAATTTAAAGTGACGCCTAAATTCAATTAAAGATTGCGAGACTTTCGGCAGAACAACATTTCCACGGGTTCAAGTCTCAGTAAATTTAAGATTTAAAGTAGCCAAAGTCAAATCCACATCCTGGGAATTCCAACTTTCATACAAGCTCGAACACGAAAGACAAGGATATAAGGTTGTGTCAACGATGTTGATTCGCTAGCATACACAACATGTAACTCTGCTGGTATTGAAGTTTGATTCTTAATGTTATGAGTTTCATTAGTTTACGTCAAAGAACGAATTTTTAACTCATTTGGAAAGAGGATTCATTTGGATTCCTCGGAGTGTTAAAACGCCCCAAATTCTAGTACGTCCGACGCACATACAACTTCGGTTTAAATATGGATTTCGGAAATTTAAAGTCAAAGACAAGTACGAGTATTTAAGATCACAACATGATTTGCCATTTGTGAAAACAGAACTATTATCTATTAATAGTCAGCGAAATCAAAGCAACTAGAATCAATTTCTTACAAGAATATAGACTTATATAGGTGAAATCAAAATCAACTTTGAATACAACCATGCCACAACTTTACAAAAGGAGGGTTATAAGTTCCTTTACTAAAGTTTTTGAAAGGCATTAATGATAACTATATTATTCACACTTATATTGAACATCAGGGGTATTAGTTGCACCCATTTTGTAGCCTTCTGAATTGATGACCAGACTTGACTTGTACGAAGAATGCACTCGAATACCATCGCGATACCGCCAGAGTTTGGTTTCTCAGCATACCTCGAGACTATATACATTCGTCTTCGAATACCACGCGAGTGCATAGAAGTCCATGTCCTCACATTTGTTGCCTTCTGAACTCTTCTGTCCTACAGGAAAAACAAGCAGTGTGAGGTGGTGAAGTGCGTTTTTCCAGTTCCTCGTGCTCAACCCCTATGTTCAGAGAAAGTCGGTACCACCGAGCTCCTATGTTAACTGCACTATTCTGCAATAATCACAGACAAATAGTAAGAAAGTGATACAGGTTCTTTCTAAAAGAGTTTTTCAAAAAAAGCAGAACAACCATTATAGAAACAAGTTGAGAAAAAAAGGATTTAAGAAGATTAAGTTTAAGTTCCAGCCCTCAGTTCGAATCATCATGGGGCGGAAGTTTGAGCGGCTGGAAGGGCAACAACGAAGGTTGTCACCGGCTTCCTACCGAGCATCGAATGAAGTTGAATTTCGGACAATGAGACAACTAATTTTGGACAGCCCACAGTTTAATCCGAAAACAATGGACGAGGCAACAACGGCATTTTCAATTCCCTCATAGGCTCAGACTGTTAAGTCATCATCACCGCATCGAACCTTTCTCGGCAAACAACACAGAACTGGCAGCCTCCGAACTTAAGTTTGTCCCTGAAAGAAGAAGAAGAAAAGTCAGTACGGGTTCAAAAGCAAATAATCCAAGAACTTGTCAGAGAGAAATCCAAACAATGTCGCGACTACTTGAGAATTTAACAGAAGCTGCTAACAGAAGTGTTAGCAGAAGTTGCCAATGAAAGAGTTCCCCGGAAGAAATCCTGAAAGCAATCCCCAAATGTTCAACCGATACATCCACGAACAAACAACATTTCAATATTGATCAAGTTTTAAATATGAAGAGTGGCCATAAGATGTTTCCAAACCACCGTCCAACATGGTGAGATGAAAGAAAATTCTAAATTACCAGACTCAGAACAGAGAAATAACCAAAGTCAGCAACTTATGTTTGAAGCTTAAAACCTGCAAAATGCAACCGATATTCAGAATGTCGTTAAAGAAATGATTTACAATTTGAGAAACAAGAAGAAGTGATAGTTTCAGCCCTCGGTTCGGATCATCATTGGGCAGAAGATTCGAGCAGCCGGAAGGGCGACAACCGAAGGTTGTCACCAACTCCCTACCGGACATTGAAAGACCAAATTTCAGACGAAAACAGTTAATTTAGGACAGCTCTATACACAATGCGAAGGCATCAACGATATTCGAAGGCAACAACACTCCTAAGGTTTTGGTTCAGACGCAACATCATCATTACCAATTGTAAAACCCTTCTCGACCACCAAGATCGGCAGCTGCTGAACTCAAAGGATTTTTCTGAAAGAAAAAGGAGAAAACGTTAAGACAGTCCAGCAACATGTAATTCAAATATTCTCAGCATCAATGAGATTCTGACAGAACAGCCAACATTATTCCCAAATTGGAATCTAGACAAATCAGTACCACTTACAATATCAAAAACTTCCATAACAGCATCATAATCCGAATTTGGAATAGCCATCAAGAGCCCTCGAAACGGATTTGGAAAGGATCGCAACATGTCAGAACATGTCTCTCCGAGAAAGGAAAAACCTTTAAGCGTCCCTCATTTTCGTTTCATAAGACGACTATAAGAAGAAGAAATGCAAGAGGCTCAAGGAGAATCCTCACAATCGCCGAGAAAGAACACAAAAAACGTATACAAAAGTTCGCAGTAACTCGCAAACCCACGAAGACCTCAGAACCCCATCACCGGTCTTCGTCTAGAAAACTACCTGAGAAATCAAATAAGCCATCAGAAGAAATCATAACAACTTCACCATATAAAACCCGAAATCACCAAGAATCACAAACTCTGGTGACTCAGAGAACTCAAATCCGTCCTCAACATCGTCTCCAAACGAATTCCGTCACAAGAACCCAGATCACAAACCGATCGCGGATCATCAACAACCTTCAAATCACGCAAATTGTGAGATTTATCCTTCAACATGTTAACATTTTTTTGGGTGTTGTTTGATTTACACAGAAATCAAAAAGCGTGTGAAGAAAGTGAGACAGATGGAATCGCGAGAAGCGATACACGAAAAAGTTCGAGATCAGAGCTAATGGAGAGGAGCAAGAAGGTCGATCGATAGAGAATAGAAGAAGGTGGAAAAATCGATTGAAGAAGGAGAGGCGGATACGAATTGGGAAAAAGGGGATTTAGGGTTTCCACTTTTTTTAATTTTATTTTATCTGTTGTAATGTGTTAATCACCGCACACACACACATCCACCACCACTAACCACCTACACCACTCACTAAACCACTCCCTAATCCGCCATTTAATCAACTAACCTTTCATTTCCTAATTAATTAGTTAATTAATCCTAATTAAGTCATCTAATCATTTGGTTTTCATAATTAAATAATTTAATAATCTTAATCTGCCCATTAACTTAACATAATTAACTCTTTTTTTATTTTATTTAAGCAATTTAAGCTAATTAAACCTTTTAACCCTTTTTTTATTAATCACTATTTGAACTTTATTTCATTTAAATAATTTGATAATCTTTTATTAAATAATGATATATTAGTAAAAAAGCCATTTTTCAATTTACTTAACCAATACTTATTTATTAATAATAACAAAACTCTTTTAATAAATTTGTTAACCTTTTTATATTAACCAAAACTCATTATTTTATTCTATTAAATTTAACCTTTATTTAAATCCACTTTTATTTAATAAAAAAAACTAAAACCATCTTATAATTAGCTTGTTTTTGTGATAATTTTTACAACCCTTTTTTTTTAATGAAATTTAACTTTAATAATAATTCTTTTACCTAATAATAATAACTAAAATTATTTATTTAATAGGAAAACTTTCTTTTAATAAAACATGATAATTTAAATTAATTTCTATCAAAATTTATTTTATCTAAAAAACTAATCGGCCTATAATTAAAACTAGTATAACATTTTCTTGAAAATCAACTCATATAGTCTAGCTCAACATTTTCTCAAAAAAAAAACAACCTTACCCTTCAAAGTAAAATCAACTTCCCGCTTACAAATCGATTCACCCAAATCAAACATTCAAACTAAAATCAATTCATCTAAAATCAATCCAACATCCCAATTAAAATCGATTAACATTGAAATACAACCTAATCGTGCACACTTACACTCACGACACATTCACTCACCTACACCTTAGCACTTACATGCGTGTGTATGGTTTTACTTTCCGCAATTTACTTTCAGCAACTTACATTATCGTACTTATATTATCGCATCGCATTCCGTCCAAAGGAAAAACCTACACATGATTCAACAATCGTGTGTAGTGCACATCATTTGCATCATTTTCCCCCACGATCCTTGATCCCATTCAAGTTGATCGATTAAGTTGGATCCTACCCCATAGGAAGGACCATTAACTTTACAATTTAGAACAAAACAATCAACAATACAACTTTTTCAAACACATTAGAGAAAGATGCCAAATCATCTTACGCGAGATAGAATCTCCACCCCACATCAATACAATCAATATTGTAGGAACTTTGCCTTAAGAGAGATAAAGGCGTACCTCGTCGATCCCTATCCGAGTACTTGAACCCTTCTCTTAAGACGATGCAAAGACTATTTTCCTACAACTTGTGGCGGTTAAATCTCTCTTAAAATGATAACACATTTCTTCTCCTAAAATCAATCAATCAACTACCCTAAATCCGTAGGAACTTTGACCACAGTCAAAGAACTCCTCAAACCCTTTAGGGGAACTACAAATACTTTGATTCCACTCCCGTAAGGATATGTAGGCATAAGATGCAATATCTTATCGAGTATACTTAGAAATAAACCCCTAGGTCTTTGAACCTTAAGCAGATAAACCTTAGCAATAAACAACATAAAACAAGAGGTTCCTGTAGAGTACTACAGAAACTTAGGATGCTAGTACCTTCCCTAAGTTTAACCAACCCCCGAACCTAGAACTCTCTAAACCTTGCATTTGTATTGCATCGTGGGAATTTCGATATTTATCCCTTCCTTTGGACAAATCAAAGATCGGTTGCGAATTAAAAGATTCAAATTAATTAATAGTTTGGTATCCAAATTTCACCGCGACAGAAATGGCGACTTCACTGGGGATGCCTCAGTGGATTTCCCTATCTTGCTTTATTTATTTATTGCTTTATATCTGCCTATTTGCTTACTTGTTTATTTGTGTTCTTTATTTCTTTTGGGTTATTATCCTTGAGTGGTGAGACAAAGTCGTACACCCGGACTTGAGAGAAATTAAGATAGGATGGTGATATATTCGATGAAGCTTATAGGGAGTGAGTCCCGACTAAGTTGATTCGAGAATCCCGCTTAGTTGAGACCCTTTTGAAAATGGTTCGGTTGAACGAGTTTAGTCGTGAAAACTTTTACTATTCTCAATTGGAGTCCATGATACTAAGGACCGTAGTTACCTTTAACCCCACTTTGGCCTTTATTAGGGCGTAGTGCGAGGCTATGAGGGAGTAAGTCCCGAAATAGTGCTACACGATGCTACACTCAAAAGAAGTTCTCTTGAGAATATTATTAACCCCCGAGTTAGTTGGGAAGTTAATAATATCCGATAGATGGGCTAATGACTTTGGGAACCTCTTTAAAACCTTGTTCTGCAGGTACGATCAACCTTTAGTCCATAACCTTTGGGAATGGGTATACCCTTGGCTCCATGCTCGTTGAAAACCTAGGGTCTCCCTTGTCTGTTTTATCTTTGTGTGTCCTTATGTGCTTACTTGTGTTTGTTGCATTCATAGAGCATCATACTACATTAGGTTTCATGGAATTCTTAGTTTATAAACATTATAGAAACCAATAAGGATTACCAAAAAAAAATATTTTTGAAATATTCTTCTAAGAGTCCTAAACTTGGATGGCCTAAGGAAGTAGGAGATCAGATTGAAGAAAACTCAAAAGACAAATACAAGAGACTCCCTTATCATAAAGGATCATTAGAAGTTCAAAATACTATCATTATATTGAAGATCCAAGTGAACAAGGGATTCCTCCCTTACTTCCAACAAGAACGAAAGAAGAGATGGAGGATTTATTTTCCTCTATCAATTTAATCTTTAGATGATGATCATGGAGAACCTATCTTCAAGAATATCCAGCTAGAAGAGCAAATCAACAAGAACAATGAAGGACTTCCTTAGGGCTTTTACTAGCTTTTATTTAGCTATTATGTTGGTACTCTTATAAGAATATTCATTTATAATCAATATCAAAAAATAATAAATGAATCTTATTTGGTATTCTATAACGTTTATAAGAACTTGAATTCCATGAAACCTTTCATTGGTATCCTTCATTTAGCATTTTGCATATGCATGTGTCTCTCCTCTTCTGTGGCTCATCCGGTCTTCTGTCTTTGTCTATCAGCTGACATCTCGACCATTGGACCAAGCTTGAAGTATTACTAAAGGGTAGGAAAGAGAATAAAGATATGGATTCCATGACCGACTTCAGGATGGTGACTAATCCGTTATTCAATCTTCCCTCTGACGACAATGTTCAACAAGTGGATGCTCCTACCCAACTTCAGCCTGTCCAAGGAGCTTCCCAACCTCTACAGCCTGTACCTAATCCCCAAAATGTTCGTCCTAGATTTGTAACAATGGAAAAAGAATTTCGTGATCTCAAGGAGCAATTGAAAATAGTGAAAGAAGATAATGCATCTGATCTTGATGCTCGTGACCTATGTCTGGTTCCAGGCGTAATCATTCCTCCGAAGTTCAAGATGCCTTCCTTTGAAGTGTACAAAGGTGTTAGTTGTCCAAGATACCATTTGACGATGTTTTTTGAAAGATGGTTGCTTATGTTGACGATGATGAATTGATGATGCACTGCTTTCAAGAGAGCTTATCCGGGGCATCCTTGATATGGTATATGAAGCTACAAAGGAATTACATTCGGTCCTGGAGAAACTTAGTCGATGCTTTCACGAAGCAATACAATTATAATTTGGACGTGGCTCCAGACAGTGATCAACTAGAAGGAATGAGTAAGAATGATGATGAATCTTTCAGGGAATATGCTCAGCGATGGAAAGAGTTGGCAGCCCAGGTTCGTCCACCACTTCCAGAGAAAGATTTAACCAAGACGTTTCTAAGAACACTGTCAGACTCTTATTATGATAGGATGGTGGGTGCTATGCCATCAGATTTCTCTAAAGTTATAGAAGTCGGAGTAAACATTGAGAACGCACTCAAAAGTGGAAGAATTCGTGATAACTTGAATGGTCCAGCTAATGAAGAAATTTCAGTTGATGATTCCTTAGAGGAAAGAAGCGTTGATGTTAATGCAGTTTGGGATTCCTCTCAAATCCTGTCAAATCCAGTTCAAGTACCTTATCCTCAACATCAGTATGAAGCGCCTACTCAGTGCAAGCAGCCACTATCTCATAAGCGAAGGTTGAATTCCCAAGATCAACATCAGAATCGACAGGTTTGAAGACGGTTTCAGAATCAAAAGATACCTCTGAGTATGCCGAAAGAAGAAACTCGTTGGTTTGATCTTATCCCAATAACTTACTATCAACTATGGTCTTATTTTGCTAGAAACTTGGTGATGACACCCAGAAAGACTAGAACCATGAAGTCTCATCCACCGTGGTTCAACTCGAACGTCAGCTGTGAATTTCATGATGGAGTGTTGGGGCATTCGATTGAAGAGTGCAAAGTTTTTCAAGAGAAAGTTCAAGAGATGATAGATGATGAAGTGCTAACCTTCAAAGGAGGAAGCCCGATCGTGAATGGAACACCGTTATGTTGATCACCTATTTAGTTTCCGTTGCTTATGTGTTTCATTTCTTTGATTAAAAGCATAATTGGCACGTAAGAACATGTTGTTTTGAATAAGTAGTGCAATAAGTGTTTGTCTTGAAGAAATTCATTCGTTTCACTCTTAAAATGTTTTTCGTAATTTTATAATGCCAACTTTACCCAATTTTTCTCACTTTGGTGAAGAATTGGAAGGAGGATGATGAAGTAAAACGCATGATCTCTTGTTGTATGCTTCGAACAAAAACCCTACTGATGATGTAAGGCATTATTTCAACCGCCTAAACACCAAAATAGTTAACCCTTCTTTAAGCCTTGAGGAAAGATCTGTTTTTTCTCCCAAACCAAAACCTCGTTTTTAGCCTGGGGCAGGATAATATAAAAAAATAATGAACATCTTTCGAAAATTGGGTGGGCACAAATATACTAACCCTTTATTCCTCCGCTTTACAAGTCATAAACTAAAGCCCATATACGACCCTTCAAAATCCCAATTGAAGTAAGGTTTAGTTTGAAAGCATACGCAATGAGATATCGTTTCCTGACTCCTTGAGCTATGCTCAAATTAAATCGGTTTTTATAAATAATTTTAATTTATATCCTAACTAGTGATTTCGTTCACCAGTTATTGTGATATCTCTAAAAAAAAACTTCAAGACAAACGTGTGTTGCATTACCTGTTTCGAAATTAACATTTATGACTTGCTAAATGCGCTTGACATCTTAGAAAAATCACATACGGACGTGGATGGACTTAAAGACTTTGCTAACCTGGGGCAAGTTATTTTCCAAGAGGTTCGATTTGTACGAGTTTGGCTTCATCTAAAGCACAAATTGGAAGACTCAGTTATACCGCTAATCAGGGGCAGTTACGTCGAGATTCAGCGAATCTCTCTGAGAGTTTGAAAACAATGGGGCATTTGGACATCATGTTTTCTGTAAAATCCTCTCAAGATATTTTTCTCTTAAGCTAGGTGACTTGGGGCATTTGAAGCTTTGAAACGAAGCGGATGTTTACTTCATCCTCAGGAAGCTCAACTCCGACATGTTCAACAACTACGATGACCCAGGATATTTATTTTATCCCCTATGAAGCTTTAGTTTGGGTACCTTCGTCTACAACTTCGTACAACCTTTCAACCTTATCAAGATGTTACATCCCAAATAGATTGATCTCTATTTCCCAAGGGAAATTTTGAAGCCCTGAAACAAGAGTGTGATCCCATATCTGGTTCTCCGTTTATCCCCAGTGGTACTTCTATCTTCGAAGATTGGTCAAGATGTTTACCCCGAGATGTTTATTTCATCTCCGGTCGCCTCTTTCTGTTTGTTTTGGTCAGCATAAGCATACGCATAGCATATAAGTAGACAACATGGCATGTGCATTTGTTTGCATTTTTTGTGTTTATTTTTATTCTGTCGCTTTGGCTGTAGTTATCCCTAGGTGTTTGGGTGCGTCTTATCCCTCCAATCAGATTTGTCAACCCTAGGCAGAAAAAGCACAATGTTTCATTTTTCCCCATGGAGTTCAATCCTCATGGAAGATGGTTATTTTAGTACAATTCCATTTGAGTTCATACCTCAATGGTCGAGTCTTGCTTGACAGTTTCTTTTCGGCTACTTCCCGAATCGAACTTCAATTTTTAGCAATCACATCATAGGCGTCTCCAACCTTTGAACATGGATTAAGTGTGCATTTATTTTGCACCTTATTCCCCCCGGAAGAGTATTCATGAAGACAGACATTTCTTCAACAATTTTTTCTCGAACATCTACATTTGGACTATATCAATCTCTTTATTTGAGCAACTCGTTTTGATCAGGATCTTATTCAAAACGACACACGACATTTTCTACAAGACAGTTCATCTACCCTCAGTGGGCTCTTCAACATTATTGACTCGTGAAATGGCATCGCTCCATAAATCCATCAGAGAAGTCCTCCGAAGAAATTACAGACATTTCTCTTTATTTGAGCATTCACACATTTTTACAACAACTAGGATGCTCCTCAGGAATTTATTCCCCAGCGAGTTCATCACACAAGTTTACTTCCGTCAAGTGACATCTCCCCGAAGAAGTCAAAGAAGTTTATCACAATAGTCTTCCTTTATTTGAGAAGGCATACATTACAATTCAACCGGCCTACATCTCTTTCGAAGATCCCCGATGAAGCTTTACAACTACATCTACAACAACATTTACCATCTACAAGTTCAACAACTACAGTCTACAATGACGATCATTCGAACATCTTAAAGTTCCTGGTTAATCTCGACAGTAGATTCCCAGAAGACCTCGACAGTAGGTAGTTCTATTTCATTTCCTGGTTAATCTCGACAGTAGATTCCCAGAAGACCTCGGCAGTAGGTAGTTCTATTTCATTTCCTGGTTAATCTCGGCAGTAGATTACCAGTAGACCTCGACAGCAGGTATTTCAATTTCTTTTCCTGGTTAATCTCGGCAGTAGATTACCAGTAGACCTTGGCAGTAGGTATTTCAATTTCTTTTCCTAGTTAATCTCGACAGTAGATTACCAGTAGACCTCGGCAGTAGGTATTTTAATTTCTTTTCCTAGTTAATCTCGGCACTAGATTCCCAGAAGACCTCGACAATAAGTAGTTCTGTTTCAGTTCCTGGATAATCTCGGCAGTAGATTTCCTGAAGACTTCGTCAGAAGTATTTCTCCAACAGACTTCAACACAGAATCTCGGCAGTAGATTCCTTACAGATTTTAGTAGTACATACTTTGGCAAAAGTATTCTCAATTAAACTTACAAGTCTCGGCAGTCGACTTCTCCAACTGATATCTTAAATCAATTACATTTAACTTACACAGTAAGTTCTTCAAGTGGATTTTCTTGCAAGTTCTCCATAACATATTTACAGATACTTTGGGATTGCCAATCTTTCCTCGTGGGGTCTCGTTTTGTCGAGCCTGTTCTTCCCGTGTGTTGTGTTTCTCCCCTGTGGCGCCATCTCTCCACAGGATCCTGTCTTGCATTTTCATATCATTACATATCATTTGCATTCGGTGGCTTCTTAGGGCCAAAAATCCGTGCAATGTTTGTATTTAAGTCCCTCCTATCCCGTCGAGAAGAAGACTTCAATCTCAATATCTCCAAATAGGAGTAACTTAAATAGGGGCATCTGTTGCACCCTAACTTTTGACCCTAAGACCCCACCTCCTCGTATGTTTTCTCACATTTTATCTTTTCCACTTTTAAGTGCGACTAACGGGCGTGTGCGGGTCTATTTTGCTCTAAAGGCGTCTCTGGCTGATTCTGATGATTAGGTCCCTTTAAATTAAGATTATGGTCTCTTTCAAGTTTTTTTTCCTTATCAAGGAAGGTCTGTCCAAACGGGATTCTTACGAAATTGAGATCACGAGCTTATGGTATTGGAAGCACTTGTGGTACAAGATAATTTGGATTCAAGATTTAAGGATTATTCATTTAAATCTTAAATTCGACGTGTACAATTTAATCAAGTGGTGTTGTGGTGGAAAGAATTACTTTGGCTTCAATTGGCGCATTTCATATGGATTGAGTTGGTATCCAAAGTTCATCAGTTGTATTTTAGGATTTCAAGACTTTTGAGCTCGAATTAAATTCAAATTCAAATCACCATTTCAGTTAATGTACTCGATATTCAGAATTTACTAATTTAAAGTGACGCCTAAATTCAATTAAAGATTGTGAGACTTTCGGCATAACAACATTTCCACGGGTTCAAGTCTCAGTAAATTTAAGATTTAAAGCAGCCAAAGTCAAATCCACATCCTGGGAATTCCAACTTTCATACAAGCTCGAACATGAAAGACAAGGATATAAGGTTGTGTCAACGATGTTGATTCGCTAGCATACACAACATGTAACTCTGCTGGTATTGAAGTTTGATTCTTAATGTTATGAGTTTCATTAGTTTACGTCAAAGAACAAATTTTTAACTCATTTGGAAAGAGGATTCATTTGGATTCCTCGGAGTGTTAAAACGCTCCAAATTCTAGTACGTCCGACGCGCATACAACTTCGGTTTAAATATAGATTTTGGAAATTTAAAGTCAAAGACAAGTACGAGTATTTAAGATCACAACATGATTTGCCATTTGTGAAAACAGAACTATTATCTATTAATAGTCAGCGAAATCAAAGCAACTAGAATCAATTTCTTACAAGAATATGAACTTATATAGGTGAAATCAAAATCAAATTTGAATACAACCATGCCACAACTTTACAAAAGGAGGGTTATAAGTTCCTTTACTACAGTTTTTGAAAGGCATTAATGATAACTATATTATTCACACTTATATTGAACATCAGGGATATTAGTTGCACCTATTTTGTAGCCTTCTGAATTGATGACCAGACTTGACTTGTACGAAGAATGCACTCGAATACCATCGCAATACCGCCAAAGTTTGGTTTCTCAGCATACCCCGAGACTGTATACATTCGTCTTCGAATACCACGCGAGTGCATAGAAGTCCATGTCCTCACATTTGTTGCCTTCTGAACTCTTCTGTCCTACAGGAAAAACAAGCAGTGTGAGGTGGTGAAGTACGTTTTTCCAGTTCCTCGTGCTCAACCCCTATGTTCAGAGAAATTCGGTACCACCGAGCTCCTATGTTAACTGCACTATTTGGTAATAATCACAGACAAATAGTAAGAAAGCGATACAGGTTCTTTCTAAAAGAGTTTTTCAACAAAAGCAAAACAACCATTATAGAAACAAGTTGAGAAAAAAAGGATTTAAGAAGATTAAGTTTAAGTTCCATCCCTTAGTTCGAATCATCATGGGGCGGAAGTTCGAGCGGCTGGAAGGGCGACAACGAAGGTTGTCACCGACTCCCTACCGAGCATCGAACGAAGTTGAATTTCGGACAATGAGACAACTAATTTCGGACAGCCCACAGTTCAATCCGAAAACAATGGAAGAGGCAACAACGGCATTTTCAATTCCCTCATAGGCTCAGACTGTTAAGTCATCATCACCGCATCGAACCTTTGTCGGCAAACGACACAGAACTGGCAGCCTCCGAACTTAAGTTTGTCCCTGAAAGAAGAAGAAGAAAATTCAGTACGGGTTCAGAAGCAAATAATCCAAGAACTTGTCAGAGAGAAATCCAAACAATGTCGCGACTACTTGAGAATTTAACAGAAGCTGCTAACAGAAGTGTTAGCAGAAGTTGCCAATGAAAGAGTTCCCCGGAAGAAATCCTGAAAGCACTCCCTAAATGTTCAACCGATACATCCACGAACAAACAACATTTCAATATTGATCAAGTTCTAAATATGAAGAGTGGCCATAAGACGTTTCCAAACCACCGCCCAACATGGTGAGATGAAAGAAAATTCTAAATTACTAGACTCAGAACAGAGAAATAACCAAAGTCAGCAACTTATGTTTGAAGCTTAAAACCTGCAAAACGCAACCGATATTTAGAATGCCGTTAACGAAATGATTTACAATTTGAGAAACAAGAAGAAGTGATAGTTTCAGCCCTTAGTTCGGATCATCATTGGGCAGAAGATTCGAGCAGCCGGAAGGGCGACAACCGAAGGTTGTCACCAACTCCCTACCGGACATTGAAAGAACAAATTTCAGACGAAAACAGTTAATTTAGGACAGCTCTCAACACAATGCGAAGGCATCGACGATATTCGAAGGCAACGACACTCCTAAGGTTTTGGTTCAGACGCAACATCATCATTACCAATTGTAAAACCCTTCTCGACCACCAAGATCGGCAGCTGCTGAACTCAAAGGATTTTTCTGAAAGAAAAAGGAGAAATCGTTAATACAGTCCAGCAACACGTAATTCGAATATTCTCAGCATCAATGAGATTCTGACAGAACAGCCAACATTATTCCCAAATTGGAATCTAGACAAATCAGTACCACCTACCATATCAAAAACTTCCATAACATCATCATAATCCGAATTTGGAATAGCCATCAAGAGCCCTCAAAACGGATTTGGAAAGGATCGCAACATGTCGGAACATGTCTCTCCGAGAAAGGAAAAACCTTTAAGCGTCCCTCATTTTCGTTTCAAGAGACGGCTATAAGAAGAAGAAATGCAAGAGGCTCAAGGAGAATCCTCACGATCACCGAGAAAGAACACAAAAAACGTATACAAAAGTTCGCAGCAACTCGCAAACCCACGAAGACCTCAGAACCCCATCACCGGTCTTCGTCCAGAAAACTACCTGAGAAATCAAATAAGCCATCAGAAGAAATCATAATAACTTCACCATATAAAACCCGAAATCACCAAGAATCACAAACTCTGGTGACTTAGAGAACTCAAATCCGTCCTCATCATCGTCTCCAAACGAATTCCGCCACAAGAACCCAGATCACAAACCGATCGCGGATCATCAACAACCTTCAAAACACGCAAATCGTGAGATTTATCCTTCAACATGTTAACATTTTTTTGGGTGTTGTTTGATTTACACAGGAATCAAAAAGCGTGTGAAGAAAGTGAGACAGATGGAATCGCGAGAAGCGATACAGGAAAAAGTTCGAGATCGGAGCTAATGGAGAGGAGCAAGAAGGCCGATCGATAGAGAATAGAAGAAGGTGGAAGAATCGATTGAAGAAGGAGAGACGAATACGAATTGGGAAAAAGGGGATTTAGGGTTTCCACTTTTTTTTATTTTATCTTATCTGTTGTAATGCGTTAATCACCGCGCACACACACATCCACCACCACTAACCACCTACACCACTCACTAAACCACTCCCTAATCCGCCATTTAATCAACTAACCTTTCATTTCCTAATTAATTAGTTAATTAATCTTAATTAAGTCACCTAATCATTTGGTTTTCATAATGAAATAATTTAATAATCTTAATCTGCCCATTAACTTAACATAATTAACTCTTTTTTTATTTTATTTAAGCAATTTAAGCTAATTAAACCTTTTAACCTTTTTTTTATTAATCACTATTTGAACTTTATTTCATTTAAATAATTTGATAATCTTTTATTAAATAATGATATATTAGTAAAAAAACCATTTTTCAATTCACTTAACCAATACTTATTTATTAATAATAACAAAACTCTTTTAATAAATTTGTTAACCTTTTTATATTAACCAAAACTCATTATTTATTCTATTAAAATTAACCTTTATTTAAATCCACTTTTATTTTATAAAAAAAACTAAAACCATCTTATCATTAGCTTGTTTTTGTGATAATTTTTAAAACCTTTTTTTTTCTAATGAAATTTAACTTTAATAATAATTCTTTTACTTAATAATAATAACTAAAATTATTTATTTAATAGGAAAACTTTCTTTTAATAAAACATGATAACTTAAATTAATTTCTATCAAAATTTATTTTATCTAAAAAACTAATCGGCCTATAATTAAAACTAGTATAACATTTTCATGAAAATCAACTCATATAGTCTAGCTCAACATTTTCTCAACAAAAAAAAAAATCAACCTTACCCTTCAAAGTAAAATCAACTTCCCGCTTACAAATCGATTCACCCAAATCAAACATTCAAACTAAAATCAATTCGTCTAAAATCAATCCAACATTCCAATTAAAATCGATTAACATCGAAATACAACCTAATCGTGCACACTCACGCTCACGACACATTCACTCACCTACACCTTAGCGCTTACATGCGTGTGTATGGTTTTACTTTCCGCAATTTACTTTCAGCAATTTACATTATCGTACTTATATTATCGCATCGCATTCCGTCCAAAGGAAAAACCTACACATGATTCAACAATCGTGTGTAGTGCACATCATTTGCATCATTTTCCCCACGATCCTTGATCCCATTCAAGTTGATCGATTAAGTTAGATCCTACCCCATAGGAAGGACCATTAACTTTACAACTTAGAACAAAACAATCAACAATACAACTTTTTCAAACACATTAGAGAAAGATGCCAAATCATCTTAAGCGAGATAAAATCTCCACCCTACATCAATACAATCAATATCGTAGGAACTTTGCCTTAAGAGAGATAAAGGCGTACCTCGTCGATCCCTATCCGAGTACTTGAGCCATTCTCTTAAGACGATGCAAAGACTATTTTCCTACAACTTGTGGCGGTTAAATCTCTATTAAAATGATAACACATTTCTTCTCCTAAAATCAATCAATCAACTACCCTAAACCCGTAGGAACTTTGACCACAGTCAAAGAACTCCTCAAACCCTTTAGGGAAACTACAGATACTCTGATTCCACTCCCGTAAGGATATGTAGGCATAAGATGCAATATCTTATCGAGTATACTTAGAAATAAACCCCTAGGTCTTTAAACCTTAAGCAGATAAACCTTAGCAATAAACAACATAAAATAAGAGGTTCCTGTAGAGTACTACAGAAACTTAGGATGCTAGTACCTTCCCTAAGTTTAACCAACCCCCGAACCTAGAACTCTCTAAACCTTGCATTTGCATTGCATCGTGGGAATTTCGATATTTATCCCTTCCTTTGGACAAATCAAAGATCGGTTGCGAATTAAAAGATTCAAAC
This sequence comes from Lathyrus sativus, assembly GCA_963859935.3. Taxonomy (NCBI): domain Eukaryota; kingdom Viridiplantae; phylum Streptophyta; class Magnoliopsida; order Fabales; family Fabaceae; genus Lathyrus; species Lathyrus sativus. The sequence continues at coordinate 520,285,323 of OZ012738.1, forward strand.
TAATTAATAGTTTGGTATCCAAATTTCACCGTGACAGTAGACAGCCGAGCTGACTAAGCATTGGACGGTGTTGAAGGTCGCGTCTTTTGAGAAGGGGGAGGCAGTGCGCCAGTCCCTGTGGTCACCTTCCTCATTGTGGGCGACCGTGTTGGGTTCGTGGCTGCCCCAGTTGGGAAAGGGGGTAACGGCAGATCCTGAGGCATTGTTATTGCGTGGGCTGGCCATGATTGGACTGGAAGTTAAAGGTTAATTTTGCTTTGGTTCTTGAACATCTGTGCTCGGACAAGAGAAAGAACGGGGAAGCTGAGTTTCCCACAGACGGCGCCACTGATCTCACCTGATCAGAAAGGATCAATGGCCTGCCACGCATCGTTGGATTACAGCTTTCACCGGAGTTAGGGAGAAAGATGAGGGTGTACCTGCAAGGCACTCCAATGCTTAAGTGAGTAAAGGATCAGAGTGTGAGAGCAAATACAGAGAAATAGGTGTAGAGAATAAGATACCTGACCCTATAGTGAAAGAGGGTATTTATAGAGAGACCCCAACACATAGCCAATGATTACTTGCATTGGGCCAGACTGCCAGGCCCAATCCAAGTAATTTCCAGGACTTACGTGGTGTAGTGAAGATCAGCATGTGTTCTCCGCCCTAGATCAACTGCCCTGTGATCTTCGGAAGGTGGGCTGACCAACTCTTTCGGAGGTGGGTAGTTGCATGATGACGTGTCCCCGCGTGGGGGAACACGTGGAGAACGTGGGGAAAAACGTGTGAGTCTGTCCGTCAAAGGAGTCGTTTGCCCGACATATGTGGCTCGTGCCCGATATGGGAGGATTGAACCTTATTTGGGCCTCCCCAACGTAGTGTTGGGCCTGCCCGACTGAGGGGCAGGTCCCGGCTCAGTCCAGAACAGGTTCCTCGAATAAGGTTTCCTTAATAAAAACTATATTTTATATCCCGACTTTGATTATGTAAGATCCTTCCCAATTAGCAGCGAGCTTCCCATTTAATACATTATTTCCCCCTACATCAGCCTGTTTGAGGTTTCCAGGCTCGAAGATTCAAGGTCTAACTCATTTATTGTATTTTTCCATGGTTGTTATCCTTACAACAGTACTGATGCGGGTGTTAGAGGCTCTTATCTCTTTTAGGGGGTCCGTTTCTTCCAAGATATCTTGTGTGTTATCTTCTTTTGGTAAAGGGTGTGTCGTTGTCCAACTAATTTTTTTGGATTTCTAGAAAATCAAATTCAAAACGAATATAAAAGTGTTTTTTCGTATTAACCCGCAACTCATAATGGACAAAAATGACATAAAGGCATGGAAATCCAAACATTCTAAAAACGCATTGATCATCTAAACTACATATATAACACATTTCTCAATTAAATAACCTATCTAAGTTACTTATTACACAACCTATCAAATATATTGCTCAAGTTCTACAAATATTTAGAGAAACAAAAAATGTTTAGAGAAATAAATAATTTATCAAATGTGAGTTTGATGTTGATTTGTTTGATTGATTAAATGTTGAGAGTAAAAATTTGAAACTGAGTTAAAAGAGTTTGAGACTTCGAGAAAGAAAAAAAAACAAAAAAGAAGAGTTTGATGCATGTTTTGATTAAAAATGCTTTTGGATCTGCATTTGTGTAAGTTACACAAATATATTTTCATATTAAATAAATTGTGTATGAATGAAATAGATCTAAAAGTGCATTTTCGTATTTTAGAAATAATTTTAATTTTGTGAGAGCAAACTTTAGGGTGGGATGAGCAATTCCAAAATGAAAACTCATGCATCTAACATGAGTCGTCTTAAATAAGTTGGGCCTATCATTGTTGAAAGTCCAACATTAAGTCATCGGTATTGGATGGGGCGGAGAATATCGGTAGAACCGGAAATTCTTCCGTAACAAGACTGAATGGAGAAGAGGATCACCCTGGTTCAAACCGTTGCCACCGCCGGCGTCTTCTCCGCCATTTCCTTCTGGTAATTATTTCTCACGCCTCTTTCTTCAAATTTCAGTTCGTAATAATTTGCAATAAACCTAATCTGAATTGAGTCGTGATTCTGCTTTTAGGTATGGATTCATGTTTGGCAGAGAATCCTCTCGCAAAGAGCTCTCTCACCTAATAGAAGATCTCCGTCGCGGTAATCCAGATCCTCCTCCCCATTCTTGAAGCTCTTTGATCAATGAAGAAATTGCACCGTCCATAGTAGCTTTACTCACTATGTTGCTTCTTATGTTGGTTTCAATTTGTTATTAATGGTTTCGCTTAGAACTATATAGTATAGTAACGCGTTCAGATTTCATAGCGTGATCTTTCCCTAACAATTTTGTAACTAGTGTTGATTTTAGAGGCTGAGATTGCTTTTCAACTTTGTGAACTTGTTGAGAATGTGCACAAACAATTACACTGTTTCCTAATAATTTGACAACTTATATGTCAAAATTTGTGAGGCATTTTTCTGTGTAAACATGTTGGCTTTATTATGATTTGACAAGCTTGTTCAGCTCATGCTTCAAGTACTTCTCTTGTTGTTGTTGCGTTTCATGGATAAGCTTTGAAGAGGAAAATACTGTGTAAATATTATATTTGGAGTGTGGCACTGAATTTTAAAAAGCTGATACTGCTGGAAAGTGAAATTTTAGATTTTTTGTTATGAGTTTTTTAGATTCAATTGAGCAGATGTTTAGAGATTCATAAACTTCTAAATGCTTATTGTAACTGAAGGGAGTTTGTAAAACAAAGGTATAATAATTGGATACAATTAAAGAGGTGTGTTAAATTCTTATGACTGGGAATTGCTCGGTAGCGAGGCTAAAGTTAGTCCCATTAAAAGTAGCTGTATTTTCTTGGAGAGTATTCTGAAATAAGATACCATCAGAAGTTAATTGGGGGAAAACGAGGTGTTTTTCAACATGATCTGAGTTTTTCTGTCTTTGGATGTGGGATGGAATAGTATGTAATGTGTCCCACTTATTCTTTCGAATGTCATTTAAGTGCCGGAGTATGGAATGATATTTTGTATTGGGTGGGTGTATACAGTGCATTTCATAATAAGGGGTTGGAAAATTTCACTCAATTCTCAGGTCAACTGGGTTGAGGAAGAAAGTTGATAGACAAAGCAAAGGTAGTTTGGTTTGCATCGACGAGAAGGTTGTGGAAGGTGAGAAGTGATTACATTTTTAAAAGTAATTTTATAAATGCTTCCGGAAATGTGATAGAGGATGTTCAAGTTCTTTCATCGAGATGTCAAGGAGAAAATAATTTAATTAATGCTTCTGAAAATGTGAAAGAGGAAGTTCAAGTTCTTTCATTGAGATGGCTAAGGAGAAAATAATTTTATTAATGCTTCTGAAAATGTGATAGAGGATGTTCAAGTTTAGACCGTACAACCCAAAAAATGCCTTGGGATTTAATTTAACAATGCAGGCCCCTGGGATTTGTGGAGGCGTTGTATTTGATAAACCAGTGACTATGGGTGGATATTCTAATTGATATGTAAATTTGTTTTGGCTGCCTATTGTGTATAGTGAGTTTTTTCTGCTTAATTGACCATTTTGTTACAGTTTATATCTGGCTAGTTGCAGATCTTTTGGAGGGTGCTTAGGCTATTTTTTAAATTACACGTGGATGTTAAGGCTATAAAACTGATAGAATTGTTTTCCTGTCATCACAACATGAAATGAGGCGGGGCAAAGATTTTGTGTTATGAAAAATGTTGTGGTATGCTCTGGTTATGAAGGGCTGTTGTGCTGTCAGTCATGGAGGGGATGCAGTCTTGCTTGGGCGACTGTTACTTGTTTGGGAAGGTTTTACGTAGCAGAGTGGAGAGTCATTGGAAGTTTATCATGGGTGATTTTGGACAAAGATGAGAATGGGGTAAAATATCAATCTGGACTATTTTTGTGACATCTATTGTAAAAATTTTATGAACATTTGGAGTTATAATATCAGTTTCAAGAATCCGTACCATTAGGTGTGATGGTTTCTATGTATTACATTTTTATGACTGACAAATGACAAATTAATTGGTTCTTCTGTTTTAAACCTTTCTAATGGCATGCTCCAGCATTTGAGTATTTATCATTAATAAAATTATTTTTGCTTTTGCAAATAAAAGGAAAACAATTAATTTTGTTCAAATAAAATGAAGATGCCACTCACTGAACAATTTGATGTGGTTCTTTATACGTATCATACAGAGTGAGAAACAAATGATGTTGGTGACTTTTGTTCAATGATGTTGATGAGCTTTGTTCAATGATAGAAGTGACTAATACAAAATAGAGACCAATACCAGTATATTGATTCTTTACCTTCAGGAGATAAAGTTTTTCTCCTTAATAAATGGAGTTATATATATACACCATGAAATAAAATAATATCTCCATGATCTCAGGCTTTTGGCATGGCCTTGGCCACTGTTCTACGTATACACATCATAACTCTATTTCATTTCCCCTCTTATTCTATTTTGTCTTCCTTTTTCCTATAAAAAACATCTTATGATGGTTCTGAACATACACCAAGACGCCTGACCATACATTCTAATACATGTGTTCACACAACAACAGCCTCAACCTCTTGTTTATGCTCTTTAGTTTTCTTGATGTGCCCAACATAAATATCACTTCCTCTTGAATCAGAATCTGGAAGTCTCTGTCTCCTACCGCCTTCAGACATGTTTCTAACAAAATCCACTAGGTGCCGCCAGTTATCACCTTCGAACAACTTTTTATTCATTCTCAAGTATGTAAATGCAGCCAATCCACTGCCGGAGTCGGACATACTTGTTGACAAAACTTGCGCGTATCCACCTGCATCATATCTCTCCAATGCATTTTCCCCAGCAAGTTCTATTCTAGCCTTTCTTGTCGCCGTCTTTACTTGGTGAACTAACCCTTCTGGTGAGCAGTTAGCATGATCAGGCTGTTCTCTGTCTTTCATTTCCATGCAGGTGAAATTGAAGACAACATCATGGTTTGCAAACATTTTCGCTATCGGGAGATATCCATCATTATGCCGCGTATTATAGTACCCAGCAGTTAGTTCAGCTGCATGCGACCTTGATCTGTAATGCCAATGGATCCCAGCTATTTTCCCAGATAGTTTCACGCCAGAATTTTGATATATTTCTTTGGCTGATACAAGGATCTTCTCGCCGTGTTCCAACAATTTACCTGAGTACCATCCCAGAAAGAATTGTCCATATTCAGAGTTCCATGTTCCATCTTTTCTAAAAAAACTAGTATCCTCAGGAAACTGTTTGTACTGGCCGGAGTCATGGGGACCGCCTTTTCCCCATTCTTTCTTTCCGATAGCCTCGGCTGCGGCTGCCAAGGATGCTTTCATATACTGCATAGCAAACAAGCCATTTTAGCCAAAGGATATTTTGAAAATCTGAGTAATTGTTATTAAATTAATTGATTTGTTTTTCATACCTTGTCATAACATTGAAATTCTCCAATTCCAGGAAACTTCCATGTTCCATTGCTTTCCGGATATGATGGATATCTCAGCTCCCCACATGGACCCATTCCTACTTGTATTTCCTGAAAAGTTATAGGTCTTGTGATATCAGTTTCAAATCTCATGCTAATCATGCTAAGTTTTATTAAAGTTCAATGGTATATCTATCCTATATCAGTGTCTATATTGACTAATTTGCAGTTCTAGTTGAAGTATAACATACCGAGATGACACTGCCTAAGTAATCGCTGAATCTGTTGCGGAAACTCCTCATGTAGTCGGCGTACACTTGGAGGGGAGTTCTTCCTTTTAGCACAGGCACTGAATCACAGCCCAATGATATATACTCGGGATTCCTCCTTCCGGATCGGTCTGTGTAAACTATATCAGGGTTCTTGCTGATCTCTTCTATCACCCATGGAGGTAAAGGAACACTGAAACATTACAATAGAAAGAAAATATTAGTCATAGCACTGAATCACAAATCTTTCAAAAGTAACATAAAACAATCACTGTGATCTCATACCTGCAGGAATCTCCAACATTTCCTCCACACTGATGAAAAGACATTACAACCTGAATCTTCAAACCATGCATTTGGACCATTTGCACAAGCTCAGCATAAGCTTCCCAATTATACTTCAAAGGTCCATCTTTTTCAACCAAACCCCACCAAACATCAACCATAACCCCTTCAACTCCAGCACTCTTCAGAGCCATCAAACTGGCATTCATTGCTCTTGGTTTGTTCAAGTTTCCTCCCATTGTGACCGTGTCAAGTGGAAGCATCACAAACACTGGTACTCTCTTTGATTCATCATGGTTACTATGAACAATTGATGGAGCATGCACCTTCTCATATTTCTCATTGACCTTTACTTCAGATTTGAAGGTGTGTGCTACTTGCAATGAACTCTTGGCTTTAAGATTAAAAGATGGTTTAACTTTAGCAAAGGTGAGTGTTGCAGAGACATCATCGTATGATTTAAGGAATCTGGTTTCTTTCTGAATGATGAAAGAAAGTGAAGAACGAAGTGTTAAAGTCATTGTTTTTGAAAATGGATAGAGGATATGTTGGAAAAGGTGAAATGGTGTGTGTTTATTTATAAGAAATGAAACTGAGATTTGGGATTGAAAAGTAGAAAAGTGCAAGAAATTTGAAGGGGACAACACTGGTGGGCTCTGATTGAAACGTAGAAAAAGTGCAAGAAATCAAAACTAGTCTGTTGTGTGTGACTCTTGCTTACGTGTTTCCACCTATTACATTCTTATCTTAGCAAAGCGTGTGTGGCTTCAAGTTTTTCACCGTACAGAAGATTATTAAATTACGGAAGAACTATTTAAAAATATACTCTAAATTAGATATATTGATTATTTAAAAGAGTCACTTATAATTTTCTTATTCTCTCTTGGGTAGGTTTGCCTCGATATATTTAAGAAACAAGTAATTCATTATAAGAAATTTTAAAGATTAAAATACTAATATGATTCTGTTTTTATTTTGGCGTGTTAGAGTATATCTGAAGAAAGAGATATTTGTAAATTTTGATTAATTCAAAATAGAGAAAGAGGACCAGAGATTTTACTGTGGTACGGTCAATTTTCAAAATTACTTTTAATAAAGTGGATAAACATGATAAAATATATTTTGACATTTAATATATTTCATATCATTTGCTTTTAACATTTGATTTTCTATCTTATACCGAAAATATAAAGGCTCATGCACGACAATATTTAACGTTTGACATGATAATTAGTGAGTGGTTTTGTATTGCCTTCATAAGACAAACCCCACCAAATGAGCAACCTTTATTGTTGCTTTCTATAATCTCCCTTTTTTTTCCTGCAAGCTGGGTTTTCGTGGACCAAAAAAATGTCTCTTAATTTTAATAATTTCTTGGTTCTAGTTCACTTTTTTTTTTGTTGTGGTTGAATGGTTCTTGTTCACTTTAATTTGTTCAAGATAAGAAATGATTTAATTGAAAAAATAATTAATGTGGTTCATATGATTTCATTAGTCTTGGACTATTCTTTTCGGGTATTCTTGTTACCTACTGAAATTTCCATGATATATTTCATGTTTTAAACATTGCATTTACTTGGGGGAAATTAATAGGATTTTAATGTTGACTAATGATATATGGTGTACTATTACGCAGTCACTGAAAATAGGAGTAAAAGTCCTTTTTGCCATCCGGAAAAAACTTGGGGATCTGATGTTTTCATTGAATGTGAGAATATTGAGGGTGGAAAAATCATTCTCCATACAAAATTGCTCGTTGGGGTGAATTTGATATTAATTTTCCAATATAACTTAAGAGTGTATTTATAACAGCTTTGGGTTGACTTAGAATCCACCTAGTATATGTTTGGAAATTGGAGTCATATTTAATCACTAAATCACATTTTGGCATAGGTGTAGTTTCATCTTTTAAAGCAAATATTTAACCACTAAATCAACTTTTGATATCCTACTCGATTAAAGTCTTTTTTTTTTTTTTTTTTTTGGAGAATAGAAGAAATTAACATCTCTAATATTTATTGGGTTAAACTTTATCTTGAAGTCAGTTGAGACTCTTTAGATACTTTCCATTAAGAGGCTCCATATTGTGTTATATTAGTTTGGATTTGAGTGATCATACTCAATTTTTTTTTAATGTTATTCATATCTTCTTTTTGTCTTTTTCGAAAATATTTGTAAAAGTTTGGAAGAACCTGCTTATAATTCAAAAAGAGTTCCTTTGGGGGTGGTGTGAAGGATGACTCAGAGACTTCTTATGTTAAGTGGTCTGATGTTTTGGAAACCTAAGAGTAAAAATTTGGTTTGAGGGTTATGGATCTCAGTTTGGCCAATTTGACCCTTTTGACCAAATAGAAGTGTAGCTTTTTCTCGAATACTTTTGGATATTTGTGTGATTTTGCTGCAGTTAAGTATGTAACATCAATTGTATTATCCTTGATTGCGGGTCGGTCTTTCTGTTTTTGTTCATCGTCCACTTGGTGGAAATAAGTATATTTTCTTGGGTCCAACGAAGGCGACCCATTCTATTGGTTTGTGGATGTTATCACGAATAGTTTGGGTTCGAGTCTTCAAATTTCTTTTTGGGAGGGCCCTTGAGTTAGAATCATTCCCCTTAAGATTAGGCTCCTTAGACATTTTTCACATTCGAGCAACTAGAGGGGGTTGTGGCTGAGATAGGTTGGTGGGAAGTATGGACCTTAGTCTAGGATCAAACATGGATGAAAGATTGTTTTATCCATGAGCAACCTTTGGTCACTAATCTGCTTTCTTCTCTTCATGGTTTATCTCTCACTCAAGATAGAGATATGTAGTGTTGGCGTCATACTAGTGACAAAGTTTTCACTATTGCCTTTGCTTACCAAACCTAATTGAATTTTATCAACCCCTCTACTCTTTCTCTTAAGGTTGGGAATTTTACTCGTCCTCTTATCTGGGTTAGTTGGGCCCTTTCTAAGGTGGTGTTTTTTTACAACTTCTACAATATAGGATCCTTATAGAGATTATCTGTTAAAATTGAGGATGATTGGTGACCTATCTAGATTCTCTTATTCTATGTGTGAGGGATTTGGTTAAGTTGGTTTCCCAATTGTTTGTCACACATGAGATAACTTCAACTATGTGGTATAAAGTCTTTAAGTGGTTGGGGTAGTCTATAATTATCCTTAGGGATCCAATACTTCTTTTTGAGTTTTTTTCTCTCCTTAGGTGGTAGGGAGAGGATAAGGGGTGAGCTTGATATGATTTGACGTCTAATGGTTATATTTCAAAATGATATAACCTTTTGCATTTCTCCAAAAAACGTGAAAATGGAGAATAAAAGAGTATTTTCATGGCTTGGAAATAGTATCTTGTAGATTAGTGGCAAAGTCACGTTCTTTCTATGATTGGACTTAAAATCCAATCATATGTCTTAACTGTCTGTACCATTCAAATGACTAATTGACAGAGGCCCAATCCATCTTAAATCCACTCTACTTGATCTAAAGTATAGAAAAAGTTCACATTCTAAGAGCAAGATACAATCTATGATCTTCATTTTTCCCTATACTCATCTTGAACCTTGAACTGGCTTGGGCATTGGAGTGTTAACCATGGAGGTCCACTCCACGCCACCGTAAAGGAGATCAAAGCCACTATTCAAGATCACCAGTTATCTAACTACCTCCTTTTCTGGTTCTCGAACAAAACAATGGCTACGTATGTGGGAATTGATTTTTGATTCCTATGATTTCCATGAAAATCACATTCTCTTCACAACAATGTCAAACAAACTCAAAGTTCTGGATTTTAACTGTTCATATCCAAATCTGTAATTTACTAGTTTGTACCCTTTTTAGGTTACCAAATCAAGAACAAATCAACTTTTGATTCCTAACTTCTCGTCAAATACGAAATCGCTTTTCAGTTTCATTGTTCATGACCTTCTCAGATCTTAGAATCGAGAAGCGCTAAGAAGAAAATGCTGAGATCCATCATAACGGATTCGACGAATCATCTTTTTTTGTTGGGTTTCTTCTAAATCCAGATCCATGGTTCTCTTAGAAACTTAATAGAGTAGCAAAAGGAAGAGTCTCAATCTAGATCTAAGGTTACGTTAGGGTCTAAATGTGATTTCCATGAAGTTTATGACATAGATTTATAATTCACCTTTCTCACATTTCCCTTTTGTCAGTACGCCTACCGAGGTTGTATCTATAAGATTCAACAAGTTCATAGTTAATGACTCTCAGATACTACAAGTTAATAGCTAACGTTGGGCGCTAATCCAATACTGAGGTGCATCATGGGTACCACGAGATTTCCACTTGATGCACATGGGTATCCTCAGAACGGATCAAAAGAGCAGAGGTTCGCCAAGCACACTTGAAGAAAGGTACCCCTGACTCTAGTTGTAAGGAGACTGGTTGGTAGTAGCTTCCTACCACTATTTTGCATCCTTGTTCCAAAGGAAAGACTTAACATGCCTGTTAAGGAACATCTCCAATGACCGACCATCATTTCGGCTCCAAAAGAAGTTGATCAATCGACTAGATCTGCACATGAGTACCCCAAATCTAATTGAGGTAGATATCCACTCCAAAATAGGAAGAAAGCTAGGGAATCTTGACCTCAATGATCAAAGAGTGCCTCGCCAAAACATTGGACAAAGAAATTCGATTTCATAGTTTCAATGACTGATCTCAAGCTATATCCTTAGAGAGACCGACCATCTAAACATATATCAGCAGTCAAATGCATGGAGGGACACCTCGACACCCCAACAAATCAAAGAATACGCTTTAATGCATGAAGTGCACTCGACCAAAAACTCAAGGAAAGGACAACGACCAAAGACCTTGAATACTGTCCATCCATGCCAGAGTTGTCATTGAAGGTTATTTACCTCACTGGTTCATTAATTATTTGTAATAAATTCATTCATTATTAATATGAAAATATGTATATATTTCTATATCTCTTTCTTCTTCTGTTGTATGCTTCTTTGTCTCTCTTTCTACTAGAACGCTTGAGACAAGGAAACAAACACAAAATGCCTGAGTGTGTATCTGATAAAGACTTAACCCATCTCTGCATTTCTGATACGGATCAAGCATACTGCATGTCTGATTGCGTATCTGGTACAAACTGAACGAATTTATGCGGCTCTGATACGACTTAAACACATTGTCTGCATGAATGTGTATCTGATATAGACTTATTACATTTATGCGGTTCTGATATGTCTTAAGCACATTCAATTCCCTATTGCATAACCGATACAGGCTTAACTTTTCTACGTGATTATGATACGGCTCAAACGCATAGTCTGCATGAATGGGTATCTGACACAGACTTACCACATTTATGCAATTTTGATATGGCTTAAGTGCATTTCCTGCATGAATGTGTGTCTAATACGGACTTAACACATTTATGAAATTATCATACGACTCAAACATATTCCATGCCTGGTTGCGTATCAATTACATACTTAATGCATTTTTGTGATTATGATACGACTCAAACGCACACCTCGCACAACTCCTCACCAAAGGCATATTAAACATATTTCTGCGCAGCTGGCGCACCCTTTTAGATCTAGCCAATTCAAGAGCATATGTAGTAGAGCCCAGAGATGTCCACCTTGATCCAAACCAAGCCTCATGGGTAGAGACGAGGGTTCTACTCTTGGCAGGGAACACTCCTCTATTACATGGAACTCTGTATAAAGATACAGCTACATAACGTCGACTTCGCCAGTCCTAGGCTTCACTCCGGAAAACACAAGCAATTCTCCAATCGTGACATACAATTAACATTCTACTACAACAAACGATAGAAGTAGTGAGCAAGTATAACAACAAAAAGTAGTAGCTAACTTTATTTAATACACCAATTTGCAAAAAGCAAGAAAATTCCAGAGGCACATTTTCCATCTCATTACAGTAAAATGCGATGTTTCTTTCATAAAGTAAATAGTAAAGGCTCTCACACCCAAGACATATATCCCAGCATAACAGATGAACATCAGTGGTCCGATCTAAACATACAAACTTTGCAGGGTAAAAGAGAAATCCCCAGAGTTACAACAATTCATAAACAACGATACTGATAAAGTAAAGACCGGCACAAATTTTTAAAGTAAATAATACTTGAGGCATTAAGGTAAAATATTCTATTAAATATTAAAAATTATTATAATCAAGGCATAAAATCCTATGAAGTATTGTAAGAAATAAAAAGCAGTACAAGGAAATAAAAATAATGCCTAAGCATATGAAGTCGAGGCATCGGGACCACCTCCCTGAGTCACTCTCACATTGATATTGAATGGGTCTAACGTCTCAGAAGAAAACATAACATCGGGGAAAAACTTCCTCGACTGTTCACAACTCGCTCGCGGACTCCAAGCACATCCCGCATAGTTCAATCAAGAGAGTCACAGAGTGCCCATTTCTAATCGGCCACCTCATCTTAGAGATATTTAAAGACCTTTGAATTAGCCTCTTTCTCCTGAAGAAAAGCCTCATAATGCTCCTCTATCTGGAAAGTTTTCTCCTTAACAAAATCAGAAGCAACCTTATACCGCTTCTCTGCATCCTAAATAGAACCCTCCAACTTGGTCACGTGAGCTTCCAAAATAGAAGGAGAACTCTGGATCTCCGCAGCCTCTTTCATAGAGTTGGCATCTTTAACCTTCCCATGCACCGTGACAAGCTCATACTGGAGATTAGTTTACCTTAACTCGATAGCTTCAACCTTCCCTTTCCAAGTATCCCTTTCTTTGGAAGGATTACTCGGGGTAAGACATCACCCTGCCTAGAAGAGACGAGAGATAAAATGGTACCAACTTTGAATATGCTGTGAGCAAGATGAGAAGCCAATTCCATATTATCCCCCTCAGGGAGATTCTGGATGAAGGATAAGTCCTACATCAAAATTATATCAGCAACATCCTCTAGAATGTGGGGAAAATGAGAAGAGAATATGTCTGGTATCTTTATGAAGGGAGTTACCTCTCTGGAAGTATTGCTCTCAGTGACCCGAGTCTATTTTGGAGAACCCTCATCTTGGAGGATTATTGTTCCTCATCTCGAGCCTTCTTTGTCGAAACCACAAGCAAGGTTGGTTCCTCTGCCATCAAAGTAGCTGCAACATCCGTAAGATGATCCACCTTGCATACAGAAGGAGAAGCTTCTGTAGTTGGGGTAGGAGAAGGAGCCGAAGAAGGAACAATGGTCGCCATAGAAGTGAGGGAAGAGGCAGAAGCCCTAGTATTCACTATAAACCTAATACCTTGGGCATCTTCAAGCCTGTAGGACATATTCATTTTGTCCATGCTATCTGTAAAACGCAATCACAAATGCTAATAAAATCATGAAGCCTTTCGCTTCACCAAAATTCTTCCTCTTCTCCTCTTGGCTAACTACATTCAAGATAACATCATTATCAATTCTCCTTTTCCTCACATCGGCAAAAGGTACCTTACCAGGGCTGAACTCGTCCTTATAGACAAGCCTTTGAAACTAGGATTGCATTTCCTCCTTCATCGTCACCTCATTTGGAGAAAGAGAACCCAATTTCGTACAATAGGATTGAGTAAACCGGTTAAAATGGAGTTTAGACCAATACTTTGGGTACAAAAATAGGCAGAAGCAAAGAGAATTAGCATGTAGATGGTAAAAAACAAAGTGATATATGAGGGTGATGGACTTCACCAATAAAAAATGCTTCAGGAAGTCACCCTAGTATAAAGTAAATGGGTCAAACCAATGGTTGATCGGATGAAAGAAATAAGCCCTTGATTACAAAAGCTATCCAGGGAAGTACACTCAAATGGAAAAGATAAAAAAAAAAGCTAAGAGAGGGCCTCCAGGACTTATGCTCGGCGCATAGTTGGAAGATTCTTATGTATGCCAATGACCCTATATGAATTTGGGAATGAGCAACTTTTAAATGTTTTAGGAAAGCTACCTCAAATTCAGAAAAAGACAATCGAAGTCATATATTATAAATAGGCATTAATAAAAAGGGACCATACAATCATAAAAAAGATGCATATCCTCTTCTCCCTTGACACTGGAAGAACCAACCTTTCTAAAGGATCACCGACTACAATGTCAACATCGCTTAGGGCAGTCTCAATGCTCAGAGTCGAGGAAGTGCCCACTACTTTTTCATCCACCTAGTCATACATTGATGCATCTGACCGATTTCAAAGATTTAAATGGTCCAACACATCAGCGTTCGTAGGCTCACAACTATCACATTCCCTTCTTTGCAAATTGGCTCTTACCCTCCTCTTTCGACAAGATGCCCGGGGGCATAAGGACCTCAATGCGATTTATTCTTCTTCCAAAATTTAATATAAGGGCATCTAATGACCTAGAAGAATAAGTTTCCTCCTCCAACGAATTCCCATATACCCATTATGACCCAGAATCGTCAGACAGGGTTATGAAATCAGGGAGTGTCCCTATTGTAGAAGTATATGAAGTTTCAACTTTAGAATCAATAAATAAATTGACCATATCATCAGTCATCCTGACTAAAAAATAAGAAATGATGAAGGTAAAGCTTTAGTTAGAAGGGTACCTAGTTTTTGGAGATTGATGAAGCAGGAGGAATCAAAGAAGGTGAAAGCTTTCAGGGAAGAACTGAGTCGCTTCTAGTGATGCTCTAAGGTAAGAAGGAGTATAGACAATTTTTTTGGAAATGTTACTCTAAAGCTTGAAAGCCAAAAGGTTACGAAAACTTCTAAATACTCAACTCGCTCTATTTATAAGCAATGAAAACTAAAATACAAACAACAACTATGAAAAGAAACCAAAAGTTCAACGACTAGATTTCCACTCATGGATACACGCTAAATCAAGTGCACTTAAGTACTATGTAAAATGTGCCATACCCAAAGTGGTCACATCACTGCACGTGTCAAAAAAGGGCGACGACACGTTTCAATGATGGAACCTCATTAGATGCGCTTGTTCCCCATTACATTTTCAAAACTGATCCTTACTATTTCAGTTTCACTCCACATCAAACCATCTTAAATCCACTCTACTCGACCCAAAGTATAAAAATAGTTCACATCCTAAGAGCAAGGTAAAATCTATGATATCCATTTTCACTATACTCATCTTATATCTTGAATTGACTTGGGTGTTGAAGTGCTAACCATGTAAGTCTAACTCGCGCCACCATAAAGAAGATTGGAGCCATCATTCAAGATCACCAATTATCTAACTACCTCCATTTCTGGTTCCCAAACAGATCATTAACTAATAAAGCTTTGAGATTATTTTACCTGGCTCCAAAGTTAGAAAGTGGTTATGGTGCGTCTTACGAAGGTATCTATTTTGTTGATGGTGGTTCTAGTGACTTGAGGTTTATCCAAAACCTCTTTATGGGCGGGGTTGTTTGTTGCTTGATTTTTTCTCTCTTCTTGTTGTCATTTTTTTCCAAGATTTTATAATTTATGGGATTTTTGTTGACTATTTTATTTTGATTTTCTCTTTTGTGCTTTTTAAATAAATACATATTATGTTAACTAATATCACATACACACACACACACACACAAATGCACACACACTACTATGAAAAACACCTATCATAACGGTTGGGAAAATGATACAACGACGTCCGACCAACCGTTGTAAGCTACAATGTGATTGTATGTATGATGCTTTCCCCCATGAGCGTAAGACTGTTGTGATAAACTAGGTAGCATGCTATATATCACAATGGTACAAGTATACAACTGTTGTGATATAAAGCAAAATGTCATGGGTTCAAAAACCAGTGATAGTATGATTTATAATATTTTTCTTTATTTATAACAACAAATGATATAAATAATCGTGATTAAATACTTTTTTTTTAAATTTTATTTTATTTTTCCATATATTACAAACCTATATTTGTCTTACCTGTATATCACACACACACAACTAAATATTTACAAAATATCAAATTAAGGAAAAAAATATATTTACGCCATCAAAGACGAATTCAACCAATACCACCCCCTTTTCAACTAACACATTAAAAATAAATGCCCAACTTCTACGAACGTCGTCTAAGTCTTCGAGAGATAAAGGTGTCCTGTTATTAAACGTCTATATAAACAAGTGAAAAAAATTGAGTATCACATGATTTGAATTATAATAGCAAATTAATATGTTATTGAAAATATTTCATGACATTATATACTTGATCCCACGAATCTACAATGCCGACATAGATGATGTTAAACATATGTTTTATTACATAGTACCCACACCTGTATCCCTCTGCTTGTTTATTAGTCTACAAATTTAAATATTTCATGAATATATAACTTTCCGATAATTTGGAGGCCCAGGTCCAATTTTAAAAACGGGCCTCAATAAAAAGGAAGGTAAATTTTATATATATAAAATAATACATTTAAATAGTAAAAGTGTAGGTACCACAAATAGAACCATTGACCTTTGAGTTAAACAACGAATCCTACACAACATGATAAGACATACATTGTTTATTTTCAAAGAGATTTAAATAACACATAACATATGCACAACAAATCCTACTTACAATTTTCTCAACAACTACTCTTGAGGCATCTAAAGTGTACTATCCATTTGGTTTTTGTCGAGCCCTCTTCCACTTCTCATATCGTGATGGTGGAGATGGTTCTCAATCACGACTCACGGAGTCCCCATCTCTTATTTTTTGTTTTTTTAGCAATCATTATTTTTTTTAAGTTTCTTGTATCCCTCACGAGACAACCTACGAGGGTATTCATTTTTAGACTTATTCAGCTTTCGTACTTCACTTTTAACCTATTTTAGACATTGAAAAAATATTAACGTCCATGGTTGTATCCATAAAATCATCAGAAAATACAACTCGTACTAACCATGAACTCCTCAGAACTACACGACTTCGTTAACTTTTTTAACACCTTATTAAGAAAAGGATATTTCATGCACAGACGCTCAATATTAGGCTCAGGCTTCGTAATATAATCACTAGTGAGTCGTGACTTAAAACTTCTCTAAGTCGTACCAGCTTAAGTGATCCATTTTTTTCCAACTTCGGATCATCACTAAACTCAAACGTCAACTTACATCAATAAGTATGTATTAGTATTTATATAAAGTAATATCGAATCGATGAAAATTAAAATAAATATATCTGAACGCACTACTATAGAAAACACATGTAATGACAATTGCGAAACACATATAATGATTGTTTCACGTCTATTGTTAGGTAGCGTGCGATTGTATGTATGGTAGTTTCCACAATGGGCGTGTGACTATGGTTATAATCTAGGTAGTGTGCTACCTATGACAATAGTTATATTAAGTAACCGTTGTGATATATATTTAGGTCATGGGTTCGAAACCTAGCATCAACAATAATTTATTTGGAATATAATTAATATTTCACCATGGTTATAGAAGATAACCGTTGTGGAAAGTAATATGTGTTTATTATAAAATATATAGATTTCTTGTTTTTCCTTACACTTCATTAAACATATATAACCATTATAATTGATGTAGAAGATGATAATTTGAAAAATTAAATTATTCTTGAAAAACAACTTAAATGAACCACTGTATTTTAAATTGCATTCATACTGTAATTCATATCTTACTTAACACGTATTATTTGATTCAATGCCCCAAAATTTTCAAAGCAATGGTTCATTCCTAGTTTATTTTGCAAAAATATCAATATGTTGACTAATTCGGAATCATCATCATCGCTATCATCATCATTATTTTAATCAATGATGAAGATTATTTTGAGGACAACGATGAAGATGATTCAATTTCTCAACAAATTTAATATTTTGCAATATAAATTAATAAAGAACGAACAATTACTTTGAAGAACTTGGGGCAATAAACCAAGTTCTACGTGTTAAAGAGCGATATAGATGAATTATGAGATGATTACAATTTGTAATACATGTTTGATCTAAGTTGCATTTCAAATATAACTTAATTTTTAGATTATTATTTTCTAAATCACTTTAAATGAATGCATGTTCAATAAAGGGTTAATGAAACAAACAATCTACATACATTATAATAAACTCAACAACAACATACATCAACAATAACAACATTTTTCAACAATAGTAACATCAACATTTATCAACAAAACGACAACAACATACCTTTTATTGAAATGATTCGTGGAATGATATAAAGTTGATCTACTTTGTGTAGCCATGAAGAAAAAATACAAGGCGGATGAAGCGTCCAAAATAGCTTCATACTTCTTATATCGTTTCTCCATAGCAAAACAAACCATTTATAAACCACACTCATAGTATGATTTCTCTTGAACTAGATTTTGAAATATAAACAACTTTCAAAATGTTAACCTATTTTGAAAACATGAATTAGCATTAACATAACTAGAAACATGACGCAAAAAGGAAGTAAATCATGCCACAACATAAAAGCATCATGTTAACATAAACTAGCAGTGGATTGTAACATAACAAGCATTAACAACCACAACATCCAAAAACTTGTCTACAACAACAACCAACAACAAATCATGTGAAATATAACAAGGTCTTCAATCTTCTTACCGAGTCGAATTCGTACAGTTCTCAAGGTCTTCAATCCTCATGCCTAGTTGAATTCGTGCAGTTCTCAAGGTCTTCATTTGATTTAGAATCAGTTGCATCCATATTCATTAGGCCATTCGTAATAGCTTATACCTTCTTCATCTTTTTAGGGTTAAGATTCTTGAAATTAATCTTCTTATGTCCCGTTCTATCAGACGGTTCAATAAAAATAATGTGATCCCTAACATATTCAACTTCCTTGGATTTGTTCAACCATAACTCCACCATATTAAAAACCTCCTTTGTAACCAGAATCTCGTGGATAAGTTTGTTGCTCCGTCTATTCATTTTGAGAGAAGGATTTGAAATAGAAACAAGAAAATAAACCTTTTTTCATAATAACATACAAAAATATAGAACAACAACATGCAACAACATGAAACAACAACAACAACATACAAAAAAAAACCATAAACTCTCGAACAAGAAGAAAATTATGTGAAAATCATATGAAACATAAAAACAACATATACGGAAAAGAAAGAACAAGGAAGAAGAAAAATACATTTAATTATGAAGTGAGAGCTAATGACAAAAAAGAAGGGAGAAAATGCGTGCTAGGATTTTGCTGTGATAGATACGACGATATTGTCAAGAAGTGAGAGATAATTCGCTTATATTATATATGAGTAAATAATTTCACCACGGTTGTATTAAAAAACCGTGATGAAATATAATGACTTTCACAACAGTTCATGTTAACAAAGATGGTGATATGTAATTTAATTTTAATTTATATATTATAATTATAAGGACAACACTAATTGTAACGGAAAAGTAGAAAATTGTTGGAGTTAGGATTTAAACCCTGTCACTCCATAAATGTATAATCACAGTTTATTAGTTTGACCGTAGTGCAATATATTTTTGTAAATATAAATAAACAAAGCACGTCCAAAAATGAGGTATTATCACGGTTAACAGTCTGACCGTTGTAGTTTAGAGTGACGAAAGGTCTATTTTGTAGTAGAGACGTCTGTCCATATGCTATTTTTCACCTCACTAGCTACATCTTTCCAATAATATAACAATATGATGACTTTACTACATCCAAGGAACACAATACAACTTTTAAAAAGCGATGAATATGGACCATCAAGAATAGTATAAACAACACTAAACTCGACTAGAAGTTTGACACCCGAGTGGTAGACTTTTGCTAATTTAGCCATTATTGTGGCACCTCTTTGATGTTTTTTTTAATGTTCTCCTACTAATTGAAAATCATTTTAAATTAATTCATTTGTATACATCGTTCCGTTGCTACTAGATAAAGACGAGGCCTTCTATCAAGACATAAAATAACCAACATACATTATAAACAATAGCATCATCAACAATAACATCCACAATAACTTCATCAACAAACATCATCAACAATAGGATCATCAAGAAACATCATCAACAATATCATCATCAACAATAGCATCATCAACAATAGCATCATCAACAATAACATCATCAACAAACATCATCAATAATAGCATCATCGACAAACATCATAAAAAAATGGAGTCAAGACACAAACATCATCAACAATAACATCATCAACAAACATTATCAATAATAGCATCATCAAAAATAGCATCATCAATAAAAGCATCATCAACAATAACTTCAACAATAACATCATTAACAAACATCATAAACAGTAGCATCATCAACAAACATCAATAACAACAAAAATGACATCAAGACACAAACATCATCAACAACAACAAATACATAAACTCTAATTAAAAATTACTGTACTGCAGACGCCTAGGGAAAAAGGTTACGTACCAAAAACATGATGAATAAGTAAAAAAATATTGTCAAAATCTTTGAGTTCCTCCTCGACTGCTAAACCAAATGATCGTCAAGAACGTAGAACACAATGCTGGCTCCATCCTCGGCGGTACAAAAGCATAAACGTTGGTTGAAAATGTTGTTTTTTCTTCATGTTTGAAGATGGTGTTGTACGCTTCATTAGGGTTGAAACTAGTTTTGTTTCGTTAGGGTTGAAAATGGTGTTGTTTGGTTAAAAATCGCGTTATTTCGTCACAGGGTTTTCTTGATAGAAATGAAAACATGAAAATGAAGAAACAATTTATCTAGCTCTGTCTAAAGTGAGTATAACAAATTACCATGGTTTTTAATCAAAACCATTGTGATGTATAAACAACACTAAATTTGATTAGAAGTGTGACACCCAAGTTGCAGATTTTTGCTAATTTAGCCATCATTGTGGCACCTTTTTTATTTTTTTTTCTGTTGTCCTACTACAAATTGAGAATCATTTGAAATTGATTCATTTATATACGTAGCTTCGTCACTACTATATGAAGACGATGCCATCTATCAAGACATAAAACAATCAACAAACATCATGAACAATAACATCAACAATAACATCATCAACAAACATCATCAACAACATCAGTGGCATCAAAACACGAACATCATGAACAATTGCAACATCAACAATAAGATCACCAAAAAACATCATTAACAATAGCATCATAAAAAAAAGTATCATCAACAATAGCATCATCAACAATATCATCAACAATAACATCATCAATAATAACATCATCAACCAACAACATCAATAACAATAATTGCATCAAGACACAAACATCATCAACAATATCAGCATCAATAATAGGGTCATCGGCAAACATCATCAACGATAGCATCATTAACAATGGCTTCAACAATAGCATCATTAACAAACATCATCAACAAATATCATTAAAAACAACAGTGGCGTCAAGATACAAACATCATCAATAATAGCATCATCAACAATATCACCACCAACGACAAATACATAAACACCATTTGAAAATGACGGTACTGTAGATGCATGGGGAAAAAGTTTACGTACTGGAAACATGATGAATAAGTAAAAAAATATTGTCAGAATCTTTGAGTTCCTCCTCGACTGCTAAACCGAACGCTCATCAAGAACGAAGAACACGGTATTGGCTCCTTCCTTGATGGATAAACACACAGATGTTGGTTGAAAATATTGTTGTTTCTTCAGGATTGAAGATGGTGTTGTATGTTTTATTAGGGTTGAAACTAGTTATGTTTGGTTAGGGTTGAACATGGTGTTGTTTGATTGAAAGTCGCGTTGTTTCATCAGGGGTTGTTTTTTGATGGAAATGAAAATATGGAACTGAAGAGACAAGTTAGTTAGCTCTGTCTAAAGTGAGTAAAATATATCACCACGTTTGTTAATCAAAACCTTTGTGATATATGATGAAATTTTAATAAAAAGCGCTAGGTTTTAAGCGATTAAAAATTAAAAAAAAATGAAAACTATATTATAACTGTATAATTAGACAACCTTGGTGATATATAATTTACATTAATACTATTTTATAAAAAATGCTAGGTTTTAAGCAATTAAAATTTTTAAAAATAATGAAAACTTTGTTATAACGGTGTATTTAGACAACTGTGGTGATATATAATTTACATTAATAACATTTTATAAAAACGCGTCAGGTTTTAAGCAATTAAAATTTTAAAAAAATAATGAAAACTATATTATAACAATGTATTTTAACAACCATGGTGATATAAGTTTCTTTTTTTAAACAAAAATGAAAGACAGTGATAAAATACTGAAGAAATTATGAATTAGCAGGCTCAGTGAATCGAACTCGTGAAATGTTAACTAATATCACTACGGTTGTTTTAAAAACACATGGTAATAAATTAACAATGTTTAATTAAAAATAAATAACAATATATATATTGTAGAAGCATATTTCAATCTCAAGGTTTTGATGATGTCAACAAGACTTAAGCTCATTCAATGTTTGCAAAAAGTCAAGCTTTCAAAAGTGATCAAGATCAAGACTATGGAATGTTGTCATGCAAATCAAGCTTCATGTGCAAACGATCATACAACTTTCAAGACTTGGACTCAAGGCCTTGGTATATCAATATTCACTCCTGTAATTGATATACAAGTGTTCAAATAATTTATCATATTAACATTTTGCATATGCATGGTTTTAAAATCATTTGGAAATGGTATAACACTTTTAACTCAAGTATTTTTCTGAGTTTTAACAGTGTTAACCGATTAACCATATGGGTTAATCGGTTAACGACCTCAAATTTTAAATTCTCAGGGCTAACGTTCAAGTGTTAACCGATTAACCTATATGGTTAACCGATTAACACTGAACGAATTTTGAAAAATTGTTTCTTTTAAAATTCAAATCTTGTTTGAATGTTATACCTTTTCATTATTTAATTCATACTCAATTATACCTTTTTGAAATGGTGTTTTGACTCATATAAATTCTGGAAATTTCAAATTGAAAAACATCTCCAATAATTTTCAAAATAATCATTCAATCAAATTCACTACTTTTCAAATATTTTCAAATATTTCAAAAATTGTTCATATTGTTCATACCATTTCATATCCAGAATTTTTGAACACTTGTATTGATATTGAAAAGTGAATTTTGATCAAAAGGAGAAGACCAATCGTTGTATTGATATTATTATATCACTCTCAAATTACAAAATTACAAAATTATTTCTATTGTGACTTGTGATCCAGGATTGTTGGACACAAGGGTTAGTGCTTGCAAGAGGATTGTTCTTGCACACTAAGTTGTTGAAATAGTTGTTAGATAATAGGCCTCACCGGTTGATGGTGTGATATGTTGTACATTCTAAAACTATAGTGAAAACTCTCTTTCATGTGGAAAGGGGAGTGGAGTACCTTCAAATTGTGAAGGGAACCACTATAAATCTCTGTGTCCATTTTTCATTCTGCTTTTACTGCTTTCATCATCAAGATCATAACCAAGTAAAATTCAAGAATCTCGAAAAACCGGAAAAATTTTCTTAAGCCTAATTCACCCCCCTCTTAGGCATACTCTGAACTTACAATTGGCATCAGAGTAGGTTAAGGTAACTTGTTCCTAACGATTCAGTATGGCTTCCGCTAGCACCAATCCGGTTTTCAAAGACGCTGGAAGTAGTAATAAACCACCACTGTTTTATGGAGAATATTTCGATTTTTGGAAAATCAGAATGAAGGCACATCTTGAAGCCCAATGAGAAGGTATGTGGGAAGCAATCGAAGAAGGACCACACAATCCAGTAAATATGGTCAATGGCGTTGGAACCGCAAAGTTGAAAAGCACGTATGATGAAGACGATAAGAAAAAGATTCTTAATGAAAAGAAAGCAATCAACATACTCCAAAACGCTCTTAGCATGGACGAGTTCTTCCGTGTATC
Source organism: Lathyrus sativus (assembly GCA_963859935.3). Taxonomy (NCBI): domain Eukaryota; kingdom Viridiplantae; phylum Streptophyta; class Magnoliopsida; order Fabales; family Fabaceae; genus Lathyrus; species Lathyrus sativus. The sequence goes on from OZ012738.1 coordinate 520,309,202, forward strand.
AAAGTATAGATCGACAAAGGAGATTTGGAACACCTTGGTGGAAACGCATGAAGGAACCGCAGAAGTAAAAAGATCAAGGCTCAACACGTTGAGTCAAGAATATGAGATGTTCCGTATGCAGCCCGATGAATCTATTGTTGCCTTACAAAAAAGATTCGTTCATCTAGCAAATCACTTGATTGCTCTTGGGAAGACCTTGACCAATGATGATCTCAACCTGAAAGTCCTAAGATCCTTAACAAGAGAATGACAACCAAAAGTGACCGCTATTTCGGAAAAGAAGAGTCTCTCAACGATGACATCCGCATCCTTATTTGGAAAACTTCAAGAGCATGAATTGGAACTCGGAAGGCTCGAGAAGCACGAAAGTCAAGAAAAGAAGTCCAAAGGAATTGCCTTGAAGATTGACACAAAGGATGACAAAGACGACGAGACTTCCGAAGATGAAAAATTCATGCTTCTTGTAAAGAAGCTTGGTATGTTTTTTAATAATAATAAAAATTCCTCTTCTCCTAAAAAGAATAGACATTTCATGAAAAAGGATGCATCCACATCGAATCAAGAAGTCACATGTTACGAATATGGGAAGTAAGGTCACATAAAGCCGGATTGCCCAAAACTTGCAAAGAAAGGAGGATTCAAAGGTAAGAAGGATTTCAAAAATAAAAAGGCTTATGTTGCTTGGGACGATAATGAGATAAGTTCATCATTGGAATCAGAAAGCGATGAATGTGCAAATATGACTCTTATGGCGTCACATCATTCCGATGAAAAAATTGATGAGGTTAGTAACGATTTTTCAATTTATGACAATGATGCACAAAAAGTCATAGATGAACTTCTAAAAGAGTGCAAGACTTTGTATAAAAGCATCTCATCCCAAAAGAAAAGAATTTCATCTTTAGAAGAACAAAATACTGCTTTTATAAAAAATATTGAAAATGAAAAACAAAAATTGATGGATAAAAAACAAAGTCTTGTATGCAAAAATTGTGAATCCTTATCTTTTCAAATTGTTCAACTTAAAAGAGTTTTAGAGAGATACGAAAAAGGTCAAATTGGCTTGGAGGAAATACTTAGGCACCAAAGATATCCTAATGATAAAAGTGGATTAGGATATTCTATGTTTTCCAAACCAAGCACAAATAAAATCATTTTTGTGAAAGCAAGTGAACAAGTTGTTAAAGAAAAGGCAAACAATTCTAAAAATGTGCATCAAATTCATAAAAAGAAAAGAATTGTGAAGAAAAATAATTATGTTCCTAGATATAGAAGTCATTTTCAACTTACTTGTTTTTATTGTGGAATTAAAGGCCATACACCTAATGCTTGCTATGTGCGCAACATTGGTGTTGCTAAAGGGCATTATGTGTGGGTTGAAAAGGGTACTAACTATCAAGGACCCAAAGCAATTTGGGTACCTAACAATACTTGATTTTGTGTTGTAGGTATGCTTGAAGACAACTTCTAATCAATGGTATCTTAATAACGGTTGTTCGAAGCATATGACGGGAGATATAAACAAATTTTCAAGTCTATCATTAAAGGCCAAAGGATACGTTACTTACGGTGATGATAATAAAGGAAAAATTCTTGGAGTTGGAACCGTTGGTGCACCTCCATGTACAATCATCGAAGACGTTCTTTATGTGGAAGGCCTTAAACACAACCTACTTAGCATAAGTCAATTGTGTGACAAAGGGTTCCGAATCAACTTCACAAAGGATGAATGTTTGATAGAACATGAAGTCACCTATGACATCTTGCTAAAAGGTAAAACATTTAATAATATTTTTATGATCTCTTTTGATGACTCATCCTTGAAGGTAAAATGTCTATTGGCGAACAACAACGAGGCGTGGTTATGGCATAAAAGATTTGTTCACATTCACATGGAGCATTTAAACAAGTTGATAAAGCATGATCTAGTTGTTGGTCTTCCGAAGATAAAATTCATCAAGGATAAGTTATGCGACGCATGTCAAAAGGGGAAACAGACCAAGACAATTTTCAAATCCAAGCAAGTGGTTTCTACATCAAGACCACTTCAATTGTTGCACATGGATCTTTTTGGTCCATCGAGAACGAAAAGCTTCGGAGGTAGCCTTTATGCTTTAGTTATTGTTGATGATTTCTCTCGATACACATGGACATTGTTTTTAGTGCAGAAAAATGATGCTTTCAAATTCAAGAAGTATGCGAAGCAAATTCAAAATGAGAAGTCACTCACCATAGCCTCCATAAGAAGCGACCATGGTGGAGAATTCCAAAATTCATATTTTGAATATTTTTGCGAAGAGCATGGAATTTCTTACAACTTTTCCGCACCAAGGACTCCTCAACAAAACGGTATTGTAGAACGGAAGAATAGGTCACTGGTGGAGCTTTCTAGAATGATGCTTAGCGAATCAAATCTTCCTAAGTATTTTTGGGCAGAGGCGGTTAGCACAGCGTGTTTCGTAAGCAACCGTGTCAATATTCGACCAATTCTCAAGAAGACTCCGTATGAGCTGTTCAAGGGTAGGAAACCAAACATAGCATTTTTCCACATATTTGGATGCAAATGTTTTGTTCTCAACAACAATAAGGACAATCTCGGTAAGTTTGATGAGAAGTCCGACGAAGGTATATTTCTTGGTTACTCTGTTTCTAGTAGAGCGTTTAGAATTTTTAATAAAAGAACTCTTACTATTGAAGAATCCATTCATGTTTCTTTTGACGAGACTAACCCCTCGAAAGAGGATAATATTATTGTGGATGATGATGATGATATAGTAGGTACTTCACAATAACAAGGAGAAACTTCAAAAGATTAAGCAATACCACAAGAAGATGCCACTCAAATTATTGAAGAACATCAAGATCTTCCAAAGGAATGGAGAACACATAGAGATCACCCGATAGATAAAGTTATTGGTGATATTAGCCAAGGCGTTGAAACTCGACTAAATCTTAAGGATGCTTGTCTCAACATGGCTTTTGTGTCTCAAATTGAACCAACCAAGATTGATGAAGCCTTAGGTGACGACCAATGGATTGTAGCAATGCAAGAAGAACTCAACCAATTCGAAAGGAATCAAGTTTGGAGTCTCGTACCAAGACCGGACAACAAGCACATCATAGGAACGAGATGGGTGTTTAAGAACAAACTTGACGAGAATGGGATCATAGTTCGTAACAAAGCAAGATTAGTCGCACAAGGCTACAACCAAGAGGAAGGAATTGATTTTGATGAAACGTTCGCTCCGGTAGCACGGTTAGAAGCAATTAGATTATTACTTTCTTATGCTTGTTCTATGAATTTTCAGTTGTTCCAGATGGATGTCAAAAGCGCTTTCCTGAATGGATACATCAATGAAGAAGTCTACGTCAAACAACCTCCGGGTTTTGAAGACTTCAAGAATCCCTTGCATGTTTACAAACTGAAAAAGGCACTCTACAGACTGAAACAAGCACCAAGAGCATGGTATGACCGCCTTAGAAATTTCTTATGTGAAAAGGGATTTACAAAAGGAAAGGTTGACAAGACGCTGTTCATAAAGAAGATCAAGGGTAACACATTATTGGTTCAAGTCTATGTCGACGACATCATCTTCGGATCAACAAACAAAGAGCTTTGCGAAGAATTTTCACTTATGATGCAAGGAGAATTCGAGATGTCCATGATGGGAAAATTGAACTATTTTCTTGGACTACAAATCAAGCAAACAAAGGATGGAATCTTCCTCAACCAATCCAAGTATTGCAAGGAATTGTTGAAGAAATTCGATATGGATAGTTGCAAGGTGATGTCCACTCCTATGGGATCCAGAACGTACGTTGATCAAGATGAATCCGGTACTCCAATTGATATTACAAAATATCGAGGTATGATTGGTTCATTATTATATTTGACGGCAAGCCGTCCTGGCATTATGTTTAGCGTTTGTTTGTGTGCATGCTTTCAAGCAAGTCCGAAGGAATCACATCTCACCGCCGTGAAGAGAATCATAAAGTATCTCAAAGGTACAACGAACGTCGGACTATGGTATCCAAAAGGGAGTACTTGTTATTTAATTGGTTATTCTGACGTTGGTTATGCAGGATGTAAGACCGATAGAAAAAGCACGAGTGGTACGTGTCACATTCTCGGGAATGCACTAGTGTCGTGGGCATGCAAGAAGCAAGCGTGTGTGGCACTCAGTACAACCGAAGCGGAATATATTGCAGTAGGAAGTTGATGTGCACAAATTCTGTAGCTCAAGCAACAACTCCTCGATTATGGTATAGATCTCGGTTGCATTCCTCTTCGATGTGATAATACAAGTGCCATCAATATTACAAAGAACTCGGTCATGCATTCAAGGACAAAGCATATAGATATCCGACATCACTTCCTTCGAGTTCACGTACTTAATGGAGATGTAGATGTTACTTTCGTCGATACACACAATCAACTCGCCGACATCTTCACCAAACCATTGGGGAAAGAACCGTTCTTTAAAATTCGACGAGAACTTGGGATTCTCGATGAAGGTGATATCTGATCTTTTCTCTGGTTTATGTATGCATAATATATGTCTTTCATCTGTGTGCATTCTGTTTTAAGTATTTTCCAAAATTCGCGTGTGTTAATCGATTAACTTATAGGGTTAACCAATTAACACTGTTAATTTTTCAATTCTGACTTAATTTTTTAATGTGTTAACTGATTAACCTATATGGTTAACCGATTAACACTGATACTTTTTATTTTGGAAATTAAATTTTAATGTGTTAACCGATTAACCTATATGGTTATTCGATTAACACTGTTAAAATTTTCAAAAATCAGAAACGAAAAATTAATTCAAATTTTGGAAAATTAAGTGTGGTAAACATGTTCTTTATGTGTGGTCAATATTTTCTTAAATATCCAAATCAATATCCTTGGAACTCTTCTTCTTCTTCTTTGACTACAAATTTTTGGACTTCCAACCCCACTTTAAAACCCACTCAAATATCTCTCCATATATATATTGCCTTCACTTTACTCTCTCTCATCTCCTCAAACCCTAAAACTTAAAAGAACCCAGAACCCTCAGCATCTCTCAACTTCATCCATGGCTTCATCTCACAAAGGCAATGGAAAGATACCAGAGTATGACTCTGCTTCTGAGGAAGACAACATTCCTATGGAAACAACCAAGAAACGCCGTATGGATTTCCAGGTTCGGGTCCGTCATATTCTACCGGTAAAGTACGTAAACCTTAAGGCTTTTCCTGCTTCATCTTTTAATTTTCCTGCTCTGCTCAAATTTCAAAAGATAGACAAGTTTGTATCTGATTTTGGGAATTGCTACCATGATTTGGTCAAAGCTTTTTTGAATAAGTTATCTGTGTACTTGAATGCCGATGATGAGCATATTATGGAAACCTCTGTTCGAGACTGTCTCTTGAAAGAGAATCTGTCAGATATTGCTGCGAAGTTGAAAATTCCATCCTCTGGCTACTTTCTCAGGAAAGGGGTTAACCACGTGGAAGGGCCATGGTCCAACTATGACAAGATGGAATATTACTATCAAATCTGCAAGTTCCCGAAGGAGAATGTTGTAGCAAACCAACAGACTGCTTGCATGTTATGTTATGCGAAGAATCTAACAGTTTCTGACCGGATGCTGCATTATGTGATTTGCTATGTTCTGATTCCAAAGGATTCCAATCATGCTCAGATCAATGATTTGGAAATGCAACTCTTATTCGCAATCAAAAACAAGATCATGGTGAACTGGATTCTAACAATCATGTACCATCTTCAACAACAACTCTCTCTCTCTCTCTCTCTCTCTCTCTCTCTCTCTCTCTCTCTCTCTCTCTCTCTCTCTCTCTCTCTCTCTCTCTCTCTCTCTCTCTCTCTCTCTCTCTCTCTCTCTCTCTCTCTCTCTCTCTCTCTCTCTCTCTCTCTCTCTCTCTCTCTCTCTCTCTCTCTCTCTCTCTCTCTCTCTCTCTCTCTCGACACGTCTTCCATATGCAAGGCTGGTTTCTAGAATCCTTGAGTTGACAGAATTGGATCTTAACCGAGAACCATCTACCAAGATGAAACCGACAACCAATGAGATTAATGAAATCACCATTGTGAAGAACACTGGAATTATTAAAGACGTTGACGACACATATAAGTATGCGGGCGAAGGATCAGCCTCCAACCAATCCTATCCCATTCCCGAAGGAGGTATCATAAACGAGTTTCTCTATACCACTATGATGACCCAACATCGAGAAACTTTGAATTGTCACTGAGAAACCTCCCGGGACATTGCTTCACTTTGAAACCTTATCCTTACCTCCCATCATTCCAACCCCGACATCATTGAAGAAGAGGATAAAGGTAGTGAAGAAGAGGAAGCAGAAGACGAGGATATGTCCGATGAAGATGTTTAGAAAATATGTGTTGTTGTTATTTTCATTACTTTTCTTTCCGGATTATGTTTAAGTTGTTTAAGTTGTTAATTTCTTTTGTAACCGTACAATGTTTGCTGCAGTTTTCTATGTGCTGCTTTTTTATCTATTTTGCCGTGCTTGATTATATGATGCCATGTATGCCGATATTGCTTGTTTTGATTTGAAAGCTCCTTCCTTTTTTCTAATGACAAAGGGGGAGAAGAGCTTGGCTTTCTAATATCTCTCTGTGCAGAATTTTTGCCTCTGTTTAGATAGGGGGAGTTGTTGGTCATAGGGGGAGAAGCAAGCCAAGAACGGAACCAAACATCGTCAAAGATATCACACAGAATCATTTGATTGTCATTATCAAAAAGGGGGAGAATGTAGAAGCATATTTCAATCTCAAGGTTTTGATGATGTCAACAAGACTTAAGCTCATTCCATGTTTGCAAAAAGTCAAGCTTTCAAAAGTGATCAAGATCAAGACTATGGAATGTTGTCATGCAAATCAAGCTTCATGTGCAAATGATCATACAACTTTCAAGACTTGGACTCAAGGCCTTGGTATATCAATGTTCACTCCTTTAATTGATATACAAGTGTTCAAATAATTTATCATATTAACATTTTGCATATGCATGGTTTTAAAATCATTTGGAAATGGTATAACACTTTTAACTCAAGTATTTTTCTGAGTTTAAACAGTGTTAACCGATTAACCATATGGGTTAATCGGTTAACGGCCTCAAAGTTTAAATTCTCAGGGATAACGTTCAAGTGTTAACCGATTAACACTGAACGAATTTTGAAAAATTGTTTCTTTTAAAATTCAAATCTTGTTTGAATGTTATACCTTTTCATTATTTGATTCATACTCAATTATACCTTTTTAAAATGGTGTTTTGACTCATATAAATTCTGGAAATTTCAAATTGAAAAACATCTCCAATAATTTTCAAAATAATCATTCAATCAAATTCACTACTTTTCAAATATTTTCAAATATTTCAAAAAGTGTTCATACTGTTCATACCATTTCATATCTAGAATTTTTGAACACTTGTATTGATATTGAAAAGTGAATTTTGATCAAAAGGAGAAGATCAATCGTTGTATTGATATTATTATATCACTCCCAAGTTACAAAATTACAGAATTATTTCTATTGTGACTTGTGATCCAGGATTGTTGGACACAAGGGTTAGTGCTTGCAAGAGGATTGTTCTTGCAACTAAGTTGTTGAAATAGTTGTTAGATAGTAGGTCTCACCGGTTGATGGTGTGATAGGTTGTACATTCTAAAACTATAGTGAAAACTCTCTTTCATGTGGAAAGGGGAGTGGATTACCTTCGGATTGTGAAGGGAACCACTATAAATCTCTGTGTCCATTTTTCATTCTGCTTTTACTGCTTTTATCATCAAGATCATAACCAAGTAAAATTCAAGAATCTCAAAAAACCGGAAAAAGTTTCTTAAGCCTAATTCACCCCCTAGGCATACTCTGAACTTACACACACACACACACACACACACACACACACACACACACACAGACACACACACACACACACAGAGACACACAGACACACAGACACACATACACACACACACACACAGACACACACACACACACACACACACACACACACACACACACACACACACACACACACACACATATATATGAGCTTGAATTTAGAGATATCACCACAATCCTTCGTAGGATCGTGGTAACAATGACGTCGTTGCATGTACTTTTTGTAGTAGTGACATACACACGCGCGCGCGCGCACACACTCACACACACAAGTTTTATAACCTATTTTTTAAAGAAATTTTTTCTTAAGATGTTTTAAAGCCATGCTAGTTGAATCAGAAGCGGTTAGAAACGTTTTGGGAACTTTTTGGCATTTATACCCAATCGACTGGGTTAGTGCAAAAATGTTCCCTAAACATTTAGGACAGTGTGTTACTCAATGGTAACAAATGTATATCTTATCTTACCTTTTAAACCTTCTAAAAGATTGATTTTAGGCCAGCCAATCAATTGACTCATTAATTTTGGCCACAATTGTTTTTTTCTTTTTTGTGCTAACCTTTAGCCTATAAATAAAGGTCTTTTCCCTCATATTTTAACATCTAGAGCTGTGAGCTATCATATCTCACTCATCACTCTCTCTAAATATATTTTCTTTACTTTCTTTCACTTGAAATTAGCCACAACACTTTGAGAAATCCTTTGTGTTTAGTTAGGCATTTGTATAATTTTAGAAGGGTAGTATTGTAAAGTCACTAAATAACATTTTTACATTGTTTGAATAATTTATCTAATTAGGGATTGCTTATTTGGTTTCAATGTTAAACCCTTTAAAAGTTTTGGTTTAGTGATTTAGTTACTAACTCGTCGATTCTATTCAAAGACTTAACGCTTTAAAATGCTTTCATTGGTTCGAGATCAACAAGATATAACATCTTACATTAGCCCGTGGTTATCCTGTGTAAAACCCCAACTCTATTTGTAAGCTCAGCTCGGTTAAAAGCTTGCTAAGGTTGGAAATTATCCCGGTATAAAATCTTATAGGTTCGTGGTCAACCCGTCAAAACCTCAATTAGGTTCGTGAGCTTAGTTTAAAAGTTTTCCTTGTTTCTAGATAAGCTTGTGTAATATCCCAGTTTAACTTGAGAACTAATCGCTTCAAGGAAGACTACCCGCTTCAGTACGTCATTAGGAAGGAAGACTAACCTCTTCTCTCCTCTTCTTGTTGTCAGGCTGGAAGTTAGCCAAAATTTTCATTTTACTTGTATAAAGGGGTTCAAGAGTTCAACCTACTAAAAACTCTTAATATTTACTAGATACTTTCAAGAAAAAATCTTGGGGAGAAGATTAGGTCTTTTCTTTTTTATTGAATCTCTATAATTCCTGATGTTATTTATCTATCCCTTAACTCTTTACTTTCCATATTTTATTTCCACTGCTAATTTCTAAAATATTTTTAAAATGATTTTAAACTCTGAAAGTGATCCTAAAAGTTTTTAAAACTACCATTTTTCTAAAACACACCATTCACCCCATCTTATGTGTGGATTCATATGTCCAGCAAAAATGACTTGAAAGAGGTGAGATTTGTTTTTTGATATAAAATGTTTTAAATCCACTCTTGAAAACCTTTTTGAGTGGATGAAATAATTTGAAAAGGTTCCATGAAGCAGTTCCATGCATTGCATTGATAATAATTCATAAAAGCCACCTTTTTACAGGTGGTAATCGATTACCATATAAGTTTAATCCACTACCATTACACAACATTCGAAAAATTTCAAATATTCAAACTAGTAATCGATTACCATGGGACTAAAGCTGATTATCACTGCTATTCTTTTGAAAATACCAGTTTTGGAAGCTGTTATATGGTGGAAACAGAAATGGAGTAGATTGCTGAAACTATGTGAAACAAAGCTTCCTAGGTGATTAAGTGATGCGACACCTTAAATCAAATTTTGTGATCGTGATGTCTCTTGAACCAGAGATAATGATCTTGAACTGACATTGCTAATCTCCAGTGTGGTGGATCAAAGAGGGGAATGGTTAGCACTCTAACACTCAAATTAGTCTAGGATGCAAGATAATCATAGTGAGAGTGAAGCTTAGAGATTGTGTACCTAAACCCCTTGTGAAAGTATTTGTACCTTATGCTCAATGGAACGGGCAGGATAATCAGGCCTTGTCTGATTAGGCCTTTAGCCGATACAGAACAGTTGTCCCTTGTCATACCCCAAATTTGTCATACCCTCTCATTTCTTCTTATACTAAGCATGTTGTTGTTTCATGGACTTTTTCTCAAGATCATCATATGGATTTTGGCCACAATCCTCTACAATTTAGGTTATGGAGATTTGGTTTGTACTCTTTATTCTTAGAAGCCCTTGCAAGTAATGTTGATTTCAAGTAGAATTAAAGCAAGGATGTACCCTCATTTTCATGATCAAATAGTCAAGACAAAATCAACCGCTCAAACTACGAGACAGGTTCTTTTCAAGGGAATATGCAAGTAAAGCTTCAAAGAGCTCATGTCATAACCAATGCATGGTCAAGGCATAATTTGAGTGTGTTATAAAGTGACAATCAAATCCTCAAGTTGTCTCAAGATCGTGATTAAATGGTTAAGTGGTTTCAAGCTGTGGATAATTCCTTTTCAACTTGTGTTGTAAGGCCATAATACATATAGGTTTATGATTAACACAAATCTCATTCACTTCAAGAAAGATTTGAAATTGGTTAGATAAAGATTCAAGGATTTAATTCAAGCATGACATGTTTCAAGTTTTACAAATACGGATTTAACTTCAATTCATTCAGTATTTTGATACAAGGGTTTTCAATCATTCAAGTGGTGAAGTTAAGGTAACAAGTGGACCATTTGAGATATTCAAGGTGGTAAGACGCAAGTTTGGTTGCAAGACTAGTCTCATTCCTATGGACATTCTGTTCAAGAAAGGATTAAAAGAGGTTCAAAGCAAAAGAGCTCGCTGAAAAGTTGAAACAACAGTAATATCCTTGGTTTGCACAGTATATGGTCATGAAAAAAGCAAGCATTGAGCCAAATTTCCATGACATGTACCTGAAATTCTTAGACAAAGTTAATTCAAGGGCTTTGAACAGAGCGATTATCCTGGTAACACATGAAAATGGCAAGGTTCTTTTAGGATCCAAACTTATAAAGTAAGGTTAAGAAGAGTGCTCTTTGCTTAAAAGTCTGGGGAGCTGGCTTGGAAAGTTGACAATTGGACGGAATCAAGTTTTGAGGGCTCGTGAAATAGATACGAAATCTTTGATGATTGAAGCATATGAAAAAGGGCCTGATGATTGCTGTTATTCCATTTATTTCAAAGGTCTTTAAACCACGCGGTCTTGCATATCCAGCCCTTAATCCTTGGACCATAGGCATTTTAGGATTGCTTGCTGAAATTTATTCAGTGCCAAACTTGAAAATGAACCTCAAATTTGACACAGTTTTTTTCACAAAATTCTTGGCGTAGATATGAAGAATGTCGCACCAACTTAGAATCAAAGAAGTAATGCATAGGATAGCAACAGGTTGCAGAAGCTATTTCATAAAGCAATTATACCAATCCAAAGCTTACATTGCCATTTACATTACAAGTTCTGAATTTCAACATAAGCAATAACTGTCAAGGTTCAAAATGTTCAAAAGTTTGGAATCATAATAAAACAACATGTCATTCATAAAAAAATACCAAGTTCATGAAGGGAACATAGTGTATAACAATTAATAGAGAAAATACTAGGCTACTCATATATTTACAAGGAAAAGACATGATTCACAACAATGAACAAAACGACATATCATTCACGACAAGGCCGCATATAATCTAAAATCGGACAAATTAGAATATCTTGGTAAGAGTTAACAGGATTCAAAAGAAGGACTGATTTCACAAAGTAGAAAAAAATAGAGCATTAGTAAAGAATCTACCTCCGTCCATATAATCCAACATTCGTTCTTCCTTCTCACTTGCCTTCAAAGCTTCTCCTTACCATTGTGTTATATCATCAAGATCTTTGGTTAGGCACCTGAAATAGCAAGACAATGTTACAAAGCAAAATCCATGAGACGTACTTCAATCAAGAAATTCAAATTCGAGCAGTAAGGCGGATTAACGGCGGTAAAAAGCCAATGTTTTACAAAATTACAGTTTCAATTTTCAGCAGAGAGAAATCTATCCAATTCATATGACCACTTGTTTCTAGAAGATATGCAGCTCACATAAAAAACAAAATCATACAATTTCGGTCCCTACCACAAGATTTCACTCAGATCCCCTCTAACGGTATTGAAAATCCACAACTCATGATTCACACATGAAAAGAAGAATATTCCGCCTTCTCTCTCCCAATTCACACATACCAGATTAACCCAAAGTTTCCCTATATAAAGCTACTCAATCATTGGCAAAAAGGGAGATAAAAAATCCTACCGTTACCCTGCTGAAAGCTACCCTCAATCTCTATAAAGCTCTTTTCCCAAACCTTCTCAGAGCTCACATCTGAGCTCTGTGGAAGGGGAGCTTGGCCACACACTCGCGCACTCTCATCAAGACACAGTCAAAACACGAAACAAAAAAAAAATCAAACCTCTATGAAAGAAGGGGGTAGAAAACGGTAAAAACAGCATACGAACTTACTCAAAGTAGCGCCTTCGCTGGAGAACTCGACGGAACTTCAAACTCAGGTGAGGTTTTTTTACACTTTTTGACGATTCTGCTGATGACATGTGTTGCACCTCAAAATTTGCCCAACCATTTCTTGTACTTGCCTTGTGTTTCATTTCATTTTCGCATTTTTGCATTTGCATAACATTTGTGTTCGAGGCAGAGGGTCAAGATTTTCCGTGGCTCAGAACATTAGAGGCTCCGACATTTATTTTGCCTAGCAATCGAACAGTCAATTTTATTTTGTTTTGCAGGTTATTTTCAGTAGAGGAGACAGCATGCGGGCTATATCAAGCATTCTCACAATTGGAATATTCAAGAACAAGTTTCAAAAGCTTAACAGAGCTCAAAATGATGGAAAACAGACCATTGTGCAGTTTTCCCTCCAAAAGGCGCCAAATTCAAAATTTTGAAGGTGTTAATCGATTAACCAATTGGTTAACCGATTAACCAAGTCAAAAACAGGTCAAATTCAAATATTCAAGGGTGTTAATCGATTAACCATATGGTTAACCGATTAACCAATGCAAATTTCTGCTCTGCACGTGAATTTTCAAGTGAATTCACTTTGGGGTCCATTTTGATCATTCTTGAAGTTGATTTTACACTAAAGGAAGAATCTAGAACCATTTCAAATTTTGGTTAACTTTCAAATCATTTAAAGTTCCCTCCAAATTCTCATTCCTAATTCCATGCCATTTTTCACAAACCACATTCCAAAGCTCATTTGGATCCTAACCAAAGGGGTATTTAAATGATCTACTCCAAACCTCTCACATCTAATCCTCATAATTTCATTCTCACTTCAGAATTCACTCTCACTCTCTCAATTTGCTCTCAACATTTCACTCCCAAAACCTCTACCAAAACTCTTCTCACCTTGAATTCTTTGATTCTCCATTGGAATCATTGATTTCTAAGAGGTAAACCTTCATCTTTCATCATCATCATCATCTCCATTTTTCCATTCAATTTTCGTGCAAGTTTGGATCTGAATTTTGGAGTTGGTTTGGAGTAGCTTATTTGAGTGGATCTTGCTTAATTTTGGTGGATCTTCATTTCTACTACAAGAACTCAATTGGATCTTGAAGGATTTCCGGATTTCTTGTTTGGATCTAATCAATTGAAGTTGAATCAACAATTATCGAAGCAATTCTCTGCTTCGTAGGTTGAAATTCTAGATTCGTTGCTATTTCGAGCTTATTTTGCATATTCAATGTGGATCTTCTTTTTTTGATTGACTTTTGGTTGATTCGATCCATGTGATTTGTGATCTTGTTATTTAAATGTGTTTACATATTTATTAGATCACTGATTTCTGATTTAATTTCGTGCTTAATTGATTGTATGATCATTGGAATGATTGCACATTGGATAAGTTGTTGAAAAGTGCTTCTGAACTGCTGTTTTCTGCTGCTGGAACAATGTTAATCGGTTAATCAATTGGTTAATCGATTAACCAACACAAATATTCAATTTTTCAAGCATTTTTCAATGGTTAATCGATTAACCCCTGGTGTTAATCGATTAACACTGTGCCAGCAGACCTGTTTTGCTGTTTTTCATGCTTGTTTGGTATAGTTTCACTTCGAGTCTTCACGGATCAGTGTGATGCATTAGGAGTGAGATGTTTTGGATATATGTCGCTGTTCTTGATTGTTTAATCATGATTTTGTCGACACTCGTGTTCGATTTCCACTTGAATGCATGCTTATGGATGTGGTTCAAAGTGATGATTATTTGCATTGTTGCTTTTGTTTGCATGCTTGAGGTTGAGATGTGCTTATGGTGGTTGTTACCCCACATCTTTTTTCCTCCCTGTTCATCTTTGTTGTGCATTACATGTTTGCATATTGCATTTTTTTCTTATGCTTTCTTCTTCTTCTTCTTCTTCTTTCTTCTTTGCCATGTTCCCTTAGGACCTCTAATCTCTCTTATTTAAGAGAGATTATGATAAACCTTAGGCTTGAACCCATGCATGATAACATTAGGTAGCATTCCCCTTTCATCCCGATCATAGGTGCACTTTGTATGAGAACATTAGGTTGAGTCTTAGTCTCCCTTTAGAGTGTCTCTCTCTTCTCATCTTCAAACTTTCTCAAAACATCTAATAAAGGCTAAGGATTGTTGTACGTTACGAGCCTTAAGTACTTGGGAAATGGTGATTGAGGGGCCTCCTCTCAATCATCTAGAGTGTTTAGCGAATGTCCTTTGGACGATATGCGACACATTCGCTCCTAGGTCATAGTCTTTAGTGCAACATGAATTACAAACAATAATCATTGCACTTCTTCTCTAAAAAACACAAAAACAAACTTCAAATCTTTTTATCCTTCAGGATCTTAATTTGGAAAACCTTTTTCATAAGGAGAGTTTTGTTAACTCTTGGTTCTACCGCAAACAGGTAACGCCTAAGTCTCCAATGGTCGAGCTGCATACACCTAACTGCTAGAACTAAGTTTTAACCCTACTTGCGCCTAAAACATTTGAACCAACCGGTGTTCTCGTTAGTCTGAACTATGTTTGCTCTGATTTCTCATACCATATGAGAATACGTAGGCACAAGGTGTCGATGTCTTGGCGAGAAACCTTCCCCCATTTTCACCCGTAGTTAGCCGCACTACGTTGACTCTGACTTTCCCATTGCACGAGGGAATATGTAGGCATGGAGCGGTGATGCTATATCGAGTTCTCTTTTCTTTTCTTTTGTCCCTGTGGCCTATAGCTAGATAGTAAACACCCTTTTAGATAGACAATAAAGCATGGATCTCGTCGAGTACGACGGACGTGAGGGGTGCTAACACCTTCCCCTTGCGTAACCGACTCCCGAACCCGAGATATGGTTGCGATGACCTGTCTTCTCCCGTTTTTGTTAGGTTTTATCTGATCGTTTCCTTTCCCTCTTTGGGATAAATAACGAATGGTGGCGACTCTTCTCTCCTTGCCGGCCCCTCTTCGCAGCGATGCGACAACATGCTTTAAATTTTAGAGTTCCACAATGTTTTCTTGACTCTTAAAATTAGGGTTTAGGACTTTTAGTAGTTAACCCCGCATGTTTTCGAATCCTACATTGAAACTGGGTTGTAGCGTTTAACCGAAAGAGGGTTTCGATTTGTGAAAGAAAAAAGAGATTCCCGAGTAAGTTTGGCTCATTCGTTTTTGAACACAAAGGTATTCTAGGTTTTGACTCCATGATGATGTAGAGACGAGAGAGAAGGATTAGTAGAGGTGGAAGTTCTCTTCTGAAAACAAAGGCAAGTTCGGAACGAGAGATAGTTAGAGGTGAGTCTGAGAGAAAGAAATAGGAGAGAAGCATTATACGATGTTGTGTGGTTAAATGCATAATATTTTTATTTACTTATTTTAAATTACCATCATTAATGATATTTGAAGCAATCAATGTGCTATCTGGCATGTGTTTTCAAAATGACGTTTAATGATCCTGTTTACTACTGCTTGCCACGCTTCCCTTGGGAAGGTTTCAAGCTGTTTTTCCTTATCCCAATGACGGCTGACTGTGTAACTTGAAGGGTTTTGGACTTCTGGCCCAACTCTAGTTCAATGAAGGTGACATCATGGGCCCTTGTTTGGTCCATTTTTTGGGGCGTTCACATCCCATTTTATTATCTACACCTAGTATGACTTTAAGATTTAGTTTAATTACTCATTCCTTTTTTTTTAAATGCTTAATTAATAATAGCAATGATAGTAAAATAAAACTATATTTTTTTCATTTTTGTTTTAAGCCTTATATTAAATTTTTTTTATAAGAAGGTGATTATTAAATAAAATAATTCCTAAGCTAATTGGATAAAGTTTTCTCAACCCAATTAATTAATCTTAATTAAATTGTTTAAATGTAATTAATTTATAAAAACTATTATCTTTATAAACTAAAACTATAATTCATTCTAGTTGATACCTTTAGAAATACTTTTCTTAATTAATTATGAAAGTAGTGAATTCTCGAAGTCTAGCACTTCTTAGATTCTTAAACGATCGCTCTTGGGGCGTACGCCTTGAGTTGTGATTATTTCGTCTTTTATTTATAAATAATTAAAATACTTAAGATAATTAAAACATTTAGTATAAGGTACTTAACCCTAAAATATTTCTCTTAACTAAATTAAGTCATAACTCATTCTAATTAATGCTACTAAAATTTCTTTTTAATTAACAATGAAGGTGGTGGGTTCTTGGGGTCTAGAATGCCTTGAATCCTTGAATGAACGCTCTTGAGGCGCGCGCCTTGGGTTGTGTTCGTTTCATCTTTCATTTTCAAGATGCTTAATTCTCCAACCTTTTTTTTTAAAAAAATACTTAACTCTTTTCAAAATCTTTAATCCATTTCAACCCTAATTTGATTAAAACATTTAACCTAACTAAATCACTCCTCAAAGTTGGCTAAGCAAACTATTATTTTCTTAATTAATAATGGAGATATCAAATTCTTGAGGTCTAACACTTCTTGAGTTCTTGAAAGATCGCTTTTGAGGCGCACGTCTTGAGTTGTGATCATTTCGATTTTTCATTCAAACCCCTATCTATTTAAAATACCTAACGCGTTTAATCAAAATACGCTAATCGAATCAAATTATTTTCCTAATTAAATTACGAAAGAACTGAGTTCTGGGAGTCTCACACTCCTTGGATTCTTGAATGACCGCTCTTAGGGCGCACACCTTGGTTTGTGGGTTACTCGACCTTTCGTTCCTAAACTACTTGCCCTAATTACTTGGACAAAGTCGTTCATTCTCCAACAAACACAATTTCGTAATTAATGGAATGAAAAAGGTGTTGTTGGAATCTAGCATCCCAATAATGCCCCAATTAATTGGTTGCGAGACTGACGTCTCGTTTATCGAATAATAGTCATTCTCCCTCAAAACACTTAACAAATTAAATCTCATTTTCTCGCTCTCGCGCAATCGAAACCCTAAAACCTACAGAAATCAAACTTTTTTTCTCAATTAAAATTCTTAATATATTTTAATCTATTCAAACAACATTCTGCAAAGAACATTGTTTAATCCCTTCTTTTGCGCATATAAACTCGTGCTTCAGCTTCCCCTAGCAAGCTGACAAGCCAACATTTAGAAGTTAGAACGTGACCTAAACACTCGTTCGTTTAAAACATGAACCAACCAACCGTAGTCCCACGAACTACGATGCTCTGACTTTTCCATTGCACGAGGGAGTACGTAGGCACAAGGGCCCCAATCCTTGGCGAGCACCCTAATAAAAAACCACCCATTTTCCCTTAGAAGCGAATTCCTTAGAATAAAACAAACAATCTAGCTAACTTTTCTCTTGAATCGAATCAAGGGGTTCCCGTTGAGTACAACGGACGTAGAGGGTCATAATACCTTCCCTTTGCATGATTGACTCTTGAATCTAGAATTTGGCTGCGATGACCATGTTCTTATCTCTTTTAAGGTTTTATCGATATTTTCCTATTCCTTCCTTGGAATGAATAAAGTTCGATGCCGACTCTGTTCGAACATTTTTTCCGTGTCCATCGTGAGGATCATATTTTTTGAGGTACGACAGATGGCGACTCTGCTGGGGAATATGCATTTCCCTATGCTAGAGAGAGTCAAGCCTAACTTGACTCGATTCGATAGTTCTAACTTCGCTTGGTTGTTTTCTTTATGTTGGTTTTCTCCTATTACCTATTTATTTACTTTATTGTCTTCTCTTTTATTATATGTTGTTTATTATATCTGTTTGTTGGATTCTGGGATAGCTCCACAAGTAAATCTCTACACCCAAGCTTTGGAAAAAGAAGAGGGAACACCTGGTTTAGATTTTGGAAGTAATTAGTGTTAGTCCCGAAGGACCCGCTCCTTGTGTTCCTAGCATGAAAGCTTCCCCTAAGAGTAGACCTTTTTGTAGATCTTATTGTAACACAGCTAGCCTGTCACACGAATTGATTCATGAAGAGTCTGCGACTCTGGGAACCACTCTTAGAACCAGTTTCTATATTGGTGGTCATGTAGTGTTAGTCTTCGAGAACTCGCTCCGCGTGGGCCTAGCATGAAGACTCCACTCAGGAGAGGCCCTTTTGTATTACTGTCATAATACAGCTAGCCTATTGCATGATGTTGATGCAATTGGTATCTATGACCTTGAGAACCCTATCCGTCAACATAGGAACTATCCCGTGAGTGGGATTTTTTGGGTAAAGAATCTAGAACTATCCTAAAATTTACCTATTAGAAGGGTTGGGAGATACTTGTGATAACCTGGATCCAACATCTTTGCATTCATAATCATTTACATATACATCATGACTTACACAAGCTTTTATTTTCAAGGAAGCATTTGTATTCATAGGTTAACTTACATTCATAATGACCACGAGTTCAGAAAAGAGAAAGACTCTCCAGTTGAAGGCATTCAAGCCAGATGTTAGTGTAGTGATGAACAATTTGAAAGAATTACCTCCTATCTTCAAGAAGACTTTAGTGGGAAGGTTTGGACAGGTTATTGATCTCTTTGCAGTTGAAGTTCAAATCCCTGCCATCACAGCCTTGGCACAATTCTATGATCCATAAATACAGAGCTTTCTATTTCAAGATTTCTACTTGACCCCTGCCATTGAAGAGTTTGAAGGGTTCTTAGGTTTCCCAGTGAAGGGTAGGGCATCCTATACTATGATTGGTCATACCCCCGAGGTGGAAGAATTGACTGATGCTCTCTAAATCTCTATTTCAATAGCCAAAACTGGTTAGAAGAAAAGGGAAGATTTCTTTGGCTTTCGAAGCACCATTCTAGAAAAGGAAGCAATGAAGTTGTTGAAGAGTAAACAATGGGATGCTCTGGTAAATGTATTGGCTCTCCTCATATATGGGCTAGTACTTTTCCTTACTTTCGAAGAGTTTATTGATTCTGCAGACGTCAGTATCTTTTGGGCAGTTTGGAAGAAAAGACAAAGCCCAGTACACCCTCTCTTGGCTAATATCTTCTACAATTTGCATCTTCGCCATGAAAGGAAGGGTGCGGTATTGACATTCTGTCTCCCTATTCTCTATAAGTGGCTTACTTCCCATATATTCAAGCGCCACACTATTGTCCCTAATTTGAACAGTGGGGACTCGGATCAGCTGCTAGTGTCTCTCTCTGAAAGGGACATTACTTGGTATCCCAATATGTTGGAAGTGGATGAAATTATTATGAGTTGTGGGAGATTTTGCAATGTACCATTAATTGGGTCCAAAGGCTGTATAAGCTATAACCCCATATTAGCTATACAACAATTTGAATACCCAATGTTGGGAAAACCTGAAGATAAGGATATGGAGGAAATAATTCTTCACGAAAGGGGTACTAAAGATCCTTCGCTTCTCTGCAATATTGTATGCTCTTAGCAGAAGATTCATACCAAAGGATCGAAATTAAGGAAAAGAGATGGTGTGGCCAGGATACCTTATCAGCCATGAGTTCTAGAGAGAGTTAAGATAGTCAAGCTCCCCTTCTCTATTGAGACTCCTCCTAGGCCTGCCACTCCACAGCCTGTGCCTATATTAGTCGAAGAGGTGGAAGAGCTCCAAGCCAAAATATCTTAGTTGGGAAAAGGAAATGAGGATTTGCAAGTAAAACTTCAAGATGTGATCAATGAGAAAAACAATATGAAGTATGAGCTTGTGAGAAAGAACGAAATAGAGAATAAAGTTGATAAGGAGAAGGGTAAGCGGAAAAGGACTAAAGTATGCATTAACCAAGCTGAAAGCCGTTTAGGTTCCCTTAAAGAACAGTTGGACCATGTTCGAAACAAATGGGGAGAGAACGAATATTGGTACATTCTTGCTACTAAGCAAAACAAAGAGCTTAAAGAGACACTGGAAACTGAGATCAAAGAACTTAGTGCCGCTCTACGCTTATCCAGAGCTGGTGAAGATAGGGAGAGTCGACTCAAAGAAGAGGACCTAAGGTCCTTTTGGGTTAGATCAACCGATTGGAATATAATATGTGAGGAAGTGGATGATCTCAAGGGACTCATTGAACATCATAAGAATTAGATGGGGGCCATTCTAGCAGATAAAGCCATATGGTCAGCTGCGAGAGAGAAGATGTCTCGTGACTATGCGGCTTATGAGCGGTCCATTCACATTATGAGAGATAACCGAGACATATACTGTAATAAGTTGAATGGATTGGCAGAATTTTGCAATTGGCTAGCTAAGGATCTGATTTGGAAACATAGAGATGCCTTGGAAGCTGTGGAAGATTCTACCTCTCTAGCCATTTGTAAGTTCCTGTGGCTCTGCAAGGCAATGCTGAAGAGGTTTGAAGAAGAGCTCAAGGAGCGTGAAGCATGAAGGAACGAAGCTTGAAGATTTCCTTGTTTTCTTTTGTCGCTTTGTTGTTAAAAACTTAGTATTTGGTTTTCTATTGGCTTGTACTTTTTGTTAACTTGGCATAATATAACAGATCAATTTGAATGAATGAAATTCCAACCTTCTTTTAATTTCTTTTTCTCGTGTTATTTCAAATATTTGTTAATAACCGCTGTTATAAGTGCATCCCTGAAAATAAAACACAAACATAAGCATAAGCATAAGCATGAGCATTGCACATTCTCACCCGGTATGCAACTCATAAACTTTACCTTTTTTAAATCCAATTGAAAGCTGACTATTCGACACTGATACGAGACTCGTCGCAACTTCCAAATGATGCTCGAATAGATCGTGGAGACCCAGAACACAATGAGAGGTGATGTTGTTGCACTTAAAGCAATGATGGACCAACTGCTGGAAACCATGATGGTATTGGCCCAAAAGGAAAATAACGCTGAAACCGTAGCTGACGCTAGGAAGATCGCTGAAAAAGCAGGAACTTTTGGAGTCGTTAAAACAACTCCTCCTCCTCTTGTCCATATTGTCGCTACTCGAAAAATACGCGCAACGACGGGGAAGGCTAAAAGGAAAGGACAGAAGAGTCGCCACCAAACTTTATTTATCCCATGAGGGGAAAGGAAAATATCGAGAAAACCTTAAGAAAGAAATGGATAACATGGTCTCGCAACCAAGCACGGGTTCGGAAGCCGGTTATGCGAGGGGAAGGTATTAGCACCCCTCGCATCCATCGTACTCGATGGGAACCATTTATTTGTCGTGTGTGATTTATTTGCTTAAAAATTATGCTATAAAAGAGTGTTCCAAGGGATAGAGGGAAAGGTTAGAAACTAAGAAAGGAGGCAACAGGGAAGAAAGAGAAAGAACGGACTCGGTAGGACTTCGTGGTCCTAGGCCTACGTATTCTCGATAGACATGAGAAAATCATAGTCAACGTAGTTCGGGGAACTACAAATATGAGGGATTATGCTCGGCAAGGATTGTGGCCCTTGTGCCTACGTATCTTTACTTGAACGAAGTAAAGAATCAGAGCAGCCGTAGTTCGGCCTACGATTCGTTGATGTTTTTATGGATGATGTTATCGTATGCATTCTAGCAGTTAGGTGTATTGCTGCTCGCTTGTTGGAGACTTAGGCATTACCTGTTTGCGGTAGAACGGACGTATCATATCCTTTTCGAAAGATAAGTTTTTGCCATGCGAGGCAAGATGTCACATTTGATTTGTTGAATTGTTTTTTTTTAAGGGGAGAGATAGGTCCTCGGATAGTAACCCCTACGGGTAGTACCCAATTCTTTATCTCAAAGTTTTTGTTATGAAAGGGTGTGGCGAACATAGCGTCTTCGTATTGAAAGATGAGTATCAAAACCACGCACACTACAGTGAGCATCTCGACACTCGGGGAGGAAGAAGTCTACACTTAATCTTCTCTCTTTAGTTCAATACAAAGAGAACTTCATTCTCTTATTAAAGTGTTTTTGGTTTTGAATGGTAAGTTCTTTTGCGACAGAGAACTCTACGGTAAACGTCAGCATTCGGGATAGGAGAAGGCCTACGCCTAACCATTCCACGACCATTCAAGTTTTTGTTATGAAAAGAGTTTAAAAATGCACTCGGTACGGGACCGAGGTTTTTAGGTGACAAAGGTTGCGGAAAGAACTTGTAGAGGGAGATAGGTGGCGGATAAAGTCACATCTTCGTATTGAAAGACGAGTATCAAAACCACCCACACTACAGTGAGCATCTCGACACTCGAAAAGGAAGAAGTCTACACTCAATCCCCTCTCTTTAGTTCAATACAAAGATAATCGATTTATTTATTGTAAGTGTTTCGAAAATGCACCCGGTACGGGGCCGAAGTTTTTTAGGAGAAAAAGCTGTGGATGAAAACATCTTCGTATTGAAAGACGAGTGTCAAAACCACCCACACTACAGTGAGCATCTCAACACTCGGAGAGGAAGAAGTCTACACTCAATCCCCTCTCTTTAGTTCAATACAAAGTGAACTTTATCCTTTTGTTAAATATGGCGAGTTGGTGTAACCATTATTTGAGAAAATCCGCTTGACGTTGGGTTAAGGGTTTTAGTTGCTTAAAAAGACTTGAGGCGAAGCGAGCAAGGTCGATGGCGACGCACAAGGCAATCGGCTTACAAGGTCAAAAATGGCTCGATGAGAATCGAGAGTTTGTTTTCTTGAAAATGGTTTTTAGAACCAAAGGTCAAAAATGACCAACAATAAACATGCACAAGAAACAAACAATCAAAACGGGTTGAACGACTTAAAAAAAAACGAAACACAAAAAAAAAAGGTGTGGATGAAAAAAAATTTTTGAGGTAAAAAAGTCGAGAAAACGTGAAAAACAGGGGTCTGACACGGTCGACTGTGTTGTGTGACACGACCCATGTCACAGTTCCAGGAAACTTAGGGTTTTTTAGGCAAACAGAAGTGTGACACGGGTGGCCGTGTTGTGTGACACGGCCCGTGTCACAAGGTCTGGGAGAAAAATGATTTTTTAGGGCAAACAGAAGTGTGACACGGGTGGCCGTGTTGTGTGACACGGCCCGTGTCATGTGTTCTAGGCATTTTACGTTTTGAAAAGTCACACAGGGATGCAACACGGCCGACCGTATCGTGTGACACGGCCCGTGTCAGGGTTCTAGATGAAAAATTCCAACTTTTCTCTTGTTTTTTTTTTGCTTCTTTTTGGGTTTTTTCAAAAGGGCTTCTTGGTCCCCCTTGGGATCTTACATGTTATAATCAATACACAACACTCAAACCAAGGGAATAAATGACAAATGCACAATATGAAAGAAGAGAAAGAGTTTTAAGAAATGGATACCCAAGAGTTGTTTCCCTCCTTGCAAAGCCTCCACTGATTTTGGCTAGGTGTTCACTTCTCTTCACTCTATGCTTTGATGGCTCTCCTCAATGGCTCCCTTGTGTTTCTCTTTTACTCTCTTCACTTCTTGCTGGTTTTTGCTCTCTCTATCTTTCTGGTTTTCCTCTCTTACTTTTTTTTCTCCATTTCTCTATCTCAATGTGTTGTCAATGATAGTGAATGATAGTGAATCCTCTTTTGTGCAGCCTCCAAGCCTTCTTATCTCACTTTTTCTGCTGCATTTTCTGCTGTACCAAAACCACAACTCTTGTACACTTCTCCATTTTCAGAATTTCCATTCTTGGCAATATCTTTTACCACCTTTTGGTGCAGCCCCACTTTCCTTCCACTTCTAGTATGTTCTTTGCTGCATTTTCTGCTGTACCAAAAGCATAGCTCTTGCACAACTTTCAATCTTCAAAGTTTCCATTTTTGGGAGTACTTATCACCTCTTTCTTGGTGCAGCCCCACATCTTTCCATTTCTAGGCCTGTTTTGCTGTATTTTTCTGCAGCACTCTACCTTGCCCTTCATCCTTGTATCCATTGGTTGGATTATGCTTGGACACACACAGGTAATTAATAACACTACCTTTTGGACATCATTTCAAAGTTCTGATTTTTGATGTGTAGATGTATCAACATAATCTTATAGCCTTGGTTTTGTGACATAAAATGATTTTGTAATATGATACACATTGCCACTTCTTGCATGGGGCTGTTTTGGACCATATTCAAATTGCTCATGGTTGAACATGCATGGTATTGATCTTGAGATATTCCAACATTGAATTAACTCTTAAATAATTTCCTTTCATGTTTGTAAACACAAAGAGGACCATGTGGACTTGATGGAGCATGGGGGATACCATGGCATGAAGTTATTTAGAATCTTGAATTAAGACTAGAAATAACCTAATTTCCTAAGTATTACCAAGAGTTTGGATTTTGTAACAAATGTGACATTCTTGCAAATGTCATGAAATTTCTCTTTGTAATATTCTTGAATCTAGTCTTGAATTCATGAACCTTGAATTTGGAATGATGGGCCTCCCTTATGTCATTGAATTTGAAAGAAATGAAGAAATGAGTCAAGCCTTGAAAGAGGGCAAATTTTGGGGTGCAACACATATGGACTTAGCTGAACATTCTGCATCTACCCAACATGGCTCTGAAATGGGAATGGACGAGTAGTACGACGCTTTTTTCCAACCTCCTCCTCCTCCTTAGCATAATGTGGGGATTATAGCTGAACCTCCCATGGATAGACTACGCACTTTGGAAGAGAAGTTCAAGTCCTTGGAAGTCCATTAAATTCCAGGCTTGGATGCCATTGATATGTTTCTAGTTCCCAGACTGGTGATACTAAAGAGATTCAAAGTCCCAGACTTTGACAAATATAAGGGGGTCAACTGTCCTAGGACTCATCTGAGAGCATACTGTCGCAAGATGGCTGCTCATATTGACAATGACTTACTCTTGATACATTATTTCCAAGATAGCCTTAGTGGGCGTCTTTGGAATGGTACATGAAACTAGAGAAAGGGGAAGTTAGCACATGGAGATATCTTGCAGATGCGTTTTATAAGCATTATCAGTACTATACTGATTTAGCGTCGAACCACACCCAGCTGCAGGACATATCTCAGCGTAACAATGAGTCATTCAAAGAGTATGCTCAAAGATGAAGGGAGCTGACAGCTCGTGTCTAACCACCCATGTTGACCAAAGAGCTAACATATATGTTTATGGAAATGTTACAAACTCAATACTTAGATCGTATGCTAGGGTCCAGTTTCCTTAATTTTGCTGAAGTGGTGTTGGTGGGAGAAAGGATTGAAAGCCAATTGAAAAAGAATAAAGTTGTTGTCATTGCTACAAATGGTGGGAAGAAACCCTTTGTGAAAAGGAGGGAAGAGGAAACTAACGCCATAATATGAGGGCGAAGAGACAGAACCCCGGTGGAAATTCAATACCAACAAGTAGTTGCAGTTGCTCAAGCTCCCCATCAACAGCCTGCTCAACAACAGGTACAACAGCAACCCAACTACCAAAGAGTTCCTCCTCCACAGTACCAAAATGCCCCAGCCCAGTGGCAGCAGAGGCCAAGGGTTCCGAGAAGGCACATTGATCTGGCACCAATGTCATATGGTAAGATCTTTTCTTAGCTAAACCAGAGCGGGCATTTAACGCTCCGAGACATGCGCCCAACAACTTTCCCATACCATCTCGGGTATGACGCCAACGCTCGTTGTGAATTTCACAAAGGGCCCCCTGGACATTCCATAGATAACTATTATGCGTTCCAGAATAGGGTGCATGACTTGGTGGAATCTAAAGATCTTACTTTCACTTCTAGAGGTGCCAATGTTAAGAATAACCCTTAACCTGCACATGCAAGTTCTTCTGTTAATGTCGTGGAGGAAAGTAGTGATTTTAGACTGATTACAAGAGTATAAGATGTCTGTACTCTGATGGCTGTTATATGAGAATAGTTGAAGAAAAGTGGGATGATCCCTTAAGGTGAAGCTGATGATTTGACTGATGAAGCTATTAAGGAACATTTGCAGAGGTTCCTAGATCAAGGTATAATTCAGATAGAATGTCAAGATCAAAATGTGGACACTATCAAAATCCAATATGATGAGACAAAGATTTATCCACCAAGACGAGCTCATCTAGCTCTTGTAGTTATCCAGTATGATGCATTAGAAGCTTTTCAACAAACACCTGTTCGTCTAGCACCTGTAGTAATGGAATATGATGAAGCTAATGTTAACAGACAAAGACAAGCATGACCAACTCCGATAGTGATTGAGTACCCTATTGATATACCTGAGCCTAAAGTTTGTAAACAAAGGCCAGAGAAGTTATTGATTGAGTATGATGGAGCCAAATGTGATGTTGTGGTTGGGCCCAGTGGAATGACCCGTAGTGGTCGATTGTTTGCAGCCAAACTAGTAGAAGCACCTGCCAAAGATAAAAGAAAAGTTGTTGACACGAAAATTGAATTTCCAAGTGTTGAGCCACCAACAGAAGTCTTATCTCCGAAATCAGCATTTACACAGAAAGAAGCTGAAGAATTTTGAAAATTATCAAGCGACTACAAAGTGGTCGACCAATTGAACTAAACTCCTACTAAGATTTCTATACTTGCATTACTACTCAGTTCAGATGCACACATATTGTCGTTGTTGAAAGTGTTAAGTGCTGCGCACATCACTAAAGATATCACTGTAGCTCAATTTGATGATGTGGTAGCTAGTGTGACCACTGGTAATTTCCTTGGATTCAATGACGATGATCTGACTTTAGAAAAAAGGAATCATAACAAAGCCCTCCACATCTCTATCAGGTGTCAGGATACTTTGATATCGCGAGTCTTGGTGGACACAGGTTCTTCCTTGAACGTACTCCCCAAGATCACTTTGGAGAAGATGCCTGTAAGAGGAGTCAGTATGAAGTCGAGCGCCTTGATAGTAAAAGCATTTGATGACTCAAGACGAGCTATAATAGGTGAGGTGGACCTATCGATAAAGATTGGGCCAACTGTTTTCACCATTACCTTTCAAGTAATGGACATTTACCCAGGATACAGTTGTTTGTTTGGAAGACCCTGAATTCATCCAGCAGGGCTGTTACGTCTACTCTTCACCAAAAGCTGAAGTTTGTCAGCAATGATAAGGTGGTTCTAATTAGAGGGGAGGAAGTCATTTTGTTGAGTCACTTAACTTCTTTCTGTTACATTGAGGTAGAGGGTGAAATGGTTGAGACACCTTTCCAGTCTTTTGAGGTGGTAAGTACTTTGGCAGTGCAATGAGTTCCATATAATCAAGAAGCAAGATCATCATTGGCTTTGTATGAAGAGGCTAAAGCAATTTTTGATGAAGGGAACACTCAAGGCTAGGGCAAAGTGTCGCATCGCTACGAAGAAGGGGCCGGCAAGGACAGAAGAGTCGCCACCGTTCGTTATTTATCCCAAAGAGAGGGAAAGGAAACGATCAGAGAAAACCTACGAAAAGGGAATAAGACAGGTCATCACAACCAAATCTCAGGGTTCGGGAGTCGGTTATGCAAGGGGAAGGTATTAGAACCCCTCACGTCCGTCGTACTCGACGGGATCCACACTTGTTGTCTATCTAAAAGGGTGTAAAACTATAAGGCTGGCCACAGGGACAAAAGAAAAGAAAAGAGGCTTGATATAGCATCACCGCTCTATGCCTACGTATTCCCTCGTGCAATGGGAAAGTCAGAGTCAACGTAGTTCGGAAAACTATGGGTGAAGGTGGGGAAGGTTGCTCGCCAAGACATCACCGTCTTGTGCCTACGTATCCTCGTCTGGTACGAGAAATCAGAGCAAACATAGTTCGGGCTACTACGACCACAAGTTGGTTCAAGTGTTTTAAACCGAGTAGGGTTAAACCCTAGTTCTAGCAGTTAGGTGTATGCAGCTCGACCATTGAAGACTTAGGCGTTACCTGTTTGCGGTAGAACCAAAAGTTAACGACACTCTCTTTATGAAAATGATTTTCAATTAATCCCAAAGGATAAAAAAGGCTTGATATTTTGTTTGTGTTTTTTAGGAAGAAGTGAATTGAGTTATGGTTTGAAACTCATATCGCACTAAAGACTATGACTTGAGAGCGAATGCGTCGCATATCGCCAAAAGGGCATATGCTAAACACTCTAGACAGTTGAGAGGAGACCCCCCAACCCTCATTTCTTAAGTACTTAAGGCTCATAGCGTACGACACAAATTATTCTTTATTAAGTGTTTTGAATTGTTTAGGAGATGAGAAAAAAAAAGACACAGACTAAGGGGAAACTGGACCCTAAAGTTGTCATGCACAATGCTCCTAAAGTTGGGATGAAAGGGAAGAACTACCCTAATGTTGTCACCCATAGGATTGAACACCCAATGTCTCTCCTACTCCCATCCTAAGCGGAGGGACTAGGAATCCTAAGGGGATCATGGCACAAGGCCAAGTAAACACTAAATAATTCACTCACAGATGAAATAAGAAAGAAAAGAAATCGAACGGAATAAATGATAAACCACAAATCATATTAATTTGTAAATTCAAAATAAAATGATAAAGTAAAATGAAAATGAAATAAAAATGATGAAAAATAAATTAACACACTAAAATATTAAAAAATGATTTTTTTTTGGATTTTTATGATATTTAAAACTATTTTTAAATAAATAAAACAAAACAAGAAATAATTAAAATAAAAGAAATAAATAAAAAAAACAAATGCTAAAAAAGGGAAGAGGTGTCTCACCCAAGGTTTGAACCCAAGACCTTGGGGTCATGGACACAAAACCTAGCAAGCTCAACTAACTCACGCTTGTGACAATCAATTAGAAATGGAAAGTAAAGTATTAAAAACATAAAAAAAAATGAAAATAAGTAAAAAAAAAATGCCCCAGCTGGGGGTCAAACACAGGTTCATGCGTATGACAAAGTTCTTATGGGCAAGGTCACAACCACTGGGGTGGCGATACATCCGTTGTGTCAAGCCTCCCTATTAATACATGTACCAAAATAAGGCGCGCATCCTGGGCAAAGCATCCAAGGCAAACTCAAGGCAAGCAATGTGTCAAACGGTTTCACTTCAAACTTGAGCAAAACACAACCAAATCTTATGAAATTTAACTCAAACCTGCTTGAAATTTTGAGAGGGATGCAATGGTAACAACCAAATTTCCAAATAATTCACACCAAATAAAATTCGAATGCTCATGCAATTAGAAGTTTTGAAACGTATTTGGAGTTCAAGACTCAAAAACTGATGCAATTAAGAGCAAGTAAGGGTCTGAGCAATTTTCAAATATGGTATGGAATAGGTTCTGACAGCAAGTTTGATCAAAAAATAATAAAATGAGAAATTGGCACATGAGTTGCAAGTTGGTGAAATGTTTTCTTTAAAAGGTTTGCACCTAAACCAAGTTAAAATAGACCACTCAAGGGCAAAGCAGAGTTTAACCAAACCATACTAGCACTGATAATGACCTCCACACAATCCATTCATGGTTTAAAATTGACACACTTTATGTAATTGGAGGTTGACAAACTTTTAAAGCAACATGCTGATAGAATAGATGTACCAATAAAATCACCACAGTTGACAGAAATACGAAGCTATACCACATACTTTTCAAACCAAGAAAACTCAATCAACATACCAATGAGTTTGAAACAGCTTAACAAAGTTGAATGAACTCATGCAGAATTGTAGACCAACAATTTAAACAAACATGTTAACCATGCTCAGCAAATCTGAGGCCTTCAAAAGACCTCCCTACTTGCAGCATACCAACTCTAGGCCAGAATTCCACAAGTTAATGCACTTAAAAAAACACAAGTTGAGCAATGAGACCTCATGTGACTACATATATTAACCATACCTCAAGATAATGAGCTGGTAGCAAATCAAACAACCAACCTACTCAAAATGGTTTTACAACTCTCAAGGCAAAAACAAAAGCTCTACAACGAAAATATCCCAACCTAGACCTGAGCTATCTCTAAAAGAGTTGCAAATCTGAATCCCAATTGATAAACCCTCCCCCCAACAAAAACTATGGTATCAAACTTAGCATGTCAACTAGGTTTGAAAATCCAACCTATCATGAGCTCCAAATGGTAACAACCTCTAAACAAAGCCAAAGCAAAAAAGAAAACAGGTCCATCACAGCATGAAATTACCACTCACAAATCCAATAAGGAAGCTAAACTAGACCTAAACAGCTCTATAAATCTGTCATCAACAAAGCCAAATCAAGGATGGTGTAGTCCAACATAAAGAGTCATGACTCTAAGTACATCAAAATGAGATGGCAGGTCCAACCCTCACACAAAATCTAACAGCAACCCCTAAACTAAACAATCTCAGGCAGTCCCAAATCTTAATAACAGCAACTGACAGCCAGCTATAGAAATGTGCTCCAACAGCATCCATGATGAATTCCAACAACATTGTCTTTACAAAAGCAACTAATACACCTATTGATCTAAGCAACAGCCTAATAAAGCTTGACAGTTATGACTTCACAGATGGCAAATATATACATAACAGTGTTGATTACCAAACCAAACACACCAGCTAAAGGCAGTCACCAAAACTTTATACCAAAACAGACACACCAGCTAAAGGCAGTCTAAATCATCATAGGTGCAAGTATGACTAGGTTGATCATCAAAATCCAAATGTGCTTCAACAGCATTAGGTGAATCATCTCAACCAAAGCATCATATTAAACAGAAAACAATCCTCAAAATAGTTTTCTTCGTAATAGAAAAAGAACCAACATCTAGACTTTAGTCTTGGCATGGACTCAAACCAACACAACTTGTTTTCATTAGTGCAATATCAAGTTTGACAAAAACATATGCAACAATAATTCCTCTCTTATGTACCCCAGTAGAGACCAATCCAAACTCAAACATCCCACCTCACACACCAACAGGCTGCTAAAGGTTATCAGTCACATGATATAAACCAACATTAAACTCAGTTGGTCAACAACCAAAACAAACTGTCTTTGGAGATCTGTGCAAAGCTGAGGTATACAACATCTTAAACTTTCATGATACTAAACTTGGTCACAACCTTACCTCAGATATACAAAGCAAGACTTAACTGCTTATCACAAGAAACTAAACTAGAAACAGTTTGGTATGAGTTAAACAAACTCTGCCCCAACATTACTAAACCTCAACTCCAAATCACAACCTTAAGCCCAACAGCCTGAATTCAAATCTTAAAAGAAACTACCTAAAACTAAAACCAAAACACAAAGGTGAAGCACCCTAACCAAAAGAGCTAACAGACTCTAGGCATGAACATGAACCTAACAATTCATACACAACTTAGTAGCAGCCCCCCATAAACAAAGGATTCTAAAATGAAAGTAAGCGTTCAAATGCAACATTCTTGATGTGATACAAACCATACAAGTCAAACAATAGCCCTAAAGTAATCCTCATACTGACAGTTCTTTCAAAACAGTTGGTAGTCATAACATAACAATGTTAAAAAACATAGATTCAATCAAATGCTCAGCACCATGCATTCATAAAAATGAGAAACCACACATGCTACCCTAATGGAATTCTAACAGAAGATACCATGGTATTGGCTTCATACTTGACAGTAAAGTTACAAATCTAGCATGACCATGTCAAAACAAAAACCATACATACATGATGCATAATAATGAGAAAGTTCAAAACTACATACCTCTTGTAGTCTTCCCACACTTAAGCTAAATAAAAGCAAGATATCCCTCCCTCCTTTGAGCAAGCTTTGAAGTTCCTTTTGAAACAACAAATGATTTTTGATGACAGTTCTAGCAAATGATGTTTTAGCTGTTCTTTAAGGACTTGGACAGTTGGTACAACATAAATGGATGATGTTCAAGGTGTCAAAGAGGTCTAAACTGTTCTAGGCAGTGAGTTTCACTATCTTATGCAGAGAAGTCAAACTTTAGGGTGTGAGAAGTTGACTTTTAATGTTATGGTATTTTTGGCCAAACTAATGGTTGGAACACCTTCTAATAATGGTTTTGAGATTGTGTGGATGATTTTTAGGATGGTTGGATGATTGGAGAAGGTGCTGGTATGAAATTTGCACAAGGCAGTTTTTGTGTTTTTTTTGGAGGAGTTCAAAACACAAGCTCTGGTTTTTTCTTGCAACAGTGGTGGCTAGGGTTTCTCTTAGCTGCTTTGTAGCTTAAATACAAATTGAAATAGGGTTTTGGAGAGTTTTTTACCATGGTGAAAATTGGATGGACAGATTTTGCATTTTCATGATTCAATGGTGGATGGGGGAGATAATACACCAGCCAACTTGCATCCTTATCTTCTTGTTGGTTTCTTGTGAGTAGAGAGAAACAAAATGGATAGGCTGCAGGAACCAGAACAAGGGCAGCTACTTGTCTTTTCCTTTTTTTGGCAAGAAATTAAAAAATGAACAAAAAAGGTACATGCTTGTGTTGGTTCATTTTTGGCAATGTTTGGCATGCTCCTAATGCAACTTCATGCGCATGGGATATGGAATGTAACAGGCTGCATGCTGAAATTCCAAAATGTCAAAATGTCTTTGTAACACATACCTTGAAAATATGTTCAAATCACCTACTTTGGACCATGATATCTTAGTGTACATAGATCACTTTGCCCTAAACTTGAGCTCTAAGTAAAGAGGGCATGTCAAAGAACAATTTTCATGTTGAACTTATCTTGATTTGAAGAGTGGAAGACCATGAAAAATGATGGTGAAAATCAGGCCATGCAAGCTGTCTACAAATAACTTTGAAAAAATTCTAAGTTATGGATTTTGGCTTACTTTTTCCCAACTTTGCACATCCATAACTTGAGCTTCACAAATCATATGGAGGACTTCTAGGACTTTTTGGAAATCTTGGAACAAGCTCTACAACTTTCATTTGGGACCAAAGTTCAGTTGACATCAAGAGCTTGATGGAATTTGGCTTGCAAAGTGGGTCCAAAAATCTGCCTGAACTTGCCAATTTTGAAGTCATTGAAATCCTCAACTTTGATTGATCATAACTTGAGCTCCAAGTATCATATAATTATGAATTGGTACTCAAAAGAAATCTTGAAATACAAGGGACAAATTTGATGTTTGAGCAAAGTCCATTTGAAACCTTGATCATGAAGAAAAATGGCCTTGAAGATGGCTACTTCAACCATAAAACTTTCCATAAATAGAAAGTTCTAAAACCCTAATTTTCTTAAAATGGCAATTTTCAACAATTCTTGATTTTTCATGATTCCTTTGACTTTTCTTGATCAAATTCCATTCATTGGCCATATTGGAATTGAGGAACATGGTATTGACCCCAAAAAGTCAGGAGTTGACTTTTTCACTGCACAATTGACTTTTTCCCCAAATCTCCTGATTTTCAATTGAGTAATCAATTGAAGCTATTCTGATTAAAATTGATGATCAATATCCCATACCCAAACACCTTAGGGAATATGGAAGAACATGGAAGCAAGTCTTTCTCCAAAAAACAAATTTATCCTGATCAAAAGTGAAACTCTAATTTCATCCTTTTTGCCTAGGCATTATGCAGATGAACTGAGTGACCATTTCCACTCCACTATAACCTCTGAGGTAATCAACAAACTTCTACCTCATGCTTATACCAATGATGAGACCTTATGAACCCCTTGACAACCCTCTGATGGTTCTTTGACAATGAACTATGACACACTTCTCCTCTCTAGGATCTTTGGTCACCTCATGATAATAATACCCACTTGATGGCTTGTACCAATGCCTTTGCTTGAGCTTGAAGCCAATAAAGACTCTCCTCTTGGATGATACACAAAAAATCACTTGATCCCCTGTAAGAACTATGCTATGCAAATGCAAGATGCTAAAATGCAATGAAACATAAGCCAAAAATTAAGAAAAAGGGTTGGTCAAATTTTGGGGTGCAACAGCTTCCCCTATTCAAGCGACTTGGACCTGAAGGGATGAAAAGCGAACAACTTTCAATCATTCAAGGTAAAATATGGTTGAATACTGTTGCACCCCAAAATTTGCCCAACATTTCTTTACCTAGCTTGTGGTTCATCTCATTCACATTAGCATTATCACTTGCATTTCATTGACATGTATGCAAGAGATCAAGAGGTATGAGTACCAATCAAGAGTTTGAAGCTAGACAAGAAGGTTATTCAAGTGTTCAAGGGTTGATATCTTTGACAGAGAAGTTAAGAGATCCTCAGAGAGATTGGTTGAAACCGAGGTTGTGTGCCTCCTAACTTGAGAGTTGTGGGAGCTCCTCAGATGATTCTGAAGCTATAAGGATGGACTTGAAGCTTTGAGAGAGCTTATGGGATGTCTTGAAAGCCATCATGAAGCCTAGAGAGGTCATTTTACAAGAATAAGAAGACTCAGCCATGAGTGGTGTAATTAGGGTTTGACTAGGTCAACCCTAGGTCAACTGATGATTTGGAGAGGGTTGAGACCTAATCCAAGAGCCATGTGATCATGGATTGATGCATTGAGATTCTATAAGGATGATTCCAAGGTCAACTCATCATGATTAAGGAGTTTGAGAAGTTTCAAGCTAGGGTTTCTAAGGCTTGATAGTGTAAAATCCCCTAGTTTGATCCCTATCTTCAAGGCAGTTTAGCTCAAGATGTGATTGCCATCTCATCTTACCCCCAACATGAATGTTTTAGAGCTTGTTCCTAGCTTTAATTTGAGTACTAGAAGTCCTTTATAGGAGTTTTAGATCTCAAGTTATGACTTTGACAAGTTACAGGTCATCTGAGGTATGTGAATCTGGGGCCTTGAAAGTCACCCAACTTGCATCCAACTTTTTCCCAAGAAGGATGATTCCTATGAACTTTTGGTCAACATGAATGTTGTTCCTTATCTTCTTATCTTTCTAGAGAGTACTATAAGTCCTTGATAGGATTTGTAGAACTCAAGTTATGGCTTTGACAAGTCAAGGGCATTTTGGTCATTTGGAGATTATAGGTCATTTCAAGCATAAGGCCATAACTCCTATTTCCAAGCTTCAAATGGAAAAATCTTCAACATCAAACTTGCTTAAAATGATATTTTAAGGCTAGTAAGGAGGTCATGAGGTGTTGAAAAAGGCTTGTAGCTCAAAGTGATAAAAATGACCTAAATTGGAGGCATAAGTTAAATAAGTCAAAGTTGGAAATTGAAATTTCCAAGCTACATATCCAAACCATGGCATGTAATAGGTAATTTTGACTCTAAAAAGCATTTTAAAAACAATGGTTCAGCCAAATTTTTGATTTGAGGGTTAGATCATGGACTTGCATTGGAAAATGGTTACTTGCATATTAAGGTACATATGCAAAACACAAGGAAACTCAATACACAAGCTATTAAAGTATCCTAACACATCATACATCTCATCTAAGGAGATTTTCAAGTCATAATAAGTTGCTACAAGAGCTATAACATGAGATGGCATGTGAGATGGATTGAAATCAAAAACTCATGGCATGAGAATCCCAAATTCTCATTGGATGATTCCAGAAGGTTCTAGATGGGTCTGAACCATCCTATATAGTGATTAGAACTTGCTTAGATGCAAGGTTGGTGATAGATTAGAGAGGAGAGTGAGATAGCCATTTCAATTTCTTCCATTGCAAGTTGAAATCAAATTCTACTTTCCACATCATTTCCATTGCTTCTTTCAATCCTAACACCTTCCATTGATCACACTGAATGTGTGCATACCAAATTGAGGGCAAGATCATGAAGAATTGAAGAGTTAGCTTTTGGATTTTGGAGGTTGCAAGTCACCATCGGGTTTGGAGATTCAGGCTTTCTTGATCAAATCTTTTGCAAACAGAAGCTTTATCATCAATCAAGGAAGGTTTCTGAAGAGTTTGAGAGGTTGAAGTGAAGCTTTGCCCTATCTGATAATCAAGAATTGACAGGTTTGTAACTTTTCTTCTACACCATAATTTAAGCATAATTAGTTAGGTTTGTTAGGTTAGAATGGTTAGAGACAAGTAGGAGATGGATTCTGGGAAGTTTGAGATCAATTGGTGAAGTTTGAGTTAGTGACACCATTTTTGTTTTGATCAAGAACACGAGGTATGATGAGATATAACATGAGTTTAATAGCAAGATTTAACCAGTGTGAGGTGGTGATCATTCTGAGGTAATCAATTTCAAGAATAGTCAAAGTTGAAGTCTGAGCATAATTTTGATCTTGGATCGGGTTTAGAGATTGATGGTATTTCAATTGATTTTAAGGCCATGGTTGTGATCAACATGGAATTTAGAATAGATTAGGGTTTTGAACCATGGATTTTGGTTGAGATTTGAGTTGATACGATTGTGGTGAAGTTTGAGCTATGAAGCTCTCTTTCCATGGCTTTTTCACTCAAACCCTGGCTGGAGGAAGAAGATAAAGACGTGGTCGTTGGATGGAGAGTGGACCCATTGACTGGGCGTGGATCTAAAGGCTGAGATTCAATTTTGCTTGAAGAGGGAAGTCTGAAGACACCCTAAACGCGGAGTTTCATTAAACTGAGGTTTTGGGCTTTAGTGGACTGATTAATATCCCCACCCCCATTCATGGCCCATTGAGATTTTGAACTGAATTTTTTTACTCTTTGCACCGTGTCCTTTTCTTTTTCTTTATAATTTTTGAATTGATTTTCTGATTAAAAACTGGGCCTAGCGCATTTGTTGTTTGCACCCCCATTTAGGGCCCATTCTCATATTGAACTGCATATAGTTGCTATCTGCACCAATGTTTTCATATTTTAATTTCTTTTTCTCCATTTTATTTTAATCTTTGAAAAATCATATTAAATAGAAAATTGATGATTTTTACATGGGGATTTTTTCTCCTATTTCAAGTTGATGTCTAGAAAATTATGAAATCAAAACATTTACATTTCATGCATTTTTAATATTTTTTGTATATTTTCTCTTTTAATAGCATTTTAATTCTTTTATGTTGATGCATAGATTTGTAGAATTTTGTTTAGCTAGTTCCCTTTGAATTTTTAGGCCATTCTTTTTAGGATAGTTAGATTAGGACTTTAGCTCCCCTCTGGATTTATTCCATAATTTTGTGATTAATCTTTGATTAGTTTTGCTTAGATGACTTTAGGTTATGTAGATTTAGGTCAATCCTTAACATAGGTCCACAATAACACTAGAATTTTGGGTTTCTAGGTCAAGTTAGATGTTGGGACATATAGGGTATTAAGGGTAGATATATAGGATCCCCTAGAAATTATATTAGATTTTAATATAATAGTATACTATTTTAAATTGATTTTTGTAGTTGATTGTTGTTTGTGTTGCCCTTGTGGGCTTGTATTTTGTTTTGCTTTGCATTGTTGGCTTGGTGGGCTTGGTCTTGCTTTGAGGAGTATGGAGGAGCATAGTAGAAGACTTGAGGATTGGAGAGGGAGCTTGAGAGCTTGAAGTCTTGTTTGTTTTGTTGTTGTTTTAGGGTTAGGAACTAAGTAGAGCTTAGACTTAGTTAAGTTCTTTCTTAAACATGGATGGTATCTTTCACCTCCATTCTTCCCCATGATTCAAAGTCCTTCCATGGTATTCACATCCCTTCTTTGGAGGGATAAGTGATGGTACCTAGGAAGTAGAACTTTTGAGGGAACCATTCTTTTGATGTTGAACCCTTATAGGTCACCTTTGGTGGTCAATAAGCAGTTTAATACCCTAGCTTATCCAGTTAAGTGATTTCTTCAGGTTTGAGTATCTTGAGAGATGTTGGGCTTGAGTGTGAAGATGAAGACTTCATTGAAGAGTATGGAAGAGGATGATCCCTTGAGCATTGCCATTGCAGTTGAGGCTTGAAGAGCAAGAAGAACAAGTTGATACTTGAAGACCCAATGAAGATCCAGTAAAGACTGAATGAAGAGCTGAGGCTTAAAGATTGAAGGATGAAGTTGACACTTCTAAGTGATTAAACATTACTCTGAGAAGCTGAAGCTTGTAGGAGAAGAAGATCAAGTTGAGACTGGTAAATCAAAGAGAGCTTGAGAGCTTGAAGACTGAGTTGACACTTATGAAGAGGATTCAATTGAGATTGACTGTAGAGCTGAAGCTTGAAGAACAAAGGATAAGTTGACACTTACTTTGAAGTTTGGAGATCCTGAAGGAATCAAGTTGATACTTGTGGTTAAGAGTGAAGCCTGAAGGTGGAACTGGTTAAGGAGCTGAAGCTTGAAGAAGAGAATAAGTTGGAACTTTGTGTTGAGGGGTTGAAACCTGGAGAAGCAAATTGATATTTGTCAAGGGTGATGGAGGTCTGAGACTGAGTTGCTGTTAGAAGAGCTGAAGCTTGGAGTTGAGAGAGAGGAGGTGATCTGCTTTCTTGCCTGTTTTCTTTTCTGTATTGATGTGCCTTGTTTGACTTGCTTGATGCATTAGAATAAGTCCATATCTAGACTAGATTTAAGCTAGGAGCATGATTGCACTAGAGGTTGAGTTGCTCCCTCTGCTTGTATTGTTACTGTATGGCTTTGCTTGCGGGTATTCGGTAGAGCCCTGCTCTCTTGCCCATGTGGTTTATTTTGCTTGATAGCATTTTATTTCTTCTGTATGATTGCAGTTTACTGTTTTTGCTTGATAGCATGTTTTATCTTTCAGTATGATTACTGTTAATCATTCTGGCTTAAGGTTGAGATGAGCTTGTGGAGGCTGCTGCCCCACACACATTTCCTCCCTCACTTGCATTGCATGCATTTTACAGTCATTTCCTGTTTACTGTTTAAGCTGATGCTTTATCTGTTTCGGTGTATCATTGACATGATCCCTTAGGAATCTCATTTCCTTTGATAAGGAAGTGATGATTAAAACTTTAGGTTGAAACCTATGCATGATAACTTCTAGGAGTTCCCCGTTTCAAACCTCAACCATAGGATGAATCCTTGGCATGACAACAGTAGGACTTGATAGTCTCCCTTTAGTTAAGCCTCTCTCTTCTCATCTCAAAACAACTTAAGATACAGTAATCATGAATGATTTCTTTCGTACGTTACGAGCCTTAAGCTATCTGAGAAAGGATTATGGGAGAGTTTCTTTTCCATAGTCTGGATGTTTAGTATGGTACCCTTTGGGTGACATGCGACGCATTCACTCTCAGGTCATAGTCTTTAGTGCGATTGAAATTGCAAACACAATAAAAAACACTTCTTTCGTAAAAGACAGAAAACAAACTTCAAACCTTTTTGCCCCGTGGGCCTGTAATTCAAAGGAAAGCTTTTCTGAAGAAAAGAGTGTCGTTAAACTTCAGCGCCAACGTAAACAGGCTTTGTCCCTAAATGCTGGAACTGTTGTTTAACCCTACTCGATAAAACAGATGAATCTGAATCCCCATATTGCGTAGTATCCCGAACTACGTAAGCTCTGATCTCTCATATCTGTTGAGAGTACGTAGGCACAATACTTATGTATTGGCGAGCTACCGTCCCCGTAACCCGTCGTAGGTCGAACTATGTTGACTCTGATTTCTCATTCTCTGATGAGAATACGTAGGCATAAAGTGCGGCGCTTTGCCGAGTCATTTTCTTTTCTTTTCAGACCAACCTTGATAGGTAGATAGATAAACCAACTCGTCCAGTAAACACAACAAGCGTGGATCCCGTCGAGTACGACGGACGTGAGGGGTGCTAATACCTTCCCCTTGCGTATTCGACTCCCGAACCCAGACAACGGTTGCGATGACCTTGTCTTATACCCTTTCGTCAGGTTTTTCTGATCGTTTCCTTTCCCGTTCTGAGGGATAAATAACGAAAGGTGGCGACTCTTCTGTTTTGCCGACACCTTATTTTCGCGGAAGCGACAGCTGGCGACTCTGCTGGGGATCGAACCCAGAATCTCTGGTTCTCCAGTTCCCCACGCGAGTCAATCCTAGCGCTTGTATGATTACTTGTAGGGTTGTGTTTATTTATCGCATTTTATTTCCCGCACTTTATTTTCAGTATGATATGATTATCTGTGCTGTTGTGGAAGGGGCATTCTGATGAGTGAGAAGCCAGACCCAGGCTTGAGTGAACATAGCATTAGTTGTGGAAATTAGTGGGCGCGTGCTTGCTTTGCAGGCACTAGTGTCTCATGAAATCCATGCTCAGACGAGGTTCTCCCGGTTGGCTTCTCTTTCAACCCTTTGGGTTGAGACGGTTGCTGGTTTGGAGGATTGTCGACTCTGGGGACCGATCATTTGTGATTCAGCCGAGTGAGGCCGCTTCATGAGCTGGTGATGCCACACCTTCTGGGTATCGTATCACCCCTCTTGAATGTCTATGACGTTGATGAATGCATAGGAAGCCGAACTTGAGTCAGTTTAGGTCCATACCTGTGAGCAGGGTTGGGTTTATTGCAGGAAACTTTGACCTTCAGACTACCTGGTTTTCTTGATAATGGATCAGTTTTGTTGGGATCTGAGGTTCTCATCTGCAGATATATGATTTGTTCTTGATAGAGCAGGTTTTGATCAGAGGATCTTATCATCAGATATGATTTGTTCTTGATAGAGCAGGTTTTGATCAGAGGATCTTATCATCAGATGTGTATTTGTTCTTGATAGAGCAGGTTTTGATCAGAGGATCTTATCATCAGATGTGTATTTGTTCTTGATAGAGCAGGTTTTGATTAGAGGATCTTTTGATCAGATGTGTATTTGTTCTTGATAGAGCAAGTTTTGATCAGAGGATCTCATTATCAGATGTTTGTTCTTGATAGAGCAGAGTTTTTGTCATCAAATGTTTGTTCTTGATAGAGCAGAGTTTTGGTCCTGTATCAGAGGTCCTTATCATCAGATGTGTGTTCTTAATAGAGCAGTTTTTGGTCCTGTATCAGAGGTCCTTATTATCAGACATTTGTTCTTGACAGAGCAGAATTGTGGTCTTATGTATATGGCCCTATCAGATGGTTGTTCTTGACATAGCAGATTTGTGGTCCGACACCAGGGTTTTCCTTATTATCAGATGCAGTGGTTATTCTTGATAGAGCAGCATCATGGTTTTGTTGATACAGAATCTCCACAACACAGTTGCCTGGATCTCCTGCTGCATGATTGAATTTTACATTGTTTTGCATACTCATTTGCATTTCATTAACGTGTGTCTGTGTTGCAGGTACCGTTTTCCCCGATCCAGGATTTCTTGCCTCCTATTGTATTGTTATGGGTTCTCTGAGGAAGACCGTGGCTTACAAGCTCCTTGCCCCTGATGTGGTTCAGCTGACCGGCTTGATTGCTTTAGCAGATGATTCTGTGAGGGACGAGTTCAGAAAATCTTACGGCAAGTTACTCAGTTTGGTTCGTAAACCTTCTGCGTTCGAGTTGAATGGGTTGCACGCTCTGCTGCAGTTCTATGATCCTCTGCTGAGATGTTTCACTTTCCAGGATTTTGTTCTCGCGCCCATGCTAGAGGAATATGCTGATTTGCTAGGTGTGCCTATCAAGAGGCAGATGCCTTTGGTTCATATGGATGCTGAGCCTGATCTGGATGGTTTAGCTCCTTCACTTTATCTGGATGCCTCCGAGTTGGTATTGTCTAGTTGGAACAAGGTTCCCGGGTTCTCCTTGCAGTTTTTAGTGGGAAAGGCTCAGCAGTGCGCCAAAGACGAATGTTGGGTCGTGTTCAATGCCATCCTCGCTCTGTGCATATATGGCATCATTCTGTTCCCTAATATGCCCGATTTTGTAGACTTCGACGCATTTCACATCTTTGCTTCAGGGAATCCAGTCCCTACCTTGATAGGAGATGTCTACCATTCTATCCACTACAAAAATGAGAACAGGAGGGGCAAGAATGTCTCATGCTGTGTACCCTTGCTTTACAAATGGCTTGATAGTCATCTTCCCAAGAGGGGTCCCTTTGTTTCGTCTGCAGCCACAGCTGAGTGGTCCGAGCGTCTGATGAGTTTATCTGCAGAGGATATTGACTGGTTCGACAGAGATAGGTTGGGTACCGAGATTATCTTCAGCTGCAGCGGGTTTCCAAACGTGCCTTTGATAGGCAGGAAAGGCTGTATAAACTACAATCCGTCTTTGCTGGTCCGACAGTTCGCATATACTTTGAGAGCTCCGCCGAAGGATGAAGAGGTACAGGAATCTCTGTACCTCACTGGTCTTCTAGAGGGGGATCTGTTATCCAAGCTTCAGCACGCTTGGAATGGTATCAGTAAAAGGGGAAAGCCACTGTTGGGAAGAAGCAACAATCAAGCCTACCCTCCGTATGTGACTTGGATCAGAGCCAGAGCAGATGCTATAGGGATGCCGTTTCCCCGTGCCAAGCCTGAAATCCCTCCAATGATTGAAGAGCCTATTAATGTGCCCATTCAGCAGCATAATCAGGTGTTGGCTGAGCGAGATGAATTGAAGCGGGCAAACGAAGAACTGGAGAAAGAATTGGCTCAGCTCCGAAGCGAGAGGAACGAAGCCGTTCATTATTTCAAAAGGCAAACAGAGCTGGTGAACCGGCTGGGGACAGACCTGACTAAGCAGATAGCCGAGCGTGAACGCATGGGTTAGGACTTCAAAGCTGTCAACGACGTACTGGCTACGAAGAAGCAGCACTTGGACGAAGCATATCGGAGGATATCCAAGTTCAACCAGCACTGGAAGGCTTCCCTGGCCACCAGGAAAGAGCGGGAGGATAAGCTGATGCTACAGATCTCTAAGCTGGAAGCCCAAGTGAAAGATAGTGAGAAGAGGTTTGATGAAGAAACCGCTTGCAGATACGCCGCTGAAGGCCAGCTCAACAGGGCTCTCGCTAACCTGAAGGAGCACAAACTGACGTTTGAGTCCAAGAAGCGGAAGTTAGAAGATTGTTTCGGCGAAGGAGCATGGGAAGGCTCGGTCGAAGGTCTTCAGCATACCATTGTGCAAAGGGAGTTACTCGTCGAGGGGTTGCTCACTCTGCCTGATCATCCAGAAACGAAGGAGTTGTTAGAAGAGTATCGCGCTCGTGGTCGTACCTGACTATTTGTATTCCTTTTGTTTTGATCATTGTTGTATGCTGACCATCACCAGGCTTGTTGGCTGAGGTCACGCTGTTGATTCGTCTTGTACTCGCTGATGTTGTGTACTGCCTTGATGGGCTT
Source organism: Lathyrus sativus (assembly GCA_963859935.3). NCBI lineage: Eukaryota > Viridiplantae > Streptophyta > Magnoliopsida > Fabales > Fabaceae > Lathyrus > Lathyrus sativus. The sequence continues at coordinate 520,352,696 of OZ012738.1, forward strand.
TCTTTATATATGAGATTGTTATTTCCATGATTGGACTCAGACTTCTTCTTATTATTAGCACTGACACTCAGGCACTAGGATCGGGGGAGATCTCCCTAACGCACAGACACACGTTTGCATTTGCATGAAGCATTTGCATAACGAGCATTTTGTTGTTTTTCCTAACCCTTTTGTGTTGACAGGTTGTTTCAGGTTGTTTCAGGTGGTTCCAGGATTGATCAGAGACCTATTCACCGCTATCCGACCAGAGCTAATCAAACTAGAATCATGGAGCAAGTGCAAACTGATGTTCAGGAACTCCGCGAAAGAATGGATCGCTTCATGGAGCTCATGCAGGCGGTCGCCAATGGCCAGGATCAGCTCAGAACCTTGGTTCAGCCCCTGATTTCGAGGGTTGATAGCAATGGCGTACTCCATGGGGGGACTGTGCCTACTCCTCCACCAGTTGAAACTCCACAGAATGGTGTTCCCATGACCGGGGGAAACGGCAGTGCCAACGGCAATGTGATGACCAACATCGGACTCAATACGACGGGCGTCGGTAATGGGAGTCTGGGAGCTAATCTCAATGTCGGGTTGGGCAACGGCAATGCAGGCGTCGAGAATCTGTTTGGGCCTCAGCCATGGCTAGAGGATCGTCAGGACAATGTGTTCTCTCAGAGAGGTGCTGAAGGGGAGCTGAATGCTGAAGCACGGCTTAGATTCAAGGCACTTGAAGATAAGATGAGAGATATTGAGAATCAGAATACCCTGGGCGTTGGTATGTCCAAGTTGGGACTAATTGCTGATTTCAAGGTGCCTCCCAAGTTCAAGGTACCTGACTTTGAAAAGTATAAGGGCACCACTTGCCCTCGTGTCCACCTGAGATCGTATTACAGAAAAATGTCTGCTCATTCCGAGGATGAGAAGTTGCTGATGCACTTCTTCCAAGACAGTCTTTCCGGGCCGTCCCTTGAGTGGTACATGAGTCTGGAGCCCACTAGTGTGCGCACATGGAAGGATCTTGCTGAAGCATTTGTGCACCACTACCAATACAATAGTGACTTGGCCCCGAACCGAATCCAGCTGCAGAATCTGTCGCAGAGGAACAATGAAGGGTTTAAAGAATACGCCCAGCGGTGGCGTGAGTTGGCAGCCAAGGTTCAGCCGCCGATGGTTGAACGTGAGCTCGTGCAGATGTTTGTAGCCACCCTCCCGGGGGTTTACTATGAGAAGTTGGTCAGCGGTATGTCTGGGACGTTCTCAGATCTCATTATCACGGGTGAGCACGTCGAAAATGGGATCAAGATCGGGAAAATTCAAGGTGAGTCATCCTCAACTGGAGGAGGCGGAAAGAAACCTTATAGTGGCAAAAGACGAGAAGGAGAAGCGAGCGCTGTGACCAACGCTCGAAGGAAGGGTAAAGGTCCTCACCAGCAGGTGGCCAGTATAACTATCCCGGCAGTTCAACAACCACAGCAGCAGCAACCGAATCAGCAGGGATACAGAAAGTACCAGAATCGGGCACCTTTGGCGAACCGTCACCTCGAGACGCCGCCCATGTCGTACGCGCAGCTCTTGCAGATTTTGCTTCAGCTACAGTTGATCCAAAAGAGGACGCTGGCTCCCTTGACAGGGGCACCTCCGCCAGGGTACAACGCTAATGCCACTTGTGAGTTCCACTCAGGGGCACCAGGCCACACAGTAGAGAACTGCAAAGCCTTCAAGCATAAGGTGCAGGACATGGTGGATGCCAAGATCATCAACTTCTCCGATAATGTGCCAAATGTCACGAAGAATCTTATGCCGAATCATAGGGGAGGCGGAGTGAACGCAATTATCGAAGACGAGGGTGCGGATTTGTTGACTGACGTCAGAGATCTGAAGACACCGCTTAGCTTCATTAAAGCTAAGTTGATGAAAAAAGGGTTCTTTCCAGGCTGCGGAGAGCTATGTATGGACTGTGCCACACGTTCTGATGGATGTGAGCAGTTGGTAGAGGGAATTCAAAGTCTGATGACTGAAGGGATATTACAGTTTAGCCGGAGGGCTGAAAGTGGATCAGGAGAGGTAGTGCTGAAGCAAGCCGATGAGGTCGCCACCATCACCATCCCTCGCCGGACGATAACTATTTCTGCGCCCAGACCGCCTACAATTACTATCACCAAAGCTGGGCCGATACCCTTCGAGAGCACTAATGCTGTCCTGTGGCATTATAGGGCTGAAGTCTACTGCAACGGACAGAAGTTGGAGTTGGAACCGTTTGGGTCGACTGTGGAGAACCTGGCGGGAATCAGTGGTATTACTCGCAGCGGAAGAGTGTTTGCACCACCAGAGGTCGTGGCGGATAAAGCAGTCAGAGCTGATGCGGCTGATTAAAAGTAAAGTCGTTGAAGAGATCCCGTGTGGGGTAGAAAAAGACTTGCTTGTTAAAGATGCCGAGGAGTTTATGCGGTTGATTAAAAAGAGTGACTACAAGATTGTAGATCATCTCCATCAGACGCCCTCGAAGATTTCCATCCTGAACTTATTGCTGTGTTCCGAAGCGCACCGCAACGCGCTGCTGAAGGTGTTGAACACCGCATATGTATCGCAGGAAATATCGGCGAATCAGCTAGAAGAGGTCGTAGCCCACGTAAATGCTGGAAATGGGCTAGGGTTCACAGACCTAGAGCTGACGCTGAAAGGGAGGAATCACAATAGCGCTCTGCACATCTCGATAGAGTGTAGGGGCACGATTATGTCGCACGTGTTGGTGGACACGGGCTCGTCACTTAATGTTCTTCCGAAGAAGGCGTTAATGAAGTTGGATACTCGTGGAGTGATTTGCACACCCAGTGATCTGGTTGTGAAGGCGTTCGATGGGATTAAACGCCATGTTTTCGGGGAGGTGACCCTGCCAATCCAAGTCGGGCCGGAAACGTTCGACGCGGCCTTTTACATTATGGACATCATGCCTGCCTACAGCTGTCTCCTAGGCCGTCCATGGATCCATGCTGCTGGTGCCGTGACCTCCACGTTGCACCAGAAACTCAAGTATGCTGTCGGGGGTAGCATCGTAACCGTGTGTGGCGAGGAAGACATAATGGTGAGCCATTTGTCGTCCTTCATGTATGTGGAGATGGATGGCGAAATCCATGAGACTCTATGCCAAGTGTTCGAAGCTGTCAAGGTGAAAGACGTAGCTCCTATGGTCACCGAAAAGCCAGAGATGACTCTCTCCTCATTCAAGGAAGCTCGGGCCGTTGTCCAAGCCGGATCTACCCCAGACTGGGGGCGAATTTTGGAGATACCTAACAAGCAAGATAAGTTTGGGTTGGGATATTCTCCTGGAGCTAAAGCTTCTACTTCTAGCAGTGCATCGCGAGGTAAAGGGCCGATCCAGTTTACCAGTGGCGGAATGATTTTCGAAAGCATCAACGCGGTGTCTGAAGACAACGGAGATAGCGACTGTAACCTCGACTCTTGGATCCAGCCAAGCAAGCCAGGCGAGGGCCTCAACAATTGGTCCGTCAAGGATATCATCCAGATGACAAGCGAAGAGTAATGATTTACTTTTTCCAATCATTGTACAACCCTATGTCCTACCCGGGGCATAGTGGTTTTATTGTCAGGGCCTTGTTGGATTATGTACATGCATTTTGTTAATAAATCAAAGGCGTTTTCTTCGTATTCAAATATTGTGATCTCTGTTATTCCTGTTTTATATTTGTTTTGAAAAACAATAAAATGGCAATGGGGTTTGTGCTAACCTGCATATCCTTGTTTTAAGCTTAACCCTTGTTATTGCAGGATCCACATAACAGATGACATCGACTCTGGACCTTCTACGGCTCACTTCGACATCGATTGCCCGATCTATCAAGCCGAAGAAGAGATTGATGAAGACGAAGACCTTCCTGAAGAGTTGGCCCGCTTGTTGAAACAAGAGGAGAAAGTTATTCTGCCTCATGAAGAGGAGATCGAGATCGTGAATCTGGGTTCTGAAGAACTCGTCAGAAACGTCAGGATAGGGGCTGCACTGCAGAATGATGTCAAGCAGAGATTGGTCGAAATGCTGAGAGAGTATAGTGACGTCTTTGCTTGGTCATACGAAGATATGCCCGGACTTGACACGGACATCGTGGTCCACCACTTGCCGCTGCGAGAAGATTGTCCTCCCGTTAAGTAGAAGCTTAGGAGGACGAGACCAGATATGGCCGTTAAGATCAAAGAAGAAGTGCAAAAACAGCTTGATGCTGGCTTCTTAGCGGTCACTACTTACCCTCCATGGGTCGCCAACATAGTGCCTGTACCAAAGAAGGACGGTAAGGTACGCATGTGCGTCGATTATCGGGATTTGAATAGGGCGAGCCCTAAAGATGATTTCCCGCTGCCTCATATTGATGGGTTAGTCGACAATACAGCCCAGTTCTCCGTGTTTTCGTTCATGGATGGCTTCTCCGGTTACAATCAGATCAAGATGGCGCCGGAGGACATGGAGAAAACGACGTTTATCACTCCCTGGGGAACATTTTGTTATAAGGTAATGCCTTTCGGTCTGAAGAACGCAGGGGCCACTTACCAACGAGCAATGGTAACTTTGTTTCATGATATGATTCATCATGAGATTGAAGTCTATGTTGATGACATGATTGCGAAGTCCCAAACGGAGAAGGGACATCTGGTCAATTTGCTAAAGCTTTTTGAGAGGCTTAGGAAGTTCAGGTTGAGGCTGAACCCTAACAAGTGTACTTTCGGAGTACGGTCCGGAAAGCTACTGGGGTTTATCGTGAGTGAAAGAGGCATCGAGGTTGATCCTGCGAAGATTAAAGCGATACAAGAAATGCCAGTGCCAAAAACAGAAAAAGAAGTTCGTGGTTTCTTGGGCAGAATAAACTACATTGCAAGGTTTATTTCTCAGCTCACGGCCACGTGTGAACCGATGTTCAAGCTGTTAAAGAAAGATCAGGCAATTATCTGGAATGAGGATTGCCAGAAGGCATTTGATAAGATAAAGCAGTATCTTCAGGAACCTCCAATCTTGATACCCCCAGTGGCTGGACGACCATTAATCATGTACTTGACAGTTCTTGAGAATAGTATGGGGTGTGTTCTCGGTCATCATGACGAGACGGGCAGAAAGGAGCATGCCATTTACTACTTGAGTAAAAAGTTCACAGACTGTGAATCTCGTTACTCGATGCTGGAGAAGACGTGTTATGCACTAGCCTGGGCTGCCAAACGTTTACGACAGTACATGCTCAATCACACCACCATGCTAATTTCGAAGATGGATCCGATCAAGTACGTCTTCGAGAAGCAGGCTCTTTCGGGCAGGATTGCCAGATGGCAAATGGTGTTGACGGAATATGATATTCAGTACGTTTCCCAGAAGGCCATCAAGGGAAGCGTATTGTCTGAATACCTTGCCGAACAGCCGATCGAGGATTATCAGCCGATGAAATTTGAATTCCCTGATGAGGATATCATGTTTCTCAAAGCAAAGGATTGCAATGAACCGTTGCCCGACGAGGGGCCAGATGGGAAATCCCAGTGGAAATTGATATTTGACGGGGCGGTTAATTCTTATGGAAGTGGCATCGGGGCGATCATCACGACTCCCCACGGATCCCACATCCCGTTCACTGCGAGACTGATGTTTCCAGTCACCAATAATGAAGCGGAGTACGAAGCATGCATCATGGGTCTAGAAGAGGCAATTGATTTGAGAATCAAGAACCTAGATGTGTATGGTGACTCGGCACTTGTGATTAACCAGATTAAAGGGGAGTGGGAGACTCGTCAATCGAATTTGGTGTCGTACATGAACTATGCCAGAAGGCTACTTCCGTTCTTTGATCGAGTGGAACTCCATCATGTGCCCAGAGCCGAAAATCAGATGGTTGATGCCTTAGCCACGTTGGCTTCAATGTATAAAGTCAATTTTTGGAATGAAGCTCCAAGAATTGACCTCTCTCGTCTTGATAGACCTGCGTTCGTCTTTGCGATCGAGGAAGCCGCCGACGGCAAGCCATGGTTCCATGACATCCAGACTTTCCTTATGACTAAGGAGTATCCTGTGGGTGCGTCAACCCAGGATAAGAAGACTCTGAGGAGGCTGTCTGGAAATTTTTATCTCAATCCTGATGGAGTTCTGTATAAAAGAAACCACGATCTCGTGCTACTCAGATGTGTAGATGAGAAAGAGGCGAGTATGCTCATGGAAGAAGTCCATGAAGGCACATTTGGTACGCACGCCGGCGGGCATGCTATGACGAGAAAGATCTTGAGAGCAGGATACTATTGGCTGACGATGGAATCAAATTGCTTTAAATTCACGAAGAGATGTCATAAATGCCAGATTTATGCTGATAAAGTTCATGTGCCGCCGTGCCCGTTAAATGTCATGTCTTCCCCGTGGCCGTTCTCCATGTGGGGCATCAACATGATAGGCAAGATCGAGCCCACTGCATCTAACGGTCATCGCTTCATTCTAGTAGCTATCGACTACTTCACCAAGTGGGTGGAGGCAGCCTCATATGCTAATGTGACCAAGCAGGTGGTGGCTAAATTCATAAAGAGGGACATCATCTGTCGTTACGGAATTCCTGAGCGGATCATTACTGATAATGGTTCGAATCTGAATAACAAGATGATGAAGGAGCTGTGCCAGAGTTTCAAGATTGAACACCACAACTCATCTCCTTACCGGCCGAAGATGAATGGCGCCGTTGAAGCGGCCAATAAGAACATAAAGAAGATTGTTCAGAAGATGGTTGTGACCTACAAAGATTGGCACGAGATGCTGCCATTTGCATTGCACGGTTATCGTACAATGGTACGTACGTCAACCGGGGCAACTCCTTTCTCCTTGGTGTACGGTATGGAAGCAGTCCTACCGTTAGAAGTGGAGATCCCTTCTTTGCGAGTTTTGGTTGATGTGAAACTCGACGAGGCAGAATGGATTACGAACCGACTGAACCAACTCAGCCTGATGGACGAGAAGAGGTTGGCATCGATTGCGCATGGTCGTCTATACCAAAGCCGAATAAAGAAGGCTTATGATAAGAAGGTGCGTCCTAGAAGCTTTCAGACGGGTGATCTCGTCCTGAAGAAGATTCTTCCTCCACACTCCGATCACCGGGGCAAGTGGACTCCCAATTATGAAGGTCCGTACGTTGTCAACAAGGTCTTCTCTGGAGGAGCTTTGTTGTTATCCACGATGGATGGTGAAGATTTTACATCCCCGGTGAACGCGGACGCAGTTAAAAAATACTTTGCTTGAAAGCGACCCGCTGGACAGTAAAAAGAGAGTCCAGGCAAAAAGGGGGCATCCCGGCGAACCATAAAAAAGGAAAAAGGTTCGGGCAAAAATTAGGGATATAAATTGAAAAAATGTACACCCGCAAAGTCGAAAACCCGGATGGGCGACTTTGGCAAAAAAGGGTATCCCGGTGAACTGAAAACCCGCAAAGGGCGGTTCACGCAAAAGTTAGGGATTAGAAAAAGAAAATGACTGCGTTCCGCGTGTGGACTTTCATTGTTTAGTGGTTTGGAAGACCTGAGGGCCGTTTATCTGAATTAATCTCTTCTGAAGCTGAAGCGTCGGAGAAATATCGAAGTCGAGTGGGTCATAGAGGGATCAACTTATGGTGTTCGTCTACGCCTCGTTGCCGACATTTGTATATACTGATGTATATTTATGTTTTATTTTTGCGCGACTTCCTCATTCTAGGGGCTTGCATCTGTTGTAAAACATTTTTACCCATTCAGGGGTTTGTTATCAATAAAATGTATACTATTCAGCAATTCTGTTTGTCTGTTTAGCATTTATCTGTTTTGTTTGCGAAAAAGAACGTCGATGTTTTTGATAAAATGCGCATACATAAACTTACTGGCCTAGGCCGCTGATTGTTGAAACAATGAATTACTTGAACATTGTCACGAGATAATAACCTTGATAGGTCCCTTTGAGAAGGATATCTTGTATGTTTGTTTGTGTTGTTACAGGAGTAGCATGTACTAGGCAGTGCGCCGTGCACATCCCCAAGCAGGATGATTCCTCCTTCTCCAGCAAAGGTTCAACAGCCTCTCCCCGCAGAGTCTGAACACGAGATCATGAGCATTGATATGTCTCCCCAGGCAGAGAAGATTCTCTCCCCGATCAGATGCATCCTGAAGGAACGTCATCTCCTCAGCTGAGTCATTCACTGAAGTGTGCAGCAACTGATGGTTCAAGACTGAAGTCTCCAGCGGAATTGAGATTCCCCACAGAGTCGTACTCTCCCTCGAAGCAGAATGATTTCTTCTTCCTCAGCCGAGTTTGCAGATCCCCAAGAGAGTCGAGTCCTTGGAAGCCGCTCGGGCCATGATTGGTTTTCCCCAGTGGAATGTCGAATAGCTGATGCCATATTTCCCCACCAGAGTCGTTATCTCCGGGGAAGTAGCCGTGAAGGCCGTGCAGTTTATTCCCGCGATTGACATCGCTTTCCCTCAGCAGGTCCAGGTTCTCGTAGAGCTTCATCCCCCTGCAGCAGTCAACTGAAGTTCACTTCCCCACAGCATCCAATTGAGATTGGTGTGACCTTGTTCTCTTCAGCAGGATGATTCCTTCCCCCTATCTGAGTGGTTCTTTCTCCTTGACAGGAGGATTCCCCCTTCAGCATTTATTTTGCTGACGGGGTCGCCTCATTTTGCATGACTGCATAGCATTTATCATAAATGCGTAGCATTTCCACCGTGTGGAGCATTGCGCCATTGACGAAGCATATGCATAATAAGCATGATCTAGGTTGTTACCGTTCTTGTTTTGCAGGTGTTCCTCCGCAGAATTGATTGCTTAAGATGATTCTTGAATTCTCCCCAACGAGTCGCTTGCTCAAGATGATTCTTGAATTCCCCAGCAAGGTCGTTCGCTTAAGATGATTCTTAAAATCCCTAGTGCAGTCGCCAGAGTTGGTTGCTCAAGTTGATGCTTAGAGTCCCCGGCAGAGTGTTTGCTCAGGATGATTCCTGAAATCTCCAGCATAGTTATTGGTTCAGGATGATTCTTGAAGTCCCCGACGGAGTTATTTGTCAAAGATGATTCTTGAAGTCCTCAACAGAGTTGATTCATCCAGAATGATTCCTGGATCCCCGAAGCAGAATTACTTGATAGTTCTCCAGAATCCCCAGCGGAGGTGCGTCATCCCCAGCAGGTTTCTGAACAGCGAAGTTGAAACTTCCCCTGAAGACTTGATGATTGAAGTCCGACCGTGTTAACGAAGCAGTTCTCTCAGCTGATGCGGAGTGCCTGATGGCAGAAGTTTGGATATCCCCAACCGGCTCATGATTGACCGAGAATGCTATTCCCGACTTACTGATGGAGTCCGACTGATGCCCGAAAGTTTTCTTTGAATGCCCGACGGCATGATTTAACTTGATTGTTGACCTGACGAGTCCCGAGGAATCTTGATGCCTGACGGCATGATCGACCATGTATTACCGGTTACCGTGTGACCCATTCTCCAGCTAGTTGCCGTGCAGCTAATATTTCAGTTTTCGAAGATTTATCCCCATCAGAGTACCGTGTACTTGTGCAGTTGGCAAATTTCCGGGTTTGTTGGTATTCAACCGTCTTTTACCTTGATTGGCTGAGAGCCGTTCGCTTCTCACCCAGTCAGGTCCAAGCCGTTTGAACAGGGGCAGCTGTTGCACCCCAAAATTTGCCCAACATTTCTTTACCTAGCTTGTGGTTCATCTCATTCACATTAGCATTATCACTTGCATTTCATTAACATGTATGCAAGAGATCAAGAGGTATGAGTACCAATCAAGAGTTTGAAGCTAGCCAAGAAGGTTATTCAAGTGTTCAAGGGTTGATATCTTTGACAGAGAAGTTAAGAGATCCTCAGAGAGATTGGTTGAAACCAAGGTTGTGTGCCTCCTAACTTGAGAGTTGTGGGAGATCCTTAGATGATTCTGAAGCTATGAGGATGGACTTGAAGCTTTGAGAGAGCTTATAGGATGTCTTGAAAGCCATCATGAAGCCTAGAGAGGTCATTGTACAAGAATAAGAAGACTCAGCCATGAGTGGTGTAATTAGGGTTTGACTAGGTCAACTGATGATTTGGAGAGGGTTGAGACCTAATCCAAGAGCCATGTGATCATTGATTGATGCATTGAGATGCTATAAGGATGATTCCAAGGTCAACTCATCATGATTGAGGAGTTTGAGAAGTTTCAAGCTAGGGTTTCTAAGGCTTGACAGTGTAAAATCCCCTAGTTTGATCCCTATCTTCAAGGCAGTTTAGCTCAAGATGTGATTGCCATCTCATCTTACCCCCAACATGAATGTTGTAGAGCTTTTTCCTAGATTTAATTTGAGTACTAGAAGTCCTTGATAGGATTTGTAGATCTCAAGTTATGACTTTGACAAGTTACAGGTCATCTGAGGTATGTGAATCTGGGGCCTTGAAAGTCACCCAACTTGCATCCAACTTTTGCCCAAGAAGGATGATTCCTATGAACTTTTGGTCAACATGAATGTTGTTCCTTATCTTCTTATCTTTCTAGAGAGTACTAGAAGTCCTTGATAGGATTTGTAGAACTCAAGTTATGGCTTTGACAAGTCAAAGGCATTTTGGTCATTTGGAGATTATAGGTCATTTCAAGCATAAGGCCATAACTCCTATTTCCAAGCTTCAAATGGAAAAATCTTCAACATCAAACTTGCTTAAAATGATGTTTTAAGGCTAGTAAGGAGGTCATGAGGTGTTGAAAAGGCTTGTAGCTCAATGTGATAAAAATGACCTAAAATGGAGGCATAAGTTAAATAAGTCAAAGTTGGAAATTGAAATTTCCAAGCTACATATCCAAACCATGGCATGTAATAGGTCATTTTGACTCTAAAAAGCATTTTAAAAACAATGGTTCAGCCACATTTTTGATTTGGGGGTTAGATCATGGACTTGCTTTGGAAAATGGTTACTTGCATATTAAGGTACATATGCAAAACACAAGGAAACTCAATACACAAGCTATTAAAGTATCCTAACACATCATACATCTCATCTATGGAGATTTTCAAGTCAGAATAAGTTGCTACAAGAGCTATAGCATGAGATGGCATGTGAGATAGATTGAAATCAAAAACTCATGGCATGAGAATCCCAAATTCTCATTGGATGATTCCAGAAGGTTCTAGATGGGTCTGAACCATCCTATATAGTGATTAGAACTTGCTCAGATGCAAGGTTGGTGAGAGATTAGAGAGGAGAGTGAGATAGCCATTTCAATTTCTTCCATTGCAAGTTGAAATCAAATTCTACTTTCCACATCATTTCCATTGCTTCTTTCAATCCTAACACCTTCCATTGATCACACTGAATGTGTGCATACCAAATTGAGGGCAAGATCATGAAGAATTGAAGAGTTAGCTTTTGGATTTTGGAGGTTGCAAGTCACCATCGGGTTTGGAGATTCAGGCTTTCTTGATCAAATCTTTTGCAAACAGAAGCTTTATTATCAATCAAGGAAGGTTTCTGAAGAGTTTGAGAGGTTGAAGTGAAGCTTTGCCCTATCTGATAATCAAGATTTGACAGGTTTGTAACTTTTCTTCTACACCATAATTTAAGCATAATTAGTTAGGTTTGTTAGGTTAGAATGGTTAGAGACAAGTAGAAGATGGATTCTGGGAAGTTTGAGATCAATTGGTGAAGTTTGAGTTAGTGACACCATTTTTGTTTTGATCAAGAACACGAGGTATGATGAGATATAACATGAGTTTAATAGCAAGATTTAACCAGTGTGAGGTGGTGATCATTCTGAGGTAATCAATTTCAAGAATAGTCAAATTTGAAGTCTGAGCATAATTTTGATCTTGGATCGGGTTTAGAGATTGAGGGCATTTCAATTGATTTTAAGGCCATGGTTGTGATGAACATGGAATTTAGAACATATTAGGGTTTTGAACCATGGATTTTGGTTGAGATTTGAGTTGATACGATTGTGGTGAAGTTTGAGCTATGAAGCTCTGTTTCCATGGCTTCTTCACTCAAACCCTGGCTGGAGGAAGAAGATAAAGACGTGGTCGTTGGATGGAGAGTGGACCCATTGACTGGGTGTGTATCTAAAGGATGAGATTCAATTTCGCTTGAAGAGGGAAGTCTGAAGACACCCTAAACGCGGCGTTTCATTAAACTGAGGTTTTGGGCTTTAGTGGACTGATTAATATCCCCACCCCCATTCATGGCCCATTGAGATTTTGAACTGAATTTCTTTACTCTTTGCACCGTGTCCTTTTCTTTTTCTTTATAATTTTTGAATTGATTTTCTGATTAAAAACTGGGCCTAGCGCATTTGTTGTTTTCACCCCCATTTAGGGCCCATTCTCATATTGAACTGCATATAGTTGTTATCTGCACCAATGTTTTCATATTTTAATTTCTTTTTCTCCATTTTATTTTAATCTTTGAAAAATCATATTAAATAGAAAATTGATTATTTTTACATGGGGATTTTTTCTCTCATTTCAAGTTGATGTCTAGAAAATTATGAAATCAAAACATTTGCATTTGATGCATTTTTAATATTTTTTGTATATTTTCTCTTTTAATAGCATTTTAATTCTTTTATGTTGATGCATAGATTTGTAGAATTTTGTTTAGCTAGTTCCCTTTGAATTTTTAGGCCATTCTTTTTAGGATAGTTAGATTAGGACTTTAGCTCCCCTCTGGATTTATGCCATAATTTTGTAATTAATCTTTGATTAGTTTTGCTTAGATGACTTTAGGTTGTGTAGATTTAGGTCAATCCTTAACATAGGTCCACAATAACACTAGAATTTTGGGTTTCTAGGTCAAGTTAGATGTTGGGACATATAGGGTATTAAGGGTAGATATATAGGACCCCCTAGAAATTATATTAGATTTTAATATAATAGTATACTATTTTAAATTGATTTTTGTAGTTGATTGTTGTTTGTGTTTCCCTTGTGGGCTTGTATTTTGTTTTGCTTTGCATTGTTGGCTTGGTGGGCTTGGTCTTGCTTTGAGGAGTATGGAGGAGCATAGTAGAAGACTTGAGGATTGGAGAAGGAGCTTGAGAGATTGAAGTCTTGTTTATTTTGTTGTTGTTTTAGGGTTAGGAACTAAGTAGAGCTTAGACTTAGTTAAGTTCTTTCTTAAACATGGATGGTATCTTTCACCTCCATTCTTCCCCATGATTCAAAGTCCTTACATGATATTCACCTCCCTTCTTTGGAGGGATAAGTGATGGTACCTAGGAAGTAGAACTTTTGAGGGAACCATTCTTTTGATGTTGAACCCTTATAGGTCACCTTTGGTGGTCAATAAGCAGTTTAATACCCTAGCTTATCCAGTTAAGTGATTTCTTCAGGTTTGAGTATCTTGAGAGATGTTGGGCTTGAGTGTGAAGATGAAGACTTCATTGAAGAGTATGGAAGAGGATGATCCCTTGAGCATTGCCATTGAAGTTGAGGCTTGAAGAACAAGAAGAACAAGTTGATACTTGAAGACCCAATGAAGATCCAGTAAAGACTAAATGAAGAGCCGAGGCTTAAAGATTGAAGGATGAAGTTGACACTTCTAAGTGATTAAACATTACTCTGAGAAGTTGAAGCTTGTAGGAGAAGAAGATCAATTTGAGACTGGTAAAGCAAAGAGAGCTTGAGAGCTTGAAGACTGAGTTGACACTTATGAAGAGGATTCAATTGAGATTGACTATAGAGCTGAAGCTTGAAGAACAAAGGATAAGTTGACACTTACTTTGAAGTTTGGAGATCCTGAAGGAATCAAGTTGATACTTGTGGTTAAGAGTGAAGCCTGAAGGTGGAACTGGTTAAGGAGCTGAAGCTTGAAGAAGAGAATAAGTTGGAACTTTGTGTTGAGGGGTTGAAACCTGGAGAAGCAAATTGATATTTGTCAAGGGTGATGGAGGTCTGAGACTGAGTTGCTGTTAGAAGAGCTGAAGCTTGGAGTTGAGAGAGAGGAGGTGATCTGCTTTCTTGCCTGTTTTCTTTTCTGTATTGATGTGCCTTGTTTGACTTGCTTGATGCATTCGAATAAGTCCATATCTAGACTAGATTTAAGCTAGGAGCATGATTGCACTAGAGGTTGAGTTGCTCCCTCTGCTTGTATTGTTACTGTATGGCTTTGCTTGCGGGTATTCGGTAGAGCCCTGCTCCCTTGCCCATGTGGTTTATTTTGCTTGATAGCATTTTATTTCTTCTGTATGATTGCAGTTTACTGTTTTTGCTTGATAGCATGTTTTATCTTTCAGTATGATTACTGTTATTCATTCTGGCTTAAGGTTGAGATGAGCTTGTGGAGGCTGCTGCCCCACACACATTTCCTCTCTCACTTGCATTGCATGCATTTTACAGTCATTTCCTGTTTACTGTTTAAGCTGATGCTTTATCTGTTTCGGTGTATCATTGACATGATCCCTTAGGAATCTCATTTCCTTTGATAAGGAAGTGATGATTAGAACTTTAGGTTGAAACCTATGCATGATAACTTCTAGGAGTTCCCCGTTTCAAACCTCAACCATAGGATGAATCCTTGGCATGACAACAGTAGGACTTGATAGTCTCCCTTTAGTTGAGCCTCTCTCTTCTCATCTCAAAACAGCTTAAGATACAGTAATCATGAATGATTTCTTTCGTATGTTACGGGCCTTAAGATATCTGAGAAAGGATTGTGGGAGAGTTTCTTTTCCACAATCTAGATGTTTAGTATGGTACCCTTTGGGTGACATGCGACGCATTCACTCTCAGGTCATAGTCTTTAGTGCGATTGAAATTGCAAACACAATAAAAAACACTTCTTTCGTAAAAGACAGAAAACAAACTTCAAACCTTTTTGCCCCGTGGGCCTGTAATTCAAAGGAAAGCTTTTCTGAAGAAAAGAGTGTCGTTAAACTTCAACGCCAACGCAAACAGGCTTTGTCCCTAACTGCTGGAACTGTTGTTTAACCCTACTTGATTAAACAGATGAATATGAATCCCCATATTGCGTAGTATCCCGAACTACATAAGCTCTGATCTCTCATATCTGTTGAGAGTATGTAGGCACAATATTGATGTATTGGCGAGCTACCGTCCCCGTAACCCGTCGTAGGTCGAACTACGTTGACTCTGATTTCTCATTCTCTGATGAGAATACGTAGGCATAAAGTGCGACGCTTTGCCGAGTCATTTTCTTTTCTTTTCAGACCAGCCTTGATAGGTAGATAGATAAACCAACTCATCTAGTAAACACAACAAGCGTGGATCCCGTCGAGTACGACGAACGTGAGGGGTGCTAATACCTTCCCCTTGCGTAACCGGCTCCCGAACCCAAACAACGATTGCGATGACCTTGTCTTATACCCTTTCGTCAGGTTTTTCCGATCGTTTCCTTTCCCGTTCTGAGGGATAAATAACGAAAGGTGGCGACTCTTCTGTTTTGCCGGCACCTTATTTTCGCGGAAGCGACAAATACCAAGAACCCAAAAATTTGCCAACCGCAAAAGAAAAGGTAATTGAGATAAAACTCCGTTGGGGAGATAAAGATAAGATGAATTCTTCCATCGAAGATCACAATCTGCTGGGATCTGGATACCACACAGGTGAGATAAGCCATCAGCCGGGGTATGGATACCATAGAGGCTAAGGGAACAAACAGTGTAAGCTAAGGTCTGGATACCACTCGAGCTTAAAGGGTTAAAATGATGTTAATCGGGGTCTGGATACCTCACGGGTTAAAGGAAACATCATTGTCTGCCGGGGTCTGGATACCACACAGGCAAAACAAATAACTGGCCAGGGTCTGGATACCTCATAGGCTTAGGAAATAAAATCGGTGGAAGCCGGGTCTGGATACCACACGAGCTTGAGCCAATAAAATCGGTGAAAGCCGGGGTCTGGATACCGCTCGAGCTTAAAGGGATGACGTTAACCGGGGTCTGGATACCACACAGGTTAAAGGGACATCACGGTATGCCGGGGTCTGGATACCACACAGGCAAGACAAATCAAAGGCCGGGGTCTGGATACCGCACATGCTTGATAAAACCATCGTTATCTAGGGTCTTGACACCACGTATGCTAACTAAAACATTCGGAGGAAGCTGGGGTCTGGATACCGCACGAGCTTTGCTGAAGTAGACATCAACTGGGGTCTGGATACCACACAAGTAGGTCGATCAAAATGGGTATGAGTCGGGGTCTGGATACCACACGGGCTAATGAGATACACGTCAACCGGGGTATGGATACTGCGCGGGTTGGTTGAACAAAACGGTGTGAGCCGGGGTATGGATACCATGCGGGCTTACTGAAATGACCGGAAGAAGCTGGGGTCTGGATACCACACGGACTTGACCAAACCAGAGGAAGTGGGGGTCTGGATACCACACGAGCTTACTGAAATAATCGGAAGAAGACAGACTTGAACAAACCGGAGGAAGCTGGGGTCTGGATACCACACGAGCTTACTGAAATGACCAGAAGAAGCCGGGGTCTGGATACCACACAGACTTGAGAAAACCGGAGGAAGCCGGGGTCTGGATATCACACGAGCTTACTAAAATGACCGGAAGAAGCCGGGGTCTAGATACCACACGGACTTGAGCAAACTGGAGGAAGCCGAGGTCTGGATACCACACGAGCTTACTGAAATGACCGGAAGAAGCCGGGGTCTGGATACCACACGGACTTGAGAAAACCGGAAGAAGCCGGGGTCTGGATACCACACGGGCTCAAGAAAACATCACTAGCCACTGCAGATACACCTGAAAACAAAAGGAAACAACCTGGCTTATGTTTCAAATCCACATGTTTGAATATGGCGTAATGCTCCACACAAAATGGAAATGTTACACGTTTGGGAGGATGCTATGCACAATGCAAATGCAAAGGAACCACCTTAGAAAAATAAATGCTAAAGGGAGGAAACCAAACTCCGCTGGGGGGAAAGACTAGACACACCTAGTACAAACAGACTCATTTCGGGGGAAATAAGCCCTGGATGGCTTCTGAGAAGGTTTCTGGGCAAAACTACCTTGCTAAGAACAAATCTACTCCTCCGGGGATCAAATCAAACTCCGTTGAGGAAAACGCCCTGGATGGCCTACCAGAATACAACTCTTCTGGGGAACAAACAACTCGGCTGGAGACAGAATACTCCACTCTACCGGGGAA
Organism: Lathyrus sativus; assembly: GCA_963859935.3. Taxonomy (NCBI): domain Eukaryota; kingdom Viridiplantae; phylum Streptophyta; class Magnoliopsida; order Fabales; family Fabaceae; genus Lathyrus; species Lathyrus sativus. Next base: position 520,369,839 of record OZ012738.1, read on the forward strand.
ATCAGCCCTAAATGGCCAGCCATAATAACTCTACTAGGGAAACACAACAAACTGCTGAAGAATAGATCCATTCTGTCGGAGATTCCGCTCTGCTGAAGATTCAATCCTCTATCTGCTAGGGACAGTGCACATGATTTACTGGGGAATATCCCAAACTTCCTCTGCTGAGGATGGGGAGAAACAACCTCTGAGTCAGTCCCAAATTGTGGGGAAGAAAACTATTCCGTTGACTTGGTTGGGGATTAGGCAACGAGGGAATCAACATCGACTTCCGCTTGGGGAAAATGAGCACAAAACTCAACAATATCAACCTCGGCTTAGGGGATGAGTCAATGACCTAGACTCTGAAGGGAAATGTGTCAAAGACTTAGACTCTGTGGGGAGAACAAAACTCTGACTTTGTTCCACTTCTAGGGATAACTCCACATCTACTTGCTGGAGACGATCCTACTCCGCTGGAGATATCAATCTCGACCTGCTGAGGATATCCTTAACTGTACGAGGCTCCAACCTACTGGGGATGTGAACACGCTTAGCCTGCACACTTTCTTCAGATGAGGGACTTCTGGAAAAGTCTCAAGGATGAGGGTCCTGCGAATAACAAACAAACAAATATGTTTTGTGTAGCAAGCATCATCTTAATTGTCACCTGTGGCATTACTCAAGCAAAAACATCATTTCGATTATAGTTGGCAGAGTCCTCACGTTTATGTATGCAAAATTTTATCAAAACATCAGGCGTCTTTTGCAAACAAAATGGTAAAAGTTGAATCAAAAACAAAAGTTTTCTGAATAGTATGTTTTATTGATAAACGGTCTGTAAATAGGAAAATTTACAATAGATGCAACTCCTGAAATGAGAAATCCGCGTAAGAAAAATATACAAAATGCACAAGAGTATACAAAATGTCGGCAATGTGGCACAGACAACCACCATAGAACGACTCGACTATGACTCGCGTGACTTCGACGCCTTTCCGATGCTTCGTCTTCCAAAGAGATTGATTTGAACGGCTGACTCTCGAGTTCTCCCATAATCCACTATTCTTTGAAGATTAACACGCAGACCGCAGTCATTTGCTTTTCAAATCCCTAACTTTTGCCTGAATCGCCCTTGCGGGTTTTCGATTCACCGGGATACCCTTTTTTTTTGTTGCCAAAGTCGCCCTTTCAGGTTTTCAACTTTGCGGGTTTACATTTTTTATTTTTATCCCTAATTTTTGCCCGAACCTATCCTTTTAAGGTCCGCCGGGATGCCCCATTCTTGCCTGGATTTTTTTCTTTTTTCTTTCCAGCGGGTCTATTTTTAAGCAAAGTATCTTTTGACTGTGTATGCATTCACAGGAGACGTGAAATCTTCACCGTCCATGGTTGAAAGTAGTAAGGCTCCTCCGGAGAAGATTTTCCTTACAACATACGGAACTTCATAATTGGGATTACATTTGCCCCTATGATCGTTCTTGTTAGAACACAGATTGGTTCTTAATAATATCTCTATGTTTTGATGATAACTAATATGAAATTTTATATTTAAGAATTATATACTCTAAAATTTGCTTGAGTTTTTACTGCAGATAGTAAAGAAATTAACACTCCAGAAGCAAATTAGAATTGAACACAAGAAATTAGCTAGACTCTGTAGCGCCAGATGCATACATTAGAAGATTCTGATTGCTGCCAACAGAAGATTCTAAGCGTAGCCTCCAGAAGATTCTGAAGCAGAAGCTCCAGAAGGATCTGAAGCAGAAGCTCCAGAAGAATCTGAAGCAAGTCAGAAGCATCTGAAGCAAAGAAGAATTTTGTATGAAGAGCTTTTCAAAGCATAGTTTCTACAGAAGATTCTGAAAGTACTAAAGCTTCCAGTACTGAAGTTCTGTCTCAAATATGCTCTGATATTAAACACGCTGAAAGCACACCTGCTGCAGAAGACTCTGATTCAGCAAGACTCTGATCATCATTAGAAGACTCTGACCCAATTAGACTCTGATGAATTTTCTGAAAACTGAAGAAGAAATATTCAAAGAATATATCCGTTGGAGTGAACCAACCGTCTCTTTCCTTATTTATGCTAGACACAAGAACACAGACAAAAAGGATTTTTCTGTGCTTTCTTCTTCTAGGAAATGTCACTTGATGTGAAGACAAAAAGGCTCAGACCTTTTGGACACTCTTCTCAACGTGAAGCTCACCTTGGATCAGCTGCCTATAAAAGCAAGACTCCACCAAATTCTTCAGTTGACGTTTGTATTGAAAAGAAATCAACATTCAAGCTCTCATACTTTCATATTCATTCTAAGAATTTATTTCATTGTTCTTAAACTTAAGAGAAATATCACAGTTGTGATAATAGCTTTTTAGAAGCATTCTTAATCTTGTAATAGTTTTACATTGATTGTAAAAGGTTTCCTTAAGAGGATCCAGTTGGGATCAGTAGCTCTTGAGAAGACTAAGAACAGTTGTTCTTAGGTGTTACTATTGTAATCTGTTTGATTAAATAGTGGATTAAGTCCTTGATTGAGAAAGGCAAATCACTCTAGGAAGGGTGGACTGGAGTAGTTGAGTTCAACGAACCAGGATAAAAATACTTGAGTTTTTATTTCTAAGCTTTAATCTTACATACTTATTCAACCCCCTTCTAAGTATTATCTCACCTTCAGTTGGCATCAGAGCTCCGGTTTTGTGTGTGCTACCACTTAACAGTGACAGTAAAGATCCAGAGAGAAATACTTTGATATATATTTAGTTGTTACTATGGCTGATAATACAATGTCTACATCCAACTGTAACAAATATGAAGGGGATAGAATCAACACAAAGCCTCCCATGTTTGATGGAGAGAAATTTGATTATTGGAAGGACAAGATAGAAAGTTTCTTCCTTGGGTATGATGCTGATTTGTGGGACTTGATCATTGATGGCTATGCACATCCTACAAATGAGGATGGCAAGAAAATTGATAGAAAATCAATGACAGAAGCCCAGAAGAAGGATTTCAAAAATCACCATAAGGCTAGGACAATATTGCTTAATGCAATCTCTCATACTGAGTATGAAAAGATTACAAATAGAGAAACAGCTCATGGAATGTTTGAGTCACTTAAAATGACTCATGAGGGAAATTCTCAAGTAAAGGAGACCAAGGCTCTAGCGCTTATACAGAAGTATGAAGCGTTCAAAATGGAAGAATCTGAAAATATAGAAACTATGTTTTCTAGATTTCAGATCCTCACAGCTGGTCTAAAGGTTCTGGACAAGGGATACTCCACATCAGATCATGTAAAGAAAATCATCAGAAGTCTACCTACTAGATGGAGACCAATGGTGACTGCCTTGAAGATGGCTAAAGATCTGAACAAGATCTCTTTAGAAGAACTCATCAGCTCACTAAGGAGCCATGAAATTGAGCTTGAGGAAGATGAACCTCAGAAGAAAGAAAAAGGTAAATCTATTGCTTTAAAATTTAATAAATCTGCTAAAGCTTTGCAGGTTATTGAAGAAAGCTCTGAAGGATCTTCTTCTGAAGAAGAAGATGAATTATCCATGCTGTCCAGAAGGATCAACAGACTCTGGAAGCACAAGGGAAAGAAGTTCAACAACTTCATAAAATCTGATCATAGAAAGGAATCTTCTGGGCACAGAAGATCTGGCAAGAAAGAAGTTGTATGCTATGAGTGCAAAGAACCTGGGCATTACAAGAATGATTGCCCCAAACTTCAAAGAGAAAAACCCAAGAAGAAGTTTAACAAAAAGAAGAAGGTTCTGATGGCAACATGGGATGACTCAGATGAATTTGAATCATCTTCTGAATCAGAAGAAGAATGTGCTAATGTTGCACTGATGGCCAGCATAGAAGATCAGGAGGAAGGAACTTCAGGATCTGAATCTGATTCTGAATCTGACGATGACGCTGAAGAGGTAATGGCTAAACTTACTAAAGAAGAACTTATCAAAGTATTATCAGAAGTTCTGAAAATCTATAACAATATCAAACTCAAATACAAGAAGCTGAAAAGCAGTCTTGAATCTGAGATTGATCTTCTGAAGACAGAACTTGTTGAGCAAAAAGAAATTAATCTGAAAATCAAAAATGACTTTGAAAAAGCTCAACAAGAATCTGAATCTGAGACTAAGTCATGTGAAAACATTTTAGAAAAATATGATTCTAGCTTTCAGAGATTCCTTACTAAGAGCATAGACAGAAGCAAAATGGCTTCTATGGTCTATGGTGTTAGTGGGAACAACAGAAGAGGTATTGGATATGAATCTTCATCTGGAAGTAATCCAAAATCTGTTGACAAACTCTTCATCAAGAAGACACCTCTGTACTCTCAATTTAATTTTGGTCACTTAAATGACATTAAACACACAAGCTCTGAGAAGAATACTTATGTATTTAAACCCAAGGCAAGTCAGAATAAACCTTATGTTGAAAAACAGAAGTTTAGACAAACCTCCAGAACCACTAACCCTAAAGGACCCAAGAAGACCTGGGTACCTAAAAGTAAAATAATTCCTGTTGCAGATGTTCTTAGCAGCAAGGTCAGGACGCCAATCATGGTACCTGGACTCTGGATGCTCATGACACATGACAGGAGAAAAGTCTATGTTCCAAAGCCTGGAACTTAGATCTGGAGGTGATGTGAAGTTTGGAGGGAACCAGAAGGGCAAGATCATTGGATCTGGCACCATTGGAAATGGTAAACTTCCCTCTATTACTAATGTTTTACTTGTTGAAGGGTTAAAGCATAACTTATTGTCCATAAGTCAATTAAGTGACAATGGTTATGATATTACCTTTAATCAAAAATGTTGTAAAGCTATTAGTCAAAAGGATGGCTCTATCCTATTTAGTGGTAAGAGGAAAAACAACATTTATAAAATAAATCTTTCAGAACTTAAAGTTCAGAATGTTAAATGCCTCTTGTCTGTTAATGAAGAGCAATGGGTCTGGCATAGAAGATTGGGCCATATTAATATGAGACGTATATCTCAGATTAATAAACTTAATCTTGTCAGAGGACTTCCTAATCTGAAGTTCACCTCAGATGCTCTTTGTGAAGCATGCCAAAAAGGGAAGTTTTCAAAATCATCTTTTAAATCAAAAAATGTTGTTTCTACTTCCAGACCACTAGAATTACTTCATATTGATCTGTTTGGACCAGTGAAAACTGCATCCATCAGAGGCAAGAAGTATGGATTAGTCATTGTTGATGACTATAGTAGATGGACATGGGTAAAGTTCTTAAAACACAAGGATGAGTCACATTCTGTGTTCTTTGACTTCTGCAAGCAAGTCCAGAATGAAAAAGATTTCAAAATTATAAAAGTCAGAAGTGATCATGGTGGTGAATTTGAAAATAAATATTTTGAAAAATATTTTAATGAAAATGAAATTGCTCATGATTTTTCCTGTCCTAGAACTCCACAACAAAATGGGGTTGTAGAGAGGAAAAACAGAACTATGCAAGAAATGGCCAGAACCATGATCAATGAGACAAATCTGGCAAAACACTTTTGGGCAGAAGCAATCAACATAGCATGTTACATTCAGAACAGAGTGTCTGTAAGACCTCTTCTGGAGAAGACTCCATATGAACTGTGGAAGAACAGAAAGCCCAACATTTCATATTTTCATCCTTTTGGATGTATTTGCTATATGTTAAATACTAAAGAAAATCTGAACAAGTTTGATTCCAAAGCACAGAAGTGTTTCATGCTTGGATATTCTAAACACTTTAAAGGCTACAGAGTATACAACACTGAGACACAGATTGTGGAAGAATATATTCATGTCAGATTTGATGATAAGCTTGGCAATAAAAAGCCAAAACAGTCTGAAAACTCTGCAGATAGAGAAGTAGTCTTCACTGACTCTGAAGTCCCAGAAGCAGACAAAGCTCAAGTGAAGGAACCAGAAGCAACGCCAGATGCTATTCCTTTAACTTCTCAGATGAACAATCTAAACATTTCTGAAGAATCAACTGTTAGAGGATCATCATCCAGAATTAAAGCTTCTCATCCAGAGAATGTCATTATTGGAAAGAAGGATGATCCCATCAGAACAAGATCCTTTCTAAGATCATCTGAAGCATCATTATTTGGACTGGTGTCAGAAATTGAACCATCTTCTGTAGATGAAGCTCTGCAAGACAATGATTGGATTATTGCCATGCAAGAAGAGTTAAATCAATTTACTAGAAATGATGTATGGGATTTAGTTCAAAGACCACAAGGATTCAATATAATTGGAACAAAATGGGTCTTCAAAAATAAGCTGAATGAGAAAGGAGAAGTTGAAAGTGTTGCACCCTAAAATTTGCTCAACTTACTTCACTTGGTTTATGTTTCAATTGCATTGTCATTTGCATAAAAAAGTCATGTGCATAGTCTAATCATTTGCATAGCATAGCATGGGCAAGCCATCCTACAAGGGACCAAGTACTATTCTTATCTCTATGAGCCTATCAAGAGGTTCTTATTCAAATTCAAGCCTATCCAAGTCATCAGAAATAAATTGAAATCTAAGAAGTCAGTGGATCAAGTAGTGGATCTATCTCTTATCTTGAGTGTATTTGAAGGTCATCAAAGAAGTTGTGAGCTATGAATTGAGGCCATGAAAGGTATATAGACATCATGGAAGACATAGAGGGTCATTTTTAAAGTGATACAAGTCATTGGCATGGTTACAAGAGCTACAGTTGAAGACAGTCAACTAGGGTTTCATCTGGGTCAACCCTAGGTCAAATGCTTGATTGAAGGGCATCGAGGCCTATTTGAAAGATGTGGGATGCCTCATTTGACATGTAGATATGGATGTGGTGTTGTGCCAAGGAGAAATCAAGAGAAATCAAGAAGAAGAGAGGTTTCTAAATTAGGGTTTCTGTGTAAAATCCCCTAATTTAGGTCAAACTTCCAAGCAAGATAATTCAAAATGCAAGCTTTAAATGGATCCTTGGCCAGCATGAAACTTGTAGATTATATCAAGAACTTTAATTTGAGTGGTGGAAGACATCAAGGAGATTTATAGAACTCAAGTTATGGTCCTTGCAAGTTATAGGTCGTCAGAGGCATCTGAAATTTGTCTGTGAAAGTTACTTGACTTCCAAGCAACTTTTACCCCTCAAGGAGATTTCAAATGGATTTCTGGTCAACATGAAAGTTGTTCCTCATGATCTTAGCTTTCTAGAAAGGTATAGTATGCCTTCATCTGATTTGTGGAACTCTGCTTATGACTTTGGCAAGCGAAGGGTATTTTGGTCATTTGGACATTATAGGTCATTTCAAGCATATGGCCATATCTCCTACTTCCAAGCTTCAAATGGAAAAACCTTCAACATCAAAGTTGCTTATAATGATGTTTTAAGGCTATTAGGGTGGTCATGAGATGTTGGAAAGGCTCATAGCAAAAAGTGATAAAAATAGCCTAAAAATGGGACATAAGTTAATTCAAGTGAAATGGAAAATCCTAAAATCCAAGTTCCAAATCCAATCCATGGCATATGATAGGTCATTTTGACTCCCAAGGACATTTTAAGAACATTGGTTCAGCCACAAGTTTGATTTGAGGCTTAAATCTTGGGGTTGCTTTGTAAAAGTCTTACTTGCATGATGGCATACCAAACCAAAACAAAGAAAAGCTTCATAAACAAGGTGTTTAAGCTTTGTATCTTGTCCAAAATACCACTTAAGGAGAAAATCAAGTGAATTACTCAATTCGTAAGGATTTTGTCATGATATCTCATGTGGTGGGAAGTGAAATGCAAAATATCTTCATGAAAGTTCAAGTTGCTACTAGATTGATCTAGATGATTCTAGACCCTTCCAAATTAGTCTATATATTGATTTCACTCTCCATTGGTGAGAGGTTGGTGATTGTTGATGTTAATGGTGGTAGAGAAAAGAGTTTGAACCAAAAATTCTCCATTTGCAAATTGAATTGAAACTTCATTTTTCTCTTCATTACCCTTCCATTTTCTTCCACAAATCATCTCCACAAACCTCCATGAACATGTTCATTCTAGAGTGAGCCTCCATTGTTGAAGAATTGGAGCTTTTCAAGTGAAGTTGCAAGAGAGCAAAAAGGTTTGAATCTGAAGATACAAGCCATCTCCATCAAATCTTGTGCAAGAAGAGTGTTATTCATCACATAGAGACCATTCTTGAAGATCCACAAGGTCTGGTTCGAAGCTTTTCAACATCTACCATTGCAAGGGTCAAGGTAAGCAAAACCACTTCCACACTCTGTTTTAGGCATGGTTAGGATTAGTTCTTGTTGTGAAACTATTAGAGACCATTAGGTGATTCATTTGGATGAGTTTTAGACCAATTAGTGAGGTTTCATTGATGGAGGTTGATTCTTGATGGAGGTACTGTTCGGGTATAATGATAGAGAGAGTGTTAATACAAACTATTGGCATGGTTGGATTCTACATAAAATTCTAGTCAAGTTTGGTTCTTGGATTGTGTCATTTGATGGAGAAATGAGAGAGAACAAGTGGTGGAAAGTTCATGCATGGAGCTTGCTTTTTCATGGAGTTATGAAACCCTAACTGCCAAAGGAAGAAGACAACCTCTACACCATTGGATCGCGCAAGACATGTTGACTGAAGATGTCATCCAACGGACAGCAATCAAACACGAAATTGGGTTTAATGAATTAGCAATGGGCTCACACGAATTATTTTCCCCACCCCCCTTTCCAAGCCCAATTGGTTTTACACTATGATTTCTTGCTTTTTGCACCACCATTTTATCTTTTTTCTTTTGATTTTTAATGTTTTTTTTGAATTATCATTGGGTTGGGGCGTGTTACTTCCAGCACCCCCAGTCTGGGCCCATCATCGATTTTCAACTTAATATCGTTTCTTCATACACCCCATGCATCAATTCTCATATTAAACTTCCTCCAAATTTCTCCAAACTTTAAAAATTCATAACAAAATGAAAAATGCATATTTTTTAATGAGACTTTTTTTCCCATTTTCCATTTTCTGTCTAGAAAAATATAAAAACATAAAATAGCCATTTTATTTCAGTTTTATATTTTTTGTGCATTTTTACTTTTAATTTCTTTTTTTAATTCTTTTAGTTGGTATGTTGACTTGTAGAATTTAATTAGGGTAATTCCCTTAGGATTTTAAGTTCAATTGTTTTAGGATAATTAGATGAATGGTTTAGGTTCCCCCTGAATTAATTTCATAATTTTGTGATAATTTTTAGGGTAGTTTTAATTAGGTAGTTCTAAGTAGTGTAGAATTTGATCAAAACTTTAGTATAGGTCAATAACAATTTTAGATTTAGGTTTTTTAGGGCAATTTAGTCAATGGGGAATATATGGGACTTAATGGTAGTTATGTAGGGTCCCCTAGCATTTATATTAGGAATTAATAGAATAATATACTATTTTCGGTTGATTTTTGAATTGATTGATTGTGTGGTGTGCCCTTTCTAGGGTTATTGTTTAATTGTGTGGGGTATTGGGCTTGTTTGGGGCTTGGGTTTGAGTTGAAGACTTTGCTGATGAAGCTCATTGAAGACTAAAAGAATGAAGACCAATTTCTAGAGTTGATGAGGAGTATATCTTGCTGGCAGCTGTTGAAGGTTATAGGATCTAAGAGCTAGATAGAGCTCTAGAATAGAAACTTGATTCACAAACATGGAAGGTCTTGTTTGCCTCCATTCTTTCTCTATGATTCAAAGTCTCTTTTAAATATCCACCTCCTTCCTTTGGAAGGATTAGTGAATGTATTTAAAAGATACAACTTTTGAGAGAAAACTGTCAGTATCATGTTAACAGTCAGTAGGCCACCCTTGGTAGGCAATTGACTGCTTAACATCCAATTCATCTTGTTGACTGCTGCTCATCTTGGAGAGTGAGACTTGAAGAAAAGCCAGTGAAAGATTGAAGATAGAAACCTTGCTTGAAGGCTTGAAGATGAAGACTGATGCTTGCTTGAAGCTTGTAGATGGTTGAAGATGACTTGAAGACAGATGTTGATGAAGACTGCTGTTGGCTGTTTATTTTAGCTGTTTAATTCTTGATGTATTGTTTGAATTTCCATGACTGTATTGTTTGCCATTAACCTGTTAGGTTGAAAGCGAATATTGTTCGCTTTTGCCTGTTGTTTTCTAGGTTCGAGGTTGAGTGGGACTCCCTTGCCTCGCTTGTATTGCTGCATCCATGCATTTTACTGCTTTATTGTATATATGCTATTGTTTTCTGTTTCCATTTATCCCTTAGGATCTCTGTTTCTCTCTGCGCCAGAGAGGAACATGATAGAAATTAGGTCTTAACCCATGCATGACAACACTAGGTTAGTTTGATTCCCTTTGTAACCATAGGTTAGAGTTCTGTCTCTTCTTTCTCAAAACAAACAGAAAAACACAATAAATATTCCAAACACAATAAAAGACACTTCTTCCGTAAAAGAATGTGAACTCATCAAAACGTCAATTTTTGTCCGCTTGGACCAGTAATCGAAAAAACCCTTTTTTAGAAGGAGATAAAAGCAATCAAGACAGACTTGTGTCGTACGTGGCCCGAACTACGTTTGCTCTGATCTTTCATGTTGTATGAAAGTACGTAGGCATAGGATGCGATATCCTAGCGAGCAACCTTCCCCTCTTTTCCTGTAGGTAGGCGAACTACGTTGACTCTGATTTCTCGTTCCAGACGGGAATACGTAGGCATAAAGTGCGATACTTTGCCGAGTCATTTTATTTTCTTTTTAACCCCAGACCTGTAGAGTAGATAGAATAACCATCCTTTCGACAGAAAACAAGCGTGGATCCCGTCGAGTACGACGGACGTGAGGGGTGCTAATACCTTCCCCTTGCGTAACCGACTCCCGAATCCAGGATTTGGTTGTGATGACCATTCCTTTCCCCGTTTTGCGGTAGGTTTACCTCGAGCGTTTCCTTTCCCTCCGCTGGGATAAATAACGCACAGTGGCGACTCTTCTGTTCAGCCGGCGCCGATTTTCGCAGTAGCGACAACTGGCGACTCTGTTGGGGACTGCGATAGTTCCCTATGCATTTGGGATCCAACGTCCCTTAAGCGAGTCAATCCTAGCGCTTGTTTTCCCGTCGAGGATTTTGTATGGATTTACTTTTTCTGTCATTTACTTTCAGCACTATATTATTGTTATTATTGTTGTATTGGGGTGTTACGGGTGTTCTGTGATTGAGAGATAAGCCGAACCTGGGCTTGAGTGCACTTAGAATTAGAGTAGAAAGTAGTGGGCGCGTGTCGGCTTTGCTTGCATTAGTGTCCCACAAAATCTACACTCGGACGAGGTTCTTCTGGTTGACTTCTTTTTCTACCCTTTGGGTCGAAGGGGTTGTTGGTTAGTTGGATTGTCGACTCCGGGAACCGATCATTTGGAAGTTGGCTAAGTGAGGCCTCTTTAGGATTTGATGATGCCACTCCTTCTGGGAATCGTATCATCAACCCTGAAAGTCTGTGACGCCGACGACCGCATAGGATGCCATACTTTGTGTCAGTTATTAGGACACCTACCTGTGAGAGGGGTTGGGGCATGCAGGTAACTTGACCTCCAGATTACCGGTTTTCTTGATTGAGATTCAGTGATATTTGCAGACAGCATCATGAGGTCTGTTGGAGACCAGGTTCGAGTACCGTTTTGATTTGCTGACACCAGGTTCGAGCAGTGTCATGGGTCTGACTAAGACCAGTATGGTGGATTCTTCTCAGCCAGGGGCACTTGGTCCCTTGTGTGTTCATTTTGCATTGTTGCATTTCAGTTTGCATTCGCATTTCATTTTGCATATTCATCCTCATCCGGAACAGGGAGCTTACCCGTTTTTGTCCGCTTCATCAGTTGATTTCCCGACATTCACATTGGACTTGAGTTAGTATTGGGATAGATCATGGCTTCAGGAGAGCAGAACTTGGTTATTACTCGGGCGGAGTTCGAATTGTTGAAACACCAGGTGAGTCAGATCAGGGAAGACATCACAGCTATGCATAGAGGAGATAACAATGGTCAAAGAGCTCAGATGAACAATGTTGCTCAGCCTGTGCAAACCCCTGTCAAAGGTTCGTATTCTCTCAATGACTCCGAGTATCACAATTTCACTTTCTCTATGCCACCTCCAAGAGTTGTTCCACAGGTTGATATTCAGAACCCACTAACTGAGGAGTATATGAGAAGACTTCAGACGTTGGAAGACCAGATTGCTGCCTTGGTGAATAAGAACACTCTTGATCTGAATGCTGCGAGCATGTGTTTAGTGCCAGGTCTTGTATTGCCTCCAAAGTTCAAAGCGCCCAATTTCGAGAAGTACAAAGGGGATAGCTGTCCGAAGCTACATTTGGTTATGTTCTGCCGGAGAATGACTTCATTCGTGCATAACGACAAGCTGATGATTCACTGCTGTCAAGATAGTCTGACTAGGGCATCTCTGAGTTGGTATATGCAGTTAGAGAGTGATCAGATCCGATCATGGGCGGATTTAGCCGATGCTTTCCTGAGGCAGTATGACTACAATCTTGATGAAGCTCCTAGTCGCATGCAGCTGCAAGAATTGTCTCAAGGGAACAATGAACCTTTCAGGAAGTATGTTCAGAGATGGAGAGAATTTGCTGCTAGAGTGCAACCACCGCTTCAAGACCGAGAGTTGAAAGGCATGTTCGTAAACTCCTTGCAGAGTTCGTACTTTGAAAGAATGATGTCAAATTTCTCTGAATTGGTAAAGGCAGGAGAGCGCACCGAGTATGGTGGAAGAATCCAGAATGTTTCAAGCGGTCAGGCTAGCGAAACAGAATCTTTCTATAGCTTTCAAACTGAAGAAGGAATTGTGGTCAATGCAATCATGAATGATGTGGGGTATCCTCAAGTCGAATCGGTAAAATTTGTTGGGTCTCCGTCTTCTCAGCGGTCAGTATCTTCTGTGTCTCGTTATTCTGGACAGACAATTGTGCCTAGGGCATCCCATCGGGAACTTCATGTCGCTCCTCATGCTAATCAATGAGCCCGTGGCCGAGGTTATCAGAATCAGCGTCAGATTCAGAACCGACCTCGTAACAACGTGGAACGAAGGAATGCTCCTTTCCATCCAGCGCCTGTGCCGTATAGCCAGATTCTTCCGCATTTGATTCAGAATTCTCTGGTGGAACCTAAAGCTCTTAAGGCCGTACCAGAGCCTTACCCTCCAGGGTACAATCCCCACGTCCAGTGTAGTTACCATGGTGGATCTCCGGGGCATTCAACCGAAGATTGCAAAGCTTTTCAGGCAAAAGTGCAGCAGTTGATCGACAAAGGGTGCATTTCCTTTTCTGAAGGAGTTTTGTTTGTTCATGCCAACCTCTCAGCTGTCTAAGCTCGTAGATTCAGAGGGTCCTTTTCAAGAAGCCAGTGGTCTAGACAGGCGGGCACCCTCAGCATTGGCAGTCCTCGGACTTTTTATCATTTGCATTTGTAGTTTCTTTTCAGTTAGTTACTACTTGCTGTTAAACATTGTATGTTTCGAATGGTAATATTGATAAAGTGACTATGCATTTTTCTGAATTAATCATGTCGATGTCGCTCATTTATTGCATTGCATTGACACTTGCATTTTATTTACTCCACTTCATCACTGTGATTAGCAAAGATTGGAGGGAGGATGACGAAACTGAATACTCATAACCGATGATCGTATGCTTTCAGATAAAACCTTGCCGATGACGTACAAGGCATTGTTTCAAATCCCCAAACACCGGAGATATAAGGAGTTAGTCCCTTGTTAACCACTTCGAGCCAGGAAGTAGAAGTTTTTCGGACTTTTTAACCCTCACGTCTTAACCCGGGGTAGGGTAGTTGTCAGTTAGCTTGACCGAGTGTTCAAGTCTTACAGAGGAGTGTTGCCTTTCGAGGACCAATCAGTCTATACCTCTCAAGAGGTCGCATCTCGCCAACCACCATGGTTAAACCTCACCAACCAGGAGTGAGACAGTTACCATCTTTTCGAAGCAACTAAGACAATCAGTGTCACACGACTGTGTTCCAAGAAAAAAAAGAATAAGAGAGCCCGCTAAGTAAAAAGAAAAAGAAAAAGCTGGAAAGCTAATACTTAGGCAAAAATTAGGGCATCCCGCTGGACTTCAAAAGAAAAATCGAAAAGAACTCAAAAGGAGTCAGTCCAGGCAAAAATTAGGGAATCAAAAGAACAGAAAAGAAAGGATATCAAAAGAAAAATCCTCGAACAAGGACAAGGTCGTGTGGATACAGACACCGAAAATGAAAAGGAGTAACTGTTACTCTGAAACCTTGTGAGTTCCTTAGCCATAGTCCTTACCATTCAACATACCTCTCGAAGAGGCGAGCGCTCGAGCCACGTTAACTGAACTTTAGGATCGGAGATCATCACGTAGAAGGGGTGGGTACAAAACATAGTTTGAGCCAAATATCTTTTGTTTCACGAACCGTGAACCCGACCACGATACAACCCTTAAAAGACCTAATTGAGGTAGGGTTTATTCTGAAAGCGCATTACGATAAGGTTGAGTAACCTGACTCCTTCATGATTTGCTAATCATATCCTTGGTGTATTTTTTTTTCACTGATCAAATCAGCATTGCATTTGAACTATTGGTTCATTCGTCACTCACAATCATGACACGTAAATGAGTGACAACACAAATTTTTTCAAAATCTGCATGAACACTGCATTAAAATTACCATTCGGGACTGAACAATTTTACTTGCAGGTTAGTAGTTGACAGGAAAGAAATTCCAACAAGGAATAATCGAACAGGACTGAATAATTCAGCAGTCTGGATCAGAATGGTGAATGTTGTGAAACCCTGTAAATCTGGGGCATTGACTTCCAGTGAGTTCAGAATCAATTAGTCTGAGGAAAAGTCCCGAAGCATCGGTTGATCATGGGGCAGTTTACTTGAGAAGCAATTGATCAGAAGCGAATCTTCTCGAGAGCCAATCAGGGGCGGTTATCCAGAATGCTATGTTTGATCAGGGCAGGTTGAGTGGCTCAACGCTTGTTCAGGGGCAAGTCACTATGTTGATAGTTGTTGAATTGAGGGAATCCTTTTGTCGTGCAACCACCGGGGTAAACCATCGCAAGGTCGTATTGTAGCAAGGTGCTTTCGGTTCAGAGTGGGTTTTGCCAAGAACCAGATTAAGGCAAAGTCATTGCAGACAGGGGCATACCATCCCAAGAGTGCAGGGATTATTCTTTATTCGAGAGGCGGTCGATTCGAAGTATCTCGCTGAAGTTCAGAATACTGGGAGCAGTTCATATTAAACCGTCAGGGTACAGATTTTCAGACTATCCCACAGAGGTTCCTGCAGGCCGGGGCATAACAGAGGCGAAAGAATTGTTCTTCTTAGTGTCATCAGCGTTACTCAGAGCTACTCGAGCAGATTCAGCCAATCTTCAAGTTTGAGACAAATATCGGGAAGTCGTGCTGCCCTCCATTGACCCTTCTACTAGAAGCCGTGAATTCGGACAGGGTATTGTCCAGCATCAGGAGTGTATGACCTATCACGAATGTACAAAAGCCTCAGCCTACTTGGCGCGTTCGGTTATCCCCAGTAAAGTCGTACATTCGAGAAGCAGTTCATCTGGGGCAATTAGGTCGAGATTTGGCAAATCTATCGCGGCTATGGGCACTGCTCCACGAATCAGACGATCAGGGGCAAAAGATTATCGCAAGACCGGGGCAGAACACCCTAAAAACAAAAGATGTTGTTGGGACATTCTTTTGGGGTTTGACGTACAGAAATAGTTCAGATCTAACCATCAGGGTACAGAGATCGAAGAGTCCTAACCAGAAGCTCGTAACGAAAAGACTTGATCGTTATGTGAAGTGAATCTCCACGCAGGTCGCGCTTCTAAGATAACATTGTTCCTTACTGAAGAAGGATTG
Organism: Lathyrus sativus; assembly: GCA_963859935.3. Classification (NCBI taxonomy): domain Eukaryota; kingdom Viridiplantae; phylum Streptophyta; class Magnoliopsida; order Fabales; family Fabaceae; genus Lathyrus; species Lathyrus sativus. The sequence goes on from OZ012738.1 coordinate 520,385,728, forward strand.
AATTCCCCAGCTAGTCGCAGCTTAGCCGAAGGACATTCTCCAGCAAAGTCGTTTACTCTCAGCAGAATTGACGATTCCCAGATCGAAGGCTGTATTCAGACAGTGTGGTGTCCCCCAAAAGGATCCCCCATCCCGAGCAGAGTGGTTTAGCCTCAGAAGATTAACATTTCCAACTCGTGAGCTGTACTTAGACAGTTTACCCTTCCCAGTAGGGTCATTTACTCTCCCCCAGCGGAGTCAGTTGATTTTCCCCAAGAGAATCGTTTCGTCCCCAACGGAGTTCTCTTTCCAGCAAGTGTTTTCTTTCCTCCCCAGTGGAACTCAAAGATTAAAAAAGAAAACTCTCCCCGGCAGAGTTGGTGGTGTATCCTGGCATTTATTTTGTCGGAATACCGTGTGATACCCGTTCACTCCCCAGCAAAAGTCCAATTTTCATTGGCACGGGTAAGCTCCCCAGCAGAAGTCCAATCATGATTGGCGCATTCAGCTATTCCTCAGCGAAGCGGGCTTCACTCTTCCAACATTTATTTTGCTGGAATAATTCTGTGGCACCTGGTTACCCCCAGCGGAGTTGGCGTTGTCTTCAGCATTTATTTTGCTGAAGCGGTTTCTGTATCCCAGCAGTTCGAGTCTGCATTTGCATCGGCATATAGTGTCATACTTGCATCCACCAAATAAAAATGCGTAGCATTTCCATGTCGAATGGAGCATTGCGTCATTGTCAAACATATCCATTTTGAAATATAAACCAGGTTGGTTAACCGTTTGTTTCAAGTATTGTTTCCCTTACAGGTGGAGGGAGCTCTTGCTCAAATTAATTACCAAACATTCAGGATCTCGGCGTGAGACATGTAACAATAATGTCAGTTGTGGCGTTATTCCCCACAGAGTTGCTTGTTTAAGTTTCTCTTACCCCTCCAGCGGAGCATTTCTTCAAGGTTGTTGCTGTGACAGCATCAGAAGATTTCGTGAATCGATCTTTCGAATCTGTCTGGCAGTGTGGATTCAGAAAATCCCCAGTAGAGTCCTTCTCAGATTTGCTGCCATGTCAGCACTGGAAATTGGAAGATTAGACTCAGATTGTGTTACCCATATGATTGATAGAGCTAGCTGCTGCAAAGATAGGCAGAAAAGCTGTATCAGAGTTATTTTCCCGTAGTGGTGACGGAGCTATTTTCCTGTAGTGGTGACGGAGTTATTTTCCCGTAGTGGTGACGGAGTTATTTTCCCGTAGTGGTGGCGGAGTTATTTTCCCGTAGTGGTGACGGAGTTATTTTCCCGTAGTGGTGACGGAGTTATTTTCCCGTAGTGGTGACGGAGTTATTTTCCCGTAGTGGTGACGGAGTTATTTTCCCATAGTGGTGACGGAGTTATTTCCCGCAGTGGTGGCGGAGTTATTTTCCCGTAGTGGTGACGAAGTTATTTCCCGCAGTGGTGGCGGAGTTATTTTCCCGTAGTGGTGACGGAGTTATTTTCCCGTAGTGGTGACGGAGTTATTTTCCCGTATTGGTGACAGAGTTATTTCCTGTAGTGGTGACGGAGTTATTTTCCCGTATTGGTGACAGAGTTATTTCCCGTAGTGGTGACGGAGTTATTTTCCCGTAGTGGTGACAGAGTTATTTTCCCGTATTGGTGACGGAGTTATTTCCCGTAGTGGTGACGAAGTTATTTTCCCGTAGTGGTGACGGAGTTATTTTCCCGTAGTGGTGACGGAGTTATTTTCCCGTAGTGGTGACTGAGTTATTTTCCCGTAGTGGTGACGGAGTTATTTTCCCGTAGTGGTGACGGAGTTATTTTCCTGTAGTAGTGGCGGAATTATTTTCCCGTAGTGGTGACGGAGTTATTTTCCCATAGTGGTGACGGAGTTACTTCCCGCAGTGGTGGCGGAGTCATTTCCTATAGTAATGATAAAGTAGTACCCGTAGCGATGGCGGTGTTGTTATTTTTTCCAGATTATCTTCCCGCGGTGGTGGCGGAGTGATGACGGTGTTATTTTTCTGTAATGGTGACAGAGTGATTTTCCTGTATCGTTGGCAGGGTCATGTTGTGTTGACAGAAGTACTTCCCCAGTGAAGTCGTCCAGGTTATTCAAGTATTGACAAGATAATGTTGAAATCAGATTTGTAGATAATGTTCCCCAAACAGTCGTGCAGTTCATTTCTGCGGTTGGCAAATTTCCGGGTTCTTAGTATTCAACCGTCTCGTACCTCGAATGTTTGAAGGTCGTTTGCGCTTCACCCAGTCGGGTCCAAGTCGCTTGAATAGGGGCAGCTGTTGCACCCTAAAATTTGCTCAACTTACTTCACTTGGTTTATGTTTCAATTGCATTGTCATTTGCATAAAAAAGTCATGTGCATAGTCTAATCATTTGCATAGCATAGCATGGGCAAGCCATCCTACAAGGGACCAAGTACTATTCTTATCTCTATGAGCCTATCAAGAGGTTCTTATTCAAATTCAAGCCTATCCAAGTCATCAGAAAGAAATTGAAATCTAAGAAGTCAGTGGATCAAGCAGTGGATCTATCTCTTATCTTGAGTGTATTTGAAGGTCATCAAAGAAGTTGTGAGCTATGAATTGAGGCCATGGAGGGTATATAGACATCATGGAAGACATAGAGGGTCATTTTGAAAGTGAGACAAGTCATTGGCATGGTTACAAGAGCTACAGTTGAAGACAGTCAATTAGGGTTTCATCTGGGTCAACCCTAGGTCAACCCTAGGTCAAATGCTTGATTGAAGGGCATCGAGGCCTATTTGAAAGATGTGAGATGCCTCATTTGACATGTAGATATGGATGTGGTGTTGTGCCAAGGAGAAATCAAGAGAAATCAAGAAAAAGAGAGGTTTCTAAATTAGGGTTTCTGTGTAAAATCCCCTGATTTAGGTCAAACTTCCAAGCAAGATAATTCAAAATGCAAGTTTCAAATGGATCCTTGGCCAACATGAAACTTGTAGATTATCTCAATACCTTTAATTTGAGTGGTGGAAGACATCAAGGAGATTTATAGAACTCAAGTTATGGTCCTTGCAAGTTATAGGTCGTCAGAGGCATATGAAATTTGTCTGTGAAAGTTACTTGACTTCCAAGCAACTGTTACCCCTCAAGGAGATTTCAAATGGATTTCTGGTCAACATGAAAGTTGTTCCTCATGATCTTAGCTTTCTAGAAAGGTATATTATGCCTTAATATGATTTGTGGAACTCTGCTTATGACTTTGGCAAGCGAAGGGTATTTTGGTCATTTGGACATTATAGGTCATTTCAAGCATATGGCCATATCTCCTAATTCCAAGCTTCAAATGGAAAAACCTTCAACATAAAAGTTGCTTAGAATGATGTTTTAAGGCTATTAGGGTGGTCATGAGATGTTGGAAAGGCTCATAGCAAAAAGTGATAAAAATAGCCTAAAAATGGGACATAAGTTAATTCAAGTGAAATGGAAAATCCTAAAATCCAAGTTCCAAATCCAAACCATGGCATATGATAGGTCATTTTGACTCCCAAGGACATTTTAAGAACATTGGTTCAGCCACAATTTTGATTTGACGCTTAAATCTTGGGGTTGCTTTGTAAAAGTCTTACTTGCATGATGGCATACCAAACCAAAACAAAGAAAAGCTTCATAAACAAGGTGTTTAAGCTTTGTATCTTGTCCAAAATACCACTTAAGGAGAAAATCAAGTGAATTACTCAAGTTGTAAGGATTTTGTCATGATATCTCATGTGGTGGGAAGTGAAATGCAAAATATCTTCATGAAAGTTCAAGTTGCTACTAGATTAATCTAGATGATTCTAGACCCTTCCAAATTAGTCTATATATTGATTTCACTCTCCATTGGTGAGAGGTTGGTGATTGTTGATGTTAATGGTGGTAGAGAAAAGAGTTTGAACCAAAAATTCTCCATTTGCAAATTGAATTGAAACTTCATTTTTCTCTTCATTACCCTTCCATTTTCTTCCACAAATCATCTCCACAAACCTCCATGAACATGTTCATTCTAGAGTGAGCCTCCATTGTTGAAGAATTGGAGCTTTTCAAGTGAAGTTGCAAGAGAGCAAAAAGGTTTGAATCTGAAGATACAAGCCATCTCCATCAAATCTTGTGCAAGAAGAGTGTTATTAATCACATAGAGACCATTCTTGAAGATCCACAAGGTCTGGTTCGAAGCTTTTCAACATCTACCATTGCAAGGGTCAAGGTAAGCAAAACCACTTCCACACTCTGTTTTAGGCATGGTTAGGATTAGTTTTTGTTGTGAAACTATTAGAGACCATTAGGTGATTCATTTGGATGAGTTTTAGACCAATTAGTGAGGTTTCATTAATGGAGGTTGATTCTTGATGGAGGTACTGTTCGGGTAGAATGATAGAGAGAGTGTTAATACAAACTATTGGCATGGTTGGATTCTACATAAAATTCTAGTCAAGTTTGGTTCTTGGATTGTGTCATTTGATGGAGAAATGAGAGAGAACAAGTGGTGGAAAGTTCATGCATGGAGCTTGCTTTTTCATGGAGTTATGAAACCCTAAGTGCCAAAGGAAGAAGACAACCTCTACACCATTGGATCGCGCAAGACATGTTGACTAAAGATGTCATCCAACGGACAACAATCAAACACGAAATTGGGTTTAATGAATTAGCAATGGGCTCACACGAATTATTTTCCCCACCCCCCCTTTCCAAGCCCAATTGGTTTTACACTATGATTTCTTACTTTTTGCACCACCATTTTATGTTTTTTCTTTTGATTTTTAATGTTTTTTTTGAATTATCATTGGGCTGGGGCGTGTTACTTCCAGCACCCCCAGTCTGGGCCCATCATCCATTTTCAACTTAATATCGTTTCTTCATACACCCCATGCATCAATTCTCATATTAAACTTCCTCCAAATTTCTCCAAACTTTGAAAATTCATAACAAAATGAAAAATGCATATTTTTTAATGAGACTTTTTTTCCCATTTTCCATTTTCTGTCTAGAAAAATATAAAAACATAAAATAACCATTTTATTTCATTTTTATATTTTTCGTGCATTTTTACTTTTAATTGCTTTTTTTAATTCTTTTAGTTGGTATGTTGACTTGTAGAATTTAATTAGGGTAATTCCCTTAGGATTTTAAGTTCAATTTTTTTAGGATAATTAGATGAATGGTTTAGGTTCCCCCTGAATTAATTTCATAATTTTGTGATAATATTTAGGGTAGTTTTAATTAGGTAGTTCTAAGTAGTGTAGAATTTGATCAAAACTTTAGTATAGGTCAATAACAATTTTAGATTTAGGTTTTTTAGGGCAATTTAGTCAATGGGGAATATATGGGACTTAATGGTAGTTATGTAGTGTCCCCTAGCATTTATATTAGGAATTAATAGAATAATATACTATTTTCGGTTGATTTTTGAATTGATTGATTGTGTGGTGTGCCCTTTCTAGGGTTATTGTTTGATTGTGTGGGGGTATTGGGCTTGTTTGGGGCTTGGGTTTGAGTTGAAGACTTTGCTGATGAAGCTCATTGAAGACTAAAAGAATGAAGACCAATTTCCAGAGTTGATGAGGAGTATATCTTGCTGGCAGCTGTTGAAGGTTATAGGATCTAAGAGCTAGATAGAACTCTAGAATAGAAACTTGATTCACAAACATGGAAGGTCTTGTTTGCCTCCATTCTTTCTCTATGATTCAAAGTCTCTTTTAAATATCCACCTCCTTCCTTTGGAAGGATTAGTGAATGTATTTAAAAGATAGAACTTTTGAGAGAAAACTGTCAGTATCATGTTAACAGTCAGTAGGCCACCCTTGGTAGGCAATTGACTGCTTAACATCCAATTCATCTTGTTGACTGCTGCTCATCTTGGAGAGTGAGACTTGAAGAAAAGCCAGTGAAAGATTGAAGATAGAAACCTTGCTTGAAGGCTTGAAGATGAAGACTGATGCTTGCTTGAAGCTTGTAGATGGTTGAAGATGACTTGAAGACAGATGTTGATGAAGACTGCTGTTGGCTGTTTATTTTAGCTGTTTAATTCTTGATGTATTGTTTGAATTTCCCTGACTGTATTGTTTGCCATTAACCTGTTAGGTTGAAAGCGAATATTGTTCGCTTTTGCCTGTTGTTTTCTAGGTTCGAGGTTGAGTGGGACTCCCTTGCCTCGCTTGTATTGCTGCATCCATGCATTTTACTGCTTTATTGTATATATGCTATTGTTTCTGTTTAAGTTTATCCCTTAGGATCTCTGTTTCTCTCTGCGCCAGAGAGGAACGTGATAGACATTAGGTCTTAACCCATGCATGACAACACTAGGTTAGTTTGATTCCCTTTGCAACCATAGGTTAGAGTTCTGTATCTTCTTTCTCAAAACAAACAGAAAAACATAATAAATATTCCAAACACAATAAAAGACACTTCTTCCGTAAAAGAATGTGAACTCATCAAAACGTCAATTTTTGTCCGCTTGGACCAGTAATCGAAAAAACCCTTTTTTAGAAGGAGATAAAAGCAATCAAGACAGACTTGTGTCGTACGTGGCCCGAACTACGTTTGCTCTGATCTTTCATGTTGTATGAAAGTACGTAGGCATAGGATGCGATATCCTAGCGAGCAACCTTCCCCTCCTTTCCCGTAGGTAGGCGAACTACGTTGACTCTGATTTCTCGTTCCAGACGGGAATACGTAGGCATAAAGTGCGATACTTTATCGAGTCATTTTATTTTCTTTTTAACCCCAGACCTGTAGAGTAGATAGAATAACCATCCTTTCGACAGAAAACAAGCGTGGATCCCGTCGAGTACGACGGACGTGAGGGGTGCTAATACCTTCCCCTTGCGTAACCGACTCCCGAATCCAAGATTTGGTTGCGATGACCATTCCTTTCCCCGTTTTGCGGTAGGTTTACCTCGAGCGTTTCCTTTCCCTCCGCTGGGATAAATAACGCACGGTGGCGACTCTTCTGTTCAGCCGGCGCCGATTTTCGCAGTAGCGACAGAAAGGAATAAGGCAAGGCTGGTTGCTCAAGGTTACAGTCAGCAAGAAGGTATTGATTACACTGAAACATATGCTCCAGTGGCAAGGTTAGAATCTATACGCCTTCTTATTTCATTTGCTCCACAAAATAACATCACTCTGTATCAGATGGATGTTAAAAGTGCATTTCTTAATGGTATTATAGAAGAAGAAGTTTATGTCCACCAACCTCCTGGTTTTGAAAATGAAAAATTTCCAGATCATGTTTTCAAACTAAAGAAATCTCTATATGGTTTAAAACAAGCTCCCAGAGCTTGGTATGAGAGATTGAGAAATTTTCTTCTGGAGAAAAATTTCATCAGAGGCAAAGTGGACACAACACTCTTTTGTAAATCAATTAAGAGAGATCTTCTAATTTGTCAAATTTATGTGGATGATATAATATTTGGATCTACCAATACTATGCTAGGAAAGGAGTTTGCTACATGTATGCAGGCAGAATTTGAAATGAGCATGATGGGAGAACTCAGATTCTTTCTAGGAATCCAAGTCAATCAAACTCCAGAGTGCACTTACATACATCAGACCAAATATGTTAAAGAACTTCTGAAGAAATTTAACATGACTGATAGTAAGCTGGCAAAGACTCCCATGCATCCAACTAGCTCACTTGGCAAGGAAGAGGTAAGTAAGAAAGTAGACCAGAAGCTCTACAGATGTATGATTGGTTCTCTTCTTTATCTAACTGCTTCTAGACCTGACATATTGTTCAGTGTATGCTTGTGTGCTAGATTCCAATCAGATCCTAGAGAATCACACTTGACAGCTGTCAAGAGGATTCTAAGGTATCTGAAAGGTACTTCTAATGTGGGTTTGTGTTACAGAAAATCTGATGATTTCAAATTAGTTGGATTCTGTGATGCTGACTACGCTGGAGACAGAGTGGAAAGGAAAAGTACTTCTGGAAGTTGTCAATTTCTAGGAAGAAATCTAATCTCTTGGTAAGAAGCAACCCACAATTGCACTTTCAACCACAGAGGCAGAATATATTGCTGCTGCTGGATGTAGCACGCAGATGCTCTGGATGAAAAGTCAGCTAGAAGATTATCAAATATTTGAAAGTAACATTTCTATCTTTTGTGATAATACTTCTGCTATATGTTTGTCCAAGAACCCCATTTTATACTCAAAGGCAAAACATATAGAAATTAAGCATCATTTCATCAGAGACTATGTTTAGAAGGGAATCATAAATTTAGCCTTTGTTGATACAGATCATCAATGGGCAGATATTTTTACAAAACCCCTTGTTGAAGATAGATTCAAATTTATTCTGAAAAATATTGGTATGAATTTTTGTCCAGAATGATATTTGTCAGAAGCAAATTTCTACATATGCAAAAATGCCTAATGCTCTGAAGTATTTCTTCTGACTGCTTATTTATTTTATTAAATCTGTTTTGTGAAACTCTGAACTAACAATCCTTAGAGGATCTGAACGTTGGTTAACGTTTCATTTCTCAAGAGAATTCAGAACACATGCAAGCAAACACGTGTCACTCCAATTCTGCAAAGGTGGCGTGTACACTACTGAAGAGACGTTTGAGGTGAAGTTTGAATAGTGAAAATCTTGATTTTCCCCCCAATTTGTCAGAAGCAATAAATGCTTGAAATGATTTTTATTCTTTTCATTTAATGCTTTGTTCAAACGTGCAAAATCTGACTGTTTGTATGCCTACTTGTTTTAGTATAAATACATCTCTTTTCTTCACATTCACACTTTTCACATCTCAGAAAATTTATGCATTTTCATCTTCTCTTCTCTCTGCATAAAAACCCTAAGCGTGTGACAAAACCATCTTCAATGGCAACTTCATCATCAACTGCTACACAATTTCAATCTACAATGGTTGCAGTTACCTCTGCTAACATGGGTGTTACTCCTTATTCTCCACCAAAAAGAACTTTACTCACCCCTGTCGAAAAGCTGGAAGTTCTGTGTGAATCAATGGTGGAATTTGATTCACTTGCTGAGAATGGTTTTGAGTTTCGTTCCATCATAGGTGCTCAAGGATGGGTGTAATATTTTGATAGACTTTTTGGACCAGTTTACCCCCTTCTTGTGAAAGAGTTCTGGATCCATGCTTCAGTTTACCCTAAGTTTATCTTATCTTCTGTTCTGGGCAAAGAAATAATAATAACAGAAGATCTGATCAGAAAACTTATTGGCTATGAGGAAACATATGGAGTTTCACACTTGCCAGCTGGGCGTGTGGATATGGATGAAGTGTATGAAGAAGTGATAACTGTTGGACAAGCTTCTAACAAGTTCAAGGATCTGAAGCCTGACTACAAGATCTGGGCTAAGATCTTCATGGGATGCATTCATTATAGGAAGTCAACAAACTCTCCAGACTATGTCAATAATGAACAGCTTTATTTTATGTACTGCCTCAGTCAGAGCACCAAGGTAGATCTTCCATATATTCTCTTTATGCATCTTTGGAATCATATAAATGCCTCTAGAGAATATGTGAAAGAAAAAGGACAGAAGATCAGAACCTGGATTCCTTTTGGAAGGTTAATCTCAGATCTTCTAACTGAGAATGGACTGGTTACTGCTCTGTACGCTGCTGGAGTTACAGAGGAATTGGAATTCATTTTGGGAAAGCCTCTGAATGCCAAAAGTCTTCAGAGACTTAAAATAGTGGATGAACTCACAACAGCTCCCAAGAAGCTGAATATTTCTGAACTGAGTAAGAAGAAAACTCCTATAGATGATTACCCTTTGTTCTATGCTGAAGAACCAAGGCACATTGTTGTAATGTATATTGATGATTGCAAGAAAGAAGGAAAGCCTATTCCTGCAGACATTATAAAGCAAGCAAGACAACCACTGCCTGTTGTAGAAGAAGAAGAACCACAAAGAAAGAGGACTCAGCCAGAAGCAGAAGTACCACTTGTTCAGAAGAAGATCAAGATTGCTGAGAAGCCACAGAAGCTCCTAAAGAGGAAAGAATCTGGAGACACTCCTTCTGTACCAGCTAAAAGAATCAAGATCAAAGGTACTAAAACTTCTGTATCTTCTGCAAATCCTATTGTTTTAAATGATTCTAATGTTAAGTCTATTCCAAAACCACCCTCTACACAAAATACATTTGTTACTGCTCTATCTCATGTTTCTACACCATCACCACAAAAATATTCTAATCCAATTTCCATTTCACCACAAAAACAATCATCTGTTCCAACACCAATAACAACAAAAACAATTCAAACTCCAAAAGTCTCTGTACCACAAACAACTCAACCAAAAATTCAAATCAAACAATCTGTACCATAGAAACAACCATCAGAAAAACAACCTACAGAACAACAACAAACAACAAAACCATCTGCTCAACAAAAACTCTGAACCATTTAAACAAAAGCCATCTGAACAACAAAAGCACCCACAAGAAAAACAACCAGAAAAATCATCTGAAACTCTACCAGAAAAAGCCTCTGAACATCAACCACCATCAGATAATCCACCATCCAAATCATCTGAACCTACTGCATCTGTACCTGTTATCTCTGAACCTACAAAAATAACATCTGTTCCAGTTTCATCTGAACCAATAACAATTTCATCTGATCCACCTACCTCAAAACACCCATCAAAACCCTTTGAAATTCCTTCAGAACCAACCAATACTTCTGAACCCAACATTCCTGAGACAGAAGTTCTTGATGTCACACCTCTAAAAACTGTGTTTCAAGTATCTTCTACCTCCTGCACACCAACCACCTCATCAAACTCCTCAGAATCTGACATTCATCCAGATTTTCTAATCTCTCCATCCCACAGAGATTCTGAGGTAAACCAACCAGAACCCTCTATATCATCAAAAGTTCCTATTTTAGATCCTATTCCCACACCTGCACCATCATCTGAAATCCTGATTCCCAATTCTAACCCAACATCTAACCCAAGAACATCTATCTCATGTGCACAAGTCTCATCACTGTTTCATAATCTTGCTTATGGTTTCAAACTCAAAGATTTTTATGACAGAGTTGAACCATCTGACCCTATCACCCTTCTGAAATCCAAACTCACAATGACCCTTCCATCTGTGCTTCTCACCTATATACAATCCATGTTAGATGTAGGTTCATTAGCAACTATATCGTATTCTGCTAAATCTGACAAAGCTGTTGCTTCAGCTATACCAATTTCATCTGATAAAACTGTTGCTTCTGATGAACCTCCAAAATCTGCCTTCCAACCTTACTCAAATAAACCCTTTGATGTGGTTTCCTTTCACACCAGAGCAAAACCAAATCTGTTAAATGCTTTAAACAGATCCAAATCAGAAAAAGCCCCTGAAATTCCTTTCATTCCATACTACCCTCCTCCTCTGATCTCCATTCAAAAATCCATTTTTCCACCTACTCCCCAACCAAAACCAATAACACTGGAAACTCTGTTACATCCCAAGCCTAGACTTAATGTTAATCATTTATTTCAATCTTTTTTGTAAGAAATACAATTGTATTTAGGTACTGTACAGAGGAAGTGTTCAGCAACAATGGATGCACAAGAATCTGATGTCATCTGGAATGGATTCATCAACAGATTCAACTCTGTGGCCTCAAATCTGAAGAACATATGTTCTGATGATGCGAAGCTCAGATTTGTTGAAGCTGCAAGAAATCTGTTCTGGACTGTCAAGAGAGCTGCACCTTTGCTCCTTACAGATGCTTCTCCACCTTCAGAAGAAACTACTGAACCTGCATCTGAAGATAATCCTTTGGCCATGACTCTGGTAGAACTTCCTTCTGGCTCCAATGCTCCAGACTCTACAGACCCTATGGAAATTGACTCTGTTCAAGCTCCAGAAAATGTTCAACCTTCATCATCTGAGATTAATAAAGAACATCCAGATTTTGAGGATAAAATTGCTGCTCTGGAAGCTGGTCAATCAGAGATCAAGTCTTGGATGGCCAAACAGGATAAGAAATCTGAAGACATGTCTGAGTGGATGTCAAAACAGGATCAGAAGAATGAAACAATGGCTAAGTGGATGTCCAAGCAAGAGCAGTCCTCCTTTGAGATCACGGATCTGTTGAAGATGCTTTTGTCAAAACACTCTTAGATTTTCATTTTTTTTTCATTCTGATGTTTTTTTTGCCTCTGATGTTTGCTTATGTATTTTTTGATATATCTTCTGATGCATGTACTATTGATATGAACTCATTGAATGAATCAAAGTTTTTCTCCACTGAATTATCTCATTTACTGTTTCCTTTTATTTGTCCTTTTAAAGTTCTTACTTTTTGCTTATGACAAAAAAGGGGGAGAAAATATAGATCTGAACTGTTTAATTTAACTTCACCAGAATGAAACTTCAGACATATCTATTCTATCTAACATATAATCTGAGTATTTCAGAACATTTGATAAGTACACTCTCTAAAAGAAACTCTTAGTCTCTCAGATCATTTGACTATTATCAAACTCTGAATCTGAAATTTGCAAGACATTCTGACTTTCAAATGTTAAGAGAACAATCAAGATCTAACTCTGAAAATTACTCAAGACAAAAGGGAAGTTTCTATTCCTTATCTGTATTTAACTCAGGGGGAGATTCATCATCTCAGGGGGAGTTATAATTTTAATATTTTCAATTAAACAAAATTTCTGATGTTTTTGTCATCATCAAAAAGGGGGAGATTGTTAGAACACATATTGGTTCTTAATAATATCTCTATGTTTTGATGATAACTAATATGAAATTTTGTATTTAAGAATTATATACTCTAAAATTTGCTTGAGAGTTTTTACGGCAGATAGTAAAGAAATTAACACTCCAGAAGCAAATTAGAATTGAACACAAGAAATTAGCTAGACTCTGTAGCGCCAGATGCATACATTAGAAGATTCTAATTGCTGCCAACAGAAGATTCTAAGCGTAGCCTCCAGAAGATTCTGAAGCAGAAGCTCCAGAAGAATCTGAAGCAAGTCAGAAGCATCTGAAGCAAAGAAGAATTTTGTATGAAGAGCTTTTCAAAGCATAGTTTCTACAGAAGATTCTGAAAGTACTAAAGCTTCCAGTACTGAAGTTCTGTCTCAAATATGCTCTGATATTAAACACGCTGAAAGCACACCTGCTGCAGAAGACTCTGATTCAGCAAGACTCTGATCATCATTAGAAGACTCTGACCCAATTAGACTCTGATGAATTTGCTGAAAACTGAAGAAGAAATATTCAAAGAATATATCCGTTGGAGTGAACCAACCGTCTCTTTCCTTATTTATACTAGACACAAGAACACAGACAAAAAGGATTTTTCTGTGCTTTCTTATTCTAGGAAAGGTCACTTGATGTGAAGACAAAAAGGCTCAGACCTTTTGGACACTCTTCTCAACCTGAAGCTCACCTTGGATCAGCTGCCTATAAAAGCAAGACTCCACCAAATTCTTCAGTTGACGTTTGTATTGAAAAGAAATCAACATTCAAGCTCTCATACTTTCATATTCATTCTAAGAATTTATTTCATTGTTCTTAAACTTAAGAGAAATATCACAGTTGCGATAATAGCTTTTTAGAAGCATTCTTATTCTTGTAATAGTTTTACATTGATTGTAAAAGGTTTCCTTAAGAGGATCCAGTTGGGACCAGTAGCTCTTGAGAAGACTAAGAAAAGTTGTTCTTAGGTGTTACTATTGTAATCTGTTTGATTAAATAGTGGATTAAGTCCTTGATTGAGAAAGGCAAATCACTCTAGGAAGGGTGGACTGGAGTAGTTGAGTTCAACGAACCAGGATAAAAATACTTGAGTTTTTATTTCTAAGCTTTAATCTTACATACTTATTCAACCCCCTTCTAAGTATTATCTCACCTTTAGTTCTGTGGTGGGAGAATCTGTTTCAACACCAAATCACCTGCCTGAAAGCTTTGAGGACGCATCTTCTTATCATAGGCTTTCTTCATCCTACTCTGATACAGACGACCGTATGCGAGGGATGCCATTCTCTTCTCATCCATCAAACTGAGTTGATTCAACCTATTCTTCACCCATTCTGCCTCATCTAGTTTGACGTCAGCCAGAACTCTTAAAGAAGGGATCTCGACCTCCAATGGCAGGACAACTTCCATACCATATACCAATGAGAAAGGAGTTGCCCCAGTTGAAGTACGCACCGAGGTACGATATCCATGTAAAGTAAAGGGAAACATCTCATGCCAAGCCTTATAGGTCACAACCATCTTCTGCATTATCTTCTTTATGTTTTCGTTGGCCGTTTCCACAACGCCATTCATCTTCGGACGATAGGGAGATGAATTGTGATGCTCAATCTTGAAGCTCTGGCATAGCTCCTTCATCATCTTGTTATTTAGATTGGAACCATTATCAGTAATGATCCTCTCAGGTATCCCATAGCGGCAGATGATGTCCCTTTTGATGAACCGGGCTACAACTTGCTTGGTGACATTGGCATAAGAAGCTGCTTCGACCCATTTGGTGAAATAGTCGATGGCTACTAAGATGAAACGATGTCCATTGGATGCAGTTGGCTCGATCTTACCAATCATATCGATGCCCCACGTGGAGAAAGGCTATGGAGATGACATGACGTTCAAAGGACATGGCGGCATATGAATCTTATCGGCATAAATCTGGCATTTGTGGCATTTCCTGGCATACTTGAAGCAATCAGAATCCATAGTTAACCAATAATACCCTGCTCTCAACAGCTTTCGATACATGGCATTCCCACCTACATGTGTTCCAAAGGTACCTTCGTGGACCTCCTTCATAAGCAGACTCGCTTCTTTTTCGTCCACACATCTTAGCAGCACTAAGTCAAAGTTCCTTCGATAGAGTTCACCGTCTGGATTCAGATAGAAGTTACCAGATAACCTCCTCAAGGTCTTTTTATCCCGGGCCAATGCCCCAGGCGGATATTCTTGGTTCTTGAGAAAGTTTTGGATGTCGTAATACCATGGCTTGCCATCAGAAGCTTCTTCTATTGCAAAAATGAATGTCGACCTATCAAGGCGTGAGATGACGATTTTTGGTGCATCATTCCAAAATTTCACTTTGTACATTGAAGACAATGCAGCCAAGGCATCTGCCATCTGATTTTCTGCTCTCGGCACGTGGTGAAACTCTACACGGTCAAAGAAAGGTAGCAACCTTCTTGCGTAGTTCATATAAGGGATTAGATTTGGCTGACGGGTCTCCCACTCTCCTTTGATTTGGTTGACCACTAAAGCTGAATCACCGTAGATATCAAGGTTCTTGATTCTCAAATCGATTGCTTCCTCAATACCCATGATACACGCTTCATATTCGGCTTCATTGTTGGTGCACGGAAATGTTAACCTTGAAGTGAATGGTATATGCGACCCATGGGGCGTTATGATAATTGCCCCAATTCCACTATCGTAAGAATTAACAGCATCGTCAAAGATCAATTTCCACTGGGAACCCAACTCTGGACCTTCGTCAGGAAACGGATCATCACAATCCTTCATCTTTAAGTACATAATTTCCTCATCAGGAAAATCAAACTTCATTGGCTGATAGTCGTCAATTGGTTGCTCTGCGAGATACTCTGACAGAACACTCCCTTTAATAGCTTTCTGAGACACGTACTGAATGTCGTATTCTGTCAGAACCATCTGCCATCTAGCAATCCTTCCTGACAGTGCTTGCTTTTCAAATACGTACTTAATCAGATCCATCTTCGAAATTAACATGGTTGTATGGTTTAACATATACTGTCTTAGGCGTTTGGCGACCCAAGCCAGTGCACAACAAGTTTTCTCCAACATTGAGTATCTGGACTCATAGTCTGTGAACTTCTTACTCAAGTAGTAAATTGCATGCTCTTTTCTTCCAGTCTCATCGTGTTGACTGAGAACACAACCCATGGAATTCTCAAGGACTGTTAAGTACATTATCAACGGTCTTCTGGCCATCAGGGGCATCAGTATTAGAGGTTCCTGCAAATACTCTTGTATTCTCTCAAACGCCCTCTGGAAATTTTTGTTCCAGACAACCGCCTGATCCTTCTTCAATAGTTTAAACATTGGTTCACACGTGGCCGTGAGGTGAGATATGAACCTCACAATGTAGTTCAATCTACCCAGGAAGCCACAAACCTCTTTCTCAGTCTTTGGTGCTGGCATTTCTTGAATTACCTTGATCTTCGCAGGATCGACCTCAATACCTTTCTCGCTGACAATGAACCTCAACAGCTTTCCCGACCGCACGACAAAAGTGCACTTGTTTGGATTCAACCTTAGTTTAAACTTCCTTAACCTCTCAAATAGTTTTAGAAGATTTACCAGATGCCCCTCCTCTATTTGGGACTTTGCAATCATGTCATCGACATAAACTTCAATATCATGATGCATCATGTCGTGAAAAAGAGTTACCATAGCCCGTTGATAAGTTTCCCCTGTGTTCTTCAACCCAAAAGGCATTACTTTATAGCAGAACATCCCCCATGGTGTAATAAAAGTCATTTTCTCCATATCCTCCGGTGCCATCTTAATTTGATTGTAGCCCGAAAAACCGTCCATGAAGGAAAACACTGAGTATTGCACGGTGTTATCAACAAGCACGTCAATATGGGGGAGTGGGAAATCATCCTTTGGGATCGCTCTATTCAAGTCCCTATAGTCCACACACATCCTGACTTTTCCGTCCTTCTTAGGCACGAGCACAATGTTGGCGACCCACGAAGGGTAATTGGTCACAGCAAGAAATCCGGCATCCAATTGCTTCTGGACTTCTTCCTTGATATTCATTGCCATATCTAGCCTAGTTCTCCTTAATTTTTATTTGACAGAAGGAAACTCTTCACGAAGAGGCAGAAGATGAACCACAATATCCGTGTCGAGTCATGGCATATCCTCATACGTCCAAGCAAAGACATCCTTGTACTCTCGGAGTAACTCAACCAGTCTTCGTTTGACGTCGTCTTCTAAGGCTGCCCCTACTCTGACTTCCTTCTTGGCCTCTTCAGTTCCCAGGTTGACAACTTCAACTTCTTCCTGATGAGGTAGAATGACCTTTTCTTCTTGTCTTAACAGTCTGGCAAGCTCCTCAGGCAGGATTTGTCTTCTTCGATCTCTTCTTCGGCTTGAAAGATCGGATTGTCAAAGTCATACCGAGTCATAGACGAGTCTGATTCGGTGATATCTGTAAAGTGACACTTGCAATGATGATTATTTAATGCTTTAATGATATGCAAATAAACAAACACAAACCACATTTCCATTTTATTGTTAAAAATAAAAACAAGGGTCACAAATTTTGAATGAAAAGACGCCTTTTTGATTGATGATAAAAAAAAAGATTGTTCACACACATAACAGATAGGGCCCTACAAATAAAGACCACTATTCTCCGGGCAGAGCGTAGGGCAATATATTAATCAAAACAAAGCAATTACTCTTCGTAAGTCATAGAGATAACTTCTTCCATGGTCCAATTCTTCAAGCTCTGGCCAGGGATACATGGCTGAATCCACGCATCCATATCGCAGTCGCTGTCTCCCTCTTCATCTGATATGACATTAATCCTCTCAAATATTACCCCACCGCTGGTGAACTGGATAGGCCCTTTATAGCGCAGAGCGCTCTATGAAGATGGTGCATATGGGTTGTACCCCAGTCCGAACTTATCCTGTTTATTTGGGACGCTTACCACCTTCCCCCAGCCCTACGCTGATCCGGACTTCACTACGTCTTGTGCTTCCTTGTAGGACGACATAGCAACTTCTGGCGCTTTGACCTCAACCGGCAATTTCTCCTTAACCTAAACACTCTCAAAGGCTTGGCATAAGGTCTCGTGGATCTACCCCCCAACCTCAACATACTTGAATGAAGACAACTGACTAATCATGATGTATTCTTCACCACAGACGGTGACTATGTTTCCATCCACCATATACTTCAGTTTTTGGTGAAAGGTCAATGTTACGGCGCCTGCCGAGTGGATCCATGGTCGTCCTAGAAGAGAGATGTATGCTGGCTGGGTGTCCATTATATAGAAAATGGCGTCAAAGATTTCAGGACCGACTTGAATCGGGAGAGTCACTTCACCAAACGCAGACCTCCTTGTACCGTCAAATGCCCGCACGACTAAATCACTAGGAGTGCAGATTAATCCCCGAGTGTCTAGTTTCATCAAGGCCTTTTTGGGTAGCACATTGAGTAATGACCCTGTATCTACCAATACGTGTGACATAACCGCCCCTTACACTCTATGGAGATGTGTAGAGCATGGTTACGATTCCGCCCTTTGGGTGTTAAGTTGAAATCAGTGAACCCTAGTCCATTTCCAGCGTTAACATGCGCGACCACTCCTTCTAGATGATTAACTGAAATCTCTTATGGCACGTAGGCTGTGTTCAAGATCCTTAGAAGCGCATTTAGGTGTGCCTCGGAGCACAACAACAAAGACAAGATTGAAATCTTGGAGGGTGTCTGCTGTAAGTGATCTACGGTTTTGTAGTCACTATTTATGATCAAGCGCATGAATTCTTCAGCGTCCTTCACCAGAGCTTCTTTCTCTCCCTGCCGCAGATCCTCTTCAATCACCACTTTTTCCTTCCCCTTGTCAGTTCTTCCAGCACTAACCTCTAGAGGCGCAAAAAGTCTTCCACTTCTCGTCACCCCACTGTTTTCGACCAGATTGTCGACCGACTCGCAAGGCAAAATATTCAATTCTTGTTTCTTCCTATTAATGAACACCTCTGCCCCATAATTCCAGGGGATCGCTTTAGTGCTCTCGTAAGGCATCGGTCCTGCCTTTGTAATCACAATTTTCGGTGGCCTCGGCGGTGTAGAAATGTTGATAGTCTTATACAGGATAGAGATCGTGGACACTTCATCCTTCTTTTCATTAATTTCGTCTCATCATCCTCCTTACTGATTCTGTCAAATTGTAAAAACCCCTCATCCATCATATTCTGAATACAACTCCTCAAACGTGAACATCCTTCTAGATTAACCAAACAACCTTCATAGTCGCTCCCACAGCCTGGGAACACCTCACCAGCTAACAACTTACTTTTTACAAAACTCAGTGGAGTTTTCAAATCTTCAACACTGGATACCAAGTTCAGATTGTCTTTGATAATAACATTCACTCCAGCAGCTCCATGGTTCGGCATGGGATTTTGGATGACGTTAGGTACATCATGAGTGAAGTTAATGGCCTTACTATCAACAAGGTCTTGAACCTTGTGCTTAAAGGCTTTGCAGTTATCAATGTTGTGGTCGGGTGCCCCTGAATGAAAATCACATCGAGCATTGGCGTCATATCCTGGAGGAGGTGCACCGACCAATGGTGCCAATGTTCTCTTCTGGATGAGTTATAATTGAAGTAAGTGTTGCAACAGCTGAGAATAAGGCATTGGAAGTGCGTCAAAGTGCCTATTATCCGCCCTTCTTCTATCTTGAAACTGCCTTTGTGCGTAGTTTTGTTGTTGTTGTTGCTGCTGCGGACGTTGCTGTTGTTGTTGTGGTTGCGACGGCGGCACTGCCGGAATGGCAATGCTCGCCACTTGTTGACGTTGTTGGTAGTATGGTTGTTATTGACGTTGATTCCTGTTATGATTTCTAAAGCCTGACATTGCGTTAGTCTTATTTTCCCTTTTCCTGTTACCGAAAACTTTCTTCCCACCTCCAGACGAGGTCCCTTCTCCACTTTGTATCTTTCCTAGTTTTATCCTGTTCTCTACTCTTTCCCCAGTTATAATCAGATCCGAAAAACTCCCTGACATATTTCCGATTAAATTCTCGTAATATATTCCTGGCAAGGTCACCACGAACATATCGATCAATTCCCGCTCCACCATTGGAGGCTGAACTCTAACCGCTAGTTCACGCCACCTCTGGGCATACTCTTTGAAACATTCGTTGTTCCTTTGTGATAGATTTTGCAACTGCACTCTATTTGGTGCCAAGTCGCTATTGTATTGGTAGTGCCTTACGAAGGCCTCTGCTAGATCCCTCCAACTTTTGACTTGAGCTGGCTCTAAGCCCATAGACCACTCCAATGAAGGACCAGACAAGTTGTCCTGAAAGAAGTGCATAAGCAACTTCTCGTCACCTGAATATGCCGACATCTTCCTATAGTAGGACCGGAGGTGTACCCTGGGACAAGTCGTCCCTTTATACTTGTCGAAGTCCGGCACCTTAAACTTCTGAGGAATTCTAAGTCCCGGAATCAGTCCCAGATTGGACATGTCAATACCTATAGCATTCTGGTTTTCAAGGCTCCTCATTTTTTCTTCTATTGCCTTGAATATTCTATCAGCGTCAGATTGTAATCCTGCCCCAAGGTCTCCCATGGAGAAGACATCATCTTGCTCGTTGTGTTCCCAATGGGGAGCATTGTTACCCTGCACAACGCCCATTAGACCTGGGATAGGAAATCCAGTTTGGTTTCCTCCGCCGGAGGGAGAACTACTGTTGGGATATCATCTGCCCATGGCGTACTGTTGTCCACTGGAGGCATAGAAGCGGTTCCACCATGTAAAACCCCATTTCCATCAACCCTTGATACCAGAGGTTGGACCAGCATCCTTAACTGTTCCTGGCCGTTGGCGACCCCCTGCATTATTTCCATGAATTGTGCCATCGTATCACAGAATTCTTGGAGCTCGAGTTGAACTTGATCCATAATTCTTTGTTAGTTTCCTCGTGTAGAATAACGATGAATCAGCTGGCCTTCAATCCTGAAACAAACTAGTGGAGAAAACCACAAGAAGAGGTAAGGTTAACAGAAACAGGACACCTGCAATGCAAATAAAGAATGATGCAAAATGCAAACATGCAAATGTCTTTCAGGGAAATTTCTCCCCTTGATTCTAGTTCCACAGTCATGGTAAGAGAATGAAGAACCACAGAGGTAGCCAGAAAAACATCTCATCAATAAAATGACCATAGAGTATCATCATACATCACCAAAGGAATACAAAAAGAGTCATCGTGACCTCATCCAACAACCTTGGTGATGGTTAGAATACAAATAACAAAGAATAAGAGAAAAAGCGTCAGAAGCGGTGTCAAGTCCGGAACTCTTCTAGCAACTGCTTTGTGTCCAGATGATTGGGCTTGTCAATCAATCCTTGAATGAGTGAGTCCCTCTTCTTGATAGTATCTTGCAGACTCTGAACATGGTCTTTCTAAGCACCCTCCCCAAAAGCATCTTCAAGTTTTGGTTTCTTCAAGTCTATTCTCAGCTTGTATTCCTCCAACGTTGCAAGAGCTTTGTGGAGTTTTTGTTTGGTCTCGAATAGATGCATTTCATTACCTGGACTATTATTGATTCTGACTCGAAGATGATTTTTCAAACTCTCAACCTGCAGACGGAGTCCATCCCCTCTTTCTTTGTTGTTGGTTAAAAGAGCATTCCATTGAGCTTCAAACTTGGATATGTTTATATGAGCTCTCTCCAACTCCTTCTTTTGGCTTGAGAGGACATCACTGACGCTTTTCAAAGCTTTACCTATTCGTTCTCTGGTGCTGATCTCCTTTGTCAATTATGTACCCATCTTGTTTACCAACTCTGTTTGCTTCCTGGATAACTGGATGACTTGACTCCTCTCGATCTTAAGCTGGACAATTTCCTTATCTAACTCTTCATTAGCCCTATGAAGTTCTTCCTTCTTGGCCCATAGTCGATTGTATTTTTGCACCTCGACTGTCGTAGGCTCTACAACTACTGTGGGATACAAAGGTTCTCTTACTGGAAATGGGAGCAACAGTATCTCGACTCTCTCCTGAATCCATTCCACGTAAGGTTCACAGGCCCTAGAATTGCTCTTGCCCAAAGAGGATTTTCCTTCACGACGAACTTTACTCCAAGCCTTGTCTACTCTGATCAGAGTCTCATTGTCGATTAAATCAGTGAAATACAAGGATTCCTGTATTTCCTCTTCCATTGGAGATCCTCTTAGAGTGTAGCCAAATTTCCTGACGGCGAGAGCGGGATTATAGTTAATGCCTCCCTTCCTCCCGATCAAAGGCACATTGGGGAAATTAGCGCAACTGTAAATAAAATCCACGCCTAAGATATCCCTATTAAACCACACAATGTTTTCAGAAGTTAGACCCATTAACCTTTCCGACCAATCAGCAGTTCCAGAGATGTCAATAAAAGGCCCAGACTTGGGTAGGTGCGAAACAAACCATCTATTTAAGAGAGGCACACAACAAAGAACACTCTTCCCTCTCCTGTTCTCATTCTTATAGTGGACAGAATGATACACATCTCTTAGGAGCGTTGGTACGGGGTTCCTGGAGACGAAGATATGGAAAGTGTCTAAGTCAACAAAATCTGGAATATTCGGGAACAATATTATGCCATAGATACAAAGAGCTAAGATGGCATTGAAAACAACCCATCATCCTTCTTTCGCAAAGTGTTGGGCTCTTTCCACTAAGAAAGGCAATGTGAAGTCGGGAATTCCATTCCTCCAACTCACTTTCCCTTTCAACTCTGAGGCTTCCAAATGAAGAGAGTTTGCAAGCTTTGTCAAGTCAGGCTCTGTCTCAAAGTGGTAGAAGGGCATCTGTGCCAAGACTGGGATCCCTAGTAGCATGAAAAATTCTTCCAAGGTAGGCATCAACACATACCCAGGGAAGGTGAAACATCTCAGTTGAGGATCATGAAGGAAGGAAAACACTGAGAAGGGGGGGGGGTTGAATAAGGGTTTTCTAAAACAAATAAGGCAATAAAAATAAAAGGTATTTTTATACTGGTTCGTTTGAACTCAAACTACTCCAGTCCACCCGGCCAAGGTGATTTCGCCTCTTTCAAAAGAGGACTTAATCCAATAATAAAAAACTGATTACAATCTTTTCACCAAGACAAACTTGTCTTAGTCTTCTCGAGAATACTGACCACAACTTGGTGTCTCACGGATCTTTTACAAAGTAATATAATAAAATGTGTTTAAGTGCTTCTTAGAAAAGATTTTTTACAACAGTTATTTAACACAAATAAAGATCAATGAAACTTTCTATTTGCTAATATGAAAAATCACATATGTATTTAAAGACTCAGAAGAGAAATAAAACAGGCAAATTCACAGATGAGCACAACATAACAAACAATTAAGATAAACAAGAAGTTAAAAGCTTAAGAAGCTCCGTCATCTCAGAAGTTGAAGCTTCTTGTTTGGCCATCCATGTCTTGATTTCAGTAGTGGATTCTTCTTCTTTGACCATCCTCTTCTGAATCTCTATCGTAGTTTTCTCTTGCTTGATCATCCAAGATTTTATCTCGCTGTTAGTAGCCTCTTGCTGAGCAAATTTGTTTTTCACATCTTCATTTTCTTTCCTCAAATCTGTTGAATTCTGAACAACCAATGAAGAAGATGCATTCCCTAATTTCAGAGCAGAGGGCTAACCAGAGTTAGGAATCTCTTCGTCAACAGGAGCCTATGAGGTACCTTCTTCAGCATGAGGACCTTCACCAATCTGAAGTGCAGCAGATTTCTCAGATGAGGAACACACAACCTCTGCAGGTGTGTTTTCCAGACAAAGAATAGGAGTTCTGCTGACACTGAGTTGAGCAAGTCTCATAGCTTCAGAAACTCTCTCTTGCGCAGCTGTAGAGCAAGCATCCTGAAGATTCATAGTCACAGAAGTGAATGTCTTTCTGAAGGTAGTCCAGATCTCTTCAAAGTCACGAGGATTCGTGCTAGTGAGGCACTTCTCCCTTACAGCAGAAAACCATATCTGCATCTCCGTTTCAAAACTAGATAACAGATTACCAACATTGGGTCTGGGTTTGGGCTTAAGGTAGGCCTCGAAGAAGGATGTCCTAAGGGCATCAAAGAGTGAAGGTTTAAAAGAGGATGAAGGTTTATTTGGAGAATGAAAGGGAATGGGAGTGGGAGAAGAAAACTCAAGAGGGTGGTTTGGGGAGTTATGTGGAGGGGATGTAGCATCTGATTGGTCAGAAGAGGAGTCAGAGGAGCCAGATGTGATAATAGGTTCAGAAGAGAGAGGGGGTTGAGATGTTGGTTCAAAAGAGAGAGGGGGTTGAGATGTTGGTTCTTCTGTTACAGTTTCCAAAATAGGAGATAAAACAGCAGAGGGATTACCTGATTTCTTGGAACGCTTTGAGGACTTCTTGGAAGAGCCTTCTTCAGAAGCCTTCCTCTTAGAACGCTTAGAATGTTTCTCTGAGGGACCTTTTTCAGAGACCTTGCTCTTCTTGTGTTTCTTCCTCATAATCAACTCTAGAGCAGGTTGAGAAGCACGTAGCAGCAGATCAGCTGGCATAGGAGTACCATCTTCCATATAGGAAGCAATATAAGCAAGGAGAGCTTCATTTGGCTCCTCTGCAGTGAAGAGTGAAAAATCTTCCACTTGTACCCTCCTTTTGCGCACAACATCAGAATCAATATGAACTGGATTAGATTGAATTTTTTCTACCAACTTCATTCTCTGAAGACTCTTGCCATGCAGAGACTTCCCAAGAATAGGAACTAATTCATCTGTCTGACCAACATCTTTCAGTGAGGATATCAGAAATTAACCTTCCCATGGGAATCCAATCTCTAATTTTTTTGGTGTTTGGTGCGAATGATTTCTCTGGACATCTTGACATGTCTCCAAAGATGAACAAACAACAGGTGTGGAAGATCCACCTTGATATTATTCGCTAGACAATACAAAATATACAGTTGATTTGTATTAATGTAATCTGGAGAATTTGAAGCCTTGCGATGATGGATACAACCCAAAAATATCTTGGCCCAAATCATGTAATGGGTCTTCAGATCCTTTATTTTGTTGGATGCAAGCCCAGAGATAAACACCTTGTTGTACACTTCATTCATATTCACGCGTCCCACTGAGGTATTCACAATACCCTCTTCTTCATAGCCAACAAGTTGGCGAATCATTTCCTCAGTGATGACGATAGTTTTAACCAAAACGGATGAAGAAATAAATTTAGGGTAAACTTGGGCATGAATCCAAAATTCCTTTACCAGTTGGGGAAAAACTAGACCAAACAACTTATCAAAGTATTTTACCCATCCTTGAAAGTTAACCGTTGAACGAAGATCAAACCCATTTTTCGCCATACAGTCAAAATCAACCATAAACTCACAGAGTACCTCTAGTTTGTTCACTGGTGTGAGAAGTGTGCGCTCTGGTTCTTTGTACGCTTCATTACCCATTTGCGATGAAGATAACCCAACCATTGTAGAAACTAAGTGTTGATGTGATGAAGATGAGGTAGCCATTGAAGAAGAACTTTTGAGATGACTGAAGATTCTTTTAAATTTTGATTTGAAAAGAAAGCAATGAAGAAGAGCAAAATGCATAAGGTGTGTGAGATAATGAAAGTGTGAAATGTGTTACGGCGTGGAATATGTGTTAGGGCACAAAGAGAAACATAAATCAAATTAAAAAGGAATAATGATTTAACACATTAAATGTGATTTGACAAAGTGGGGGGGGGGGGGGGGAGGGGAAAGAGAATTTCAATGATTCAAACAGTACCTGAAACGGCGCCTCAACTTTGTGTACACTCAATCGTTTTCAAAATTCAGATTAGAAGTGACACGTGTTTGATGTGGTGTGCCTCTGAAGCTCTTTTAGGAAATGAATCTTTAACCAACGCTCAGATCCTCTGAAGCTTGTTAACTCAGATTTTCACAAAAATAAAGTAACTTAAAAATTTCAGATGCAATACTTCAGAGTATAGACTTTAAACACTTTTCATCTGAATAAATTTAATTCTGAATAAAGATTTTATTCTGGAAAAAATTCCATACTAATATTTTTAGAATAAATTTAAATCTATCTTCAGAGAGGGGTTTTGTAAAAATATCAGCCCATTGATGGTCTGTATCAACAAAATTTAAACTTAATACCCCTTTCTGAATATAGTTTCTGATGAAGTGGTGTTTAATCTCTATATGTTTTTCCTTTGAATGTAAAATTGGATTTATATAAAGACAAATTGCAGAAGTATTGTCATAAAAGATAGGAATATTACTCTCATGTATTTGGTAGTCCTCCAGCTGACTCTTCATCTAGAGCATCTGGGTACTGCAACCCGCAGCAACAATATATTTTGCCTCTGTAGTTGAGAATGCTATAGTGGGTTGCTTCTTGTGGTACCACGAGATCAGATTGCCTCCCAGAAACTGACAGCTTCCTGAGGTGCTTTTGCGTTCAACACTATCTCCAGCAAAATCAGCGTCACAGAAGCTCTCTGTCAGGTTAAACTTCTTCAGAAGCTCCTTCACATACTTCGTCTGATGTATGTAGGTGCATTCTAGAGTATGATTAACTTGAATGCCCAGAAAGAATCTTAGCTCTCCCATCATGCTCATTTCAAACTCTGCCTGCATAGACTTAGCAAACTCCTTTCCAAGTGAAATATTTGTGGTTCCAAAAATAATATCATCAACATAAATCTGACAGATTAAGATATCTTTCTTAATTGATTTATGAAAAAGAGTGTTATCAACCTTTCCTCTGATAAAATTATTTTTCAGAAGAAAATTACTCAGCCTTTCATACCAAGCTCTGGGAGCTTGTTTTAGGCCATAAAGTGATTTCTTTAATTTAAAAACGTGCTCTGAAAATCTTTCATTTTCAAATCCAGGAGGTTGATGAACATATACTTCTTCTTCTATTAAACCATTTAAGAAAGCACTTTTAACATCCATCTGATACAAAGTGATGTTATTCTGTGCAGCAAAAGAAATTAGCAAGCGTATAGATTCTAACCTTGCCACAGGAGCATATGTCTCTGTGTAGTCAATACCTTCTTGCTTACTGTAGTCTTGAGCAACAAGTCTAGCTTTATTTCTGATGACTTCTCCTTGCTCATTTAACTTATTTCTGTAGACCCATTTTGTTCCAATAATGTTGAATCCTCTTGGTCTTGGAACCAAATCCCATACATCATTTCTTGTGAATTGGTTCAGCTCCTCTTGCATAGCAAGTATCCAATCATTGTCTTGCAGAGCTTCATCCATAGAGGTTCAATAATTAACACTAGACTAAACAATGATGTCCCAGAGGATTTGAGGAAGGATCTTGTTCTTATGGGATCATCCTTCTTTCCAATAATCATTTCCTCTGGATGAAAAGATTTGATTTTGGAAGATCCTTTTAGAGTTGGTTCTTCAGAAATAGTTAAGTTGTCCAGATGAGCAGCTAATGGAGTGGCATCTGGAGTTGCTTTTGGTTCATTAGCTGGAACTTTGTTTGCCTCTGATTCTTCAGAGTCTGTGAGAAGAACTTCTCGATCTGCAGAAATTTCAGACTGCTTTGGCTTTTGATTGCCAAGCTTATCATCAAATCTGACATGAATTGATTCTTCCACAATCTGTGTTTCAGTATTGTATACTCTGTAGCCTTTAGAGCGTTTAGAATATCCAAGCATAAAACACTTTTGTGCTTTAGAGTCAAATTTGTTCAGATTATCTTTAAGTGTTCAGAATAAAACAAATACATCCAAAAGGATGGAAATATGAAATGTTGGGCTTTCTATTCCTCCACAATTCATAAGGAGTCTTCTCCATAAGAGGTCTTACAGAGACTCTGTTCTGAATATAGCACGTTGTATTTATTGCTTCTGCCCAAAAATGTTTAGCCATATTTGTCTCATTGATCATGGTTCTGGCCATTTCTTGCAATGTTCTATTCTTTCGTTCTACAACTCCATTCTGTTGAGGAGTTCTAGGACAAGAGAAATCATGTGCAATGCCATTTTCTTTAAAATATTTTTCAAAAGGTTTATTTTCAAATTCACCACCATGATCACTTCTGACTTTGACAATATTAAATTTCTTTTCATTTTGGACTTGATTGCAGAAATAAAAAAATACAGAGTGAGACTCATCCTTGTGCTTTAGGAATTTTACCCATGTCCATCTGCTGTAGTCATCAACGATGACAAGCCCATACTTCTTGCCTCTGATGGACACAGTTTTCACTGGTCCAAACAGATCAATGTGCAGAAGCTCTAATGGCCTAGAAGTAGAAACAACATTCTTTGGTTTGAAAGTAGATTTTGAAAATTTGCCTTTCTGACATGCTTCACAAAGAGCATATGAGTTGAACTTCAACTTAGGAAGTCCTCTGACCAGATTGAACTTGTTAATCTGAGATATACGTCTCATGCTAACATGTCCCAGTCTTCTATGCCAGACCCATTGCTCATCATTAACAGACATAAGACATTTAACATTTTGGCTTTTCAATTCTGAAAGTTTTATTTTATAAATGTTGTTCTTTCTTTTACCATTAAATAGGATTGATCCATCTTTTTGACTAACAACTTTGTAACATTTTTGATTAAAGATAATATCATAACCATTGTCACTTAATTGACTTATGGATAACAAGTTATGAGTTAATCCTTCTACAAGCAGAACATTTGAGATAGAAGGGAGGTTACCCTTACCAACCGTTCTAGAACCAATGATCTTTCCCTGTTGGTTTCCTCCAAACTTCACGTCTCCACCAGATCTAAGTTCCAGACTTTGGAACATAGACCTTCTTCCCGTCATGTGTCGTGAGCATCCAGAGTCTATATACCAGGACTGATGTCTCAACCTTGCTGCTGAGGACATCTCTTCTAAATCTGATTCTGATCCAGATTCAGATGATTCTTCATGCTCCTCTATGTCAGCCATTAGTGCAACGTTTGCACATTCCTCTTCAAACTCTGACGAGGCTTCAGAAGAATCTGAGTCATCCCAAGTAGCCATCAGGACTTTCTTTTTCTTCTCAAACTTCTTCTTAGGTTTATCCTTTTGAAGTTTGGGACAATCATTCTTGTAGTGTCCTGGCTCTTTGCATTCATAGCACACTACTTTCTTTTTGCTAAATCTTCTGTGACCAGAGGATTCTCCACGGTGTTCTGTTCTTTTAAATTTTCTAAACTTCTTTTGCTTGTGCTTCCAGAGTTGATTTATTCTTCTGGATAGTAAAGATAGTTCGTCTTCATCTGATGAAGAATCTCCAGAGCTTTCTTCTAGTACCTAAAAAGCTTTAGTTTCAGATTTTTTGTTAGATCATAAAGCTATGGACTTACCTTTCTTCTGAGGCTCATCTTCTTCAAGCTCTATCTCATGGCTTCTTAAAGAACTGATGAGTTCCTCCAGAGTGATTTTGTTCAGATCTTTTGAGAGCTTTAACGTTGTGACCATAGGTCTCCACCTCTTTGGTAAACTTCTGACTATCTTCTTTACATGATCAGAAGTGGAGTAGCCTTTGTCAAGAACCTTCACTCCAGCAGTCAGAATCTGGAATCTGGAAAACATGGTTTCCACATATTCATCTTCCTCCATCTTGAAGGCTTCATACTTTTGAATAAGCGCTAGAGCCTTCGTTTCTTTCACCTGCGTGTTTCCCTCATGCGTCATCTTCAAGGACTCAAACATGTCATGCGCCGTACCTCTATTGGTGATTTTCTCATATTCAGTATGAGATATAGCACTCAGAATCAGGGACTTATGTCAACTGAAGGAAGGAAAACACTAAGAAGGGGGGGGGGGGTTGAATAAGGGTTTTCTAAAACAAATAAGGCAATAAAAATAATAGGTATTTTTATACTGGTTCGTTTGAACTCAAACTACTCCAGTCCACCCGGCCAAGGTGATTTCTCCTCTTTCAAAAGAGGAGTTAATCCAATAATCAAAAACTGATTACAATATTTTCACTAAGACAAACTTGTCTTAGTATTCTCGAGAATACTAACCACAACTTGGTCTCTCATGGATCTTTTACAAAGTAATATAATAAAGTGTGTTTAAGTGCTTCTTAGAAAAGCTTTTTCACAACAGTGATTTAACACAAATGAAGATCAATGAAACTTTCTATTTGCTAATATGAAGTTGACTTGGAAGTGATAGCAAAGTAGGATTTTCTTTTCAGCAAAAGTATGTTCGTTGTAGAATAATGTTGTATGTTTGTATATTTGTATTGTCGTTGAAGACTAGTTTAAATACTCCACACCCATTTCTCAAATAGAGTGCATATGTGTTTTTGTCTTCTTTGACTGTTTCTTTCCTGGAGAGGAATGTTCAGAGATATCCTTTTTATTCTGAAATCTTGTCCCATACACAAAAGAGGAATAGTGTCGTTGGATGTAGACAATGAATTTGGCAACGAATCTTTCTTGATCAGCATCTTGTTAAATAAACGAATATGGAAATATTTCCTGCATCAGATCCTCTGATGATGTTTCATTTTCTTCTTATCAGAGTAACTCTCTTCCAGAGTTCTGCAGCTTAGTGCTAGCGGGATTGTTTTAACAAACTGTTCATCTAGAGGAGCACTTTAGATCAGAGCAGATCTTCGCTCTTACGTGTTATCTGTGTTATCCAAATGTATCACTTTGTTACTAACGTTTCAGAGCCTTACGTGTTTTGATTCTTAGAGCCTCTGCAGTTGCAGCGTTGAGTTTAGTACGCTCAAAGTTTTCTGAATCTTCGCTTTATACTCTACGCTCAGAGCCTTTTGTAGCTTTTCTTTTTACCAAACGCTCAGAGTCTTCTGCATATTGTAGCTTAACATTCAAAGGAATATTCTGTTCAGAGGAATATTTATTATGTTATCTGAAACAGAAACACTTGAACAAAATTAGAGTATATATTTTCTCCATACAAAATTTCATTATTGTTAACATCAAAACATTGAGATATATTAAGAACCAATCTGTGTTCTAACAGATCATAGAATTGAAGCAAAGTATGAAGACCCTCTACTTCAAACACTGAAGCTTTGCAGACATAGCTCAAAAGTCTTCCATATTCCTTTTTGAAGTCTCCCATCTATTTCACCCCAAAATTTGCCTAACCTTTTCTTACTTGGTTTATGTTTCATTGCATTGGCATATCATTGATCTAACATTTGCATAGCATAGCATTGTTCATTTGTGAAGGGGATCAAGCATGGTTTATATCAGGGGGAGCCTATCTAGAGGACTTATTCAAGCTTGAGAAGTCACCAAGGTCATCAAGAAGAGGGTTGGGTTCTTGAGAAGTCAGTTGTTTGTATGTGGTTAATCTCCTAACCAGAGGACCATTTGAAGGCTATCAGTGGATTGTATGGGGGCTTGATCATGGATAGAGTGTGGATAGAGCTCATGGATTTCCTTGAGGGTCATGGTGGAGCTCAATCAAGTCATTATGACAAGTGTGAAGAGCCTCAGTTGAGGGTGTTGCAATTAGGGTTTTCATCTGGGTAACCCTAAGTCAACTGTGTAATTGAAGAGGATAAAAGCTCAATCCTAAGTATTTGTAATCATGGAGAGTTGTGTTGAGACACATGAGGTGATATTCCAATATCAATTCTAGAAGAATTCAAAGTGTGAGGAGTTGCTAAATTAGGGTTCTCAGGGTAAAATCCCCTATTTAGTGCCTAACTTCAAGACCACTTATCTCAAGATGAAAGTTTCATCTTGATGGGCTAGAGACGTGTCTACTTACGCGTCGAGCGGTATCTTACTGCAAGTGCACAGCCTATCGAAGTAATATTTAAGATTATCGATCCACAGGGATTCTATGGTTACTTAGTGCTAGATGAACTTCTAGTTTAGCTAAGGCGAATGGTTGTCACGATTTTTTGTTGGTTTTTAAGACTATTAAAGGCGGGATTAAATTTAAGTTTTAATAAAGTAATACTAAGGCAGTCGGTATGTAATTATACTAACTTAGGTGGGTCAATCTAACCTAGGCTTATAAAGGTGTTCACTTAATCTATTCGGTAGAGATTACCAGTTTAAATACCCTCAACTCACACTCTCGTGGTCTTATATCAGATCTTATCCCTAAAGCCCTATGCCTGCTCTCGCTAGCCCATAAGTGTTTAGAGGTAATTTTTGGAAACTAAGTAATTCTAATTTATCTTAAAGCGCTCTCGCTGTGTTTAATTTAAATGCCTAACTTTAGCTATCTGGTTAAAATCTCACACTCTCGTGGTCTTGACCTAACCTAATACTCTTTTCTTACTCTCGTAACAAAAAGGTCTATTTCAATTAAAAAGTATCAGCCAGAATGTTAAGTGATTAATTATTTTTAGCCTATGGTTATATTTTACCGGTTAAGTTTGTTATAACTACATACCGCCCTAAGGTGTTTAGCTACTCATCGATGTTGAACCAGACAGAGACAGAAAATTTAATAATAACGTACTCATGGCAGAAAAATAAATAAACATTATAATTAAATTAAATTGCAATATAATGAAAAACCTGGTTAACAAATATTCGAGCAGACTCCTTCTTCCACAGACCGGAAAGCTTGGAGTTGGCGGAAATT
Source organism: Lathyrus sativus (assembly GCA_963859935.3). Taxonomy (NCBI): domain Eukaryota; kingdom Viridiplantae; phylum Streptophyta; class Magnoliopsida; order Fabales; family Fabaceae; genus Lathyrus; species Lathyrus sativus. The sequence goes on from OZ012738.1 coordinate 520,418,009, forward strand.
GAAAATAAACGAATGCTGAAGGTTTAGAAACAAATAAATGTATAACAATTTCCTGATGTTGGAAATTGTTATATGGCGGGGTTGGATACAATAAAAAAAACGAAACAGAAAACTAAAAATAATGCAGGAATAGAAAGGCTAGTTCGTAATACAGTTCGGCAGAGCTTCCGCAGGAATTTGAATAAAAAATGCTCTGTGTCTTTGTTCATAGAACTTGTACTATTTATAGAGTCCTTAATGGGCTGGATTTTTGGACCTTTGTTGCATGGGCCTTGCTGAATTTGTGGAAGGAATGCAGGAACGTGGCAACAAAATAGGAGAAATGGTCTTCACGTAATGCCAATAAGAGAAATGGTCTTCACGTAATGCCTTGACGTAGTCTGAGTCAAAAACCTAATTTTACCCTTGTCACGGTCGTGACAAGGTCTTCACGTTCGTAACTTGTGGTTTTTAAGTGTCACGGTCGTGACCACTCTCTTACGGTCGTGATGGCTCAAATTGGGGTGTCACGGTCGTGACACCCTTGTGACGACCGTGGCTGCAACAAATTATGCAGTCTTTTGCAGGCTTCTTCATTTCTTCATCTCTTTATGGTTTCTTTTGTTCCTTTTGCTCTTAATTCATGATTTAGCTCCATATAATGATGTACCTGCAAAATGGTAAGAAAAACTCGAGAAATCGAGTGTTAAAACGGTGAATATGCGATAAAACGTTAATGAAACCTAACAATATAATCGATGCGTTTTTTCTTATCAAACTTCCCCAAACTTAAACCTTTGCTTGTCCTCAAGCAAATAGTCGGTTGAAAATCGGCGGACAAGATTTTATTCACGCATACTCATAACAAACCGTACGAGGGATCGTTTTGTCGGATAATCCGGTACTTTGATAGAACACTACCGATACACTAATGACACAAGCAACAAGCTATGTCGTCGACTTCCCGTTAAACGAAACAATCGACAATTACATTACGATTTCACCTGGAGTTTTTCGATCTTATTTCGCCCGGTTTCATTCTAGCGCAATCACATTAAGCCCTTTGCCTTAGCACGCACGTAGTGGAGTAGCCGGTTAGCGATTTTGATCTTTTTTGAGCATGGGGTCTGGTACACGAGTGTGGTAACCCTACATATTTTATCTGATTTGGAGGTTGTGGGGGATCGAGTCGTAGCACGCCCTACCGAGTTCTGAACCAGTACCTCTGAACCAACTTGCAATGGACTCCTTCTCATATTTCTCGTTTCTTATATGCGACCGTGTACTTTGGTGCAATTTCTTTTCATTTTGCATCGAGATATGAAGGATCATTATTGATTAGGCATCAAACGCTTATATTCATCGGCTCCCCACGTGGTTTGTGTTCAGACGGTGCTGACTGCTAGTATAAACTACTAGGGGTTACTTTTGAACTGAAACTAAAAGTGTACTCGTAATGGTAATCGGGATGGAATTGCTTAAGTAGGGAGTCAAAGATGTCAAGATTCTATTGGTCTTGTTTAATCGTTCTCGGCTTCCTAATTACGATTCCGTAGGTAAGTCGGGTAATGCGAATAATTAAAGATTTTTTCTGGTATAGCTAAATAATCGGGGAAAGTTCGAAATTAAAGAAAATAGCACAAAGATTTGCTCATTTCATTAACTTGCAAAAAGAAATACAATGGAATTGAAAATACAACGAAATGGAAAAGTGCGAAAAAGGGAAAATGCGGAAATGAAAGGTACCTCTCCCACACTATATCAGACATTGTCCTCAATGTTGTGATATAAATGCGGTAAAAGTACAGTACAACGACAAAAACGAAAAACAAACATAAGCAAACTAAAACTATGGCTGCTGAGGACCGTGGGCTCGGCCTCTGGTGCGGGAGCGACGTCTGGAAGGAGTCGCTTCAGGATCAGAACCGGTGCCGGAGGCAGCAGTGATGTTAATGCGGAGGGCTTCTAGCTCGCTGAAAATTTCTCCAAACTTCTCATTAGTAGCTTCCTGGTTTGCTGCAATAGTGCTGAGTAAAGCATCATACTGCTCCTTCTGCCTTCGCTCCAGTGCGGCGTTCATCTGGTTCTGCTGATGAATCACACGGAGGACTTCCTTAAGTGTGATTTCGGGAGCAGGGGGCTGTCGGGTAGATGTCTCTGGTATATCCTGGACAGGCTCAGCTGCATCCATAGCGTCCTGTATCGCATCCGCTGGAGGGTCTGCCTGATCATCATGAATAGGGACGTGATCGGCAGCAACAGGTAAAACAAAGAGCCAGTTGGCTCGGTTGGATGGATCAATGCGGTCGCGGGACGGTAGAATGATATGATGGAAAATGGTGCCATGGACAACAGGGCTATACCTGCCATCCTCTCGCTGCGCAATCAGGTGAGCGGACCTGCAATAACTCTTGGTGAGGAATTCTGCGGCTAGGTGAGGCTGATTAACGAGCAAGTCACCAAGCCCCAACTGAATGGCGAGGGTGGTGACAATGCCGCCTATGAAGAACGGGGTGGAGCCTCTGTGTGCAATGGCCTGGATATGATAAAGCATGAAAGGGGCAGCGTTGATCGGCTCGTCATTAAGAGCGCAGTGTAAGAATAGAAGCTCCTTGGAGTTGAGCTTATGGTTGCTTTCTCGAGCGAAGATGGTGTTGCATATGACACGGTGGAAATAGCGGATTGTCGGGTTGTGAATGTGCATAGCGTTGAGGCTTTGGAATGCTGATGCACGGGTGTTGGTTAAGTCGTGCCATAGAGTGAAAGCTTGTTCACTAAAATTATCGGGCACGCGACGGTGAGCTTCAGTTCCGTGATCGAAACCTAACAACTCGGCTATCCTGGTTTGCGAAATGTTGAACTCTTGGCCATGCAATCTGAATTTGGCGACACCGGTGAGCTGACTCTGAGAACCGGTACCGGTGATGTAACTGAATGAGCTTAAGAACTCCAGTGTCAGAAGCTCGAATGTGGGCTGAGGTTGACTGCAAAGATCCCACAGACCGACTTTTTGAAGCAGGCTTGTAACACTGGCAAGCATTCCGAGTTCCCTCAAACAGACAGTGTCAATGTAACGTGTAGGTTGCACACCGCGGTTTTGGAATCGGAGAAAACGTTCTCTCTGAGTTTCTCCAGCATCACCTTCTCTAAAAGTAATAGAATCCATTGCATGCAAGAGCTTAGAGTGAAGAATGAAGATTTTTGATATTTTGTGAAAAAAATGGTAAAATGAAAGAAATATTGATTCGGGATAAATAATGGAGAGTGAGAATGTGATAGGTTATGATAATGGGGGGTTGATGTTGGTAATGGGGAGGTTACGGAGGTTATGGAGAAAATGGGTAGTTTTTGAGGAAGTTATGGAGGAAGAAGAAGAAGACGCACGAAGAGAAACAGTTCTGTTTCTCACGATTCCTGTAATAGGGGTTGTCACGGTCGTGACAGGGGTGTGACGGTCGTGACACACTATTTAAGCACGTCACGATCGTGAGATGGGTATGACGACCGTGAGGGCACGCTTCGTTGAATAATTTCCAGAAAAACATTTTTCTCACTTAATTCACATATTTTATAATAATGTATTTTCTTCACTAACACTCATATTAACTTATAAACACCATATAATATATAATTTCAACACAGTACTATACTAACTTGCATGGCATGAGAGATTGTATATAATATGAAATAATGCAAGCATAACAGTACATAGAATGAAAAATATATAAATTGCTAAAAATGGAGAAATTTTGGAATTAAAGGTGCATTGCATAAAGTAATTGAAAATGAAGTTACATAAACGGAAATTACGGTATGAAATTGTTGCGAAAAATAAATCTAACTAGAAACGAAAACAATGAGAAAAATAAACTAAATCACTTATAGCATTTTCAAAAGCGTTTCTTCAAGTCTTCGATGGCGGAGTTCAAGTGATAGAATTGTTCGCAGGTTATGTCAGTCAATCCTATAATGTCCAATCGCATGCTCTTAATGTCTTCCTTAAATAGATTAATGTCAGTTTGGTAAGCATTGAGAGTGTTCATGATGTTTTGTAAGTTGTTAGTATAATCTCCTTGATTCACTTCAGGGGTTTCATGTACTTCTTCAGTGTGGTCAATGTCATGGTAACCAGGAGGTGTCTCAGGGTCAGTTTCGACAGCGGTCATTATATCATCTTTTATCTTGTAAGACTGAGGTGTTTCAGGAGTAGATGGATAATCAGGTGGGTTTAACTCATAAAGCCAGTTATCCTTATTGTGAACACTTACTCTAGCATGGTTAGGCAATGTGAACAGGGTTACTACTTCGTTCCGGATTAGGTACTCAAAAGGTGGATGTCCTAAATTCCTTATGATATGTCTATTGAAGCAGAAATTAAGATTCATAGGGCGGATTGTTCCTAGACGGTTGCACCTGTCCAGTTGGTACCTAAGTCCTATGGCATCAGCAATCATGGTTACAAGACCTCCTACTAATATAGGTAATTCAGGTTCTTCTCGGATACGGGTGAAGGTTTGCATCATGAAAGGTACACCATTAACAGGCTGTCCATTAGTGAAACATGACATAATAAATATTTCATATTTAGAAACTCCGGTAATGTTTTCTTCTTTTCCAAAGAAGGTGTGGGCAAGGAATTTATGGAAGTAACGGAGAGCAGGATTATGGATCTCATCATTATTCATGTTATTTGGTTCAGGGTGGTAGTTTCCGGTTAAAGTTCCCCAAAAGAAATCTAGCTCCATATCCATCAATTCTACCTGTGTGGTAGTAAAAGCAAATGGTCCACTAGGGAATCCTAACAAGTCAGCTAGTTCTTTATGGTTAAAGTCATATTCTATTCCAAATAGGCGGAAACTAATAAATCCTTTCCTAAATCCAAAACCGCGCTCAGGTAGGTAAATTAAGGAGCTAAGGAACTCAAGGGTGAGCTCGCGGTAAGTCACAAACTTATGTTGGATCAATGCATTCTCCCATCCGAGTTGGTTTAACAAGTACATGACACTATCATGTATACCTAGGGTTTCCATAGTCTTATCATCCGGGTACAGGGTCAAATCCATTTGCCTCTGTGATAACTCTTCAAACTTCATTCTTTGGTTCCTACCTCTAAATTTGGTTTCCATATGGTTAATTGGTTGGTTAGCCATGGTCAGTGCAAATATGGGGGAAACAAATCAGTGGAAAAGACTTTAGAAAATCTGTAAAAAGTGATTTAAGATAAAAATAAGAAAATGAAATGCATAATGTAATGGCAATAATAGTAATATAAAATAAAACTATAAAATGACAAAACAATTAAACAAATAGTAAAACGATAAATAACAATATGCTAAAAGAAAAGAATAGTTTAAATAATTAAATAAGTAAATGGGTTGCCTCCCACTAAGCGCTGTTTTTATCGTCAAAAGCCTGACATAATGCTTAGGTTTAGATTAATCAGGGGAATTAGTGGACAATTCTAAAAGCTTTAGATTATTCGCATAATCTCTATTTTCAACTTTATGATAATGTTTTAAACGTTGTCCGTTTACTATGAATGGTTCACTATTCCTACCCTTAATTTCTATTGCTCCACTCGGGAATACTTTAGTTATTTCAAAGGGTCCTGACCATCTAGATTTTAATTTTCCAGGAAAGAGCCTAAGTCTTGAATTAAAGAGGAGTACAACTTCTCCCACACTAAATTCTTTCCTAGATAGGCGTTTATCATGCCATCGCTTAGTTCTTTCTTTATATATCTTAGCATTCTCATATGCATCTAACCTTAATTCTTCTAATTCATTAATGTCTAGGATTCGCTTTTCTCCTGCAGCATTATAGTTTATATTGAGAGTTCTGATCGCCCAATAAGCTTTGTGTTCTAGTTCTACTGGGAGGTGACAAGATTTTCCATAAACTAGTTTGAAAGGTGTAGTACCTATGGGTGTCTTGTAAGCGGTCCTATAAGCCCATAAAGCTTCATTAAGTTTAGATGACCAATCTTTCCGAGATATGGCGACAGTCTTTTCTAAGATTTGTTTAATTTCTCTGTTTGAGACTTCGACTTGTCCACTTGTTTGTGGGTGATATGGTGTAGCCACACGGTGTCTTACTCCATATTTAGATAGTAATTTGTCAAAGATTTTTGAAATGAAGTGCGAGCCACCGTCACTTATGACGAGTCTAGGCACACCAAATCTGGGAAAGATTATATTTTTGAAAAGCTTTATTACTACTCGTGTATCGTTTGTAGGAGAAGCTATGGCTTCAATCCATTTCGAAACATAATCAACAGCTACGAGTATGTAATTATTACCAAAAGATGATGGGAATGGTCCCATGAAATCTATTCCCCAGACGTCAAAGATTTCTACTTCTAAAATTCCCTTTTGCGGCATTTCATCTCTTCTTGAAATATTGCCAGTGCGTTGACACCGATCGCAATTTATAACAGCGATGTGGACATCCTTCCATAGATTAGGCCAGAATAAGCCGGCTTGCAAGATTTTTGCACAAGTCTTGGAAGTGCTTGCATGTCCACCATAAGGAGATGAATGGCATTGAGCAATGACATCTTCTATTTCTTCTTTGGGAATACATCGGCGAAAGATTCCATCTGGTCCTCTTTTGAACAATAATGTTTCAGATTATGAAAGAATTTCTTTTTCTGCTGATAGGTTAGATCGGGTGGAAGAGCTCCTGCGGCTAGGTAGTTGACAATGTCAGCGTACCATGGCAGTCCTACAGTTGTCTGGATTGTTTCCACGGATTCTGGTTCATTTATATCTAACTGAGCTAGGTCGCTTCCTATTTGTGCTATCAGCTGTTCATACGGAAAATCATCGTTAATCGGCACTTGTTCGGGTTTAATACCTTCTATTCTAGATAAATGGTCCGCTACGACGTTCTCAGTACCTTTCTTATCTTTTATTTCTAGATCAAACTCTTGTAAGAGTAAAATCCATCTTAAGAGTCTTGGTTTAGCATCTTTCTTAGTTAATAGATATCGGATAGCAGCATGGTCTGTGTAAATGATTATTTTCGCTCCAACTAGGTAAGAACGGAATTTGTCAAGCGCAAAGACAACTGCTAACAATTCTTTTTCTGTAGTAGCGTAGTTCATCTGGGCAAAATCTAAGGTTCTACTGGCATAGTAAATCGCATGAAGTTTCTTTTCCTTTCTCTGGCCTAGAACTGCGCCTACAGCATAGTCACTCGCATCGCACATGATTTCAAAAGGTAATCTCCAGTCAGGGGGTTGCATGATTGGTGCGGTGATGAGGGCTGTTTTTAGAGTTTCGAATGCTTTAAGACAATCTTCATTGAATATGAACTCAGCGTCTTTCATTAATAAACCAGTAAGAGGTTTAGTGATTTTTGAGAAATCTTTGATGAATCGTCAGTAAAAACCGACGTGTCCTAAAAAGCTTCGTATTTCTCGAACGGTTTTGGGGGGTTGAAGATCTTTTATTACTTCAATCTTAGCTTTATCAACTTCAATTCCCTTGTCGGATATTACATGAACTAATACTATTCCTTCGTTGACCATAAAATGACATTTCTCCCAGTTAAGCACGAGATTTACTTTTACACATCTTTCTAACACCATTTCTAAGTTCGATAAGCATCCTTCAAAACTTTGCCCGCATACAGAGAAGTCGTCCATGAACACTTCCATGATGTTGTCTATAAAATCTGCGAAGATTGACATCATACATCTTTGAAAGGTTGCAGGAGCGTTGCATAATCCAAAGGGCATTCGCCTATAAGCGAACGTTCCATAAGGACATGTGAATGTAGTCTTCTCTTGATCATCAGGATGGATAGGGATTTGGAAAAATCCTGAGTAACCGTCAAGATAACAGAAGTAAGAATGCTTGGCTAATCGTTCTAACATTTGATCTATGAAAGGTAGTGGGAAATGATCTTTTCGAGTGGCTTTGTTTAGTTTACGATAATCTATGCACACTCTATATCCCGTCACTACTCTTTGCGATATCGATTCGCCTTGAGCGTTTTTCACAACAGTGATACCTCCTTTCTTTGGCACTACATGTATTGGACTAACCCATTCACTATCAGAGATTGGATATATTATCCCGGCATCTAATAATTTCTTAACTTCTTCTTTTACTACAGTGCTAAGGGTTGGGTTAATTCTTCTTTGAGATTCTCTGGAGGTTCTGCAATCTTCTTCTAGCAGAATACGATGCATACAAACTGAAGGACATATTCCTTTGAGATCAGATATGTTATATCCTAATGCAGTTGGATATTTCTTCAAGACATCTAAAAGTTTCTTTGTTTCTATAGTTCCTAAACTGGAATTTACTATAACTGGTCTTTTACATTCAACGTCTAAGAATTCGTACCTTAGGTTATGAGGTAAAGTTTTTAATCCTAATGTAGGTTTATCTTTACTTGGCATGGGATCCGGTGTAAGTGCTAAACTTTCGCTTAGACTATCATCCTGATACGGTTTTCGCCAATTATCATCTTCGAAAATCGGAGGGATTTGAATTTTCATTATTTCAGAATAAGTGGTCTCTTTCAGTTCCATTTCTCTTACACATTCGTCAATTACGTCCAATAGATAGCATGTATCCTCTATAGCTGGTGATTGTAAGAATTGTGTTAAAATAAATTCAACTTTCTCTTCACCTACTTCAAAGGTTAGCTTTCCTCTTTTTACGTCTATTATAGCTCCGGCGGTAGCTAAGAATGGTCTTCCTAGTATGATAGGTGTAGTGGAGTCTTCATAGATGTCCATGATTATAAAATCAGTAGGGATGTAGAATTGTCCTATACGTACTGGGACGTTTTCTAGTATGCCTACAAGATATTTAACAGAGCGATCGGCTAGTTGAACAGACATTTTAGTTGGTCTTAGGTCTCCCATGTCTAGCCTTTTGCAAATCGTTAAGGGCATAACACTGATACTGGCTCCTAAATCGCATAGAGCTTTGTCAATGACGAATTTTCCTATTACACAGGGTATAGAGAAACTTCCTGGATCTTTTAGCTTAGGAGGCATTTTATTCTGAATTATGGCGCTACACTCGGCAGTAAGTGTAATTGTTCCGTTATCCTCTATCTTTTTCTTATTGGATAAGATTTCTTTTAAAAACTTAGCATACGAGGGTATTTGGGTAATTGCTTCTGTAAACGGAATAGTAATATTCAACTGTTTCAGAAGTTCGACAAATTTCTTAAATTGACCCGTCGTCTTGGAATTTATTAATCTTTGAGGGTACGGAATTGGTGGTTTATAGGGTGGTGGAGGCACATAAGGTTGTTCTTTCTCCACTACCTCTTGATTGTCATCTTCCTTTTCTTCTGGATCATTCACCACTTCAGTCGGTTTATCCGGTTTTTGGTACATGGCTGGATTGTCAAGTCTTGGATCGGTAGGTCCGTCAAGTTCCTTGCCACTTCTTAATATTACAACGTTAGCATGTCCTTTCGGATTAGGTTGAGGTTGTCCAGGGAATACTCCAGCTGGTGCAACAGTAGGTGCTTGTTGTTGAGCTACTTGTGAAATCTGAGTTTCAAGCATTTTGTTATGTGTAGCTAATGCATCTACTTTGCTCACTAATTGTTTAATTTGCTCACTAGTGTGAATGTTTTGGTTTAAGAAGTCCTTGTTTGTTTGAGATTGGTTAGCTATAAAGTTCTCCATCATCAATTCAAGGTTCGATTTTCTAGGGATATTAGGAGCAGTCTTTTGATATCCTGGTGATGTAGCTGGTGCTTGACCTGGTGCGTAATAAGCATTGTTATTCTTATAGGAGAAGTTCGGATGATTCTTCCAACCTGGGTTGTATGTGTTTGAGTAAGGGTTTCCTTGAGCATAATTCACTTGATCAGTGGGAGTTCCTGCCAATAGTTGACAATCAGAAACTTCGTGTCCTGGGACTCCACATAACTCACAGTTAGGTGTTACTGCAGCCACAGTGGCTGTAGGTGTTATGGCCAAGTTATCGATCTTTTGGCTTAGTTGGTCAAACTTCGCATTGACTTGGTCCATACTACTTACTTCGTACATACCTCCCTTTGTTGGTTTCTCAGTTGCGACTCTCTCGCTTCCCCAAAGGTAATGATTTTGAGCCATACTTTCGATAAGTGCATAGGCGTCATTATATTCTTTGTCCATCAATGCACCACCCGCGGCAGCGTCAATTGTCATTCTTGTATTGTACAAGAGTCCATTATAGAAGGTATGGATGACCATCCATTCTATTAATCCATGATGTGGACAAAGTCTCAGTAGATCCTTATAGCGTTCCCAAGCTTCGAATAATGATTCACTTTCTCTTTGCTTAAATCCGTTGATCTGAGCTCTCAGCATAGCTGTCTTGCTAGGTGGAAAATACCTATTCAAGAAAACTCTCTTAAGTTCTTCCCACGTAGTTACTGAGTTCGAAGGCAGAGATTGAAGCCAAGCTCTTGCTCTGTCTCGAAGCGAAAAAGGAAATAAACGTAGTCTAATAGCTTCTTGGGTAACTCCATTGGCTTTTACGGTATCTGCATATTGCACAAAGATCGAAAGATGAAGATTCGGATCCTCGGTAGGATTTCCGGCGAATTGATTTTGTTGCACGGCTGATATCAACGAAGGTTTTAGTTCGAAATCATTTCGGTTGATAGCCGGCGCTGCAATGCTTGAATGCGGTTCAGCTTGCGAAGGATTAGCGTAATACTTGAGTGGATGAGTCTGTTCTTCAGCCATCTCTGCGTCCTTTGATTTTACGACTGGTTTAGGCGGATCTAATTGAAGATCTGGAATATTGTAATTATTTTCGAAATCGAATATACGTCTTCTTACGTGGAAGAAGCGTTCCGATTCAGGGATTAGAGGTTGCAAGTCTTCGCTTTTAGAGCGAGTACTTGGCATACACTCGGAGATTAGATTAAATTAAATAGTTGATACCTTAGTCTAGACAATGCTACCTAAATGCACTAGTAACTAAATTAAGGAATCCCCGGCAGCGGCGCCAAAAACTTGATGGGCTAAAAGATTGTCGAACCCACAGAGACCAATGTCAATCTACCGCTATCTATTATTACGGCGTAAAGCTAAGGCTATTGGAATTAGGAAAATTGAATGCGAATGAAATTAAATGCAAAAGAAATAAAGAAAATTGGTTTAAAGAAATGCGGTAAAGGATATCGGTATGCAAAGACTTAGTTATCTGGGATTCGACAGGTCATCGATGCTTCTTACTCTTTGCAAACATTGTTCAGAAGAAAATAGTGATCTGAAGACTTTCGTCTCACGATGGTTGTTGACGCTAGTCATAATTCTAAGGGCCGAATGTACGCTTTCGCTGTCCCATTCAGGGTTAAAACTACTTTTTGGAAATCTCTAGGTTCTAATCCATTTTAAAGTGCTTTCGCTGTTATTAAAACGAATGCCTAGTGTTTACTATCTGGTCTTACCGCAGCTTTCGCTTGTTAGTTCGTACCTTAATTAATTTTCCACTTTCGTGGCAAAACTACTTTTAAATAAGTTCTCGCTTTTGCGACAATGTTTATTCAGTAAATAAATTTAAACACTCAGACCATAAACAACTTTTGAAAAGGAAAGTTTTCAACCGGTTATTATCAAATCCTATCCTACTAATTCGGTTACATACCGATAAAACTAACTTAGCTAGACATGATAATTAATGCGAACGGAAATAGACATAAACAACGGAATAATAAAGCGTGCATCACAACAGAAATAAAGTAGTAATTCAATTAATAAAAACCTGTAAATTGTACTGATCTCAAATCCTTGGGTAGTCCCCCACAATGTCGGCAGGATTCTACTTTGGCGAGAAATAAAAGGTACAGGAAGAAAATACAATATTCTGAACTGAAGGAAAATGGAAAGGAAAATAAAAGTAACGATAAATAACTTTGATGGAATTTTGGCAGAACTTCGGGATGAAGAATCCACCCCTTTCTCTGTGAATCTCTTGTCTATTTATAAGAGATGTTTCTTATCTCAACTTCCTGAGATCATGCGTGAGATATGGAGAAAGTGGTAGTAACTTCCAGTAGTGGGCAGTGAGTGGAGAAAGTGTAGTAACTTCCAGTAGTGGGCAGTGAGTGGAGAAAGTGTAGGTAGGATTTAAGTTGAGATTGATCGTGAATTCTGATTCTGCGTTTTTTGTCTGCGTGACGGTCGTCACACGCATGACGGTCGTCATGGACCTGTGACGGTCGTCACAGCAGCAGAATCCGTATCTGTTGTTTTTCATCTATTTTTCATCCGTTTTTCATCTGTTTCTTCTCCTTTTCTTTCTTTAGTCCAAATTCTCCCCAATATGCAAAACAAAGTAAATTAATCATATAATAGAACATAAATCAAGATAAATTAATAAAAGTCACAAATAAATGCATGTAAATGAAGCCAAATAAACGATATGATTTCGCCTTATCAAACATCCCCACACTTAAACCATTGCTTGTCCTCAAGCAATCGACCAACACAGTAAAAAGAAATAAGCATAGTTCGAAACAAAGACACGATGAAACTCTAATCATACGTGGTTGCTAGGCTAATGTTAGATCGATAGGTACTAAATATTAATACCAAGGATATCATAACGACACAATTTCAAAAACTCCCTACTTATGCAAACCAATCGGAATCATGCCATTATAACTCAACCTATAACTCATGCTCTCTTTCACCCCATTTCATTATAGTGCAATCACATTAAGCCCATTATCCATACACATTCATGGCAAGTAGACCTGTTAGTGACTACGATCTCATTATTATTTCATTTTTTTCTGCAAATATGCTTAAGCATCAATTGAACTTAAAGAGTTTGTACCGTTAGGCTAAGTGCTCGGGTGAGGAGCACCTAACTTAGAAGGAACATGTCTTTTTCTTCATAATTTTTTTTTCCTTTTCTTTCTTAGTTTCTCATTTTAACCTAGAGATCATACACTTATTTGCATCGGTTTCTTACTTAGTGTGTTTAGGATGGTGCTGACTGCTTAAATAAACTACTTAGGGATTACTACAAGAACCTGGAGTTTTAAGGTCTCGGCATAATGGTTACTCAAATTTATTTTGCATATTTAGGGGTTAAGGTTGTCAGGACGATATCAATTTTATCAAAACTTTCCCAAGTTTTTCTAACATAGCCTAAACAGCCTATATACTTTCAGAGTACCATGTCATGAATCAAAAAGTTTTTGTTTGAGGTTAAAATTTTGAAATTTTGAAATTTTGGGGAAGTTTGAATAACAGGCAAAAACCACTCATAAAGACTCGACAGCACATGCAAAGATTTTGACATAGCATTAAAAATAGATAAAAACAATAAATCAAACAAAAAGGCAATAAAATGAAAGCGATAGAGTTCCTCCCCCAGACTTAAACCAAACATTGTCCTCAATGTTTCAGTAAAAGGTGGAAAAGGAAAGATAGAACCTGTATAAATGCTACTGCTCTTGCTATCCTTGTCTTTGTTGATCCCTTCTACTTCGGTGGCGGGCATTTTGAGATACTTTGTTTGTGTAATTTTCGAACCAGCTCATCATGTTGCTCGTGTCAAGAGGAAGTACTCATCATCAGTGTTCCCACCAGCAGCGATACTCGTATGAATGTCCGTGGGCATAGCTCATCTTCTCAGATCGTCATCTAGAGAGTTTTCGCCTAGATATAGCTAAAGCATAACAAGCGATACATTTCTTTATTTTCTGCCGATTTAAACAAACAAATTAAAATAAAGACCTTGTGGGTTGCCTCCCACACAGCGCTTTGTTTAGCGTCGATAGCTCGACGGCTAAGGAGTGCTAGTATTCATGGTGGTTCTTTCGAGAATGGTTCCTCGATCGAACTTTGAATAGTCTTTGGTTTCCATGGCCACTTATCAAGCCATCTCTCATATCCCTCACCTTTTCGTTTCTTTCTTCTGTAGGGTGGTTTCTTGTTTTGAACGCGTGGTGGTGGTTCTGGATCTATTCTGCGTATCAGCTTTTCAAATTTGGGCTTTGTTATTTCATCCACCACCTCAAAACTTAATCGTACCCTTTTAACAGTAAAAATGACCCTAGTTTCACGGTCCTCGAATTTTCTTTTTCAATGAAGGGCCTTAGACAAAGGTGCATTGGTGTGTATATTTTTCAATACCTCCACATATGTTTTGGATTGGGAGTCTACCTTAACTTCTGCAAACCTTTGTGGGAAAGAAATAGGTGGGGTATAGGGAGGAGGAGCAACGATACGTGCTTCCTTCTCTACCTCTTCGACAACCTCCCTTTCGATTGGTGTCGGTGGATTTTTCTCAATATGTATGCTTTTCTCACCAAAACTCTTCTCAGGCTCATCATCAATCTCCCTAGGATCTTCTATTTGTTTTTCATTAATGGTTGTTACAACATTCACATGTCCTTCTGGGAAGGGTCTTAGAGGTGTTTGTCTAAGCAGGGAGGTTTGAGTCTCCAAAGTCTCGCTGTGAGTTGCGAGGGAATCGACAATAACGTTCATCTGCCTAAGGTCTTCATTAATTTGGAGATGTTGTTTTCTAAAATCTTCGTTTTGGAGAGTTTGTGTTTCCACAAAGCGCTCCATCATAGATTCTATCCTAGAGTGAGTAGACGTCTCATTGAATTCTTCTAGTAGTAGTTCGAGGTTGGATGTATCAAAATCTTGTGTTTTCTCAAAACATTGGGAATCGTCATCATAGAGGGAATTTGGGTGAGAGTGCGTAGTATTGAAATCTTCTAATAATATTTCGAGGTCGAATTTAAGCGGAATTTGTGGTTCCTCGAAATATTGGGGGTGGTAGTTATAATATGGAGGGTGGTAATTATAAGGGAAATATGGGTTATACATAATGATTTAGATAAGAGTGCCTTAGTCTATACTATGCAACAACGGAATCACAATATTGACTGTTGGTCCCCGGCAACGGCGCCAAAAACTTGATGGGCTAGAGACGTGTCTACTTATGCGTCTAGCGGTATCTTACTGCAAGTGCACAGCCTATCGAAGTAATATTTAAGATTATCGATCCACAGGGATTCTATGGTTAATTAGTGCTAGATGAACTTCTAGTTTAGCTAAGGCGAATGGTTGTCACGATTTTTTGTTGGTTTTTAAGACTATTAAAGGCGGGATTAAATTTAAGTTTTAATAAAGTAATACTAAGGCGGTCGGTATGTAATTATACTAACTTAGGTGGGTCAATCTAACCTAGGCTTATAAAGGTGTTCACTTAATCTATTCGGTAGAGATTACCAGTTTAAATACCCTCAACTCACACTCTCGTGGTCTTATATCAGATCTTATCCCTAAAGCCCTATGCCTGCTCTCGCTAGCCCATAAGTGTTTAGAGGTAATTTTTGGAAACTAAGTAATTCTAATTTATCTTAAAGCGCTCTCGCTGTGTTTAATTTAAATGCCTAACTTTAGCTATCTGGTTAAAATCTCACACTCTCGTGGTCTTGACCTAACCTAATACTCTTTTCTTACTCTCGTAACGGAAAGGTCTATTTCAATTAAAAAGTATCAGCCAGAATGTTAAGTGATTAATTATTTTTAGCCTATGGTTATATTTTACCGGTTAAGTTTGTTATAACTACATACCGCCCTAAGGTGTTTAGCTACTCATCGATGTTGAACCAGACAGAGACAGAAAATTTAATAATAACGTACTCATGGCAGAAAAATAAATAAACATTATAATTAAATTAAATTGCAATATAATGAAAAACCTGGTTAACAAATATTCGAGCAGACTCCTTCTTCCACAGACCGGAAAGCTTGGAGTTGGCGGAAATTGAAAATAAACGAATGCTGAAGGTTTAGAAACAAATAAATGTATAACAATTTCCTGATGTTGGAAATTGTTATATGGCGGGGTTGGATACAATAAAAAAAACGAAACAGAAAACTAAAAATAATGCAGGAATAGAAAGGCTAGTTCGTAATACAGTTCGGCAGAGCTTCCGCAGGAATTTGAATAAAAAATGCTCTGTGTCTTTGTTCATAGAACTTGTACTATTTATAGAGTCCTTAATGGGCTGGATTTTTGGACCTTTGTTGCATGGGCCTTGCTGAATTTGTGGAAGGAATGCAGGAACGTGGCAACAAAATAGGAGAAATGGTCTTCACGTAATGCCAATAGGAGAAATGGTCTTCACGTAATGCCTTGACGTAGTCTGAGTCAAAAACCTAATTTTACCCTTGTCACGGTCGTGACAAGGTCTTCACGTTCATAACTTGTGGTTTTTAAGTGTCACGGTCGTGACCACTCTCTTACGGTCGTGATGACTCAAATTGGGGTGTCACGGTCGTGACACCCTTGTGACGACCGTGGCTGCAACAAATTATGCAGTCTTTTGCAGGCTTCTTCATTTCTTCATCTCTTTATGGTTTCTTTTGTTCCTTTTGCTCTTAATTCATGATTTAGCTCCATATAATGATGTACCTGCAAAATGGTAAGAAAAACTCGAGAAATCGAGTGTTAAAACGGTGAATATGCGATAAAACGTTAATGAAACCTAGCAATATAATCGATGCGTTTTCTCGTTATCACATCTCCACTTTTGGCCAAAATAAAACTTGTATAGCATGCTATTAGCTTTAATTTGAGTACTAGAAATCCTCCATTGGATTTATAGAACTCAATTTATGATCCAGACAAGTTACAGTCATCAGATGAATGTGAAATTTGTCTGCAAAAGTCAACCAACATCCAAGGAACTTTTGACCTAGAAGGGTGTTTCTCCTAAACTTTTTGCCAACATGAACGTTGTAGGTCTTGATCTTAGCTTTCCAAATAGTACTAGAAGTCTTCCATATGATTTGTAGAACTCAAGTTATGAGGTTTACAAGTTAGGGGTATTTTTGGGAAAGTAAGATTATAGGTCATTTGGCATTATAGGTCATTTTCACTATCTTGCAAGCTTCAAATGAAGTTTTTTCCAACACAAAACTTGCTCAAAATGATGTTTTTAGGTCAACCATGTCCTCATGATGAATTGATTTGGCTTAGGGTGAGACTTGGTTTGAAAGAAATTGACAAAAGGAGAATTTAAAGGCATTTAAGTGAAAAATTCAAGATTAATTCATTTGTGTTCAAAAAAGGCCAAGTGAGTACTCATTTTAATCATAAAAATCATTATAAGCACTTTGCATTATTAGATTTTTCATTTGAGGCCTATTTCATGGTGGTTTGACTTGTTACTTCACAAATAAGTAACACATCAAAACTTGGTCGTATGATAAGTTTAAGCTCTCCAATTAATCTCTACACTCTCCACAGTTGACAAGCAAGGGAATTGAAGCTTCTTGGAGAATTTTTGAGTGCAAATTCGTGTTCACCATGTTTGGAATTTTCAAGGAAAATTGAAATGTGGATATTCTGATTTGGGCCTCCAATGGACCTCCAAAGCCCACAAACATCTTCTATATAAGTTCCATGATGGATTCAGATCATTTTTTGGTGTTCATTTCGTGCCATAGTCAGAGATTGCAAGTTGAATTTCAAGCTTCAAGTGTGAAATTGTGTTTTCTGATTCAACGGAATTCAAGGCAATTCAAAGCTTCAAGCATCTTCAGCATACTTCATTGAGTGGATCTGCACAAGATTGGAGCAAGAGGAGCACCATAACTGCCTCAAATTGACGCTACAAACTAGGTTTGAACAATTCATGATTGCACTAATTTTAGCATGATCTAAGTAGAATTGACATGTGGTTAGGCTCTAGGAAGATGTTTAGATGGATTCTAGATCAAAAATTGAAGGATTAGAGACAAACTAAGATGCTATGTGATTTCTGTTTGGAGTTGAATTGGCTTGATCATGAGGTTTTAGCATGATCTAGATAGTTCATAATGACCTATGTAATATGAGGAGTATATCTGTGGCTTTGGATTGAGGTTTGGTGATGATCAGAACTATGGAGCATTTTCTGTTTGTGTTCGAATTTTAAAATCTATGAGGAATTATGATGAATGAACATGATATTTGGATTCAACATGAAATTTGGAGTGAGATGATGTAAGGTTTGTTAAGGATTGATGACCTGCACATGTTGTCTCGCCGGAGAAGACGACCGGCATCGTTCTCCGGCTACCGCTGCAATTCTCCCTCCAACTGGAAGTTCAAACGAGGAAGATGAGTTTCCCACCCTTGGATCTGCCTGGAGACTTGACTTTGTATCCCAATCCAATGGTCACGACTTAAGCTCAGAATTGCCTTAGACCAGATGAAACACAGTGTTTCATTTATGAGGTGGCAGCACCAGATCCCTTAGATTAGGAGACTTAGTCCAACCATCCAACGCCTCTGATTTAATTCAGCATTTTATTTTCTTTTAATTGATTTTCTTATTATTTTAATTACTTGTTTCATTTTAAATTCATTTTAATTCCAATATTGATCAGAAAAATACCATAAAAATATGAGCATGATCCTGATTTTATGATGCTTTTACATTTCATTTTCATGCAATTTTCCATTTAATTTGATTTGTTGCATTTTTATTAATTTCTTTAATTTGGCTTATTTCTTCATTGTTTTGCTGAATTTTGATTGGCTGTTTGGTATTGAATTTGGATGAGATTTTTGGCTAGCTGGTAGATTAGAGATGCATGATCCCTTAGGAATTATCTCATTATTTTTAGATAACATTAGGTTCTGTTTTGGATTAGGATCATTAGACCTTCCATTTTAGGGTTTTCATTTGATACCTTGTGATCTAGGATTTTTTAGGTGACCTTCCCTTTTGATTTGATCCCTGATCTTCCTACTATAGGTCCTTAACCTTCTTAGGTTTCACTAGAAAATCTTATAGGATTTTAAAAGTAGTTTTAGTATTTTTCATAGATTTAATGCTTAGTCTAGTTTTAAGATGCTTTCAACATAACACTTGCTTTAGAAGGACCTCAATGGTGGCCTTTAGTTCATAATAGGTTTGCTAATCTTCTTTGATGGTGTTTTAGACATGTATAGGCTTCTGTTTGCTTGATTGTGGTGTTTGGTTTTGGTGGTTAGACCTTCTTTTAGTAGCTTTCTTTGAGCTTGTTCATTTAGGGTTAGGAAGAGCTTAGTTTGGTTTCTCTTTCTTCAAATAAACATGGATTGCTTTGATTGCTTTCCATTCCCATCCTATGATTCAAGGTCCCCATGTGGAAGCCTTATCTTTCCTTTGGAAGGATGTGTGGCATTTCACAAGAGGTAGAACCTTTGAGGATGCCTATCTCAGATGACTGGTTGAGTGCCAGGATGGATTCCTTTGGTTTCCATCCTGCTTCCCATCACCAATCAACAACCTTGATGTTAATTATCTTCTCTCTTGTTGGAGCTTGAAGATGAATACTTCTATTGAGGATGGCTTGGACTTGAAGTTGTTTGCAGACTGTTTGTTTATTTTGCTGTTTATCTGATTTGCTGTTGAGCTACTTGTCTGCTATTTTGTCTGTTGTATTTTCTGATTGCTTGACTGTTGCTTGTGTGACTGTTTGGTGTGTTGCATTTAGACTAGGACTCATGTAGATGATTTTATGCCTAAGAGCATCCTAAAGGTTGAGTTTAGCTCCCTTTGCTTGCCTGCATCTAGAGGTTGAGTCTGTCTCCCTCTGCTTGACTGTTATTATCTGGCTTTGCTTGCTGGCTTAAGGTTGAGTCTGTCTCCCTTGCCTGTGCTTTGTATGTTGCCTTTGGGCTTGCTTGCTCTAGAAGTTGAGCTTGGCTCCTTCTGCTTGTTTGTTGCATTGCATGCATTTTATTTACAGTTATTTATTTACAATTATTTCTTTTGCTGTTGCTTTCCTTTGCCATGTTCCCCTAGGAACTCTGACTTGTCTTGTTCAAGAGAAGTTATGGCAGACATTAGGGTTCTAATCATGCATGATAACATTAGGTAGTTCCCTCCTAACCTCAACCATAGGATCAATTTTTCATGACAACTTTAGGATTGGATCAGTTCCCCTTTAGTGCGCCCGTTCTCTTCTCATCTACAAACAAATCAAAATACAGTAATAAAGGTTAATTGATGTCGTACGCTACGAGCCTTAAGCTGCTTGAGAAAGGGTTGTTGGAGAGTTTCTTTCCAACAGCCTGGATGTTTAGTATGGCACCCTTTGGGTGATATGCGACACATTCACTCTCAGGTCATAGTCTCTAGTGCGATATCAGTTGCGAACATCCATAAAAGATACTTCTTCTAAAAAACAGAAAACAAAGGTCAAACATCTTTTTGTCCTCTTGGACCTTTAATCCCTAGAAACCCCTTTCAGAAGGAGAGTTTTGTTAACTCCCTGTTCTACTACAAACGGTAAACGCCTAAGTCTCCGTCGAGCGACCTGCATACACCAACTGCTGGAACTGTCTGTTAACCCTACTCGGATAAAAAAGACAAACTTGTGTCTCTTGTTGTCCTGAACTATGTTTGCTCTGATCTTTCGTGTTGTGTGAAAGTACGTAGGCACGAGATGCGATATCTCGGCGAGCAACCTTCCCCGTAGCCCGTAGTTAGGCGAACTACGTAGACTCTGATTTCTCGTTCCAGACGAGAATACGTAGGCATAGAACTGTTGTGTTCTGCCGAGTCATTTTCTTTTCTTTTCAGACCAGACTTTTAGCGTAGATATATTTAACAAACCCGTCAGATGAACACAACAAGCGTGGATCCCATCGAGTACGATGGACGTGAAGGGTGCTAATACCTTCCCCTTGCGTAACCGACTCCCGAATCCAGATATTGGTTGCGATGACCTTGTCTTATACCTTTTCGTCAGGTTTTTTCCGATCGTTTCCTTTCCTGTTCTGAGGGATAAATAACGAAAGGTGGCGACTCTTCTGTTTTTCTGGAACCTTATTTTCGCGGTAGCGACACCATTACTCTGTGATCAGCCGTGGAGATTAACTTAAGCAGGGATCCTATCTCTGGAGCCAGGAACTTGTACACGACTGTTTTCTTCAAGCAAGCTTCCATGTTAGCAGTGGATTGGGATGACTAGAATCAAGGAGAAAGTACACACCTGAAACACAAATACATGTTAATGTCAAAATGCAAATGGATATGCAAATGCAACAGAGGATCAAGTTGTTGTGCTGTTGACGGAGATGAACCAGCGCTTCGCTTTGGCGAGAAAACCATATAGCACTAGTACAAGGATCCCACTGTAACTGTTCATACTGGTAAGACAAACGGGTAGGATGAAGGTCAAGGTTTCCTACAAAACCCTCCCACTCACAGGTATGAACTTATCTCCAACAAGGTCTGGCATCCTATGCGGTCGTCAGCGTCACAGACTTTCGAGAAACAATGATACGTTCACCATTTCTGGTTTAGCATCATTGTATCACGAAGCAGCCTCACTTAGATGACTCCCAAATGAACGGTCTCCTGAGTCGACAGCTTTCAGATCCAACATCTTCGTCCTGACCAGCAGGATGAGACGTCTTCAAAGAAAACCTCGTCCGAACGCGAATTTCGTGAGGACTAGTGCATGCTGCCATACAGGTCCATCACTACTTTCCACTTCTAATGCTAAGGTTATGCTCAAGCCTTGGTTTTGGCTTATCTCTCATTGGAACACCCCACCTACAGCACAACAACATGATATATGATATAAAGTGCTAGAAAGTAAAATGCAATAATAAAAATTCAAATGCAACACATATATACATATATACACACGCAAAGACAAAAACAAACAAGCGCTAGGATTGACTCGCATAGGGGAACAAAAATCCCCAGCAGAGTTGCCAGCTATCGCATCGCTGCGAAGAAGGGGCCGGCAAGGACAGAAGAGTCGCCACCGTTCGTTATTTATTCCAAAGAGAGGGAAAGGAAATGATCAAAGAAAACCTACGAAAGGGGAATAAGATAGCTTATCGCAACTAAATCTCAGGGTTCGGGAGTCAGTTATGCAAGGGGAAGGTATTAGCACCCTTCACGTTCGTCGTACTCGATGGGATCCACGCTTGTTGTCTATCTAAAAGGGTGTAAAAATATAAGGTTGACCACGAGGACAAAAGAAAAGAAAAGAGACTCGATAGAGCATCACCGCTTTATGCCTACGTATTCCCTCGTGCAATGGGAAAGTCAGAGTCAACGTAGTTCGAAAAACTACAGGTGAAGGTGGGGAAGGTTGCTCGCCAAGACATCGTCGTCTTGTGCCTACGTATCCTCGTCTGGTACAAGAAATCAGAGCAAACGTAGTCCAAACCAATTTTTCGCACCTTTTGCGCGAGGGTCGTATTTTAGATATGACTTTTTGAGGTGCGACATCTTCAAGTAAGATCACTATAGCAGTTCATGATTTTTTACTTATAGGTATTTAATATGGAATTCGTTGGTGTCAAAAGTTATTTCCCACAAAAGGCACCACTGTTTTGTTATAAAACCAAAAGTGTATATTTGAATCTTGATGCGACTAATCTGGCTTCTAGTATGGCAGATAAGGGGTGGACTACAAGGTTAGCACACTAACTCCAAGTTAATTACTGAGTGAAAAATACTATGAGAATATTTATGGTTAGGACATACCTTAGGTCTTGTGTCAGATCCATTATATACGAAGAGCAGCTAGAAATTCCCCTTGTTTTCCAGCGTGGAACACAGGGAACCATTGGATGATACACAATGGTGAATACCCTTCAACAACTTATAATCTCAAATTTATAATTATGCCTCTTTGTTATCACGCCTCTGACCGGCTTAGAACAATATTATTGTTGTTGTTGTTGTTGTTGTTGTTGTTGTTGTTGTTGTATTATTAGGTTGTTTAAATTGATTTAATGAAATTTTAATGTGCAATATTTGTTTATTGGGTTCACAACACATTTGGATTCTAAAATTCAAACGCCCAAAATACACTCCGGATTTTAGAATTCAAGTAATATATTTCTAGAAATTTAAGGAATGCTTAAGCCTTTGTTTGAGAGTTTGAAGGGGAATGAAGGGGAAGACGTTGAAAAAAAAAAGAGAAGAATATAGTGGAAGGAATTGAATAATTTTAGTTGAGAGGATTTTAGAGGATTTTTTTTATTCATAATACATTTCCGTTTAATTTGGAGAAATTAATTTGTATTGGAGGAGGATTTTGTAAAGCTTACATAAAATTTTCAAATATATATTAATTTGTTATAATATTCTAAAAATAAAATGTAGTAATGATTTATCATGATATACAAAAACATAATTTTTAAAAATGTTAGATTTTTTAAAATATTTTTTCTACAAAGTCCTCCCCCAAAGCATTTCCAGTACTATGAATAACACATATAATGACAGTTGTGAAACACATATAATAATGGTTGCACGTCCGTTGTTAGGTAGCGTTTGGTTGTATGTATGGTGGTTTCCACAACAGTTGACAGACTGTGGTTATAAGTTATATAGCACGCTACTTATAACAACAATTTATTCAATCAATCATTGTAAACTAATTTATAGTCCTGGGTTCGAATCTCAGTAATGCCATTCATGCCCTTTATTTTCTAGATAGTGCCCTCTACTTATAACAATGATTAAGTTAAAATCCGTTGTGATATAATTTGGTTTTTATATATTTTTTTCAATTTTACACTATTCCCAAATTTTAAACCTGAATATTTTGAAATCATATCAGACTAGAAACATCAATATAACCATTTTTGAATTGAATTAGACCAAAAAGTCATTGCACCAATGCCACAATTCCATTAGGAACCAAAAATTATATATTACATCAAAACCAAAACGACACAAAACAACCTACAATATATAGATAATTACAACAAATAATACCAACTTGTTGTTTTGGTGTCTTGACTTTAAACACCTATAATTTTAAATAATAATAATTGTTAGAAAATAAAATCATTAGTAATTATAACATACAATAAATTATGAATGAGGAATATAAAATACCTATGTTTTAATTTTCCCATATGCCTTCTTGATGATCGTTACGAATGGCATGTACATCATCTCTATCAACTTCTTCATATGAATTAGGCACTTGTATTGCATAAGAAGGAGTGGAAGGAATATCAAGAATTTCACCATCACTAGGAGGAATTCATTTTCCTTTAATAGCAATTGACCATCTCCTCAAAATGTTCGTGTGGTCTGTCACATAAAAAACTTGTTTTGCTTGAGTAGTCATGATACATGACTCGGTGTTATAAGTTGCCTTGCCAAGGTCAACCTGTGTGAATCCTAATTCATCAATTTGTACACCATTACTATTAGGAACCCACTTGCATTTAAATAAAGGCACTTTGAAAGTAACATAATCAATCTCCAAAATCTCCTCAATGAAACCATAGAATGAAAGTTGCCAAAATAGGATTCTTATCTTTTGAACTAGAGAAATACATGGATTCAGCCTCAACCATAACCCCACTATTTTTCATTGTACTACGACTATCTTTTGATTTTATATAAAAGGAATAATTAGAAATATTGTATGTCGTCCATGTTATCACAATAAATTTTGGTATGTACGATAACCATTTAATTGTCTCGTATGCACAATCATAGTTAGAAATCCTCATATTAAACTAACTTATGAATTCCTTGTTATATCGGGTCAACAATAACTTATCATTCATTTAGGGATATATTCTTTATAACTTATTTGTGAGTAGCTATGCAAGGTTTAACTACACTAAGATTATTCACAATATAGAAATGTGTTTGAAGTACTACATACCGACCCTTTGAATTAACAATTAAACCTTGAGTACCTCTACCATCAAATCTGTCAGCATGATGAGAATTTGGAACTCCAATAGATTATGTTTCCGACAAATAGTTTGAACAAAACTCAAGAGTTTCTTCTGTGATGTACCTTTTAACGGCAGAAGCTTGTGGTCGATGATGATTCTTCATATATCCTTTAAATATCTTCATGCATCGCTTTATAGGATACATCCACCTGAAATAAATCGAATCACAATATTTGATTTCTATAACTAGATGAACAAGTAAGTGAAACATAATGTCAAAAAATGATGGGGGAAAATACATCTCCAATTGACACAATATTATTGTAGCCTTATTGCTAATTTATATGATTTTTTGAAATAAAGAAATTTATTACATATAACATTGAAGAATAAGCACAATCTAGTTATAGTTATTCTTACATTTTTTAGAAGGATGCCACGAATAGCCACTGGTAGAAGGTGTTGCATCAAGACATAACAATCATGAGAATTTAAGCCAACTAGATTGAGATCTTTCATTGATACAATTTTATTGATATTTGAAGAGTAACCTTGGGGAACCTTGATATCATGCAAACATTCGCAAAAACATTTACTTTCCTTTTTAGATAGAGTGTGACATGATGAAGGCAAATAAGATCTTTTCCTCTATCTTATGGAGCCAAATATTGTCATATACCCATCTCCACCATATCTAAACATGAATTCTTATTATCTTTAGTCTTGTCTGAAATGTTTAAAAGTTTACCTATCAAGTTGTTACACACATTTTTCTCCACATGCATCACATCAACATAATGCCTTACATCAAGTCTAGAAAAATATGGAAGATCAAATAACGCCGATCTCTTCTTCCAAATATTTTTCTCAATGGGACCATCTTTTTTATTTCTAAAGATAACATTAAGGTTATCTTGTCATTGATAAACTTCATCACGAGTTAAAGGTTTAGGAGCGCTCTCAAACTCTTACTCTCCGTTAAAAGCCTCCTGCAATCTACGATAAGGATGATTGAGTTTTAGAAATTTCTGATGCCCAATATAAATAGTCTTTTTTCCAAACTCAAGCTGGTGAAAATAGGTATCAGATTCACATATATTGCACGCTTTATACCTTTTGACACTACATCCAGCCAAATTACCATATGCAGGAAAGTCATTGGATGTGACAAATAACATTGCACACATCTTAAACTTTTCACCTGAGTATGTGATCCTGTATTGTCGCAAGTATACAAATCGCGTCAGAGTAATATAAAAGATTATCGATCCCACAGAGACCAAACGTCAATCTATCGATTTCTATTGTTATGATGTTTATCTAAGGTAAATTAATCGGGAGCTCGTAAGTGCATAGTAAAAGTAAAGTACGAAGATATAAAATTCAATTTAAAACAACAGACTTGAATGTAATTCACACAGCCGAGTAGTATTCCAAATGCTTGTAAATAGAACTTCTAATGGGGTAATGTTTTCTACTTATGAAAAGAACTAATTTAACGGGAACTGTCGCTTTCGCGTATTCAGAGCCGAGTTTATCCCTTATTCAAACCCTCTTATTGTCACTTATAAAAAGGCGCGCATTGCGTATTAGTAATAAATCTATTTTTAAGAAATATAGTTTCTTGACTCAGTTGAAAAGTATTTTGACTTGGAACTTTTAACAAAAAGAGGTTCATGCGAACCGGACTTTAAACCCATAAACGCGTCCGAAAATAGTTTTAAAATCGTTTTTCTAAAGTATTAAAAACTCCTACTTAACTAGACAAAGTGCTTTCGCTTCCTTCGAACAGTTAAGACTAACCAAGTTTAACCAAAGGTTGGACGACTTTCGATCTTACCCAATAGAAATGAAGTGCAGAAAACTTGTGTTAAAAATCAGAATAACCCCTAAGTATTTCTATTGACAACATGTATGGAATACCACTTTAGCTATGGTCCTCACATTCTAACCTTTAAAATTTAGCCGGACATGGAAATTTAAATAGACATGTTAAATAATGCGAGAAAGTAAATATTGCGAGAAAGTAAATATTGCAAAAAAGTAAATAATGCGGGAAATAAATAATGCAGGAAAGTAAATAATGCGGAAAACTAAATGGAAACCTGCTCCAAACAGGAGGTTTTAAATCTGGTACAACTGGAAATAAATGACTGGAAAGAAAATAGCGGCAGGATTGACTTCTACCAGAGTGCTCCAAACTCGATTACGGACTAGATCGAACAATGTGATAACTCCCTGATGTGAGAAGTTTATCATTTTACAATACTGAAAATATATGGCTTGAGTTATGTAACTAAGCTTGGATGCCTAGAAATGATCAAGAACTCAACTATTTATAGCCTATGAAAATCTATGGAAAGACCAAAGTACCCCCCAACTTCTTTTGAGAGGGAAAACAAACATCAAGGGTGACGCCCGCCACACCCTCATGGCGCCCGCCATGGGAATCAAAGGAGAAAGAAGTGGAGATCATGGCAGTTGACAGTAGTTGACTCTTATCCAAGTCATGGCCTACCCTATGGCGCCCGCTCTGGGAATACAAAATCCTGAAAACAAAACAAAACAAAAGCATAACACAAGAAAATAGCAATAAAATCCTAAAAAACACGTCCAATCCGAGTCAAAGACATAACATGACTCAGTGTTATCAAATTCTCTTGTACTTAGACCTTTTCTTGTCCTCAAGCAAAACACTTTATAGCTCATGAGAGAAAAAGGTGGTATCGACGAATGATTTGGGATAAAAGGGCTTCTAAGTTCAAACTAAGATGAAGTGATAGGTACTAACTAAGTGAACCAAGGATATCGCAATGACACTTTTTCGCAGACACAGACATAAACTTTGTTCCTATACAAACCAATCCATACTACCCCACTGTACCTAGGCCTACTTTTTGCATCTCTTTTTGGGTCCTCTTCATTCTGGTGCAGTCACATTAAGCCTGTTATCCGTACATACTCATAGTAAAGTGGCCGGTTAGTGATTCTGATCTCAAGCACGGGGCTCTGGTACATAAACTGGTGTAATCCCTTTATTGAACCAATTGTAGTTGTGGGGGATCGGATCGTAACCCACCCTACCAAGTTCAACACCAGATACCTCTGAACCAACCAACAATGGGAAATTTTATTATATATATATATATATATATATATATATATATATATATATATATATATATATATATATATATATATATATATATATATATATATATATATATATATATATATATATATATATATATATATATATATATATATATATATATATATATATATTTGAAATTTTTACAACTTTTTGGGTTAAATAACCTTGTGAGGGTTACCTATACCCGAGATGCATTTTTTATAAAGCATAACATACTGATCATTCACTTATATTCATCGGTCCCTTACGTAGAGCATGCTTAGGCCGGAGCTGACTGCTAGGATAAACTACTAAGGACTTACTCTAAAAAGATAATTAAGGCCATGGTATATGGGGTATCGGGGTCGATTTCTATATTCACGAAGCCTAAGGTGTTAAAATTATCTCGATGTTTCAAAAAAAGTTTTTCCAAGTTATCCGCATCCTAACTCGAACTTGCCTCAAAGCCCAAATTTTTCAGAACAATACCCTTTCTTTTGTCAATAGCTTTTTTTTGGTAAGGCTAAGGAAATGGGGAAATAAGGATACACTTCATAGATGACTCATCAATCACATGCATATTCTAAAAACAAACTAAAAACAAGAGAAACAAATTAGAAAGCAATAAAAAAAGGAAAGAAAATGCGAGTAAAACAAATAAAGTCTCCTCCCAGACTTAAACCGAACATTGTCCTCAATACTTCGAAATAAGATAGGGAAAGAGTATTCTGGAAGTCCTATGGCATGCTACCGGTACTGTCGCCAGCGTGCGGTGAGTGCCTAAGGTGACGAGATCTGTTGTGGCAACGATCGCTCTGAGAGGTGGCTAACTCGTCGAGTCTAGTATTAAAAGCAGCCTGAGATTGCATTATACTTTAAATGGAGTGGTCTGTCTGTTGTTGTGACTCTTGCATGAATCTCATGTTGATGGTCAGTTGCTGCTGGATGGCAGCGAGCAAGCCATCACACCTTTCTTCTCTGGCCAACTGGTCATGCCACATCTACTCAGTAATATAGAAACTAGAAGTTGTACCTGCAGAAGGGTGAGAAGAAGACGGTGCAGTGGGTGCAGGTGATACATGGTGGGATGACATAGGATGATCAGGAGATTGCTCTTGCTGGTCATACTCGTCATCAGTCTCGTTACCGTCCCCAATAGGAACATTAGGAGGCAGTGGACCCGTTGCAGGTGGGGCATCTAAATCATAGGTCCAGTTCCTTGCTATACGTACATCAGTACGTCTAGTGCATGGCAAAACAACAGATGTGATAGCCTTCCCGTGGATAATGAGTTCAAAGCCCCCTTCCCTTCTTACCTTACACAATTTCATGTCTTTGAGAAATTTTAAATTAATCGTGCATGGAGGAAGATGTGCCAAGGTGGTTATCTCAGTGTCGAGGTTTAGAGCCCTTGCAATAGATGTAATCAAACCTCCGAAAGCAATGGTTCTGGTACTCTTTATTGCAGCAGTCATGTGAGCAATCAAAAAGGAACCAAATTAAACCTCCTATTTGTGAGGCACCCTTGCAAAAATAGAAGTTCTTTTGCATTTACTTTGTTTGGATTCTCCTAGCCAAAAATAGTGCAGGCTAAAATATAACGAAAAACACGGATGGCCGGGTTATGGATCCGTGAGGCAAGAATCCCTTCAAAAGACGTAATTGTAAAATTTGACAACCTGTGCTAGAAGGAAAATGCCTCGATCGACCAATCAGAATCTAAAGGTGCTTCACAAACAGCACCATCTCCAAAAGGCAACCCTAATCTCTCTGCTAGTTCGTCGGTGGTGAGTTCATACTCAACATTAAACATTCTAAATGTCACCGTACCGACGGTGCTAGTAGTGTGAGGATTAACTATGTAAATCAAGGAACTCAAAAATTCCCTGGTCAACCTTTCAAAAGTGGGATCTTGCCTAGGAAAAATATCATGTAATCCTAAGACATCTAGCATATGAAAAATGCTATGATAAATACCAAGAGTATATAGACAGTTTTTGTCGACGAACCGGGTTGAGGTAATCTCTCGTGCTTGTAATCTTTCGAGAAGTTTCTTTTATCTTTCCCTGGACTTGCCTTGGCGAAGGATGTAACCGTCATACTCCATTGATGCACCTTTGAGGTTGAAGAATAAGAGAAATGGGTTACTATGAAAAAGTGGGTGTTTAAGAGATTTTGATGGAGAGGGATGAAAATGGAAGTTGAAGAGGTTAATGGGGGTGGTGAGTAGATGGGAAAGTTGTGAACTTTTGGGGTTTGAAGAAATTTTAGGAATGGGTAAAAAAAGAGGTTAGGAAGTTAGAAGATGAGAAAATAGGAGGTTTTGGTGGTTCTGCCCCGCATATAGCTCCAGACCCCATGGCGGGCGCCATAGACTATATGGCGGGCGCCACCTTAACAAAAGGTTTGGGCCGTATTTGTATTTGCATTCTTGGGCTTGCGGCTCCTTTTTCACTTGGATGGTGCAGGTAGCAAGTCCATCCTGTTCTAGCACATGCACACACACACACACACACACACATATATATATATATATATATATATATATATATATATATATATATATATATATATATATATATATATATATATATATATATATATATATATATATATATATATATATATATATATATATATATATATATATATATATATATATATATATATATATATATATATATATATATATATATATATATATATATATATATATATATATATATATATATATATATATATATATATATATATTCTATTTTGGTATAAAAAATGCAAATAATCAATAAGTAAATAAAAATAAGAATGAGAGAATGATAAACAGAAAATGCATATATATATATATATATATATATATATATATATATATATATATATATATATATATATATATATATATAATCCAAGTATATCATGAACAATATGGAAGCAAAATGTGAGAATGTAAAATATATATAAAACTGTAAAGAAGACAATGAGAGTAGTGTCATCATGGAGCCAGATGCTCCTTGCTCTGTTTAGAACTTCGAACTGCGTCTAACTCGCAGCGTAGATCTGCGATCTCCTGATACAAGCTATCAGCCTCTATTGCGTGAGTCAGATCAGACACCTGGACCTACAAGGTAAGGTCAACAACCGTCTATAGAAGTTTGGCAATCTCCATACGTAGCTCAGCTAGCTGTGTGTACAGGTCAGACCTCCGCAAGGAATGATTATTCGACAACACTGTAATTCTGGGAGAAGCTGGTGTAGGGTGATACTCTGCTGACGGTGGTATTGCACCCTAAAATTTGCCCACCCGTTTTCTAACTTTGACTGGCTTTTGCTTCGCATTTCATTTGTATATCATTTAGGCAGATCATTTATCGCATACTGCTAGTGTTATCAGTCGGATCGTTTATCGCATACTGCTCGAAATTGAGCGAAAGTCGCTCTCTTCTTGGTGATTCAGTATGTGCTGATAATTTCGTGCATTTCGGTGTTCGCCCGTTTTTTCGTTTCTTTTTCCATGATATTTTGTGATTTTATTACTATTTTCGCTTTATTTTCTTTTATAGTATTTAAATAGATTTTATTATTATTTTAATAGTTTTTAGAATTTTTAATAGGAATCTTAAATAGCTCATTTCTTTTAGAAATAGTTTAGATTTTTAAATAGAAAGTAGAATTAATTTTAATATTTGTTTTTAGAAAATAGTTGTTTTTAATTTGTTATTAGAAATTAGAATTAATTATTAGGATTAGAACCTAGATTTTTTATAAATAGTTAGAAAATAGTTTTAGAATTAATTAATTAGATTTTAGAATATATTTTAATCTAGATTAGTTAATTAAGTTTTAGTTTAGAATATTATTTAGATTGTTAAATTAGAATTAATTAATAGGATTAGTTTTTAGAAATAGTTTTGTTAATTAGAATTTAGATTTAATTTAGAAATAATTTAGTTCAATCTTATTTAGAGTTAGTTTAGAATTTCAATTAGTTATTAGTTGTTCATTATAATTAATTAGGGTTTATTAATTAAACTAGGATTTATTTAGTTGTTATTTAGTTAGGTTATTAGTCAGCATTTAAATTAAGCAAGAATTTATTCATTAATCAGAAAAAAAATGACAGCCCTGCCACGTGTCATCATTGTATATATACATGCATTGTTTTTCTTCAACCTTCAGCTCACGAAACCCTAGGCGCAGCCTTTACACTATTCACCATCACCTTCAACCAAAATCCCCAACCCGTTTCATCATCATCAGCCTCCTTCTCACCGCGAAAACCACCATTAATCCACTTCCATTTCCTTCATCTTCTTCACATCCCTCAACAGAAACTCAATCATCTTCATTCACCTCACAATAACATAAACCCATTCTCCACAACCCATAACGGAACTTCAACCACCCTTCTCCACTATCACCTTGAAGCCTTCATCATTCAAAACCAACTTCATCTTCTCCAAACAACCATCCAACCCACCGAACCTCCATACAAACCAAACTTCATCGTCTTTTCCTCCAACAATCCAAATCTTCAACCCGCGACACCCCCAAACATCAACTGTAAAGCAGCAACATACCCATTAAACCTCAACCCACTCATCATCTTTAACCTCTTCTTCTTCAAAACAACTACACGAAAAACCATTCTCCATCTCCAACACTAAAACTTTAACCGCAAAACCCACCGTAAATCTCTCAACCTCTTTTCCATTTTTGAAACCCATCAAACTCACCACTCAACCATTTGACGAAACCAACTACCCGAAAACCTTCCGTTAACCCGCCTGTGAAACCCCTTTTGAAACCCACTTCCTTCATCCGGTTCACCATCAACCACCTCACAAACCTCCTCTATTCACCATTTTTGAACCTTCAACCTTCAAGAAACGTAACCTATTTCCAGTTAACACTCTTCAACATCAAACCAATTGAACCCTAATCTAACACAAACAGAAGCGAAAACGAGATGGAGATTCAACAGAGCTTCGAACCGAGTGAAAACGTGAACGGAGAAAGATTGAGACTGAGAGTGAAAAAGAGAAATGGCATACTGTGGAATGTTTAGAGAAGGAGAAGACCTTTTTTCTTTATTTTTAATTTTATTTCTGACTGGACTTGGGCTTTCAAGCCCATGGAACCTTGCTTCTCATTTTCACCCCTTGTCTCTGTTTCATACCCCCCTCTGTTTTATCCTTTCAATTATTATTGTAAAATATTTGATATACTTTAGTTTTTAAGTTTTTGTTTATATTTTATAAAACAGTTTTTAGTCGGTATATATATGTATTTTTTTTTATAATTAGTTTTTATTGAAACTGTTATTATATTATTTTTCTAAGTTTTAGTTTATAATATTTTATATTCAAATTTCATTTAGAAGTTTTAGGATTTATTTTCTTTTAGAGATTATATTCTTTTTCTCATTTATCATTGAGCGTTTTATTCCACTTTTGCTCTTTTTGGTCGACGAAGTGACCTCTATCGTTTTTCTGTCAAATTCTTAATGAAAAACGATGGATCCGAGACCGACTTTCTTTCTCGTTTTCATTTTCGACAGTTTATTTCATCTTTGTTCATTTTCACCGCTTTTTGGTCGATGACGACACTTCCGTAATCTGTTACCAGTCAAATTATTAATGAATAATGTTGGATCCGAGACCACCTCTTTTCTCTCCTTATTTCTCCTTCTTTTCGATTTTATTTTGACTTTCCTAGATCGATGAAGTCTTGTATCCGTCAGCGTCGGATTTATCAAAGTCAATAACCTTCCCGATTTCAAATCTATGGAAGATGACCATTTAGGTCATTTTCTCTACTTTGGGATCGCGATAGGCTACCTTCGATTAATCGACATTATGTTTGTGATTAAGACGAGATCCCACTGTTTTTGGTCCGTGCGACACGATTCAATTGGAGAATGATCCTCAATATCATTTCTCTATCTTGTCCTTAGCACGACTATCAATCACGCCACCCCCTATAGTTTGACTTCCCTCATAAGTTGAGCTGCGACGGTTTAGCGTCACATTGGTCCCGATTCGATTTGATTAACCCTTTCGAACCGTATTTCGAAACATCATCACCAAGGATCAAAGAGGAGATTAGAAGCTTGGAAATAAAGCTTGCATGCAATTTCAAGGGTCAACGGAACCACTCTGTTCGGTAACTTTCCTTACTTCAATCTTTTAATAAACCATGATGAGTGTTGTGAGCTGTTAGCTTTAGATACGTAGGAAACGATGAGTGGGGAGCCTCTTCTTATTCATCTAGAGTGTTTAGCATATGCTCTTTGGGAAATATACGACGCATTCGCTCCTACGTCTTAGGGTTTAGCGTGTGCGTCCCGATTCAACTCCTTCTCGTTTAGGCGTTTCAGGCCTAGGATCCCCTTGTCGCTACTGCGAAAAACGAGGCTGGCAAAACAGAAGAGTCGCCATCTGTCGCTACTGCGAAAATCGGCGCCGGCTGAACAGAAGAGTCGCCACCGTGCGTTATTTATCCCAACGGAGGGAAAGGAAACGCTCGAAGTAAACCTACCGCAAAGATGGGAAAGGAATGGTCATCGCAACCAAATCCTGGATTCGGGAGTCGGTTACGCAAGGGGAAGGTATTAGCACCCCTCACGTCCGTCGTACTCGACGGGATCCACGCTTGTTTTCTGGTACGGATTTTTATTCTATCTACTCTACAGGTCAAGGGTTAAAAGAAAAGAAAATGACTCGGCAAAGTATCGCACTTTATGCCTACGTATTCCCGTCTGGAACGAGAAATCAGAGTCAACGTAGTTCGCCTACCTACGGGAAAGGAGGGGAAGGTTGCTCGCTAGGATATCACATCCTATGCCTACGTACTTTCATACAGCATGAAAGATCAGAGCAAACGTAATTCGGGCCACGTACGACACAAGTCTGTCTTGATTGTTTTTATCTCCTTCTGAAAAAGGGTTTTCCCGATTAGCAGTCCAAGCGGACAAAAATGACGTTTTGATGAGTTCACATTCTTTTACGGAAGAAGTGTCTTTTATTGTGTTTGAAGTATTTATTATGTTTTTGCTGTTTGTTTTGAGAAAGAAGAGACAGAACTCTAACCTATGGTTGCAAAGGGAATCAGACTAACCTAATGTTATCATGCATGGGTTAAGACCTAATGTCTATCATGCTCCTCTCTTGCGCAGAGAGAAACAGAGATCCTAAGGGATAAACGGAAACAGAAACAACAGATACAATAAAACAGTAAAATATGCATGAATGCAACAATACAAGCGAGGCAAGGGAGACCCACTCAACCTCGAACCTAGAAAACAACAGGCAAAAGTGAACAGAATTCACTTTCAACCTAACAGGTTAAAGGGCAAGCAATACAGTCAGAGAAATTCAAACAATACATCAAAGACTTATAAACAACAGAAACCAATAGCAAGCAGCAACCCTGCACAGCAAGCTTCAACATCTTATATCTTCAAGTCATCTTCAAAACATTTACAAGCTTCAAGCAAGCATCAGTCTTCATCTTTACAGCCTTCAAGCAAGGTCTCTATCTTCAATTTTTCAGGGTTTTTCTTCAAGTCCCAATCTCCAAGATGAGCATCAGTTAACAGGATGAATTGGATGTTAAGCAGTCAATTGCCTACCAAGGGTGGCCTACTGACTGTTAACATGATACTGACAGTTTTCTCTCACAAGTTCTATCTTTTAAATACATTCACTAATCCTTCCAAAGGAAGGAGGTGGGTATTTAAAAGATACTTTGAATCATAGAGAAAGAATGGAGGCAAACAAGGCCTTCCATGTTTGTGAATCAAGTTCCTATTCTAGAGCTCTACCTAGCTCCTAGATCCTATAACCTTCATCAGCTACAAGCAGGCTGCAATCTTCAGCAACTCTTGAACTGGGTCTTCATTCCTTTTGTCTTCAATGGCTTCATCAGCTCAGTCTTCAGCTCAAACCCAAACCCCAAGCAGGCCCAATACCCCACACAATCAAACAATAACCCTAGAAAGGGCACACCATACAATCAATCAATTACAGAAATATACTAAAAATATTACTACAATAGGGAAAATTCTACTATTTATTCTAAGGGATCTATTATGCTTACCCTCAATACCCCTATAGTCCCAGGTCCTAATTCAGTCTAAAAACCCAAAAGAAAATTATTTTGTTACACCTATGTCATATTCACAACCCTAATTGACTATCCTAATAGTTTCTAACTAAACTACCTAAAATAAAGCCCTAGAAATTATGGTACAAAACCAGGGGACACCTAATATCCATATCTAGTTGTACTAAAAAGAATGGGGTGAAAATCCTAAAGGAAGCTCCTAAACTAACTTCAACAAATGATGGCATCAACTAAAAGAATTAAACAAAGCAATTAAATGCAAAAATATACAAAAATATGAAAATGAAGTAAAATGACAATTTTATGTTTTCATATTTTTCTTGGCAAAAAATAGAAAATGCGAAAAAAAAGTCTCATTAAAAAATAATGTTTTTTTCATTTTTTATGAATTTTTGAAGATTAAGAAAATTTGGAGTGAAATTTAATATGAAAATGATGAGGGGGTGCACAAAGTAATAAAATACATGCAGAAAATTCGTTGGGCCCAGGATGGGGGTGCAACCAGCAATTGCACTGGGCCCAATTTTATTCAGAAAACATAAAAAAACAACCAAGTAGGGGGGGGGTGCAAGCAGCAGCGTATCTCCTTGTTATTCACTCTGGGCCTAATTTGGGGGGTGCTAGCAGCAATGCGTTTGGGCTTATTGCTAAGCCCGTCAGCAATTCTCAAGAAATAAGGGGTGAATTAGCGCAAAAAGGGGGGAGGCGTAAGTAATTATGCGCTGTGGGCTTGCACTGAGCCCATCTCTACAACCTAAGTCCAACGTTCAGCAACAAAAACAAGGCTTCACCACAAAATTTCGCCTACTGTTCACTAAACCTAACGAGAAACCCTTAATCATCGTTCACTCATGCTCTCTGAAATCTTCTCCCTCGTGCAAACATCCAAACTTCATATCAACAACCTAATCCATCTACGCACATGCAAATCGAACCTCTTACCAATACCTACACAAATCATTACCCAGAATTTCCTCCTAATCAAGATTGTCCTTACGCCACCTAACATTCTACTTAACCTAAATCTTCAGCTAACGATAACCAAGCTAAAAGTTCAACAGTTTTGAAAAGAACCTGAAGATGAGGACGAATCTGGAGAACTCGAGGAACGATGAAGGTGATCACGAAGAAGACTTTTGAAGGCGTACGTTCTTAAGATCCTCAGACAAAGATAGGCGCATTTCTGGCGATCCCGAAGTTATTGATTGAAGGTCTTCAAAGAAACTCGAAGGACAACGAAGAATCGGTCAAAGCGGCGACGAACTCAATGGAGGCTTGAACGTACCTGGACACGATCGAAAGCTGAAGATCCTTGACAACAAAAGATGAAGATGTGCACAATGATGAAGGTTCTTGAACGATCGTTGAACAGGCGAAGAGGATTTTCTGGAATTTCTTTGATGTTCTTGACAAAAGTTTGAATGCTTGATGGATGAATGTGGCGGAGGTTTTCTGGAACAACTGGTAAAAAAATTGAAGTTGATGATGAGTGTTTTTTTTTTACCGGAGAAGATGAAGTTGGATCGGAGGAGGTGATGGAGATTGGAGAAGAAAAATGAAGGTGATGAGTTTCTGGTATTTTCCGGTGAACTTAGGGTTTTCCGGCGATTTGGACGACGGCCGGAAGTTATTGGCGGTGGTCGGAGTTAGTTGTCACCGGGTTTGCATGGCCGGCGGGGACATTCCCGGCGGGGAGATGGTGAGGACAAGTGTCACGGTAGGTGGCAAAGGGAGTGGGGCATGTGAGACGCGTGTTGGCTACTGGTGGTAGGGGAGAGATGACGTGGGTTGATTCTGAGAGATGAGGAAGTGAGGTGGCTAAGCTGAAAATCATACACGTGTGGCTGTTTTATAGTGGACACCTGGACCTTTTGGACTTTGTTTAATGGGCCTTGTGAACTGATACGTGGATAGTAAGCCCAATGATAGACTAATGAGATGGACAAATATGGATTAGCATGAGACAATGATACTAAACGTGATGATTAAAAATGGATTAACAAATGGAAATGGATTAATATGAGAATTAACGAAAATGGAACGACCTAATAAAATTCTAATCAATTAAAACAATCAAATTAATATTCCACTCTATTAATATCTATGCTAATCTCAAATCCTATTAAAAATAAAAAGAAATCTATTTATTGAAATTCTATTAAAACTATTAAACTAAAAAATCTATTAATTTCTATATAAGAAAAACCTATTAATTCTATAAAAACTATACTATTCTATATTATTAAAAAAAGAAGAAACTATTTTTTATTTAGAAACAAGAAAATCTATTAAAGCTATTTTCTAAACCTAATAGACCATACTGACACCTAAAATTCTATTTATTATATTCTAAAAATATCTTTAAAAATCTATTTAATTCTCAAATGCAATTTAAATCTAATAAACCCTACAAAAGCAATTAAATCCTATTAAAAAGAACACGATATCGAAGCGGAACCAACGATAAAACCCGGACACCGGAAGTCCTCAAAACAACTGTAAGCTTGAAAAACACCAGGGAAGCGCACAACTTCCCAAAAATAGCCTCTAATTATCTGAATCGGTCTGAAACCTCTGATACGTGAACATATGGCTGTAAACCCTGATAAACTCACCATGATTGAGAAAATGCACTATATGCAGTATGCGAATGCGAATGCGAAAATGCGTCGAAGCATAAACCGAAAGTGGGGACCCGGTTGGTCAAATTTTAGGGTGCAACAGCTGCCCCTATTCAAACGGCTTGGACCCGACTGGTGAAACGCCCGGAGCCTTCAGACAATCGAGGTACGAGACGGTTGAATACAAAATAAACCCGGAAATTTGCCAACCGCAGAAATAAACTGCACCAC
This sequence comes from Lathyrus sativus, assembly GCA_963859935.3. NCBI lineage: Eukaryota > Viridiplantae > Streptophyta > Magnoliopsida > Fabales > Fabaceae > Lathyrus > Lathyrus sativus. The sequence goes on from OZ012738.1 coordinate 520,456,756, forward strand.
TGCTTGGGGAACATTATCTATAAATCTGATTTCAACATCATCTTGTCAATGCTGGAATGAACTTATTGACTTCACTGGGAGAAGCACTTCCGTCAACAAGACATGACCCTGCCACTGATACAGGAAAATAACACCGTCATCACTACGGGTAATAATCTGGGAAAATAACAACACCGCCATCGCTATGGGTAATACTTTGTCATTACTACAGGAAATAACTCCGCCACCACTGCGGGAAATAACTCCGTCATCACTACGGGAAAATAACTCCGTCAAGTACAGGAAATAACTCCGCCTCTGCTACGGGAAATACTTTGTCAAATACAGGAAAATAACCCCGCCTCTGCTACGGGAAATACTTTGTCAAATATAGGAAAATAACTCCGCCTCTGCTACGGGAAATACTCTGTCAAATACAGGAAAATAACTCCGCCTCTGCTACGGGAAATACTCTGTCAAATACAGGAAATAACTCCGCCTCTGCTACGGGAAATACTCTGTCAAATACAGGAAAATAACTCTGCCTCTGCTACGGGAAATACTCTGTCAAATACAGGAAATAACTCCGCCTCTGCTACGGGAAATACTCTGTCAAATACAGGAAAATAACTCCGCCTTTGCCACGGGAAATACTCTGGTATAGCTTTTCTGCCTATCTTTGCAGCAGCTAGCTCCATCAATCACATGGGTAACACAATATGAGTCTAGTCTTCCAATTTTCAGTGCTGACGTGGCAGCAAATCTGAGAAGTACTCTATTGGGGATTTTCTGAATCCACACTGCCAGACACCTATTTTAACATAGGCGGCAACTTCCAAAAATCGATTCACGAAATCTTTTGATGCTATTACAACAACCTTGAAGAAGTACTCCGCTGGAGGGGTAAGAGAAACTTAAACAGGCAACTCTATGGGGAATAATGCCACAACTGACATTATCATTACATGTCTCACGCCGAGATCTTGAATGTTTGACAATTAATTTGAGCAAGAGCTCTCTCCACCTGCAAGGGAATCAACACTAGAAACAATCGGTTAACCAACCTGGCTTATGTTTCAAAATGCATATGTTTGACAATGGCGTAATGCTCCATTCGACATGGAAATGCTACGCGTTTTTTTTTGGTAGATGCGAATATGACAATATATGCCAATGCAGATGCAAGCTCGAACTGCTGGGATACAGAAAACCGCTTCAGCAAAATAAATGCTGAAGACAACGCCAACTCTGCTGGGGATAACCGGGCGTTACAAAATTATTCCAGCAAAATAAATGCTGGAATAGCGAAGCCAACTTCGCTGAGGAATAACTGAATGCGCCAATCATGATCGGGCTTCTGCTGGAGAGTGAACGGGTATCACACGGTATTCCGACAAAATAAATGCCGGGACACATAACCAACTCTGTCGGGAAGAGTTTTAATCTTCGAGTTCCACTGGGAGGAAAGAAAACACTTGCTGAAAAAGAGAGAACTCCGCTGGGAACGAAACGACTCTCTTGAGGAAAATCAACTGTCTCCGCTGGGGGAGAGTAAACGACCCTATTGGGAGGGGAATCTCTAATGGGAAGAGTAGACTGTCTGGGTACAGCTCACAAGTTGGAAATATTAATCTTCTGAGGTTAAACCACTCTGCTCGGGATGGGGGATCCTTTTGGGGGACACCACACTGTCTGACTACAGCCTTCGATCTTGGAATCGTCAATTCTACTGAGGGTAAACGACCCTGCTGGAGAATGTCCTTCGGATAAGCTGCGACTAGCTGGGGAATCTGACCCTTCTTCCGTAAGGAACATTGTCATCTCAGAAGCGCGACCTGCGTGGGGATCGAGTCTTTCTGTTACGAGCCTCTGGTCAGTACTGCAATCTTTTGATCGTCCATTTCGTATGGTCAAGAACCCTGCAACACCACAAACGAGACTAGACAAGTCTATGCAACCAAATCTATTCAGGTTAGTGTTAGTGACATTATTTTCAGTTAATTCAAAGTTTTAGCAATTATTGGCAAGGGCCAGCGACGTTATACACTTGCTAGTTTTATTAAACCTTGGCGTTTGTCATGTACAAAACAGTAAAGAACCAGCATCAAATACTGAATAACATGTTTTATTGATTGGGCCCCTAAATGGGCGGAGTTTTGTACACGGGATGTAACTCCTGAAAAGAGGAAGCTACGCACAACAAATATACAAGTATGCACAAGAATGATAAATACAATGACAGATCAAATTTGTACACATGTCGGCAACGGGATGCAGACGAACATCACGAGCTGATCCTCCTATGACTCGCCTGACTCTAGCGTTTTTCCCGGTATTCACACTTCTTGAAGAGATTGTATCTGATAATCGACCCCTCAGGTATATTCTCCCGCATCAATGCGCACCATAGTATCAAATTCGGACCGCAGTCATTTGCTTTTCAAATCCCTAACTTTTGCGTGAACCGCCCTTTTCGGGTTTTCAGTTCACCGGGATACCCTTTTTTGCCGAAGCCGCCCAGTGTAGGTTTTCAACTTCGCGGGTGTACATTTTTTCAATTTTATCCCTAATTTTTTCCCGAACCTTTCATTCTGTTTTTGGTTCGCCAGGATGCCCCATTTCTGCCTGGACTCTCTTTTTCTGTCCAGCGGGTCAATTTCAAGCAAAGTATTTTTTAACTGCGTCTGAATTCACAGGCGACGTAAAGTCTTCACCGTCCATGGTGGACAACAACAAAGCCCCTCCTGAAAAGACTTTTCTGACAACGTATGGCCCTTCGTAGTTGGGGGTCCACTTGCCCCTGTGATCTGCCTGTGGCGGGAGAATCCTCTTTAGCACAAGGTCGCCCGTCTGAAAGCTCCGAGGATGTATCTTCTTATCATATGCTTTCTTCATTCGGCTCTGGTACAACCGACCATATGTTAGAGAAGCTAGCCTCTTCTCATCCATTAAACTTAGCTGGTTCAACCTGTCTTTCACCCATTCTGCCTTGTCTAGTTGGACATCTCGTAATACTCTCAGGGAAGGAATCTCAACTTCCAGTGGTAACACTGCTTCCATTCCGTATACCAACGAGAACGGGGTTGCCCCGGTTGATGTGCGTACCGTCATACGATAACCGTGCAAAGCGAAAGGTAGCATCTCATGCCAGTCCTTATAGGTCACCACCATCTTCTGAACAATCTTCTTTATGTTTTTATTGGCCGCTTCGACAACGCCATTCATCTTGGGTCGGTAAGGGGAAGAGTTGTGATGCTCGATCTTAAAACTCTGACACAGCTCCTTCATCATTTTGTTGTTCAGGTTTGAACCGTTGTCGGTAATTATCCGCTCGGGGATTCCATATCTGCAAATGATATCTCTCTTGATAAACCTGGCTACCACCTGCTTGGTCATATTCGCATAGGATGCCGCTTCAACCCATTTGGTAAAATAATCAATTGCTACCAAGATGAACCGATGTCCGTTAGATGCCGTCGGCTCGATCTTTCCAATCATATCGATTCCCCACATTGAGAATGGCCACGGTGATGACATCACATTCAGAGGACTCGGAGGCACATGGATTTTATCCGCATAGATCTGGCACTTATGACACCTCTTCGCAAACTTGAAACAATCAGTTTCCATAGTCAGCCAGTAATAACCTGCCCGCAGCAGCTTCCTTGTCATAGCATGCCCACCAGCATGCGTACCAAATGTACCCTCATGTATTTCCTCCATGAGCAGCTTCTCCTCTTTCTCGTCTACACAACGTAGTAGCACCAAGTCGTGATTTCTCTTGTATAAGACACCGTCCGAATTCAGATAGAAATTACCCGCCAATCTCCTGAGAGTTTTCTGATTGTGACTGGATGCCCCAGTCGGATACTCTTTGCTTTTCAGGAAATTGAGGATATCAAAATACCAGGGTTTATCATCAGATGCCTCGTCAATGGCAAATACGAAGGCGGTTCTGTCAAGCCGAGAGATAACAATTCTGGGAGCCTCATTCCAGAAATTGACTTTATACATGGAAGACAATGTGACCAGGGCGTCAGCCATTTGATTTTCCGCTCGCGGCACATGATGTAACTCAACCTTGTCAAAGAAAGGTAACAACCTCCTCGCGTAATTCATGTATGGTATCAAATTAGGTTGACGTGTCTCCCATTCTCCTTTTATTTGATTCACCACCAGAACCGAGTCTCCGTATACATCCATATTTTTGATTCACAAATCAATGGCTTCTTCAAGCCCCATGATACAAGCTTCGTATTCGGCTTCATTATTGGTAATCGGAAAAGTCAATCGAGCAGTAAACGGTATGTGCGACCCGTGTGGAGTAGTGATGATTGCCCCTATCCCGCTACCGTAGGAGTTTACAGCTCCGTCAAAGATCAACTGCCATTTGGAACCCAATTCTGGTCCTTTGTCCGGCAACGGTTCTTCACAATCTTTCATCTTCAGGTACATGATATCCTCGTCAGGAAAATCAAACCTCATCGATTGGTTGTCCTCAATAGGCTGCTCTGCCAAGTACTCAGACAATACATTCCCCTTTATAGCCTTCTGCGAGACATACTGGATGTCGTATTCGGTTAAAACCATCTGCCAACAGGAAATTCTCCCCGATAATGCCTGCTTTTCAAATACATATTTGATAGGATCCATCTTCGAGATGAGCATGGTTGTGTGGTTCAGCATGTATTGCCTCAAACGCTTGGCGGCCCAGGCTAGCGCGCAACAAGTTTTTTCGAGCATTGAATATCGAGATTCACATTCAGTAAACTTCGTACTCAAGTAGTATATTGCATGCTCTTTCCTTCCTGTCTCGTCGTGTTGACCGAGAACACAACCCATACTTCCCTCAAGAACTGTCAAATACATAATCAAGGGTCTCCCTGCCACTGGAGGTATCAAAATAGGAGGCTCTTGCAAATACTGTTTTATTTTATCGAACGCCTTTTGACAATTTTCATTCCATGTTACAGCCTGGTCTTTTTTCAACAGCTTGAATAATGGCTCACACGTAGCTGTCAGGTGAGATATGAACCGAGCGATGTAGTTCAACCTCCCTAAAAACCCACGTACTTCTTTTTCTGTTCTAGGCGTCGACATCTCTTGTATTGCTTTTATTTTTGCAGGATCAACCTCTATTCCTTTTTCGCTCACGATAAACCCCAGCAGTTTACCCGATCTCACCCCGAAGGTGCACTTGTTAGGGTTCAGTCTCAGCCTGAACTTCCTAAGCCTTTTGAATAGCTTCAGCAGATTCACCAAATGCTCTTCCTCCGTCTGGGATTTGGCGATCATATCGTCGACATAAACCTCGATCTCTTTATGCATCATGTCATGAAAAAGAGTCGTCATTGCACGCTGATACGTTGCCCCAGCATTCTTTAATCCAAAGGGCATCACTTTGTAACAAAATGTTCCCCAAGGCGTTATGAAAGTAGTCTTCTCCATGTCTTATGCCGCCATTTTAATCTGATTATAGCCCGAGAAGCCATCCATGAAGGAGAATACGGAGAATTGAGCAGTGTTGTCAACCAGCACATCGATGTGAGGAAGCGGAAAATCATCTTTCGGGCTCGCTTTGTTCAGATCACGATAATCTACACACATTCTCACTTTACCGTCTTTCTTTGGCACTGGTACAATATTAGCGACCCATGAGGGATATTTTGTAACAGCTAGGAAACCAGCATCCCACTGCTTTTGAACCTCCTCCTTAATTTTCACTGCCATATCGGGTCTAGTTCTGCGAAGCTTCTGCTTGACCGGCGGGCATTCTTCTCTTAGCGGCAGACGGTGCACCACCATATCCGTATCCAGCCCGGGCATGTCTTCATACGACCAAGCGAACACATCACTGTATTCTCTGAGCATTTCAACCAGTCTTCGCTTGACGTCGCTCTGCAGCGCGGCTCCTATACGGATGTTCTTTTCAACCCCTTCCAACCCCAGGTTAATAATTTCAATGACCTCCTCATGAGGCAGAATGACTCGTTCTTCTTGCTTTACCAACCAAGACAACTCTTCGGGAACGTCGCCATCTTCAACAATCTCTTCTTCGGCCTGAAATACCGGGTGCTCAAAGTCGAAATGAGTCATAGGCGACTCAATGATGTCATCTGAAAGTATTATCCTGCAAAAGGAATGGTTAAATGCTTCAAAATGCGTATAAAGCGAATAACCACGTTGCCATTTTATTGTAAAACACAAAGACAGGAAAAACAGAGATCGCAATATTTGTACATGAAAAAACGCCTTTTATTTAATGATTAAACAACGCAATGTACATAACAGCACGACCCTAAGCAAAATCACGATTCCCCGGGTGAGACACCGGATTGTTCAACAATTAAGAAAACAAAGTATTACTGTTTGGTAGTCACAGGAACAATCTCCTGAATAGACCAATTGCATAATCCCTGTCCTGGCATGCTCGGCTGAATCCAGGCGTCCATGTCGCAATCACTGTCTCCTTCTTCAAAATCTGAAACAGCGTTGATGGCCTCGTGATGCACTCCACTAGCTGTGATTGTTATCGGTCCTTTGAAACGGGGTGCCCCTGCAGCAGGCGTTGATGACGACGGTTGATATCCCAGCCCAAATCTGTCCATCTTCACGGGAATATCCAGAACCTTGCCCCAGCCTTTTACCTCGCCAGTCTCCACTAGAGCCTGAGCCTCCTTGTATGACGAGACGGCTACCTCTGACGCTTTACTCGGCCCTGGAACTTTGTCTTTGATGCGCAACCCTTCAAAGGCTTGACAGGGTGTTTCATGAATCTCGCCGTCGACTTCTACATACTTGAATGATGACAGATGGCTAACCAATATATCTTCTTCTCCACAGACCGTGACCACACTGTCCCCTACCATGTATTTCAGCTTTTGGTGCAAGGTAGATGTGACTGCCCCAACACCATGGATCCAGGGTCGTCCGAGAAGGCAGCTGTATGCGGGTTGTATGTCCATAATGTAAAATTCAGTTTCGAAAACCTCCGGCCCCACCTGTAGAGGTAACGTTATGGATCCAAAGACTGTTCTTCATGTACCATCAAATGCCATGACCACCAAGTCACTAGGCGTACAAATGATTCCCCTGACGTCCAATTTCATCATTTCTTTCTTCGGCAGCACGTTTAAGGAAGATCCGGTATCTACCAGTACATGGGACATGACTAAGCCCCTACACTCAACTGAGACGTGCAACGCCATGTTATGCTCTCTCCCTTTCGGGGTCAAATCAAAGTCTGTAAATCCCAAGCTATGACCTGCGTTCACATGTGCCAACACCCCCTCCAGCTGATTCACAGAAACATCTTGGGGTACGAAGGAAGTATCCAGAACTTTCAACAATGCATTTCTATGAGCTTCGGAACATAATAGCAACGACAGTATGGATATATTCGATGGCGTCTGTTGAAGGTGCTCAACACTCTTATAATCACTCTTACGAATAAGGCGCATAAACTCTTCTACATCCTTCAACGACGTTTCCTTTTCACTCTTCTGCACAGGGACATCCTCATTCATCTTTCCCTTTCCTTTCGCTAGTCGTTCAGCCTCTACCTCAGGCGATATAAAGATTCTCCCATTTCTCGTCATCCCTCCGGTACCGACGACATTGTCTACAACCTCAACTGGTTGTTTATTAATATCAATTTTCACCCCATCACAGTATGCTTCCAACCCATAGGTCCAGGGTACTGCCTTAGTGCTCTCATAAGGGATTGGTCCTGCCTTGGTGATAGTGATCGGCGGTCGCCTGGCTGGCGCCGTTATAGTTATTGTTTTTCGGGGGATTGTCACTGTAGCTACGTTACTTTGCTCATCCGCTGATAACTCTGCAGGCTCTTCAACTGCCGTTCTGTCGAATTGTAATGTGCCTCCATCTATCAAGGTCTGGATACCCTTCTTCAATTCAGCACAACCCCCAGCTTGGGTCCAACACTCTAAACAATACTCATCGCAGCCCGGATACACACCTCCTTTCAATAATCTGCTCTTTATTTCACACAACGGTGTCTTGAGGTCATCAACATTCATAATCAAGTTCAAACCCTCCTCAGTTAAAATAGCATTTGCCCCATGGTTGGGCATGGGGTTTTGTACTATGTTCGGACCCGCTTGTCCAAAATTGATAGCCTTGCTATCCAACAGATCCTGTACCACATGCTTGAACGCGTGGCAACTTTCTATGTCGTGGCCAGGAGCCCCGGAGTGGAATTCACAGTGCTTGCTTGCGTCAAAGCCGTACGGAGGAGTGCCTGTTACTGGCGCCATAGTCCTCTTTTCCACCAAGTTCAAACCCAGTAACGTCTGTAGCAATTCTGCATACGTTGAAGGAGGCGTTTCAAACACCCTCCTTGGTCTGCCCCCTGAATTCTGCGCTGGGCAGGATGTACCCCCTGTTGTGGCTGCTATTGCTGTTGTTGTATTGGTTGTTGCTGAAATGGAATGGTGACACTTGCCACCTGCTGCGGCTGATTGTACTGGTTTCGACCTCTGCCCCGGCCTCGGCCTCGGCCCCCAAACACTGCACTTGCATCACCTTGACGGCGCCCACCGAAAGCCCTTCTGTTACTGCCAGCTGAAGTGGATTCCTCAGCTTGGAATCTTCCCAGTTTAATATTGCTTTCAATTTTCTCCCCCATCAGGATTAAGTCCGAGAAACTGCCCAAAGAAGTATGAAACAGCTTGTCATAAAACATACCGGTAAATGTTCCTATGAACATATCATTCATTTCTTTGTCATCCAAAGGAGGATGAACTCGTGCAGCCATGTCGCGCCATCTCTGCGCGTATTCTTTGAAGCTCTCATCCTTCTTCTGGGACAACCCCTGCAATTGGACCCGGTTGGGTGCCAAGTCACTGTTGTACTTATAATGAGCCACAAATGCTTCAGCCAACTGCTTCCATGTCTTTATCTGAGTTGGCTCCAACCCCATGTACCATTCAAGGGAAGGACCAGACAAGCTGTCTTGAAAGAAATGCATCAGCATCCTCTCATCGTTTGAATACGCCGACATCCTTCTGTAGTATGATCGCACATGCACCTTTGGACAGGTATCCCCCTTATATTTGTCGAACGTGGGAGCTTTGAATTTTAGTGGTACCCTCAGACCAGGCACCAGACCCATTATGGTCATATCTAAACCAACAGCGCTCTGATTCACGACGCCTTTCATCTGCTCCTCGAGCATCTTGATTCTCTGAGAATCATCCATAGGACCTTCAAAACCTCCACCCGAGAAAGCATCCTCTTGCTGATCTTCTAGCCAATTCCCATTTCCGTATCCATCGTACCTGTTGTTACGGCCAAATCTAGTCTGATTCATTACAGGGCCCCCGCCCCCTGTTACCATACCCCGAAGCGACTCCGGCAGGTCCAAAAGACATTATCCCAGCACCATTCCCATTACCGAATCCGCCATAACCCTGATTAGTCATACCAAATCCGTCCTGTCCGAAGCCTTGAGCGTTGAAGCCGTACTTCCCAGCATGATCAAACCCCTAGTCATTAAAGCCAAATCCGTTGTTACCGAAGCCATTACCTCCTATATTATCACCACCCAGATTGACATCTCCGAACCCAACGTTGTTGACGACAGTCTCGTTACCGATTCCTGCGTTACCATTCCCGGCGGCCGCGCCGTTGTTCACATTGACAGCAGGTATGTTTACCACAGGTGGAGCTACTGGTGTAGGAGTACCATCCCCGTGAATAGTGTCAACTCGCACAGAATTATGATCTTCGTTTCCGTGCCCAGCGTTTCTCGTCAGCAAAGGTTGCACCAAAGCTTGCAAGTTCTCCTGGCCTTTCACAATGGTCTCCATTGTCTGCATGAATAGCGCCAGCTTCTCACGCATGTCCTTCATTTCATTATGCATCTGATCCATAACTCTTCTGCAGTTGGTACGAGTGGAGTATCGGTGCGGGCGTTGACTTTCAATCCTGAAAAGACCTGTACGGTGCAGGAAGTGAGATACAGTTCAATAATCACCTGTAATGCAATATGAATGCGAATGCAATGCAATATGTGTCTGTGCATTAGGGAATATCATTCCCCGATTCTAGTGCGAATGTGTCAGTGTGGTGACAGTGATAGCGATATGAAGTTCGGAGCCGAATCATAGAAAACACCTCATATATTGCAGAGAAATCCATCAAGTCAGGAATACAATATCAATAAGTGTATAATAAGAAGGCATGACCTCAACCAACAATCCTGGTGATGGTCAGCGCAATGCAAATAAAGCATACACATTAATACATGAAATAGTCAAGTGCTCCCATATGTCTGATACTCCTCTAATAACCTTTTAGTATCTGGATGACTTGGTCGGGTAAGCAGACCCTCAACAAGTAGATCTCTTCGCTGGAGAACACGTCGTAAATCACCAGCAGATTCCTCCCATGCCCCTTCTCCGAAGCGATCCTCTAACTTCCGTTTCTGAGCTACAGCCTCTTTCTTGCCTGCGATGGCCTTGTTCAATGCATTCTGAAGACTATATCTTGACATCCCCTCCTCTTCATACTTTTTAGTGCTAGCCTTCAACTGTTCTTCGAGTTCAGAAATTTGCTGCTTCAATCTGTCTTCCCTCTTTTTGTTGTTGGTTAGCGTAGCATTCCACGTTTTGTTACAAGAAGAGATTTCCCGGTGAGCGGCATCGAGTGCTTTCTTCTTGGACTCCAACATATCATGAGAGCTTCTGAATTCTTTCCCCAGGCATTCACGCTTCTTTTTCTCTTCGGTCAGTTCAGCACCTAGCCTGTTTACTAACTCAGTCTGCTGCTGAAAAGAATGCACAGCCTTGTTCTTCTCACCACGCATCTGAGCCAGTTCCTTTTCTAACTCTTCATTAGCCAACAACAAGGCTTCCTTCTCTTTTACAACTCGCTCGTAGACCTCCATAGTAACAGTGGTTGGTTCCTTCACTGGAATATGAACAGGGACTGGTGCAGCCGGAAATGGCATTAGCAACTGCTTTGCTCTCTCTTGTATCCAAACTTTGTATGGTACATAAGCCTGACAATCATTCTTCCCCAACAGTGGCTTCCCTCTTCTGTTGATACGCATCCAAGCGTGCTGAAGCTTGGCTAGTAATTCTCCATTCAAATCACCGGTGAAGTACAGAGATTCCTGTACTTCTTCCTCCCTAGGTGGGTTCTTCAATGCGTATCCAAATTGGCGAACAAACAGCGATGGATTATAATTGATGCACCCTTTTCTTCCTATCAAAGGAACATTAGGATATCCGACGCAGCTGAAAATAAGCTCAGACCCCAGCAAGTCTCGGTCAAACCACTCAATGTCTTCAGAAGATAGTCTCATCAGGCGCTCTGGCTAGTCGGCTATAGTTGCACCATCTACAAAAGGTCCCTTCAGGGGGAAATGGCTCTTAAACCACATATTCAACAACGGCGCACAACAGTAAACAGTCTTTCCTCTTCTATTTTCATTTTTGTAGTGCAATGAATGATAGAGATCTCCAATCAACGTGGGTACAGGGTTGCCAGCAGCAAACAGATGAAAGACGTCAAAGTCCACAAAGTTGGGTAAATTGGGAAACAACACTATTCCGTAGATGCACAGAGCCAAAATAGCATTAAAGACTATCCAGCCTCCGCTCTTAGCATATTCTTGGGCTTTACCAACCAGAAAACCGAGGGAGAAACCTGGAACCCCGAGCCAAGAAGTCACTAATAGTTCAGAAGCGCTCATGTGTAAGGCCTTAGCTAAGTCCTCCAGCTTGGGCTTAGCGTCATGATGGATGAAAGGAACCTTATTTTGCACCGGCAGCTCGATAAACTCTGCGTACTCTTCCATGGTAGGCCCCAAAATAAAGTCAGCAAATGTGAAACATCTCAAGGCAGGGTCATAGAATTGCATCAATGCATACAGCCCATTCAGCTCAACAGCAGTTGGCTTGCAAACCAGTCTCAACAGTCTTCCATAACTCATTCTGAAACTTCTCCTAACCTCCTCATCAGCAAGGGAAATCAGACCAAGTAGGGGAGTAACGTCAGGTGTAGGTAACTTGTACGCAACTGTCCTTCTCAAACCAGCCATGATCAGCAATCAGAAGTCCGGACACTAGAATCAGGGAATATGCAAATGCACCTGCAGCACAGAGACACGTTAATGAAATGCACATGATAATGGTTATGCGAACAATGCAATGCAAATAGATGCAACAGGGACCAAATGCCATGGCTGAGAAGCCTGAACCATATCATAAGTCTCAGATAGACTATCCAGAATTCCTCAAACCCTGGTCTTAGACAGACCCAATACAAAGCTTCAACTCTGGTCTCTGATAGACCCCATAACATAACTCCAACTGGTCTCTGATAGACCCCTCAACTGTCCATAAATACCCTGAATCTCAAATCAAGAAACAAACCGGTATCTGAAGGTCTAGTTACCTGCATAGCCCCAAACCCTCTCACAGGTAGGTGTCCTAATAACTAACAATGGTATGGCATCCTATGCGGTCGTCGGCGTCACAAACTTTCAGGGTTGATGATACGATTCCCAAAAGGAGTGGCATCATCAAATCCTGAAGAGGCCTCACTTAGCCAACTTCCAAATGATCGGTCCCCGAAGTCGACAATTCAACTAACCAACAACCCCTTCGACCCAAAGGGTAGAAAAAGAAGTCAACCAGAAGAACCTCGTCCGAGTGTGGATTTTGTGGGACACTAATGCAAGAAAAGTCGGCACGCGCCCACTACTTTCCACTCTAATTCTAAGTGCACTCAATCCCAGGTCCGGCTTATCTCTCAATCAAAGAACACCCGTCACACCCCAATACAGCAATAATAACAATAATATAATGCTGAAAGTAAATGATAGAAAAAATAAATCCATACAAAATCCTCGACGGGAAAACAAGCGCTAGGATTGACTCGCTTAAGGGACGTTGGATCCCAAATGCATAAGGAACTATCGCAGTCCTTAGCAGCCAGGGGACGTTGGATCCCCAGCAGAGTCGCCAGCTGTCGCTACTGCGAAAATCGGCGCCGGCTGAACAGAAGAGGGAAAGGAAACGCTCGAAGTAAACCTACCGCAAAGATGGGAAAGGAATGGTCATCGCAACCAAATCCTGGATTCGGGAGTCGGTTACGCAAGGGGAAGGTATTAGCACCCCTCACATCCGTCGTACTCGACGGGATCCACGCTTGTTTTCTAGTACGGATTGTTATTCTATCTACTCTACAGGTCAAGGGTTAAAAGAAAAGAAAATGACTCGGCAAAGTATCGCACTTTATGCCTACGTATTCCCGTCTGGAATGAGAAATCAGAGTCAACGTAGTTCGCCTACCTACGGGAAAGGAGGGGAAGGTTGCTCGCTAGGATATCGCATCCTATGCCTACGTACTTTCATACAGCATGAAAGATCAGAGCAAACGTAGTTCGGGCCACGTACGACACAAGTCTGTCTTGATTGTTTTTATCTCCTTCTGAAAAAGGGTTTTCCCGATTAGCAGTCCAAGCGGACAAAAATGACGTTTTGATGAGTTCACATTCTTTTACGGAAGAAGTGTCTTTTATTGTGTTTGAAGTATTTATTATGTTTTTTCTGTTTGTTTTGAGAAAGAAGAGACATAACTCTAACCTATGGTTGCAAAGGGAATCAGACTAACCTAATGTTATCATGCATGGGTTAAGACCTAATGTCTATCATGCTCCTCTCTTGCGCAGAGAGAAACAGAGATCCTAAGGGATAAACGGAAACAGAAACAACAGATACAATAAAACAGTAAAATATGCATGAATGCAACAATACAAGCGAGGCAAGGGAGTCCCACTCAACCTCGAACCTAGAAAACAACAGGCAAAAGTGAACAGAATTCACTTTCAACCTAACAGGTTAAAGGGCAAGCAATACAGTCAGAGAAATTAAAACAATACATCAAAGACTTATAAACAGCAGAAACCAACAGCAAGCAGCAACCCTGCACAACAAGCTTCAACATCTTATATCTTCAAGTCGTCTTCAAAACATTTACAAGCTTCAAGCAAGCATCAATCTTCATCTTTACAGCCTTCAAGCAAGGTCTCTATCTTCAATTTTTCAGGGCTTTTCTTCAAGTCCCAATCTCCAAGATGAGCATCAGTTAATAGGATGAATTGGATGTTAAGCAGCCAGTTGCCTACCAAGGGTGGCCTACTGACTGTTAACATGATACTGACAGTTTTCTCTCACAAGTTCTATCTTTTAAATACATTCACTAATCCTTCCAAAGGAAGGAGGTGGGTATTTAAAAGAGACTTTGAATCATAGAGAAAGAATGGAGGCAAACAAGGCTTTCCATGTTTGTGAACCAAGTTCCTATTCTAGAGCTCTACCTAGCTCTTAGATCCTATAACCTTCATCAGCTACAAGCAGGCTGCAATCTTCAGCAACTCTTGAACTGGGTCTTCATTCCTTTTGTCTTCAATGGCTTCATCAGCTCAGTCTTCAGCTCAAACCCAAACCCCAAGCAGGCCCAATACCCCACACAATCAAACAATAACCCTAGAAAGGGCACACCATACAATCAATCAATTACAGAAATATACTAAAAATATTACTACAATGGGGAAAATTCTACTATTTATTCTAAGGGATCTATTATGCTTACCCTCAATACCCCTATAGTCCCAGGTCCTAATTCAGTCTAAAAACCCAAAAGAAAATTATTTTGTTACACCTATGTCATATTCACAACCCTAATTGACTATCCTAATAGTTTCTAACTAAACTACCTAAAATAAAGCCCTAGAAATTATGGTATAAAACCAGGGGACACCTAATATCCATATCTAGTTGTACTAAAAAGAATGGGGTGAAAATCCTAAAGGAAGCTCCTAAACTAACTTCAACAAATGATGGCATCAACTAAAAGAATTAAACAAAGCAATTAAATGCAAAAATATACAAAAATATGAAAATGAAGTAAAATGACAATTTTATGTTTTCATATTTTTCTTGACAAAAAATAGAAAATGTGAAAAAAAGTCTCATTAAAAAATAATGTTTTTTTTCATTTTTTATGAATTTTTGAAGATTAAGAAAATTTGGAGTGAAATTTAATATGAAAATGATGAAGGGGTGCACAAAGTAATAAAATACATGCAGAAAATTCGTTGGGCCCAGGATAGGGGTGCAACCAGCAATTGCGCTGGGCCCAATTTTATTCAGAAAACATAAAAAAACAACCAAGCAGGGGGGGGGGGGGTGCAAGCAGCAGCGTATCTCCTTGTTATTCACTCTGGGCCTAATTTGGGGGGTGCTAGCAGCAATGCGTTTGGGCTTATTGCTAAGCCCGTCAGCAATTCTCAAGAAATAAGGGGTGAATTAGCGCAAAAAGGGGGGAGGCGTAAGTAATTGTGCGCTGTGGGCTTGCACTGAGCCCATCTCTACAACCTAAGTCCAACGTTCAGCAACAAAAACAAGGCTTCACCACAAAATTTCGCCTACTGTTCACTAAACCTAACGAGAAACCCTTAATCGCCGTTCACTCATGCTCTCTGAAATCTTCTCCCTCGTGCAAACATCCAA
The DNA here is from genome assembly GCA_963859935.3 of Lathyrus sativus. Taxonomy (NCBI): domain Eukaryota; kingdom Viridiplantae; phylum Streptophyta; class Magnoliopsida; order Fabales; family Fabaceae; genus Lathyrus; species Lathyrus sativus. Next base: position 520,472,280 of record OZ012738.1, read on the forward strand.
ACTTCATATCAACAACCTAATCCATCTACGCACATGCAAATCGAACCTCTTACCAATACCTACACAAATCATTACCCACAATTTCCTCCTAATCAAGATTGTCCTTACGCCACCTAACATTCTACTTAACCTAAATCTTCAGCTAACGATAACCAAGCTAAAAGTTCAACAGTTTTGAAAAGAACCTGAAGATTAGGACGAATCTGGAGAACTTGAGGAACGATGAAGGTGATCACGAAGAAGACTTTTGAAGGCGTACGTTCTTAAGATCCTCAGACAAAGATAGGCGCGTTTCTGGCGATCCCGAAGTTATTGATTGAAGGTCTTCAAAGAAACTCGAAGGAAAACGAAGAATCGGTCAAAGCGGCGACGAACTCAATAGAGGCTTGAACGTACCTGGACACGATCGAAAGCTGAAGATCCTTGACAACAAAAGATGAAGATGTGCACAATGATGAAGGTTCTTGAACGATCGTTGAACAGGCGAAGAGGATTTTCTGGAATTTCTTTGATGTTCTTGACAAAAGTTTGAATGCTTGATGGATGAATGTGGCAGAGGTTTTCTGGAACAATTGGTAAAAAAATTGAAGTTGATGATGAGTGTTTTTTTTTTACCGGAGAAGATGAAGTTGGATCGGAGGAGGTGATGGAGATTGGAGAAGAAAAATGAAGGTGATGAGTTTCTGGTATTTTCCGGTGAACTTAGGGTTTTCCGGCGATTTGGACGGCGGCCGGAAGTTGTTGGCGGTGGCCAGAGTTAGTTGTCACCGGGTTTGCATGGCCGGCGGGGACATTCCCGGCGAGGAGATGGTGAGGACAAGTGTCACGGTAGGTGGCAGAGGGAGTGGGGCATGTGAGACGCGTGTTGGCTACTGGTGGTAGGGGAGAGATGACGTGGGTTGATTCTGAGAGATGAGGAAGTGAGGTGGCTAAGCTGAAAATCATACACGTGTGGCTGTTTTATAGTGGACACCTGGACCTTTTGGACTTTGTTTAATGGGCCTTGTGAACTGATACGTGGATAGTAAGCCCAATGATAGACTAATGAGATGGACAAATATGGATTAGCATGAGACAATGATACTAAACGTGATGATTAAAAATGGATTAACAAATGGAAATGGATTAATATGAGAATTAACGAAAATGGAACGACCTAATAAAATTCTAATCAATTAAAACAATCAAATTAATATTCCACTCTATTAATATCTATGCTAATCTCAAATCCTATTAAAAATAAAAAGAAATCTATTTATTGAAATTCTATTAAAACTATTAAACTAAAAAATCTATTAATTTCTATATAAGAAAAACCTATTAATTCTATAAAAACTATACTATTCTATATTATTAAAAAAAGAAGAAACTATTTTTTATTTAGAAACAAGAAAATCTATTAAAGCTATTTTCTAAACCTAATAGACCATACTGACACCTAAAATTCTATTTATTATATTCTAAAAATCTCTTTAAAAATCTATTTAATTCTCAAATGCAATTTAAATCTAATAAACCCTACAAAAGCAATTAAATCCTATTAAAAAGAACATGATATCGAAGCGGAACCAACGATAAAACCCGGACACCGGAAGTCCTCAAAACAACTGTAAGCTTGAAAAACACCCGGGAAGCGCACAACTTCCCAAAAATAGCCTCTGATTATTTGAATCGGTCTGAAACCTCTGATACGTGAACATATGGCTGTAAACCCCGATAAACTAACCATGATTGAGAAAATGCACTATATGCAGTATGCGAATGCGAATGCGAAAATGCGTCGAAGCATAAACCGAAAGTGGGGACCCGGTTGGTCAAATTTTAGGGTGCAACACCATCTTCCGTTATTTATCCCCCAGAACGGGAAAGAAAACGATTGGGAAAAACCTGACGAAAGGGTATAAGACAAGGTCATCGCAACCATTGTCTGGGTTCGGGAGTCGGTTACGCAAGGGGAAGGTATTAGCACCCCTCACGTCCATCGTACTCGATGGGATCCACGCTTGCTGGTTTATCTACGGGTGAAAAAACAATCTATCTACGGCTTCTAAGTCTAAACGGAAATAAATTGACTCGATAGAGCATCGCACTCTATGCCTACGTATTCCCTTGTGCAATGGGAAAGTCAGAGTCATCGTAGTTCGAGAAACTATGGGGAATTCGGGCTCGCCGAGATATCGTATCTCGTGCCTACGTACTTTCACACGGCGTGAAAGATCAGAGCTCACGTAGTTCAGGCTAACTATGGTTAGACAGGGTATTCTCGATCACACAGGGGTGAGAGAAGGGATTGACGATACTAGCGTACGCATTCTAGTAGTTAGGTGTTTGCTGCTCGCTTGACAGAGACTTAGGCGTTACCTGTTTGCGGTAGAATGAACGTAGTATGTCGGGTTTGAAAGGTATGGGAACCTACGGGTTCTAGAACTACGGTCTGGTCTCGATTGCGCTCGGGCAAGAGAAAGGGAACATCAGTCGTCAGCGGGAAAGTCTCGATCGCACGGCAGCGAGAGAACATAGAGGTTAATTGTTAGTGTGCTCGCTAGGATATCGCATCCTATGCCTACATATTCTCGTCTGGTACGAGAAATCAGAGCAGCTGTAGTTCAGCCAACTACAGCAAAACAGGGGAAAGGGTAAAGGTAAAAGGAAGGGAGGGAGGGAGCTAGGATATCGCATCCTATGCCTACGTACTCTTGTCTGGTACGAGAGGTCAGAGCAAACGTAGTTCGGCGGGAAAACGAGTCTCAATTGCACAGGGGCAAGAGAAGGGGTCTCAATCTCCTGAATGCGAGAGAAAAAGGGTTTCGATCGCCATGGGGCGAGAACAAAGAGGAAGCATGCTTACGCCTAAACGGGAAGGAACTCGGGACACACACGCACGAACCTAATACGTAGGAGTGAATGCGTCGCATGTCACCTAAAGGGTACCATACTAGACATCCTAGACGATTGAGAAGAAACTCCTCAACTGTCATTTCCTACGTATCTAATGATACAGCTCACAACACTTGACGGTTGCCTGAAGACTTGAATAAGATGATGTTGAACGAAGCGGCTCCGTTGGCTCCTGACATGCGTGCAAGCTCCATTCCAATCTTCTCCTCTCTGGATCCTTGATGAGAACGCTCGAATCAGGACCAATGTAACGCTTAGACCGTCATGGTTCGACTTATACGAGAAATCGAACTCTCAGAGGTAGCATATTGATGTCCGTGTCAAAGACAAGATAGAGAAATAATATCGGGAATCATTCTCCAATTGAATCATGTCACACGGCCAGCCAAAAATAGAATCGGAGACAAAATCGGATAAGAAACGAAAATAGGAGAGAAAATAGGAGAAAAATCCACTAACAAACGGAAATAAAAATCTACTCCTAAAATTAACAATTAAATTCTACTTGAAAAATATTCTAAAGAAATATTAAAAGAAATTGTATAAGAAAAATAGCATGGAAAATCTATCCTAAAGTACTATAATATTCTATAAAGAAATAGAGAAAAACTATATTAAATCTATCTCCTAATCTATGGTAAACAATATACTATAATATTCTAAACTATGAACTATAAAAATAATCTCCTAAAAGAAAATAGGAAAATGAAACTAAACTATTACAAGCACATCTCGAATACAAGAAAATTAAATTGCAAAGGGGAGGGGGTACAATCTGCAAAACTAGGGAAAAGCAGAAAAAAAACAGCCACTGGGCTTTAAGCCCACAATACAAAAAAATAACACACACAAAAAAAAACTAAGGGCCCAGGGGGTGCGTTCAGGCAAACCGGGTGCAGGCAGAAAGAACCAAACGCTTGGGCCCAGCCCAATATCATGATAACAAAAATCAGCACAGGGGGGGAAAGAAAAAACGGGAGGTGTACGGATTAGAAACGTTCATTGGGCTAAAGGCCCATCAATTCACTCCCAGGGTCCACGGACCTTTCCTCTCCTCCCTCACTTCTCCTCAGTCCAAATTCTGAAACCCTAACTTCTCTTCTCCCTAACCTCACCGCCGTCGGCGCTCTTCCCGCCTCTCCCTCTCAATCTCAAATTTCTTTCTGTCTCACACCTCTCTCCTAACTCACCGCCTAACATAAAACGCATAAAATCCGCGAAGTACTCGTTGACGGATCGCTCATGGTGGATGGAGGTTTGAGTGAAGCTTATGGAGATCTTGTTCTTGTTTCAAATCTGAGGATATTGAGGTTCTGTTCTTGGTGACGATCTAGAAATGATGGGCAAACGCGCATGAACGGGCGAAGAACACATGAACATGAAGAACCTGATGAAGGTTGAAGAAGTTTCTGGGCGCTTGATGAACGCCGATGAAGATTCTTGAAATAATGGATGAACACGTTTGAGGTTGTTACGAGTCTTGAAGATGAACATTGATGAAGATCCAGATCTGGATCGTTGATGAACAGAAGAAGAGATTCTTTGAAGTTGTGGAGGATTTCTGGATTGTTCTTGGAGGTGAGCGATGAACACGCTTGATGTTCTTGATCTGGATGTGGCAAAAACGATGAATCTAGGGAATAACGTTGAATCTGGGATGAGGTTCTTGTGTGTTTCTGGGGATTTCTGATGAGAAACTGGAGGAAGATGATGAAGTTCATGCGCGATCTGGGGAAAAGATGAAGAATATTGATGAAGAACTTGATGAACACGTTGAATGTTCATGGCGGAGAAGAGAAAGATCTGGAGAACTTGCGAAGAACTCGATGATGTTGTTGAGGATCTGTGGAAGTTGATCGGAGAATGATGAATGTAGGATGAAGATGATGAATCGGATGAAATTTCATTGTTGATTTGGTGATCAAGATTTTTGAAGATCCGGTGAAGAGTGGATGAAGATGACGAAATTGATGAAGTTTTGGGAGGATTGGTGAGTTCCGGTGACGGTTACCGGTGGAAAACGCAGTTTCTGGCGATAGTTGCAAACTCCGGAGACTGTTGCGGTGGTCCCTGCGGCGGCTGCATGGCCGGCGGCGAGGTTGAGATGGTGACGGAGGATGAGACACGTGGGGCCATGCAGAGAGAGAGGGACAAGTGGCGTGGTGATGTGTCATGCAGTGAATGAGGTGGTGGCCAGAGAATGCCATGCGTGGGTGCTCTCTTATACTGCCAAGTGTCATGCAGAAACGAGTTGGGCCCCAGACAAATGTACATCTGGCCCACTACTGGACAAAACTGATTAACTTGATTAATTCACTCACTTAAGACTAATGATGGTTAACATGATGATTAACAGACTCACTTAAGGCTAAATAACTGTACCTAATGATTACCAAATTAAAACTCAATTAAATGTAAAACGGAAATTAATTCTAAGTAATTAAAAACCACTAATCAATTCTCCTAATTAATCTTAATTAAAAAATGAGTAAAATCTAATTAATCTCTATTAATTCTAAAAAGAAATTAAACCCCAATTAACCCTATTAATTCCTAACTCTATTAAAAATAGAAAAAAGAGTTAACTAAACCTATTAAAACTATGTGAATCTATTTAATGTCTAGAAACAAATATCTATTTAAAACTATTTAAAAAGAATTATCTATTAATATCTATAAAATCTAAAAAAAAACAATTAACATATAAAATATATTTAAAAATTCTAGAGAAACAATTAAAACCCAATTAAAATTCTAGAAATTAGGAGAAAACTCTAAAAATGCAAGAAAGGTCAATTAAATCGATTAAAAAAAAGATGCGCAAACACAGCGAAATAAACGGTAAAAACCGGATACCGAAATGTCCTCAAAAAACAACAGCGAGAGCTGAAAACATCGGGACGAGCACAAATTCTCAAAACGACTCATTCGAACTGGCCTGAAATGCCTGAAGCATCAGGAGAGGCTGTAATCCCGATAAAATCAATCTGACTGCAAAAATGCGATGTATGCGGTATGTATATGCAGAATGCAAAATGAGTCGAAACATAAGCCAAATGCGATAATTGGTTGGTCAAATTTTGGGGTGCAACAGCTGCTCCTATTCAAATGGCTTGGACCTGAAGGGTTGAGAAGCGAACGACTCTCAAACATTCAAAGGTAGAAGACGGTTGAATACAAAAGAAACCCAGAAATTTGCCAACCTGCAGAAATAAACTGCAAAACTGCTTGGGGAACAAATATCCAGAAAACCGAATTCAGTTGTCACGACAACAAACTGATCAATCATCTGACAAAAAACTGACTTTAGCACTAGTTATCTGCGTGACGCCACAGGTAACAAACCCGAAGGTTGGATCAACATGCACTTGATCCTCTCACACCATCTAATGATAGACAAGAAGAAAAACAATCTTGATCTCGTATCGTCTAATGATAGACGAGAGGAAAATTCTATTCAAATCTCGCATCGTTTAATGATAGACGAGAGGAAAGTCATAATCAAATCCCGCATCGTCTAATGATAGACGAGAGGAAAACCTTGTCCGAAGAGCCACATCGTCAGTGAGAACTAGCGGAAGGAAAACCATAAAACCTCAACACTACCCATCAAATTTCAGAATCCTTTCGTCTACAGGAATTGATGGAAAGAACAATATCCTCAAAGGGGCCACATCATCAATAAGGATTGACAGGAAGAAAACCACCTTCAAATAGCCATGTCGTCAATAAGAATCAACAACTAGGAAAACCGAACATTCTTCAAAGAGCTTCGACGTTAATAAGAATCAACAGTCAGAAAAAACCCCTCTTGAAATGTCATCTCATCCGATAAACAGAAAGAAAGCCAATATCTGAAAGATCGCCTTGAAACCTCTCGACGTCTAAAGATAGACAGAGAGAAACCATACTCAAACTCACAACGTCTACAGATAGACGGAGAAAAATCATAATCGAACTCATGACGTCTAAAGATAGACAGAGAAAGTTCATAATCGAACTCATGACGTCTAAAGATAGATGGAGAAAAATCATAATCGAACTCATGACGTCTAAAGATAGACGGAGAAAATTCCTGCTGGGGGAAATACATCGTCAATAGGAATTGACGGGAAGAACAGTCTGTCTTTATCAGATGATCGATAGACAAAGCATAACCGTCGTATGATCTGAGAATCAAATACCAAAGAACTGTCTGATCAAAGCTGCTGAATAAATGCCCCTGAACCGATTACAGAGTACTTCATGTTACCACGTAAGGCTGATAGAAACTGGCTTATGCTTCGTATGCATATGCGTATGTTTGAATTTTTCTATGGCGTAAATGCTCCATATAAGATGGAATGCTACGCATTTGACGATGAAATGCAAATATGATGCAAATATGATGATATATGCAGGATGTAAATGCAGGCTCAGGCTGCGGGAGAAAAGTTGTACACAGAAGAACCATTCCAGCAAAATAAATGCTGGAAAGGTGAAGCCAACTCCGCTGATGGAGAAACTGGATACGGAACCACTTCAGCAAAATAAATGCTAAAGACAAAGCCAACTCCGCTGGGGAATAACAGAATGTGCCAAGTATGATAGGACTTCCCTGGGAATAGCTTACACGTGCCAATGACCGTTGGACTTTTGCTGGGGAAAACAGACGGAGTCTTCCTACATACCAATGAAGCTTGGATTTTGAAACTGATGCGCCAACACGGATGGGCCTCATAGTGATTGCCAATATGGATTGGGCTTTAGGAATGACTCGCCAATGAGAATTGGGCTTCCTGAAAATTGCCAATAAGGATTGGGCTCTTGGGCTATCCATGATGGGTCAGGTACCACTGGCGCTGGAAAACATCCTGTCTGAATTCACAGTTTCTGATTGAAGGGTCAAGGACGGTAACACGACTTCTCGACATTCATATCACACTTGAAGATCGGCTGAACCTGCTCGAGTAGCTCTGATTAGCTCTGATGACACGGAGAGGAACAATTCCTTCGCTTCTGATATTGCCCCAGCCTGTGGGATCTCTATAGGGATATTCCTCGAATGGAAATCTAAAATTTTGTACCCTGATGGTCGGACACGAACTGCCCTAGCACTCTGTACTTAGGAGAGATGCTTCAGATCAAACGCCCCTCGAACGAGAAACAACTTTGGCGCTTTTCTCAGAGTGGCCTGCCCCTGTCTGCGACGACTCTGCCCCTGATAGGCTGATCTGCAGGGAGATACACTGGTTTCCTCAAGAGATTCACCAAATCTCGACCTGACTGTTTCAAAATAACTGACTTCGGATGGCTGACCTCACTAGGGATTATAGCTTGCCCCAGTTCACGGAGTATTCGGGCGTTCTGCATTCGATCATGATCAGACTTTCCACTGTAGGAAACTCTCCTGCTGTCAAGCACTTACCCGCAAGTAAAATCAATTGTTCTGCACAAAAGATATCTTAATGCAATGCACATGACAATGTTGACATCCAATCTGTTCACTGGAAAAGGAAAAAACAGTTTATGGCATGTAATGCACAAATCATTAATCAGAATATCAACATCAACATGGTAAGAAGAACCCTTTTAGGAGTCAGCTTCGACGCGATCTTTACCGATGTATGCCTTCGAAACAAACCTGCTTCAATTAGGACTTTTTAAGGTTGTAACGTGGTTAGGTTCACGGTTTTGAAAGAAAGGATAAAGGCTCAAAATTTATTTTCACCCACCCATTCACCTTGATGTTCTCCAATCCTACGTTTAGCTCATTCGACCTTAGCGCTCACTTCTCAAAAGTTGAAGGATAGGAGTGATAGTTCGAGAAACCATGAATTTTTGGAGTGACAGCCACTCACTTTTCGTTTTTGACACTTGGGGTCACACGACTCGTATTTTGTTCGAGGATTTTTCTTTTGTGATCCTTTTCATTTTTTCTTTCTAGTTTTTCGCTTTCCCTAATTTTTGCCTGGACTGGCTCCTTTGAGCTTCTTTTGATTATTAAGTCCAACGGGATGCCCTCTTTTTTGCCTAAGTCATTTGCTTTCAAGTTTTGGCTTAGCGGGCATTTGATTCTTTTTGCTTTCTCTTTTTTTTCGAACAAGTCGTGTGACACTGGTTGTCTGACTCATTGGGGCATAATGTGACTGCTTCACTCCTACCGTTTAACCACTGTGGTTTTTTTTGGCACGACCTCTAGAGGTGTGATTGATCCTCGAACGGACACTCCCTTCTGCAATTTGGACGCTCGGTCAAATTAGCTAACACCTACCCTGCCCCGGGTTAAGATTGAGGGTTTTTTTCGTTTTCCGAAAGAAACTCCTACTACTATGCTCAAAGGGGTTAACAAGGGATTATCTTTCTTATAACTCCGGTGTTTAGGATTTGAAACAATGCCTGTACATCATCAGCAGGTTTTATTTTCAAAGGCATACAATCGGAAGCTTGCGCGTCTTTAAACTTCGTCATCCTCCCCAGATTCTGCTTAACCAAGCGTTGGACATCTGTAAAAACATTATTAGTGAACACGAATGGACTGAATCAAAACATGTATATTCATTTCATTATCCATATCAATTGAAGACAATACAAGTTTTACAAATGCAATTTGCACTTTAACAGAAAAGAAAATACAAATGCAAAGAACTGACATGATAAAACACAGATTGCCAGTTGCTGAAAACCGAGCTGTTCGAACTTGATTTGCTGCTGAGCCAGCCCTCTTCAGAATTACTCGTCGAAGTCATCCTGATACTCTTCCGAACATCCGCTATCAGTGAACTCTCCCATAACCTGAACTGATTCACCCACTTGGCTGGATAAAGGAAGGTCGACACCATGAGGCGTGACAAATATCCTGTTAGAGTCTAGCAAGGATTGAATCTGGATTCGAAGCACCTTACAGTCATCGGTTGAATGCCCTTGTGCCCCAACATGGTACTCACAGCGAGCGCTGGCATCAAGACCTGGAGGATAAGGCGGGATCATTGGATCGGTCTCCTTCGGCACTATCAGCCCACTTTTGACCAAATCTGGCAACAACTGACTTTACGACATCGGTAGCTGAGTAAACTGCCTTTCAGGTTTCCTTGGTCTTCGTCGGGCGTGCTGACACGGCTGACGATGATACGACTGTTGACTCTGGCGGGTAACAGATATTTGACATACAGACCCAACAAGTTGCTGACTCTGAGTACTCGAAGTGTCAGGATACTGAATCTGAGGTACGGGAAATTCTGAGACAACATCACTGCCTTTCTCCCCTTCTTCTTGAGAACTGACAATTGATTCATCTTCATAAACTGCAGTATAAGGAATGTCTTGAATCTTTCCACTCTTGATTCCGCTTTCAACATGTTCTCCTACTCTTATCAAGTCCGCAAAGCTTGCATTTCCACAACTGAACAATGTGTCATAGTAACGGCCTTTCAAAGTATCCACAAAAAGGTCAACCATTTCTCTATCCACAAGCGGTGGTTGAACACTGGCAGCCAATTCTCTCCATCTCTGCACATACCCCCTAAAGGATTTGTTCTCCGCCTGAGATAATTCTTGCAAATGCACGCGAGTAGGATCTATATCCAGGTTGTAGTCGTATTGCTTCACGAAGGCATTGGCTAAGTCAGACCATGATTTGATACTGTCACTCTTCAACTGCATGTACCAATCCAAAGATGCTCCAATCAAACTATCTTGGAAACAGTGAATCATGAGTTTGTCATTGGTGACATGTGAAGTCATTCTTCTGCAGAACATAACCAAATGTAGCTTCAGACAACTATCCCCTTTATATTTCTCAAAATTGGGCATCTTGAACTTCAGAGGCATCACAAGGCCTGGCACCAAACACATGCTCGCAGCATTCAGGTCAAGAGTATTCTTGTTTATCAAGGCAGCCACCTGATCTTCCAACAACTGAAGTCTCCTCGTATCCCCAACAGCCCTAGGGTTCTCAGCATTGACCCTCGGAGCGGCCCTCTGACGATCTGGCACAGGGAAAGTGAAACGCTGATAGTCTGTGTCATGGAGAGAACATGCGTCTCTGTCTCTGACAGGAATCTGTGCTTGAGCACCATTGTTTACCGGAGTCCTCTGAATATGGTTCTCTCCTATGGTCATAGCTGTTATGGCTTCCATGAACTGACTCAACTGGTTTTTCAACAGTTCAAACTCGGCCCTGGTAACAAACTGATTCTGCTCTGCTGAGTCCATGATCCTTCCAGAAACTAACTCAAGTCCAATGCGAATGCCGGGAAGTCAACTGCGAGTTGGACAAAAGACTGGTAAGCTCTCTGTTCCAGCTGAGTACGGACATGCAAGTATGAGATGCACATGAAATGCAATGTAAAATGCAACAAACACGGGATCACATCCCCCTATAAAGCTCTGAATACTGTTGCGCTGCTGACGGGATAAGTTCGCTCTGACGAGAGAAAACCAAAATACCGGGTAGGCTGGAAGTTGACTTTCCTGCAAAAACCCTCCCACTCACGGGTATGGACCTAAACTGACATAGGTTCGGCATCCTATGCGGTCATCAGCGTCACAGACTTTCAAGAACGATGATACGATACCCAGAAGCTGTGGCATCAGCATCTCTTGAAGCAGTCTCACTTAGCTGAATCCCAAATGATCGGTCCCTAGAGTCGACAACCCTCAAATCCAACAACCTGTCGAGCCCAAAGGGCCAGGCAAGATGCCATCAAAGAGAATCTCGTCTGAGTGCAGATTTCATAGCTAGCTGGTGCGAGCAAAGCAAGCAGGCTAACCACTACTCTCTACTTCTAAGTCTAGGCGCACTCAAGCCCAGGTCTGGTTTATCACTCATCAGAGCTCCCCTCCCACAACAACACAACAGCAACAGATAATAATAAGTGCGGGAAATGTAAATACAGCAGTAATATACAACATACATCACAAAAATAAACACCCATAAACAAGCAAACAAGCGCTAGGATTGACTCTCGTCGGGACATTGGATCCCTCATATTGACTCGCATAGGGGACGTTGGATCCCCAGGAAACTATCGCAGTCCCCAGCTGTCGCTACTGCGAAAAAGGAGGCCGACAAGACAGAAGAGTCGCCACCTTTCGTTATTTATCCCTCAGAACGGGAAAGGAAACGATCAGGAAAAACCTGATGAAAGGGTATAAGACAAGGTCATCGCAACCATTGTCTGGGTTCGAGAGTCGGTTACGCAAGGGGAAGGTATTAGCACCCCTTACGTCCATCGTACTCGATGGGATCCACGCTTGCTGGTTTATCTACGGGTGAAAAAATAATCTATCTACGACTTCTAAGTCTAAACGGAAAGAAATTGACTCGATAGAGCATCGCACTCTATGCCTACGTATTCCCTTGTGCAATGGGAAAGTCAGAGTCATCGTAGTTCGGGAAACTACGGGGAATTCGGGCTCGCCGAGATATCGCATCTCGTGCCTACGTACTTTCACACGGCGTGAAAGATCAGAGCTCACATAGTTCAGGCTAACTACGGTTAGACAGGGTATTCTCGATCACATAGGGGTGAGAGAAGAGATTGACGATACTAGCATACACATTCTAGCAGTTAGGTGTTTGCTGCTCGCTCGACGGAGACTTAGGCGTTACTTGTTTGCGGTAGAACGGACGTAGTATGTCGGGTTTGAAAGGTATGGGAACCTACGGGTTCTAGAACTACGGTCTGGTCTCGATTGCACTCGGGCAAGAGAAAGGGAACATCAGTCGTCAGCGGGAAAGTCTCGATCACACAGCAGCGAGAGAACACAGAGGTTAATTGTTAGTGTGCTCGCTAGGATATCGCATCCTATGCCTACATATTCTCGTCTGGTACGAGAAATCAGAGCAGTTGTAGTTCAGCCAACTACAGCAAAACAGGGGAAAGGGTAAAGGTAAAAGGAAGGGAAGGAGCTCGCTAGGATATCGCATCCTATGCCTACGTACTATTGTCTGGTACGAGAGATTAGAGCAAACGTAGTTCGGTGGGAAAACGAGTCTCAATTGCACAGGGGCAAGAGAAGGGGTCTCAATCGCCTGAACGCGAGAGAAAAAGGGTTTCTATCGCCAGGGGGCGAGAACAAAGAGGAAGCAGGCTTACGCCTAAACGGGAAGGAACTCGGGACACACACACACGAACCTAATACGTAGGAGCGAATGCGTCGTATGTCACCTAAAGGGTACCATACTAGACATCCTAGACGATTGAGAAGAAACTCCTCAACTGTCATTTCCTACGTATCTAATGATACAGCTCACAACACTTGACGGTTGCCTGAAGACTTGAATAAGATGATGTTGAACCAAGCGACTCTGTTGGCTCCTGACATGCGCGCAAGCTCCATTCCAATCTTCTCCTCTCTGGATCCTTGATGAGGACGCTCGAATCAGGACCAATGTAACGCTTAGACCGTCATGGTTCGACTTATACGAGAAATCGAACTCTCAGAGGTAGCGTATTGATGTTCGTGTCAAAGACAAGATAGAGAAATGATATCGGGAATCATTCTCCAATTGAATCATGTCACACGGCCAGCCAAAAATAGAATCGGAGACAAAATCGGATAAGAAAAGAAAATAGGAGAGAAAATAGGAGAAAAACCCACTAACAAACGGAAATAAAAATCTACTCCTAAAATTAACAATTAAATTCTACTAGAAAAATATTCTAAAGAAATATTAAAAGAAATTGTATAAGAAAAATAGCATGGAAAATCTATCCTAAAGTACTATAATATTCTATAAAGAAAATAGAAAAAAACTATATTAAATCTATCTCCTAATCTATGGTAAAAAATATACTATAATATTCTAAACTATGAACTATAAAAATAATCTCCTAAAAGAAAATAGGAAAACGAAACTAAACTATTACAAGCACATCTCGAATACAAGAAAATTAAATTGCAAAGGGGAGGGGGTACAATCTGCAAAACTAGGGAAAAGCAGAAAAAAAACAGCCACTGGGCTTTAAGCCCACAATACAAAAAAATAACACACAAAAAAAAACTAAGGGCCCAGGGGGTGCGTTCAGGCAAACAGGGTGCAGGCAGAAAGAACCAAACGCTTGGGCCCAGCCCAATATCATGATAACAACAATCAGCACAGGGGGGGGGGGGAAGAAAAAACAGGAGGTGTACGGATTAGAAACGTTCATTGGGCCAAAGGCCCATCAATTCACTCCCAGGGTCCACGGACCTTTCCTCTCCTCCCTCACTTCTCCTCAGTCCAAATTCTGAAACCCTAACTTCTCTTCTCCCTAACCTCACCGCCGCCGGCGCTCTTCCCGCCTCTCCCTCTCAATCTCAAATTTCTTTCTGTCTCACACCTCTCTCCTAACTCACCGCCTAACATAAAACGCATAAAATCCGCGAAGCACTCGTTGATGGATCGCTCATGGTGGATGGAGGTTTGAGTGAAGCTTATGGAGATCTTTTCTTGTTTCAAATCTGAGGATATTGAGGTTCTGTTCTTGGTGACGATCTGGAAACGATGGGCAAACGCGCATGAACGGGCGAAGAACACATGAGCATGAAGAACCTGATGAAGGTTGAAGAAGTTTCTAGGCGCTTGATGAACGCCGATGAAGATTCTTGAAATAATGGATGAACACGTTTGAGGTTGTTACGAGTCTTGAAGATGAACATTGATGAAGATCCAGATCTGGATCGTTGATGAACAGAGGAAGAAATTCTTTGAAGTTGTGGAGGATTTTTGGATCGTTCTTGGAGGTGAGCGATGAACACGCTTGATGTTCTTGATCTGGATGTGGCAAAAACGATGAATCTAGGGAATAACGTTGAATCTGGGATGAGGTTATTGTGTGTTTCTAGGGATTTCTGATGAGAAACTGGAGGAAGATGATGAAGTTCATGCGCGATCTGGGGAAAAGATGAAGAATATTGATGAAGAACTTGATGAACACGTTGAATGTTCATGGCGGAGAAGAGAAAGATTTGGAGAACTTGCGAAGAACTCGATGATGTTGTTGAGGATCTGTGGAAGTTGATCGAAGAATGATGAATGTAGGATGAAGATGATGAATCGGATGAAATTTCATTGTTGATTTGGTGATGAAGATTGTTGAAGATCCGGTGAAGAGTGGATGAAGATGACGAAATTGATGAAGTTTTGGGAGGATTTGTGAGTTCCGGTGATGGTTACCGGTGGAAAACGCAGTTTCCAGCGATAGTTGCGAACTCCGGAGACTGTTGCGGTGGTCCCTGTGGCGGCTGCATGGCCGGCGGCGAGGGTGAGATGGTGACGGAGGATGAGACACGTGGGTCCATGCAGAGAAAGAGGGACAAGTGGCGTGGTGATGTGTCATGTAGTGAATGAGGTGGTGGCCAGAGAATGCCACACGTGGGTGCTCTCTTATACTGCCAAGTGTCATGCAGAAACGAGTTGGGCCCCAGACAAATGGACATCTGGCCCACTACTGGACAAAACTGATTAACTTGATTAATTCACTCACTTAAGACTAATGATGATTAACAAACTCACTTAAGGCTAAATAACTGTACCTAATGATTACCTAATTAATTCTAAGTAATTCTAAGTAATTAAAAACCACTAATCAATTCTCCTAATTAATCCTAATTAAAAAATGATTAAAATCTAATTAATCTCTATTAATTCTAAAAAGAAATTAAACCCCAATTAACCCTATTAATTCCTAACTCTATTAAAAATAGAAAAAAGAGTTAACTAAACCTATTAAAACTATGTGAATCTATTTAATGTCTAGAAACAAATATCTATTTAAAACTATTTAAAAAGAATTATCTATTAATATCTATAAAATCTAAAAAAACAATTAACATATAAAATCTATTTAAAAATTCTAGAGAAACAATTAAAACCCAATTAAAATTCTAGAAATTAAGAGAAAACTCTAAAAATGCAAGAAAGGTCAATTAAATCGATTAAAAAAAAGATGCGAAAACACAGCGAAATAAACGGTAAAAACCGGACACCGAAATATCCTTAAAAAACAACAGTGAGAGCTGAAAACACCGGGACGAGCACAAATTCTCAAAACGACTCATTCGAACTAGCCTGAAATGCCTGAAGCGTCAGGAGAGGCTGTAATCTCGATAAAATCAATCTGACTGCAAAAATGTGATGTATGCGGTATTTAAATGCAGAATGCAAAATGAGTCGAAACATAAGGCAAATGCGATAATTGGTTGGTCAAATTTTGGGGTGCAACACCCCTTTTCTCTCACCTCCTGCAATCGAGACCCCTTTTTCTCTCGCACCCGTGTGATCGAGACCTGTTTTCCGTAGTTAGCCGAACTACGGTTGCTATGATTTCTCATATCTGTTGAGAATATGTAGGCATAGGATTGCGATAATCCTAGCGAGCACTTTTCTTTTTTCCCACCTTTAGGCTTCCATACCCTTTTAACCCAAGGACATGCTACGTTGGTTCTACCGCAAACAGGTAACGCCTAAGTCTCCAATGGTCATGCAGTAATACACCTAACTTCTAGTATCGTCTACCAGAACCTTTTCTCTTGGCCCCGTGCAATTGAGAACACCCCGTTTTTCTGTAGTTAGATGAACTACGGTTGCTCTGATTTCTCATACTCGTTGAGAATACGTAGGCACAAATGTCTTGGCGAGCACTCTCCTTTAGTTTTCCACCCTTACCCAAGAGTACGTTACTTTTCCGTTCTACCGCAAATAGGCATCGTCCCTAATTGCTGGAATGGAGATTTAACATCACTCATCAAAACACCTTGACCCGTAGTTAGCCGAACTACGGCTGCTCTGATTTCTCATGCATGATAAGAATACATAGGCATAGGATTGCGATAATCCTAGCGAGCACTTTTCTTTTTCCCCCCTTTAGTCAACCATACCTTTTAACCTAAGGACATGCTACGTTCGTTCTACCGCAAACAGGTAACGCCTAAGTCTCCAATGGTCGAGCAGAAATACACCTAATTGCTAGAATGCATACGCTAGTATCGTCTACCCGAACCTTTTCTCTCGCCCCCGTGCGATCGAGAACATCCCATTTTCCCGTAGTTGGCCGAACTACGGCTGCTCTGATTCCTCATTCCCTAATGAGGATACGTAGGCACAAGGATCCATATCCTTGACGATCACACTAACAACTCACTTCCCCTTTCTCTTGCCTCAGTATAATCGAGACCAACTTGTTATCCTGAACCTTTTCTCTCGCCCCAGTGCGATCGAGATCTTGTCCCATAGTTAGCCTGAACTACGTTTTGCTTTGATTTCTCATACCAGATGAGGATACGTAGGCACAAGACACGATGTCTTGGCGAGCAACCTCCCTGTAGTTTTCCGAACTACGTTGACTCTGACTTTCCCATTGCACGAGGGAATACGTAGGCATAGGGCGGCGAGGTCCTATCGAGTCAGTTCTTCCTGTTCTCTCGTTAGCAGCAGCCTTTAGATAGTTTTTCACCCATAGATTTAGACAACAAGCGTGGATCTCGTTGAGTACAAGGGACGTGAGGGGTGCTCATACCTTCCCTTGTGTAACCGACTCCCGAACCCAAGATTTGGTTGCGATGACCTGTCTTTTCCCTTTTTCCTAGGTTTTCTCTGATCGTTTCCTTTCCTTCTCTTTGGGATAAATAATGAATGGTGGCGACTCTTCTGTCTTTGTCGGCCCTTTTTCGCAGCGATGCGACAGATGGCGAGCAAGGCTCATCAACTGTCTCTCCATAACCTTCTAAGGCATAACTCCAATTAGCAGGGTCGTGGATAGTAGTCATTGTAGGATCAGGTAAAGTGAAGTAATGGATGGTCTGACCGTCGATCAAGATCTTGAACTGGTTAGGTTGAAAGGAAGCTCTCCTTATCAACCCTCGGTCTAAGCAGAAATCGATATCCAGCGTGGTATACCTGCAGTAGGGAGTCAGGTGAAGCAGCTTACTAGTAAGACCCAAAGCGGTAGCAATCTGAGTAATTTTTCCTCCTACATGGATGACTCCTTCAGAAGATCTGGCTGTGAGCCCGAGGTTATTAAGTAGAAAGTTTCCACAGGCCACCGGACGTGACTGGTTCGCACTAAAAAGGAAGAAGATCTCCTCCTCACTAACATGGACATCAACATCAGCCTTTCCAAGAAAAGTGTGGGAAATGATCATCTGGAAATACCTGAGAGCTGGGTTATGGATGATGTTAGATAGATGGGTGGACGGATCAGGGCTTCCTCCACCTGTAATGTCGCTCCAGAACTTGTCGATGTCTCGACTCATAAAGTATCCCATAGGTAAATCAAGAATGGCATAAGGGGAGGTCTGGAAACCTAACAAATCACCAAACCCTTTATGGGTAAAAGCGTACTCTGTCCCAAACAGTCTGAACGTGACGCTGTCGTCCTGACTAACATATGACTCATAGCTGAATGAACTGAGGAACTCCAGGGTGAGATGTCTGTAAGTTGAATGCAAGTCTTCAGCATACTCATCCCACTAGAGCTGGTTACATAGAAACCTTATACTAGGCTCAATGCCTAAGGCATCCATGCAAGCTTCGTCAGGGTAACGGGTAGGTGCCATGGGGCACTAATAAAGGACTAAATATCATTGTCTCTGAGTGTCATCTCTGAAAGTGACGTGCATGTCATCAAAGGTCTGCATCCTAAAAAGAAAGATTAGAGGACAGGACCTGAAAGCATAAGCGTTATAAAAGGTCAGTTTATACAAAACAAACTAATAACGATGTAAAACACGAAAAGTAAATAGCAAAAAGGAAAAAAATAAAAGAAATCATGGGTTGCCTCCCATGCAGCGCTTGTTTAATGTCGTTAGCTTGACGAGTAGAACCTATGTAGTTGAAGTAGGTAGTGGTGGATCAATCAGAGTGTGGCTGGAGTAGTCATTAGGAATGTCACCTCCTTTGTAGTGTTTTAACCTCTGCTCGTTTATAATGGATGGGCTACAGGAATGGTTCTTGATCTCAACTGCTCCAAATTTTAGGACTTTAGAAACTGTAAAAGGACCTATCCATCTTGAACGAAGCTTTCCAGGAAAAAGTCGCAACCTGGAATTAAAGAGGAGAACAGGATCTCCTATATTGAAATATTTCTTTATAATTCTTTTGTCATGCCAGGCTTTGGTTCTTTCTTTATATATTATGGCATTTTCGTAGGCAGATTGGCGGAGTTCTTCCAGTTTATGAATGTCAAGGATGTGCTTTTCTCTAGCTGTCAAGTAATCAAAGTTTAGGGTTTTAATGGCCCAATAGGCCTTGTGTTCTAACTCAAAGGGTAGATGATAGGACTTTTCATAGACCAATTGGTAAGGAGTTGTTCCAATAGGGGTTTTAAAGGAGGATTTGTAGGCACATAGTGCGTCTTGTAGCTTCTGAGACCAATCTTTTCTTGTTATTGAAACCGTTTTCTCTAAGATTTGTTTAATCTCTCTATTAGATACCTCTACTTGGCCGCTAGTCTGTGGATGGTAAGGTGTTGCTATTCTATGCTTAACTCCTTTTTTTCTTAAAAGTTTATCAAAAATCTTTGATACAAAGTGCGATCCACCATCGCTTATAACAAGACGAGGTACTCCGAATCTAGGGAATATATAATTCCTAAACAGTTTAATCACTATGCACGTGTCATTTGTGGGTGAGGCTATATCTTCAATCCACTTAGACGCATAGTCAACAGCTACTAAGATATATTTATTTCCTAATGAGGATGGAAATGGTCCCATAAAATCGATGCCCCAAACATCGAAAAGTTCTACTTCCTGAATGTTCCTCAAGGGCATTTCGTCACGCCGAGAGATGTTCCCAGTGCGCTGGCACCAGTCACATTTGACTATATAAGCATGCACATCACGCCACATTGTGGGCCAAAAAAGGCCAGCTCGAAGAATTTTAGCATGTGTCTTAGAGGTGCTAGCATGTCATCCGTAGGGTGCAGAGTGGCAGTGTCCTATGGTATTTCTTACCTCTTCTTCTGGGACGCAACAACGAAAAATACCGTATGTACCTCTTTTGAAAAGAAGTGGCCCGTCCTAATAAAATTGTCTTATATCGTTAAAGAACTTCTTTCTTTGTTGATAGTTGAGGTCATGGGGTATGATATCGGCGTCTAGGTAATTGACAAAATCTGCGTACCAAGGTACGCCATTCACTGCCAGAGATTTTTCAGGGTTCTTATAAGAATCTAGGTTATTTTCTTCGATGGCTTCTATCTTAGCTATTAACCTGTCATAGGTAAAATCATCATTTATAGGTACTAAATCTAGTTTCTGGTACTCAACTCTAGAAAGGTGAGCAACAACTACATTTTCTGTGCCTTTCTTGTCTCGAATATCTAGATCAAACTCTTGAAATAAAAGGATCCATCAAAGTAACCTAGGTTTGGCATCTTTCTTTTTTAATAAGTAACAAATGGCAGCGTGGTCCGTGTAAACTATAATTTTAGCTCCTACTAGATAGGATCAAAATTTGTCCATAGCAAAAACTACGACAAGGAGTTCTTTTGCAGTGGTTACGTAGTTAAGTTGAGCAACGTCTAGGGTTATACTATTATAATAAATAACATGTAATTTCTTATCCTTTCTTTTCCCTAGAACAGCTCTTACAGTGTAATCGCTAGCGTCGCACATGATTTTGAAAGGTTCAGCCCAATCTGGGGGTTGCATAATGAGTAATGAGATTAGCGCTTGTTTTAAAAGGTCGAATGCTCCGAGGCATTTTTCATCAAAATTAAACTTGATATCTTTCATCAGGAGGCCAGTTAAAGGTTTGGTTATTTTAGAGAAGTCATTGATAAAACGTCGGTAGAAACCAGCATGTCCAAGAAAACTTCGGACTTCTCTGACGGTTTTAGGGGGTTTTAGGTTTTCTATTACCTCTATCTTGGCTTTGTCTACTTCAATACCCCTCTCAGAAACTACATGTCCTAAAACTATACCTTTGGTGATCATAAAGTGACATTTCTCCCAATTTATTACCTGGTTTACATCAACACATCTTTTCAGGATTTTCTCAAGGTTAACGAGATAGTTTTTGAAATCAAATCCGCATACCGAGAAGTCATCCATGAATACTCCCATAATTCCATCATGGTAGTCAGAAAAGATTGCCATCATGCAACACTGGAGGGTGCCTGGTGCATTACAAAGGCCGAAAGGCATTCGTATATAGGCAAAGGTTCCATAAGGGCATGTAAAGGTAGTTTTTTCTTGATCTTCTGGGTGGATATGAATTTGGAAAAATCTCAAATATCCATCAAGATAACAAAAATAGGAGTGTCTGGCTAAACGTTCCAGCATTTGGTCTATAAATGGTAAAGGGAAATGATCCTTCCTAGTTGCTTTGTTTAATTTTCTGTAATATATGCACATACGCCATCCTCCTTCTATCCGTTTTGCTACATGTTCCCCTTTCTTGTTCTTCATGATTGTGATGCATCCCTTTTTAGGAACTATATGCACAGGGCTCACCCACTTACTATCTGAGATTTGATAAATTATACCTGCTTCCAGTAACTTAAGAACTTCCCTTTTTACAACATCACTCATTATGGGGTTTATCCTTCTCTGATGTTCTCTAGAGGGTTTTGAGTCTTCCTCTAGTAAAATCTGGTGCATACACATGGATGGACTTAAACCTTTTAGATCAGAGATATTATATCCTAAGGCTGAGGCATATTTCCGCAAGACATAGAAGAGCTTGTATGTTTCTTCTTGGTTTAAGGTAGCACTGACTATAACTGGATGGTCCATTTCCTCATCCAAGAACTCATATCTTAGATTCTTGGGTAGTTCTTTAAGTTCTAAAGTTGGTTTCTTGGGGCATGGTATTGGATCAGGGGTAAGGGATAAACATTCGTGAATATTATCATTAATGTAGGGTTCCATAAATCCATCATCTTCCCTTATGAAGGTTGAAGGTAGTGTGATGGGTTCTTCTTGATCTAGTTCCCTAACGCATACATCAATGTGTCTATGGCATAACATGCGTCTCCTAATACTGGTGCCATAAGAAATTTTGACAAAATGAATTCTATCTTTTCATCACCTACCTCAAAAGTCAACTTTCCTCTCTTGACATCTATTATGGCTCCTGCGGTTGATAAGAATGGCCTACCTAGGAGGATTGGGATGTCGTCATCTTCTTTAATATCCATGACAACAAAATCAGTAGGGATGAATAACTGACCGGTCCTGACTGGGACGTCTTCCAATATGCCAACCGGATACTTGACGGATCTATCGGCTAACTGAAGAGACATCTTAGTAGGCTGCTATTCTCCTAGTTTTAACCTTTCAAAAACTGCCAGATGCATTAGGCTCACACTAGCTCCTAAGTCCAGGAAACCTTTATTGATGACATGACTCCCCAAAATACAAGGTATGGAGAAATTTCCAGGATCTTTCTCCTTTTTGGCAAGTTTATTTTCGGAAATGGAATTGCATTCCAAAGGTTTTGGATCGTCAAGTCTACATTTATTGGTAAGGATGTCTTTGAGGAACTTTGCATAGGATGGTATCTGGGTGATGGCTTCTGTGAAAGGGATCTCCACATGAAGTTTCTCTATGACTTTAATGAATTTCTAATATTGGTTATTGATCTTGGTTTGTTTTAGTCTTTGTGGATAGGGTATAGGAGGTTTGTATGGCGGGGGTGGTTCATTAGTTTTTTCTATAGTTTCTCCCTTATCTTGGTTTTTCTGCTTTTCAGATTCTACTGGTTCCTCTACTTCGTCTGTGGGTACAATGCCTTTCTTAGAAGTTTTGGGTTCGCTCAATGTCGGGTTAACCGGTTCATCATAAAGCGGTCCCACTTTGTAAAGTAATTGCATTGGCTTGCCCTCGGGGGTTTTGTTGAGGTTGTCCAGGAAATTATCCTCCGGGTGTGGTTTCGAGAGCTTGTTTGAGAGCTACCTGAGAGATTTGGGTTTCAAGCATCTTATTATGGGTGACTATTTGGTCTACCTTGGTTCCTAATTGGGTAATCATTTCGTTTAAATGAATGTTCTGGTTTAGGAATTCTTTGTTTTGCTGGGTTTGAGCCGAAATGAAATTTTCCATGATCTTCTTAAGGTTCGGCTTAGGGGGCACAACTTACATAGGTGGGTTTTGTCTCTAGGCTTGAAAACCGGGTGGTCTCAGAGGTGCAGGGTTTAGGATAGGGTTATTGTTTTTGTAGAAAAAGTTTGGATGATTCCTCCATCCAGGGTTGTAGGTGTTTGTGAATGGGTTCTCTCGGGCATAGTTGACCTGGTCTGAATGAGTTTCATTCAACAGATTGCATTTCGCTGATTGGTGTCCTTTGGTTCCACATAATTTGCATTCCGTCGAAACTGCTGCTGCAGTAACTGGGTTTGTGTACATATGTTCGAACTTAAGGGGCAAAGCGTCCATTTTGGCTTGCATCACGTATATAGAACTTATCTCATGTATTCCTCCTTGGGCTTCTTTCTTCTCCACCATTGCTCGTTTTGTCCCTCATTGAAAATGGTTTTGAGCCATATCCTCGATGAGAGCGGAAGCTTCAGGGTAAGGTTTATTCATCAGAGCGCCACCAGCGGTAGCGTCGATGGTCATCTTAGTGTTATAATGAAGTCCATTATAAAAGGTATGAATGATTAGCCATGATTCCAGGCCATGGTGTGGACATATTCTCAATAGGTATTTATATCTCTCTGAAGCCTCAAAGTGTGATTCACCTTGATTTTATGTGAATCTGGTTATCTGGTTTCGAAGAACAGTTGTTTTACTCAGGGAAAAATATCTAGCAAGGAAAACTCTCCTAGGTCTTCCCAAGTTGTTATAGAATTGACTGGAAGGGAATCTAACCACACATATCACTTTGGTGGACGACACATTTCACCCAAGATGCTGAAACTTAATCGAATCACTTTCTGGAAAGGGTGGAAGAGTTTACCAAGTTAAGCGATGTTGAAAGAGAATTAAATAAGGAAAGGTCAAAGAAGGAACCACCAATAGATTTAGGTAGTGACACATGTTTTGATACACTTTATTTTAAATTTAACAATGTAACTCGTTTTTTATATGTAATGTTGTTAATGATATAAACTCAATACAATTTGCGACATGTGTAATGTCTATTCTACTTTAATATTATAGAATTTGAGGATAAATTTTTGGAAATTGGGCCATTTATCTATTTTCGTATGTTGTACTAGTTCTGTATGACTACTGGTTCTGTTTTGGGATGGTCCAGATATGCATCTCTGAACACACCCAATTTTAATTTTAAAAAAATAACAAACAAGGCCTTTTACGGACGTACATCTCCGGACACACCTTTATTTTATAAAAAAGAAGAGTGTGTCCGGATATGCATATCTGAAATATGTCATAATAAAATGGTACAGTTTCTAAGGTTCGCGTTGATCTACAACTAGTATAAATAGGGGTTTCTCATTTCATGTTCTTTACAAAACCAAAATGAATAGATATCTCATCTTGCATTTGTATATTTCAATGGCGTAAATCCCCCACTTCAATTTAGGGTCTCCAAGGACATACTTCTCGTCGATTTGAAATTCAAACTGAATACACTCCTACGATATTTAGAAAATCAAAGAGTTGTCAAGCTCGAGTATCATTTACCATCGATTGACAATTAAAGGAAGATACGTTCATCATACTTGAACTAAAGACAAATGATGATTTAAAGGTTATGTGGAGTATATTCTATCGTTATTCAACAAATGGTTCGATTGAAATGGATGCGACGATTGCAAGATCGACAGAAGATATTCTAAGAATATTGCAACATCCTAAACCACCCGTTTGTAATGAAATGTAATGTTAAATTTATATTAACGTTAACGATTATCTATATAATATTTATTTTGATGTTAATTTACATTATTTTTCTATTATTTTGTAATTGTTTTTGGTTCTTTCTGACTTGAACTAGCCTGACATATTTTGAAAATACAACTCTAGAATATTAATGGTTGATAGAGAGTTGCATTTTCGAATCAACCAAATATGTAAAATAGGATGCCTCGTCAATTTGTGCTGAAAAATATATAAAAAAGATGTGTCTGAATATGATTTCGCGGTGATTGGAGGATGAAAAAAGAAATCCCCTAAATTAAAACATTAGAGTATATCTTAGAATTGACAAGTCCATTATAATGAAACATCAGAAATCTTATTAGGTCCACAATATCGGCCTATTATTCACACAATCCGCATTTGATGGCTCAGTGAAACTTAGTTTATGACAGAAAAGACATGTGCTCAATCTCTAATTAAAATGTTGTGTAATACACACAAATTTATTTAGTAGTAACAACCTAAACAAAAGATTATTAGTGGTTAATGAACATAAATTCTAGGAACAACTTTGTTAATTAAATTATATTGTCGGTGATGGAGATTAGGCTTAAGTTTGAATGGAAAATTGTGCTAGTTAATTTTAGAAATACATCATAGTCATGCTGGTTTGATTTTTGATGTTTTGTATTCTATCTACACAAAGTTTGTTGAGATGAAGCATCGTGCGCATAATTCATTTACGTACCAATGAAATTTTGTGGAGGAAATTGAATCTTATCTTTTCGTTTGTTACACTCTCTTAAAAAGCCATGAAAGACAAAAAAGAAAATTCAGAAAAGCGGGAACCAAAGGAAAAATGTGCACGAAAGGGGAATGTAAGGTTTTAGACCACAAGAAATGTTGAAAGTGACATTGACTTTTAATTTAAATTTTGTGTATTTGAATTTGCTTTTTGGGTATAATGGAGTAATTAAAAAGGCACCTTTATAAAATCCATCGCGGTTCCAACGGGGTTTAAGTCTATTCAAATGGCTTAGTTTTCATAATATAGTATATCAATATTTGAATTTCAAATAAAGAGGAAAGCGACTCTTATTATCATTAGTGTTTTTGAATATTAACAACGGATATTAATTATTAAGCGAGGATGGTTTATAATAACACAATTTTTACAAACAACTGTATTTATATGTATTTCTCAGAACAATTAATTAAAATAGATAAAATCTAAATTCTAGATATTACAATTTGATGAATGCACTCAAAAAAAAAAAAAAGAAAAAAAAAAAAGAAGTAAACAATGGAAATATTTGAGCTTAAACCTCATTTGCTTAGATATTTGAAGATTGAGTACATGAAATGATGTCTCTTTTCTTCATCAATCATCACTTAACTCGGGTACTTCAATCTTGATCACTTTATTCATTTTTTTTTGTGACTGATTTTCTATTCAATGTTAAGGTAGATTGAAAAAGATACATTCACAAAAAAATTCATTAATAAGAGAAAATAAAATAGTACAAAAATCGAAGTAAAGCAAATTTTAGTAGCTCCCCCTCTTCATTAGATTGCTACATATGGGAAACATAACAACACAAAAAGAAATATAACTAAAAATGTTAAATCATATACTATCATCTGGGCGGCAGAAGTCACGAAGTCGATTAATCTGATCCTAGTATTACCGATCTTGCATGACCCATGTGGTCCTCATCTCTGTTCACCGGTTGATCAAGGCTCGATCCTGCTCCGAAAATAAGATTCCATGGCTACTGAAGAAGGAAACTTTTCCCTTAAATTTTGGACCAGTACATAATCTTTATGATCATCATAAAAGCTTTGGTACCTAGAGTAACACCCTATTTTCCTGACTCAAAATTTAATTAAATAATTCAATATAACACAACAAATAGAGTTTCGCTCATGCTTCACCATAGCATAAAAGAACCATAAATAAAACTTTCAGAAATAAGCAGCGGAAAACCAATAAGTTTAACATATAAATCTCAACAACAATGAATGAGAAAGTGGTTCAACAATCCTCAAAAGAAATAAGACATGCAACAAAAGAAAATATATAACAATTTGTTCCCCAGTGTTGCATATCAGAGTGACTCCACTAAGACTCGAATGATAAACAACTAAAGAGACAAAACATCATCCTCTAGCATTAAGCATCTAATCTTGCACATGATCGTCTGTACTTCAAAGGAGCACAAACACAACAACAAACCAAAAGGGGTGAGAATACACTCAAATAAACTAACGTTGCAAAACATAACACATGTAGTATCACAAAAACACGATCACTAACAGATAATCATCACACAATAATGCACATACTCATCATTCACCCACATAACCAAATGATCACATGGTCATTTATAACATCAAATAACCATAATCATAACTCTATCACAAATGTAGGTTTATATGAAAATGTGTTATTCGTCCAGAGCTATGTGAAACTTACTCTTTGGACATCAGAGCTATGTTAATGATATTCGTCCAGAATCGCTCATGATACCACCATTGTACAAGAGCGCACCAAATCATTATTGATTTGTCACCATTGAATCAACAACACTTCACAGATTCACATTTACAGAATGTAGCTATTCTCTCCCGATTCCACCACTAAACCAGAGCATGCCAAAATATTTATTGATTACTTACTGTCGTACCCCAAATTTTGACCCCTAGATTCCATTTCCATTATAGGAGAATCAAGCATTATTTCCTAACCCTAACCTTGTTTCAAGTTTATTGTTGTCGAGGCCCATCTGAATTAGGGTTTTCCATCTTTCGAATCAAAAGGATTATTGCTTGATCAGTCAATTTTTTGGATTGGTCGTCATCAAATCAAGGTTCCAGACATTCAGGGAGCTTATATTCAACAAGAATCAAGTGCTAATTGACCTCATTGCAAGATCATTGAAGCCCAATTTCATCTGGCCCCAAATTAGGGTTTTTATTAGGAAAAGTCAACCGTGCCTTTGACTTTTGATCAAAGCATGATCCCAAGCCTTGGGACATGATTCAACATATTCATATGAAGCCATGGAGCCTATCTATGATGTTTGAGAAGTCCAAAGATGCAAATTCATTGAAGATCACACAGTTGAATTCATCTAGTACAAGTTTCATTAGACAAAGTCAACTCTTTAACTTTTAGGGTTTTTGGCCCAAATTGAAGCATTCAAGCTAAATTTCATCAAGAAATGTTTAATAAATAAGTTTTATCATGAAGACATTTGGATTGGAGAGGTTTCTTTCAAAAGAAGAAAACTTGGATAACTTGAATTTTTTCGAAGTATGAAAAAAACCCTAATTTTGGCACCAACTTTGAGAGATCATAACTTTCAATCTACACATCCACCTTTTGATTTATAAATATCAATTTGTAGATCTCATCATGTACTACAAAAGTGTCCTAGTGAACGATGAGAAAAAGATGCTTAGAGTTTGAGTTATGAAGCTTTAAAGTTTGGAAAAATCTTTGGACACTTAGAATATTTTCAAGACAGCTTTGTTCCTTCAATTTTTAGCCAACTTCAAGGCCAGTTTTCATCATGATCCCTTTGGATTCAAGAATTTCATAAAACATGAAAGTTGTAGGGAATGTTTAGGGCTTTCTAAAAAGTACAAGATCTCATCCATACCATATTTGAGCTAGGAGTTTCGAAGGAGGAAAGTTAGCCCTCCACACTTGAATTTATATTATTTTCATGCTAAGAACAAGTTGCAAGATCAAGAAAATATGCAAAATATTTTGATTAAAAACCTTGAGACTTGTAAATCCATCTATAATTATGCTAATTTTGGAGTCATTACACAAAGGTTTGAACCATAATTCAAGTTCCATTTTATTTATGGAAGTTTTGGACATAAAGGTTACAATACCATTCTTGAAAAGCAACTTTAACCACTACTGGTTTTTCTTGAGACCGTAACTTGTTCCATCTGCAGAAGCAAGATCTAAAAGTATCCAACCACTCAAGATCTCCTTGTACTTTATATTGAAACCATGACAACCACCAAACCATCAAGTTGAAATCCAACTAAACCATGAAAACCATCAAGTTGCAAATGTTGCATAAACTGGTCCTAATTCTTTCCCTATAAATAGAGGCTTGATTCATGCTTCAAAAAGAGAGAAAAAACCATAGAAAGAATATCCTAAACCATCAAAGTTAGCATCTTGCACAAAACTTCCTTTTGTACCAAGAAACATCCATTGGCACAAACCTTCAATTTGTCTTCTCCAAACACCAAGCCACTTAAACACTTGTTCAGACACCTCACAAATCACCCATTGAAGGTGTATAAACCTTCATCCTCACTCCAAACTTATTAAACTAGAAAGTCATACTTCAAAACCTCCTTTTGTTGACTTTTTGCATTTATCAAGCCAAATCCTTATCCAGACTAGTTTCAATCACTCTAACACTTTTAACTCACTCCATAAATCATCCTTAAATTGTTCTAAACTCGATTTTGCATCTCTAACTTCATTTACTTGAAGTTTTATTTTGGTCGTTTTCTCCATTTTGCAAAAAGAAGGTGATATTTTGTTCCAAGTATTTCCAACTGTTTCTAAGCATTCCAAAGCTTCTTAAGAGGCCCACTTGAGGTATCCAAAGCATCAGAATGTTTCTATATCAATTTTTGTAGAAGTATCAAGTCTTCTCCAAGAGGTAAGTTCACTTTGAACTTATACTTTTCAAACCATGATATGCTTTGATGTCCATTAACCAAAAACATGTTTGGTATGTTGTATATGATGTGTTAGAACCATTGTTTGCTGCTTATCATGTTTGAATGAGATTGTGCTATAGAAATTGAAAAATTCAGCCACTTGAGGTTATGTTATTGTGTTTTATTCTAGAAGAAATTTTAGACAAAAAAATGGTACCATTCTTATCCTTATGAAAAATTAAGTGAGTTTGATCTTTACATTATCCATTTTCATGGAATATTGAGGAAGATACAGTGGTTTTGCAAAGCTGAATTTGAAGAGGTTGAGGTTCGACCATGGTGCTTTTGTTCAGGTTTAGGCCATATTCAGGCTTATGTTTTAATTTTTGGGGGTGATACGATGGATGTATCACCACCCCAGTGGTTTACCGGGCACGCCTATGTATCTTGTAGCCTGAAAAACAGGGGTTCGAATCCCCCCTCGCCCTAGTTCTTTTTGTTTCTTTTGTCTCTCAATTGAAATTGATATTTTATTGTTTGCTTCCATAAATTTTCACAACGCACGTGTTGGTTGGTCTGGTATGTGTTTTAGGTTGTAACCTTAGCAGCATGGGTTCAACACCCATGGTGACTACTTCCCCCTTTATTTTTTGCCACTTGATTTCTTGATTTCTTTCACAACTTCAACTTGTGATAAATTCTTCATCTTAAATGATTTTTTGCCCATTCTTTTTGTAAAATGTTCATGCTTATGTCTATTTTTTATTTATATTGAGAAATTTCCAAAAAGGATTATTTCATGTTGTTATTATCCATGATCAAAGTGTATGACTTTTTTAGGGTTTCTTAGGTTTCCTTTTGACCTTTTGATTGATCCTTTGATTCCCTTTGAACTTCTTGAGTTGTATGAACCATATGCATTGTGTATGAACCTCATTTGATGTGATGAAATTATATACCCTTGTTGTTACATGGTTGTCATTAATTTTTTAAGTTCATATGTAAATACATGTTTGAATCTATTGAGACTGTGGTTGTTGCTTTGCCCTTAACATGTAATTCTCTTCAATGATCAAGTGATTTGAATATACAAGTGATTTATTTGACCATGCCATGATTATCCTAAAATAGTTGTTTGAAAGATAATTAGTGTCATACACCAAATTTGTCATACCCTCTCATGTGTTTATACTAAGCATTTTGTTGCTTCATGACCTTTGGCTGTAGTCCTCTAAAATTCAGGGCATAGAGGTTTTGTTTGTGCTTACAGATTCTTGCAAGTGTATGGAACTTGGGTGTAGATAAAATAAAGATATGTATTCATGATCAATTGTCTAAGTCATAGGATTTATTTACCTCTAGACATGACTTAATTTGTTGCAAGTTGGTTTTAGGCTATAGGATCAAATTATTCAAGATAAAGTCAGGTGATTTTAAGATAACTTCAAGCTTTGTTCTCAAGCCACAATTCAAGTGGATCTTGTGCCATTCATTTTAAGTCCTTGAATTGACTTATTTCAAGTTTGCTTCCAAGTTATTGTTCAATTAGTTTCAAGGTGATCTTAAGTCATATTTAAGTCACATTTAAAGTGGTTCATGGCATAACTGACTTGTGGACAAGACATGTGTTCAACTTGTGCAATGTTTGGAATTTTGACAAGCTCTGATTTCAAGTGTTTTTCTAATTCGGGATTAAGCTTTCAAGTCATTTTGGATACCATGAAGGATTTGTTTTCATGTCATGTTAGAAGTTTCTCACGTCTTATTTGAATTTGTTCAAGCCATGAAAAGTTTACTTTTAAGCTATGATTGAATCTTTTCAAGTCACTTTGAGTTGTTTTTCTAAGTCGTGTAGGAATGAAGGTCATATTTGGTTTTCGAAATAGACTACCCATGAGCAATTCAGTTGGATTTGTCCATAGGGACGTTCCTTTCATAATTGGATTAATGGTCGAGTTGGTATGTTATGCCATGGTTGGAGATATTTGTATAAACCATAAAGACCATATTTTCTTTGTTTTCTTTATGATCCTAAAAGTGAATTGAGCTGGAAAAGTTTAACAAATCAAATAATACAACTAGTTATAAATAGTGCACAAGATGTGCTATAACATATGGTAAGTCACGATTAGAAGTTGACCTGCTGCAGAAATTTCAATAAATAATTACAGAATCCCAAAATTCACTACTTCTATTCCTAAATCAACACAGGCAATGCCAGTACAAGTTGAGATCATTGTTTCAAAACTACCAAATTACAAAAAAAAAAAACACGAAACAAAGGACAAAGACTCAAGAGTGGGTATTAAATTACTTGGACCAAACTTGGATATTCTCTAAGGTTTGTTTCCAAGGCAGAGTCATGAGCATCTTGACAAATTCTTCCATATATCCATTAAATTCAATCTTAGTCATGCCTCACCAGAAGATCAAAGGTGCATTTTGCCCTCCTCCACCACACCAAACAGAGGCAGTCACATGAAAATCAAAAGAAAATCAATAGGTCAGACCATATTCTGAAGGCACTATTTGAAAATTTAAGGGACAATTTGAGAACTTGCAAGCCATTTACATTAGCAGCAAGAAAGAAATGCAATGTTCAAATATTAGGAACCAACATGATTTAAGGATTCATAGCAAAACCAAAAGTCACTACACAAATTTGTATTCAGGTATACAAGATACAAATGTCACCAATGTCTTGAAAGATACTTACCATACTCACTTGGATGATGGAATATGACCTCGAATTCCATCTTTGTCAAACAACCAAATTCCATTGCTAACCTATCAAACATCAAAACAATGGTGCCATGTCAGTTATTGAGGTCAGGAGTATCAAAATTGCGACGTCTTGGCGAGCATACTTTGTATATACCCATAGGTCTTTACATTTAGCACCTTTACCTTTGCACATAACCATTAGCAGAAAAACATTAGAAAAAACACAAATACTAACAAGAGGCTCCTGTAGAGTACTACAGATACTTAGGGTGCTAATACCTTTCCTAAGTATAACCAACCCCAAACCTCCGACCTCTTAGCTTCGTTGTTACATAGCGCACTTAGGGTTTTCTTTTGATCTTTACCCTTTCCTTTGGATAAATCAAAGCTCGGTGGTGAATACTTAAATATTTGTGGTTCAAGTTAATCAATAGCTTGATATACAATTCTCACCGTAACAGAATTAACGACTTTGATCGCGACTTTCTATGTCTGATTGAACTAACTGCAAGTGCACAGTCTATCGCGTAGTAATAAAAGATATCGATCCCACAGGGACTCGTAATCAAGCTAGTATTTTCGGGTGTTACTGTGTTTAGCTAGGTTGGTATGGTTTTAGGGGAATAAAAGCAAAATAAGTGCGTAAACTATAGGGGAACTAAAGCGTTACTTAAGGTATAAATGCTTGAATCGGTATGCAATATGTTGGTTCTTCAAGGATTCGACAAGTTACTGGTGTTTTTGTGTTTTCAAAAATAGTTTAAGAAGAAAATGAAGGTTTAAAGACCTTTGTCTCACTATGGTTGTTGACGCTAGTCGCAACTCTAAGGCAGAACGTATGCTGTCACTATCCCGTTCGCGGTTAAAATTACTTTTTGAAAACCATTAAGCTCTAATCCTTTTTAAAGCGCTGTCGCTGTTTTTAAAATGAATGCTTAGTTTTTACTATCTGGACTTAACCTCAGCTGTCGCTTGTTGGTTCGTACCTTTATGAATTTCCCACTGTCGTGGCAAAACTGCTTTTAAATAGGTTCTCGTTGTCGCGACGAACATTTATTTTAGAAAAATCGATTTAAAAACTGAAGCCATAAATAAGTTTTGAAAAGGAAGGTATACACCGGTTAATTATCGAATCCCATCTGACCACTTATTACATACCGATTACTTAAATTTAGCCGGACATGGAATGTAAATTAAGAACACGTAAATAATGGCCGAAAATATAAATATGCATTATAATGGGAAATGGAAATCAATTAACGATTTAAAATAAAAACCTGTAAACAATTCGACTGGCTTTTGGGAAATCCTCCAAATGACGGCAGGATTTAGTCTTTATGCCAATTACTTATACAGAATAGAATTGGGAAAGTAAAACAACAATTACAAGGAAAGAAAGAAAAAGGAAACAATAAACGATAAGAAACTGGGAAACTAAAAATTGCTCTGAAAGTAAATTGGCAGCACTTCGTCTCTTCAATGCGGCCCCCTTCTTGGTACCAGCTCCCTCTCTTTTATAGATGAAATTTCCAACGGTTAATTTCCTCAGGGAGTGGGATTGATCTCAGAAAATATAGGAGTTAGTGGTCTACTCCTTTTTGGCATTTTCAAGCACATCACAACACGTGCAACATTTCTTCATTTTAATTCCATGACGGTCGTCATGGATGTGTGACGGGCGTAACGCGTATGACGGTCGTCATAGGCTTGTGACGGTCGTCACATCAGCAGAATTCGTTTTTGCTGTTTTTTTTTGGCTTGTTTTTCATCTGGTTTTCATCTTTAATTGCTTGTTTTCTTCATCTTGCTCCATTTGAGCGCGAACTTTGAATACATGCAAAATATTGGACAAATAATATGGAAATATCTGAAATCGGAGTGAAAACGATCACTGATTAGTAAAAAAGTACGTCATTATATATATACGATTTCGTGTCATCAAACTCCCCAAAACTTGAATCTTTGCTTGTCCTCAAGTAAAGGTAGGAAAAATTTAAAGTTCGGCAAGCACGCGGCATGCTCTTCCTTCGATAAGATTTCTCAGACGTCAAGTTAGGAAAAACCGGGGGTCCAATGGAAACAAAACATATACGGCAATGACACTAGATTGTAAGTCTTCGAAGGCCTCTCTTTTATGTAAGCCAGTCCCAATCATGTTACTGTAGCTCAGCTTCAAGTTTCTCGCAACAAATTTTACCCGATTTCGTTCTGGCGCAATCACATTAAGCCCATTGTCCATACACGTTCATGGCAAGCAAACCTGTTGGTGACTATGATATCTTTGCTAGTTTGATTTTTCTTTGCACATATGCTCATTCTGCTATAAATCTGCAAGAGTTTCGTACCGTTGGGCTAAATGCTCGGGCGAGGAGCACCTAACTTAGAAGGAACATGTCTCTATATTCAGGTTATATGGCTTTTCTTTTCTTTTAAGATTATTCATTTCATACTAGAGATCACACACTTATTTGCATCAATTTCTTGCTTAGAAGTGTTTAGGATGGTGCTGACTGCTCGTATAAACTACTGGGGGCTCCGTTTGAGTCGAAACTTGAGGCTTTGGTACGAGTAAGTAGTGAGACTGACTCGCATAAACCAGAGGTCTAAGTTGTCAGGGCGGTAGTGGCTTTGTTAAAATTTTCTTCTCGGGACTTCCAAACTTGGTAAAGCTTAGGCGTGTCACGTGATGCTTTGGAGAGGATAAGAGTTTCTTTGTATATGTCGGATAAAGCGCGGGGAGTTCACGTAACTGAGGAATATATATATATATATATATATATATATATATATATATATATATATATATATATATATATATATATATATATATATATATATATATATATATATATATATATATATATATATATATATATATATATATATATATATATATAAGAGCTTTATTTTCCAAAAATTAAAAATACTTTAAATTGAAAATTCGAAAGAAAGAGTACAATCAGAAATGGGAAATAACAGGGAAAAGGGAAATAACGATCCGCTCCCACACTATCTCAATCAGTGTCCTCACTGATTTGAAAGAATGCGGAAGGAAAAAATACAAAGGAAAGAAAAACAAAAAGACAAAAAATGAAAAATACTACTAGTCCCTTCCTCTTCCTTAATCTCTACCTCTACCTCTGGCTCTGTCGTCGCGTGCCTCGAGGTTCAAAGCTCCGGTGTGGAAGATGTAATCGCGGAGGCCGTTGACTCGCACAGTGAGGTTGGCCATGTCATCGGCCAGGCCGGAATGGACGTTCTGGATCTGCTGCATAGATTGCCTCATGTGACTGGTTTGTTCTCTCTGCCACGCTTCGAATTCTTCAGCCCGTCGGTTCTGCTGTTTCATCATAAGCATCATCAAATTCTGCTGTTCGATGCAGCGGAAGAGGGCCTCGGATGTGTCATCAGTGGCAGGACGGCGGCGGCGGCGCGAGGAAGGGCCTTCGGCATCAGTTGCTTGTGATGGCTCAGCCTGGTCGGCTCTGTCTAACTCCTCTTGAACTTCATCCCTGGGCTCTTGGGCATTATCCTGAGTTGGGGCAGCAGGAGCAGTTGGATCGAAGAGCCAGTTGGCTCTGTCCTGCGGATGCATTCGGGTGCAAGAAGGCATGATGATGCTCTGGATAGTGCGGCCTCGCACTACTAGATGATATTTCCCATCTGCGCGGGATCTGATTAGGTGAGAGGCGCCGCAGTGGTCGGTGTCTAGGAAGACAGAGGGCATCTGGCGAAGGGTCTGGAGGCGGTCGCCAAGACCGAGGCCTATGGTAATAGATGTGATGATGCCACCAAAATAGAATAGTTTTGAACCGCGGTTGCAATTGGCTTGAATGTGAGCCAAGAGGAATGGGGTGGCGTTAACAGGTTCCGAAGCGAACACGCAACAGAGATAAAACAGCTCCTTCGAGTTGACCTTGTGGTTACTGTCACGAGCGAAGATGGTGTTGCTCAACACGCGATGAAAGTAGCGGATTGTTGGGTTGTGGATGTGCGTGGCGTTCAGAGTCTCCCAACTTTCTGCAGTGGTGCTGGTCAGTTCGTCCCATAGAGGGAAAGCTTCTTGGTAGAACTGATCGAAGGGGCGGCGATGAGCGTCGTCACCGTGAGGAAACTATAACATGACGGCGATGCGGTCTTGGGGGACTTGATATTCGGTGCCGAACAAGCGGAAGCAGGCGGTGCCGGTGAGCTGGTTGGTATCGCCGGGTGAAGTTACGTACGCGAAGGAACTGAGAAACTCCAGCGTGAGTTGCTCGTAGGTGGGTTGGGGATTGGTGCAGAGATGCCAGATGCCGGCCCTCTGTAACATCCAAGTTACGCCATCCAGAATTCCCAGTTCTGTCAGAGAATTTATGTGAGCATACCGGGTCGGCTGAAGCTACCGTTGATGGAAAGCGATGTAGTTGGTCTGCTGCCTTTCGTCGACCTTGCCTTCTCGGAAAGTGATATTGCTCAGGTCGGGGTTTGCACGATTTTGTCTGGCCATTTTTTTGTGAGAGAGGTGCAGAGATTGAGAATAGAAAGTTTCTGTGGATAGAGAGGTATGTGAATGCAGAGGTTAATATATAATGGTGAATTGGAAGTTGAAATGGTGGAGGGTTAATGGGGGATTCAGAAGGTTTGTAGTGGGGTTTAAATGTGTGAAAGTGGGGAATTAGGAGAGTGAAGGTGGAGAGGTGCGTAACCTCTGTTTTGACAGAATTGGTTTTATTCGCGTGACGACCATCAGGGGTGTGTGACGATCGTAATACGTGTGACGACCATCAGGGGAGTGTGACGACCGTCACACCAGCAAATTCTGCAGAATTGCAGAAGTTCGCTTGTGGGGTGTTTTCGCAGTGGAATATGTGATTTTTGAATTCTTTTGCAGTATAATAGGCTGATTACAAAATAGAAAATAACATGAAACATAATTAAGGGAGATACCTGAATGAAAATAAAATAACATTGAATCAAAAACGAGTTTAAAGTAATAAAATATCCAAAAAGAAATAATTGCAAAATTAAATAATGTGAAACAATGTGAAATGCAGTAAACTAGACTTAAAAAGAAAACTAAAATATCACACCTTTGGTTGCTTCAAGTTGTTGATCTGCTGAATAACGTCACCAAATTGGTCGCTAACTACGTCCATGTAAGTAATGAAATCCATGTGAAGTTGCGTTAATTCATCTTTGATAGTGGTTAATTCTAGCTTGAAGTCGTCCATGGTTCTCAGGACAGTGTCCAACTTGTCTGTGTCTTGTTCAGGAGTGGGGTCAGGAAAGTTATGGTAGTTAGGAGGGGTCTCAGGATCTATCTCCACTTCAGACTCATAATCTTGGTAGTACAGATAGTCATGTGCTTCGGATATTTGATCACTGTCATACATGTAAGCCTGGGATGTGGAGTGAGGTGATGGAGGTCCCATAGGCTCGTCCAATTCATAAAGCCAATTATTTCTGTTGTGGATACTTGTTAGCTCGTGGTTGGGCAATGTGAAAAGGTGGACAGGTTGATCAGCTATGAGGTATTCGTAGGCTCCTGGTCCTAAGGTACCTAAGATACGTCTGTTGAAGCAGAACTGGATGTCCATTAATCTGAGGTTGCCGAAACGAATGGCTTTGTTCAGATAATACCTCAGGCCAATTTCGTGGGCAATCATGGTGACTAGGCCTCCTATTAAAATGGGTGAGTGAGGTTCCTGATTAAGGCGTGTGAATGCCCTCATCATAAAAGGGACAGCATTTACAGGGCGACCTTGTGAAGCACAGAGAAGGATGAACAACTCTTCCTTTGAGACTGTTGTAATGTTTTCCTCCTTCCCAAAGAGGGTATGGGCTAAAATCCTATGGAAATAACGGAGTGCTGGATTGTGTATCTCGTTGTTGTGCATGTCATTCGGTTCAGGGTGATAGTTACCGGTGATGGTACCCCAGAATTGTGCTAACTCGAAATCAATATCCTCTTCAGTGGTGGTAAACACAAAAGGTCCGCTAGGGAAGCCTAGGATGTTAGCTAACAACGTACAGTTGTGGGTTTGGTCCATTCCAAACATTCTAAAGGTTATCATCTCTTTGGTAGATCCATAGCCATGTTCGGGTAGGTAACTTAAGGAGCTAAGGAATTCGAACGTGAGTTCGCGGTAGGTAGAAAATTGGGTCTTTAGAGCAGTTCGCTCCCAGCCTAATTGGTTAAATAAATATTGAATGCTATCCTGGATTACTAGCTTGTCCATGGTGGGTCTATCGTAGTACAAAGTTGAAGCAAAACTTCTCTGAGTCAGTGCCTCAAATCTGGCCTTGTGAGCTAGTCCTCTAAATACAACAGTCGTAACGTCGATGTCAGCCATACTCAGAGGTTAGTCGGATGAAAACGGGAGAAAAGTAGAACGACTTTAAAAATCCTGGAAAAGTTAAAATCACATTCACTCAGATTAGATTTTTAAGAAGCAAAGGGTGATAAAAGAAAGAAAAATAAAATAAAGTAAATAGTAGAAAATAAGAAAATAGAAATTTATGGAAATTATAAGTTAAGATGCAAAACATAGTTTTAATAAATTTAGAAGGGAAAAACGGGAAAAATTGGGTTGCCTCCCAATCAGCGCTGTTTTTAACGTCAAAAGCCTGACGATAGCTTGGCTGCAAGCTATTCGGGAAGCTCGAGCAATTTCATATTGGTCACGTGGTAGCTGTGTTCATTTTGATTATAATGCTTCAAACGCTGTCCGTTTACTATAAACGGTGCGTTGATTTGATTTCTGATTTCAACAGCTCCACTCTTAAGGACTTTGGTTACCTCAAAAGGTCCAGACCATCTAGATTTTAATTTTCCAGGGAAAAGTTTTAATCTTGATGAATAGGAGCACGATGTCTCCCACACTGAATTGTTTCTGGATCGAACGTTTATCATGCCATTTCTTGGTTCTTTCTTTGTAGATACGGGCATTCTCGTATGCGTCCAATCTGAGCTCTTCCAATTCATGAAGGTTCAAGATTCGTTTGTCTCCTGCCGCAGTGTAGTTGAAGTTCAGCGTCTTAATAACCCAGAAGGATTTACGCTCTAATTCTACCGGCAGGTGACATGATTTTCCGTAAACTAGTTTAAATGGTGTGGTACCTATTGGTGTCTTAAAGGCGGTCTTGTAAGCCCATAAGGCTTCGTTCAGCTTTGATGACCAATCTTTCCTGGAGGTTGCGACAGTATTTTCCAAAATTTGCTTTATTTCTCTGTTCGAAACCTCTACTTGTCCACTAGTTTGTGGATGATACGTTGTAGCTACGCGGTGTTTGACTCCGTATTTGGAGAGGAGTTTGTCAAAGATTCGTGATATGAAGTGCGAACCACCGCCACTAATGACGAGTCTGGGCACACTGAATCTAGGAAAGATTGTGTTTCTAAAGAGTTTGACGACTACTCACGTGTCATTTGTTGGAGCGGCAACGACCTCTATCCATTTAGATACATAGTCGACAGCGACAAGTATATATTTGTTTCCAAAAGAAGACGGGAAAGGTCCCATGAAGTCTATTCCCCAGACGTCAAAGATTTCTACTTCTAAAATTCCTTTCTGAGGCATTTCATCGCGTCGTGAGATGTTGCCGGTGCGTTGGCACCGGTCGCATTTGAGTACAGCGATATGGACATCCTTCCAGAGGCTGGGCCAAAATAGGCTAGATTGTAGAATTTTAGCGCACGTCTTCGAAGTACTAGCATGACCACCATAAGGAGCTGAATGGCATTGGGAAATGATATCTTCTATTTCTTCCTCTGGGACACAGCGACGGTATAAGTTGTCGGCGCCTTGTTTGAAGAGTAGAGGTTCGTCCCAATAGTAATGCTTTAAGTCGTGGACGAATTTCTTCTTTTGTTGATAAGTTAGGTCCGGTGGAAGCACGCCTGCGGCTAAGTAATTAACGATGTCGGCAAACCACGGCAAAGTGGCTTGGGCATAGACAGCTTCCACGACTTTCTCAAGTTCTGGTTCTTCCGAGGTTGAGTTGGACATATCGCTTTCCAATTTGGCTATTAGACGTTCGTAAGGAAAGTCATCATTGGTAGGTACTGATTCTTGTTTAATGCCCTCTATTCGGGATAAGTGATCTGCAACTACGTTCTCGTTCCCCTTCTTATCTTTAATTTCTAAGTCGAACTCTTGTAATAATAGGATCCATCTCAATAATCTTGGTTTGGCGTCCTTTTTGCTTATTAGGTACCTAATGGCAGCGTGATCTGTGTATATGATTATTTTGGCTCCTACCAAGTAGGAACGGAATTTGTCAAGTGCAAACACAACTGCTAGAAGTTCCTTTTCCGTTGTGGCGTAGTTCATTTGGGCAGGGTCTAAAGTTCTACTGGCGTAGTAGATAGCGTGAAGCTTCTTGTCTTTCCTTTGTCCTAGAACGGTGCATACAACATAATCACTTGCATCGCACATGATTTCGAATGGTAGTCGCCAATCTGGGGGTTGCATGATTGGTGCGGTGATGAGTGTTGTCTTTAGAGTTTCGAATGCTTCTAAGCATTCTTTGTCAAAAACGAACTCGACATCTTTCATTAACAAACCTGTAAGAGGTTTTGTGATTTTCGAGAAATCTTTTATGAATCTTCGGTAGAATCCAGCGTGTCCTAAGAAGCTTCGTATTTCTCGTACGGTTTTTGGAGGTTGAAGATCCTTTATGATCTCTATTTTGGATTTGTCAACTTCAATCCCTTTTTCAGATATGACGTGTCCTAAAACGATGCCTTGTCGGACCATGAAATGGCATTTCTCCCAATTAAGGACAAGGTTCACTTTAGCGCATCTTTTGAGTACCGTTTCTAAATTTGACAGGCAGCTTCCAAAGCTTTGTCCGCATACAGAGAAGTCATCCATGAACACTTCCATGATGTCATCTATAAAATCTGCAAAGATTGCCATCATGCATCTTTGGAAGGTTGCTAGAGCATTGCATAGTCCGAACGGCATTCGGCGATAAGCAAAAGTACCATAAGGACAGGTGAATGTTGTCTTTTCTTGGTCATCGGGGTGAATAGGAATTTGAAAGAATCTCGAATAACCATCTAGATAGCAGAAGTACGAATGTTTCGCTAGTCTTTCCAACATATGGTCTATGAAAGGTAAAGGGAAGTGATCTTTCCGAGTCGCCTTATTCAGTTTTCTGTAATCGATACACATCCTGTTTCCGGTCACAACTCTTTGGGTTATCGATTCACCTTTCGCATTTTTCACTACAGTAACGCTTCCTTTCTTTGGTACTACGTGTACTGGGCTGACCCATTGGTTGTCGGAGATCGGGTATATGATTCCTGCGTCTAGTAACTTTTTCACCCCGTCTTTGACTACAGTGCTTAGGATCGGGTTTATCCTTCTCTGATGTTCTCTTGAAGTTTTGTAGTCTTCCTCTAGCATGATACGGTTCATACAGATGAAAGGACTTATGCCTTTTAGATCGCTTATATTATAGCCTAACGCAGTTGGGTATTTCCATAGGATTTCTAGTAACTGCTCAGTATCTGACTGTCCTAAATTTGCGTTGACTATTACTGGTCTTTTGAATTCTGTATCTAAGAATTCGTATCTGAGGGTTTTAGGTAGTTCTTTAAGTTCTAAAACTGAGTTTTTCGGACCTGGCATGTGATTTGGAGTTAGTGCTAAGATCTCGCTCAGACTATCATCTTTGTATGGTGCACGCCAGTTGTCG
Source organism: Lathyrus sativus (assembly GCA_963859935.3). NCBI lineage: Eukaryota > Viridiplantae > Streptophyta > Magnoliopsida > Fabales > Fabaceae > Lathyrus > Lathyrus sativus. Next base: position 520,514,028 of record OZ012738.1, read on the forward strand.
TCTTCATGAATAGCAGGGATTTGGATCTTCATGATTTCAGAATATGTAATTTCTTCCTTCTCTATTTCTCGTATGCATTCCTCAACGACATCTACTATATAGCATGTGTCATCTATAGCTGGTGCCTTCAAGAACTTAGTGAGGATGAACTCTATCTTTTCTTCTCCTACTTCGAATGTTAGCCTTCCTTTCTTTATGTCTATGATAGCTCCGGCTGTCGCTAGGAACGGTCTTCCTAGGATAATTGGGGTAACAGAGTCCTCTTTGATGTCCATGATTATGAAGTCGGTTGGGATATAGAATTGGCCTATGCGTACTGGGACGTTTTCCAGCACACCGACGGGATATTTGACTGATCGGTCAGCCAATTGCACAGACATTTTAGTTGGTCTTAGTTCTCCCATATTCAGCTTTTTGCATATAGATAAAGGCATGACACTTATACTGGCTCCTAGATCGCATAGAGCTTTGTCTATAACGAACTTTCCTATGACGCAAGGTATGGAGAAACTACCTGGGTCTTTTAGTTTAGGAGGCATGTTGTTTTGGATGATTGCGCTACATTCGGCAGTAAGTGTAATTGTTTCGTTATCCTCTATTTTCCTTTTATTAGACAAGATTTCTTTAAGAAACTTAGCGTATGACGGCATTTGAGTTATCGCTTCTGTGAATGGAATAGTGATATTTAGTTGTTTCAGAAGTTCAACAAATTTCTTAAATTGTCCTGAAGTTTTGGAGTTTATTAATCTTTGAGGATAAGGGATAGGTGGTTTATATGGCGCTGGAGGCTCATATGAATTTTCATCTTTGGCGGCCTTTTGCTCGTCACATTCCTTCTTTTCTGTTTTAGACTCCTCTTCTGTTGTTTTATCAGATTTCTGATGCATGACTAAATCTTCATTCCTAGGATCTATTGGGCCTTCCAATTCTTTTCCACTTCTTAATATGACAGCGTTTGCATGACCTTTCGGATTAGGTTCTGGCTGGCCTGGAAATGTTCCAGCTGGTGCGGCTGCAGAGGCTTGTTGTTGAGCCACTTGTGATATCTGCGTTTCGAGCATTTTATTGTGGGTGGCTAAGGCATCTACTTTTCCGGTCAGCTGTTTAATTAGCTCGCTAATGTGTATGTTTTGATTCAGGAATTCATTATTTGTTTGAGCTTGAGTAGTTATGAATTTTTCCATCATCACTTCGAGGTTTGATTTCCTAGGGGTAGTCTGGGCAGCAGCGGCTGGTTTCTGATATCCTGGCGGTGCACCGGGTGCTTGCAAGGCATTATCGTTCTTGTAGGAAACGTTTGGGTGGTTCCTCCATCCTGGGTTGTAAGTATTTGCGTAAGGATTTCCTTGAGCGTAGTTTACTTGGTCTGGTGGGATTCCTGCCAATAATGGGCACTCGGGCGCATTATGAGTGGCAATTCCACATAACTCACAATTTGGAGTTACAGCAGCTACGGTTGCAGTTGGGGTAACGGTCAGACTGCCAATTTTCTGCGCTAGAGCATCTACCTTAGCGTTGAACTTTTCAAGACTGCTGATCTCGTACATCCCACCTTTCGCTGCGGGTTTCTCTGCTGGAGTTCTTTCACCTCCCCACTGGCAGTGGTTCTGAGACATGTTTTCGATAAGTTGATAGGCTTCGTCGTATGGCTTATCCAGAAGTGCACCGCCCGCGGCGGCGTCTACTGTTAATCTGGTGTTACATAGAAGCCCATTGTAGAAAGTATGGATCGTCACCTAGTCTTCTAAACCGTGGTGAGGGCATGCTCTCATCATATCCTTGAATCTTTCCCATGCTTCGTAGAGAGATTCAGTATCTTTTTGTCGAAATCCGTTGATTTGAGCTCTAAGCATAGCAGTTTTGCTTGGTGGAAAGTATCTCTCTAAGAAAACGTTCTTCAACTGTTCCCACGTCGTAACGGATTTGGATGGTAAAGATTGTAACCAAGTCCAAGCTCTATCTCTAAGAGAGAAAGGAAAGAGACGAAGTCTTATTGCGTCTGGAGTTACTCCATTTGCCTTCACTGTGTCCGCGTATTGCACAAACTTCGTTAAGTGTTTGTTCGGATCCTCAGTTGCATTACCTGAGAATTGATTTTGTTGTACAGCTGACAGCAATGACGGTTTCAGTTCGAAATCTTTTCGATTGATAGCTGGGGCAACAATGCTACTTCGAGGTTCCAGCTAAGAGGGGGTAGCGTAGTCCTTCAGCGGTTTGTTCTGAGGTCCGTCATCCATCTTTGATTCTTCAACAGGAGGATGAGCTAGAAGATCAGGAATATTGTGTTTTCGTTGATATTCGAGGATGCGCCTTCTTAAATGTAAGAAGCGCTCTAGTTCGGCGATTGTAGGTTGTAAGATGTCGCCTTGTGAGCGAGTACTTGGCATACAATCAAAGAACGAGTAGAGGAAGAGAGAATAGTTAACCTAGTCTATACTGTGTAACTAAGGATTACACTATTGACTAAACGGGTCCCCGACAACGACGCCAAAAACTTGATCCGACTTTCTATGTATGATTGAACTAACTGCAAGTGCACAGTCTATCGCGTAGTGGTAAAAGATATCGATCCCACAGGGACTCGTAATCAAGCTAGTATTTTCGGGTGTTACTGTGTTTAGCTAGGTTGGTATGGTTTTAGGGGAATAAAAGCAAAATAAGTGCGTAAACTATAGGGGAACTAAAGCGTTACTTAAGGTATAAATGCTTGAATCGGTATGCAATATGTTAGTTCTTCAAGGATTCGACAAGTTACCGGTGTTTTTGTGTTTTCAAAAATAGTTTAAGAAGAAAATGACGGTTTAAAGACCTTTGTCTCACTATGGTTGTTGACGCTAGTCGCAACTCTAAGGCAGAACGTATGTTGTCGCTATCCCGTTCGCGGTTAAAATTACTTTTTGAAAACCATTAAGCTTTAATCCTTTTTAAAGCGCTGTCGCTGTTTTTAAAATGAATGCTTAGTTTTTACTATCTGGACTTAACCTCAGTTGTCGCTTGTTGGTTTGTACCTTTATGAATTTCCCACTGTCGTGGCCAAACTGCTTTTAAATAAGTTCTCGCTGTCGCGACGAACATTTATTTTAGAAAAATCGATTTAAAAGTTGAAGCCATAAATAAGTTTTGAAAAGGAAGGTATACATCGGTTAATTATCGAATCCCATCTGACCACTTATTACATACCGATTACTTAAATTTAGCCGGACATGGAATGTAAATTAAGAACACGTAAATAATGGCAGAAAATATAAATATGCATTATAGTGGGAAATGGAAATCAATTAACTATTTAAAATAAAAACCTGTAAACAATTCGACTGGCTTATGGGAAATCCTCCAAATGATGGCAGGATTTAGTCTTTATGCCAATTACTTGTACATAATAGAATTGGGAAAGTAAAATAACAATTGCAAGGAAAGAAAGAAAAAGGAAACAATAAACGATAAGAAACTGGGAAACTAAAAATTGCTCTGAAAGTAAATTGGCAGTACTTCGTCTCTTCAATGCGGCCCCACTTCTTGGTACCGACTCCCTCTCTTTTATAGATGAAATTTCCAACGGTTAATTTCCTCAGGGAGTGGGATTGATCTCAGAAAATATAGGAGTTAGTGGTCCACTTCTTTTTGGCATTTTCAAGCACTTCACAGCACGTGCAGCATTTCTGCATTTTAATTCCATGACGGTCGTCATAGATGTGTGACGGGCGTAACGCGTATGACGGTCGTCATAGGCTTGTGACGGTCGTCACATCAGCAGAATTCGTTTTTGCTCTTTTTTGGCTTGTTTTTCATCTGGTTTTCATCTGTAATTGCTTGTTTTCTTCATCTTGCTCCGTTTGAGCGCGAACTTTGAATACCTGCAAAATACTGGACAAATAATGTGGAAATATCCGAAATCGGAGGGAAAACGGTCACTGATTAGTAAAAAAGTACGTCATCAGACGTCACCCGAGAAACTTAAAAGGGTTAAGCCCACCTTGTTTGTGTTTGTGTCTGTCTGCTTTGTACATGTATATTTGTGAATATCTGTATATTATACCTGTTATGTTTCATATGTGCATTAGGTTGATACCTTGAAAGGTGAAATAAGTCCTAGCCCGGACTTGAGTGAATACCTATGATAGGATTGTGGTATGATCAATAGTTGACTGTTGGGAGTAGTTCTAACATGTTTGACATATGATGTGACCATGCTCAGTTGAGGCCCCTTTGGGATTACTGATGGTGTATGAGTAGTCGTAAGTTCATTACTTTTTCCGACAAGGGAGTCCGTGAAACTGAGGACCTTTTAGTTACCCACTTACCCCACTTGGCCTCTTTAGGATGTAGTGCGATGATTATGAAGGGTTAGTCCCAAACACTTGATACACGTTACTACACTCAGACGAGTCTATCTTGAGAATATTGTTGACTCACATGAGTAGTTATGTAAGTTGATAATATCTAAAAGATTTATCGATGACTCTGTGAACTTTTTAGAACCCGTTTGTCGCATCGCTGCGAAGAGGGGCCGACAAAGACAAAAGAGTCGCCACCGTTCGTTATTTATCCCAAAGAGAGGGAAATAAAACGATCAGAGAAAACCTAACAAAAAGGGAAAAGACAGGTCATTGCAACCAAATCTTGGGTTTGGAAGTCGATTACGCAAGGGGAAGGTATGAGCACCCCTCACGTTCGTCGTACTCGAAGGGATCCATGCTTGTTGTCTATCTAAAAAGGTGTAAAACTATCTAAGATACATGCTCACGGGGACAAAAGAAAAGAAAAGAGATTCGATAGAGCATCGTCGCTCTATGCCTACGTATTCCCTCATGCAATGGGAAAGTCAGAGTCAACGTAGTTCGGAAAACTACGGGTGAAGGTGGGGAAGGTTGCTTGCCAAGACATCATCGTCTTGTGCCTACGTATCCTCGTTTGGTACGAGAAATCAGAGCAAACGTAGTTCGGGATGACACGACCACAGGTTGGTTCAAGTGTTTTAACTGAGTAGGGTTAAACAGTGGTTCCAGCAGTTAGGGACGATGTCTGTTTGCGGTGGAACAAAGCTTAACACACTCTTTCTGAAAATGATTTTCATATTAAGATCCCGAAGGATAAAAAGATTTGATGTTTTTGTTTTTGTGTTTTTTAAGACAAGAAATGGATTGAGTTATGGTTTGAAACTCATGTCACACTAAAGGCTATGACTTGAGAGCGAATGCGTCGCATATCGCCTAAAGGGCATACGCTAAACACTCTAGACAGTTGAGAGGAGGCCCCTCAACCATAATTCCTCAAGTACTTAAGGCTCGTAGCGTATGACACAAATTATTCTTTATTAAGTATTTTGGATTGTTTAGGAGGTGAGAAGAGAAAGACACAGACTAAAGGGAAACTGGACCCTAATGTTGTCATGCATAATGCTCCTAAAGTCGGGATGAAAGGGAAAGAACTACCCTAATGTTAACATGCATAGGATTGAACACCTAATGTCTCTCCTACTCCCATCCTAAACGGAGGGACTAGAAATCCTAGGGGGATCATGGCCAAAAACCAAGTAAACACTAAATAATTCACTCACAAGTGAAATGAGAAAGGAAATAAATTAATTGAAATAAATGATAAGCCACAAAGCACATTAATTTGTTAATTCAAAAATAAAATGACAAAATAAAATGAAAATTAAAATAAAAAGAAGAAAAATAATTTAACACACTAAAATACTTGAAAATGATTTTTTCTTGGATTTTTATGACATTTAAAACTATTTTTAAAATAAATAAACAAAATAAGAAACAATTAAGAGGAAATAAAATAAACAAGTAAACAAAACATTAAAAAGAAGGTTGCAGACACAAAATAAAGCCAAACCAACCACCTACACGCGTGTGCCAGTGGATGGAAAAAGAGAGAAAAGTATTAAAAACGAGAAAATAAAAAGAAAAAAGGGTAAAAAATGCCCCCGCTGGGGGTCGAACTCAGGACATATGGCATGGCAAGTGACTTAAGGGCAAGGTGCTAACCATTGGGGTGGCGATGCATCCGTTGTATCAAGCCACCCTATTAAAACATAAACCAAAATGCACGTATGGCTGGACAATATCTTGGGCAAAACAAATGAAATGTGTCAAAACGATTTCAACACAACTCTCTCAAATCTCAACCAAATTTCATGAAATTTTAGTCTAACTTGCTTGATTTTTCATGAGGATCATGATGGTGCAATCCATTATTCCAAATGATGCATACATCACCAAACTTGAATGGTCATGCAATGTAAAATTTTGAAATGTATTTTGGAGCTCATAGGTTAAAACTGGTGCATTTAGGATCAAACAAGGGTTTGAGCAAGCTCCAAATATCTAAAAGAATAAGTTCTAACAAGAAGTTTGTTCAAAAAACATCAGAACAAAATTATGGTATGTGAGTTGCAAATGATGCAAGTTGTGCTTTTTATGAATCTTACAATCCAACAATATCAAGGATTTTATGACAGTAACCAAGTTAACAAAAAGCCAAAAGCAAAAACCCTTAAGGTATTAAAACACCAACCCAAGGTTTAAATGATCTAGGCAACAATGGTATCTCAAACACTATTCATTCCAAAATAAAATCTCAAGGGCATGAATCCAACAGCAAGCAACACAAACCAATTGATGTACCAAATCAAACATCAGAGCTCTAGCTATTCAAAACCCTCAGACAAACACAAACTCATGAACCCCAACTGTTGAAGAACAAAACTGGCTTGAGTTTCAACAATCAACAGTGACAGTACTAACTTACATAGGCAAAGAAAACCTACTGATTCCTAGTCTCTTAGTCTTATCCAGTCTACCTAGAACAACTCTTACCAATGCCTAGCAAACTTAAGGCACACCACAGTCTTATCAAATGCAAAGGGCTGACTGTACTAAACAGCCAAAATCCCCCATCTCATGACAACAACAACTTTTGACCCTCAATCTCACACATTAATTCCAACAACTAAATTAGATGAAAGCTCTTCAAACTGTTAAAGCAAAATCATACCATACCTCAGCATGAGCATCAGAATTAAGCAGCTAGCAACTAGGAGTTGATGAACTCAAACCTCAATGATTCTATTGTGAATCCAACTAGTGAAAGGATAGTTCATGACTAAAAGCAGCCATAGGGTAAGATTCTTAAGACAGTCCTATACCTTAATGTTCTTGACAACATTGGATTACTCCCACATAAGCACAAAATTGACATACAACCTACTACCACCCACATCAAGCTTGCTAATAATTCTCATAGGTTGGCCAATTCAGAATGGTTTTTACAGAGCCAAAGCACTCTATGATAATGTTGATGAACAACTAGCAGCCCTGCCACAATACCAATCTCTTCATCCAAATGAATTGCTCAAAAAGAGGTGTTGCAAACTCAAACCATTAAGCACACATGATTCTTTAGCATATAAATACATCAATATCCTAACAGTTGCACACCTAAATCCCAATGAAAAATCCAAATAGGTCCAGACTTGAACCTATTCCTCATCAGGAATCAGCCAGTACAGGAATGATGGGAAGCCACATTGGTCTAACCCTCAACCAAATGGACTGTGAGCTGAACCTTCAAGCACTAAGTCAATGAAACTTAAACCCTCAGTCTGTCATGAACTAAAGTAACACTAAGCCTGCTAGAAATTACCCCTGAGTTGACAAATTCAAATCTCAAGCATATACATATTGACAGCAATGTACCTACACTTGATCCATGTCAAAATCCTACTTTAAACAACCAACTCAAATCCAACAGCTCAAGGTCACAACTCAAAGGTGTTGGACTGTCAAAACCTTGACCTTACAAAGCCCATCCAATCCTAACACAGCCCTATGCATAAACTCTAATGCCAGTCCTATGCACAAACTCTAAATGCTAGACAAATCCACTTAATAACAAAAGTTCAGCATAAAAGTTGTCAATTCCATAAATGATGATGACAGTCTTGGTCATTACAATGCCACACAATTAAATACTAAACCCTTAAGACAGTCACAACCTCAAAATGGCAACTACCAAGCCAATGTTTAAAAGTCAACAAACTTCATCTTAGTAACACACACACACACTTAAATCAGCAATGGTTATGAGCTTACCAATACCACTTTCAAAAACAATTTGACAGCATATCCACAATTTAGCATAACAATGCCTAAATCATCTAACAACCCCAAAACATAAACATGATTAATAATGAGGAGATTTGGAGCTACATACCTCTTGTAAACCTTCTTGAGTAAGCTAACAGCAAGAGCAATGTATCCCCTCTTACTTTGAGCAAACTTTGAGTTTTCTTCCTTTTGAAGCAACAAGTAGTTTTTTGATGACATTTCTAACAAGTGATGCTCCAGCTTCTTTTTAATGACTTGGACAATTGGTACAACAGAAATATGTGGTGTTCAAGGTGTCAAAGTGATCCAAACGGATCTAGGCAGTGAGTTTTGCTGGTTTATGCAGGAAAGTCAATGTTCATGGTGTGAGAAGATGACTTTTTAAGTTATGGTGTTTTTGGCTGGTTTAATGGTTGCAACACCTTCTAAACATGATTTATGAGTTGTGTGGATGATTTTCAGGGTGGTTGGATGATTGGAGAAGGTGTTAGTATCAAATTTGCACAAGGCAGTTTTTGGTGTTTTTGTGACTTTCTTTACTTTCAAGCAAAGCGGAAAGAGTGAGAGCTATGAGTTTCTGGTTTTTAGAGAGCTCTGGTGTGTAGTTTACAATGGCATGAAGCCTCTATTTATAGTCCAAGAGAGGTATTGGGTCAGATTTGGTATTTTGGTCATGGAGGGAAATTTTGGAAGAAAATCTATCCAAGATTGTATGGCAGCTGAGCATATCAGTTCCTTGGCTCAACGCAGGTCAAAAACTCAAGTGAAATGAAGGACATGAGGTGATTGAAGTGAGCATAGAGTGTATGGAACTGCAGCTGCAAGACTTTCCTCGTAAAGTTTCTCTTTCCTCTTTGTTTTCCTTGAATATTATATTGTCAACTTGCTTGCCAACTTGCAAAGCCTTCAAACTCTCATTCTTTCTGCATTTTCTAACCATCAACCTCTCTAAATATCAAATTAAGACATGATCCAATGGTTGAGGATGATCCAAGTGGCTGAAAAGTGAATTTGTGGAAAAGTTGAAATGGTGCATTCAAGTGTTGAAACCCTAACTTGCTGGATTCATAACTCTCAACTCATAAGGGCTATGGAGGAGTTATAGTACTTTTTAGAAAGCCCTCATGGATCTCTACAACTTTGATGCTTACATGATCTTCAGATTCCAAGTGGAACTAGGTCAAAAAGCCCTTCAAAGTTGGCTGAAAACATGATTTGCAAGGCGAGAAAACTTAGAAATTTTCTAAGTGTTTTCCCCTCTTGTAATGATTTTGATCATAACTCCAAATCTACTCATTTGTTGCACATGGACCCCTGTGAGACTTTTGTATAAATTGTCAAGACCTTTCCAACAAGCTTTGAACCACCTCAATTGGATGTGTAGTTAGGAAGTTATGATCTTGCCCCTTTCAAAACCCTAATTCCTGACTTTCTCGATTACTTATCAACCATTGATCCAATGGTCATGAAACTTCATGGATAGGTGTAATATGTCATTAGGAACATTTTTGCTTCACATTTGAGGTCAAATTCCTTATGGTTGAAGAGTTGACTTTTTCATTGCACAATTGACTTTTCCCTCAAATCTCCTGATTTTCAATTGACTGATCAATTGAAGATCTTCTGATTAAAATTGATGGTCAATATCTCATCCCCAAACACATTAGGACATATGGAAGACCATGGAAACAAGTCTTTCTCCCGAAAACAAATTTATCCTGATTAAAAGTGAAACCCTAATTTCACCCTTTTTGCCTAGGCAATGTGCAGATGTATTGAGTGACCATTCCCACTCCACAATGACCTATGAGGTACTCAACAAGCCTCTACCAATGATAAATCTTCATGGATCCCTTGACAACCTTCTGATGGTTCCTTGATAATATTGCGGCACACCTCTCCTTTCTAGGAGCTCTGATATCTCCATAATGATAACACACACATAACAACCTCTACCAATGCCTCTGCTTGAGCTTGTGGTCAATAAGGCTCTCTTCTTGGATAAGACACAAACAAACACTTGATCCCCTATAAGAACTATGCTATGCAAATGCAAGATGCTAAAATGCAATGAAACATAAGCCAAAGATTAAGAAAAGAAGTTTATCAAATTTTGGGGTACAACACCGTTGTGCAGGTACAAACAACCCATAATACATGTCTGTTGGGAAGGGTACACCTTGGCTCCATGCTTGTAACCCAAACCTAGGAATTTGCTTGTATGCATATGCATTGTATATATGTGAATATGTGAATACATGTATGTGTGTTGCCATTGCATCATCTCATCATAAGCATTCATGCAGTTGGTTTTGAGAAACTCAGTCGTTTTCTTTATTGCAAAAAAACTTAGGTCATGGATTTTGGAAAAAGAAACACTAGAAAGTAAAACTTCAAGAAACCATATTTAACAGAGTTGAAGAAATTAGTGGCCTTAGTATCCTTCCCTGAAGACTTCAGAAAGAGTTATGGAAGATTGTTGGGACTTGTCAAGATTAAGATGCAAGAAGGAGTTCTCAACACACTTATACAGTTCTATGACCCTCTTTATCGGTGTTTCACCTTTCCCGATTACTAACTCGTCCCAACCTTGGAAGAGTACTCCTATCATATTGGTCTACCAGTGTTGGACAAGAAGCCGTTTAGTGGTTTAGAGAAGCTCCCTTCACCGAAAGACATTGCATATGCCATTCACCTAGAAGCTTCGGAAGTCAAAGCAAATTTGACCACCAAGCATGGACTTAGAGGTCTATCTTCTAAATTTTTGATAGGGAAAACTGCATTTCTTTCCAAGGAGAACAATCTAGATGATTTTGAAGCAATTCTTACTTTTATGATCTATGGCTTGGTTTTATTCCATGAAGAAGAAGGATTCATTGACATCAACGTTACCCAGATCTTTATGAATGGTAACCCCATACCTACTCTGCTTGGAGATGCATACCATTCTATTCACTATAGGACTCTAAAAGGAGATTGGACCATCCTATGATGTGTTCCCCTATTGTATAGGTGGTTTGTTGCACATTTGCCGAGGAAATATCTTTTTAGAGAAAATTCAAATGGACTAAGGTGGTTCCAAAACTCATGGCTCTGACCCAAACCGATATACATTGGTACGATCCTGCCTATGACAAGGGAGTGATCATTGACAGTTGTGGTTCATTTCCTAATGTACCTCTTCTTAGTGTACGAGAGGAAATCAACTACAATCCAGTTCTTGCAAGACGTTAGTTAGTATTTCCCAAGAAAGAAAAACCTAGCAACATCTTGTTGTCAGGTTTCTTTTATCTCAATACAGAAGCCAATATGGGGTTTAGAGATAGTGTGGAAGATGCTTGGAAGACCATCCACAAGAAGACCAAGGTTGAGTTAGGAAGGAAGAAATGTATAGCATTTGAGCCATTCACACAATGGGTCCGCTCTAGAGCCTGTGATCTCCAAATGCCTTATCTCCCAGAGAAACCTTTACAGGCTATTGTTGCTTCCCCCTTTGTCATCCCTGTTGAGCAAATGGAGAAATACCAAGAAGCATTGGCTAGGATGAAACTTGATCGAGATACTTGGGAGGGCAAGTACCACGTCATTCATTCCGAGCAGCTGGAGATGAAGAGACAATTGAAGGAGAAGGATGATTTGATTGAGTTGCTTGAAAGGAGGGTTATTGATAGATATGTGGTACAAGAGAATTTATTTTTCTCTAGTGTTCAACCAGTGCTTAGTACTCTGACGTCCCACCTACGTCTGGTGCTTGAAGGGAATCGTTGACAAGCTAGTATTGGAAAATGCAGAGTTGAAGAGACAGAAAAGAACACGTGGATAGGACTTTTCTAGCTAGAATCTTTTGAGACCCTAGGGCCTAGTTTATTCCTCTTGTATTTTAAATTTCTTATATTGTAATTTGAAGTTGTAACTTTTTCCACTATTAATGAAGTAAGGTTTTCGTGCCAAAAGTGTTCCTTTTGCAAATCTATCTTCTGAGTTTTTTAAAAACCAATTGCATTGCATCTCATTGTTTTTTTGCTAATATTCAAGGAGCCTCATCTCTTGTTTTGCAGAGATTGTAATGGACTAAAAAAAGAGAACAACTCCAAGATGCACATTCAAGAGCCCGAGATTGGAAAATCTGAGAATACTAGGAGGCCTAGTGGAGAATCCTTTGTCATTTAGCAACAAGTATAGAAACCTTCTGCCACTATCGGAGCTCCAAGTAGATGAGGAAATGTTGATGGTGCTCGTACAGTTCTACGACCCCATTTACTATTGCTTCACGTTTCCAGGCTATCAACTGCTACCAACATTGGAGGAGTATTCTGCTTTGATGGGATTATGTGTCACTCCTCAACCATTCTTTGGAAAAGAAAGAAGACCAAATAGAAGAGTCTTTGCTGAAGCCTTACACCTAGAGCCATCTGATCTTCATACTCATTTGGATGTCAAGGATAGATTCTCCGGTTTGCAAGCAAGATCTTTGATGGAAAGGGCTGAGGCTCACGTTGATAAGAAAGACACAAAAATCTTTGAGTCTATCTTGGCCTTATTGGTTTATGAACTCCTTCTATTCCCAAGTGCTGACGAGTTCGTTGACTTGAACACCATCAACCTGTTTCTGATCAGGAACTTTATTCCCACCCTACTAGCCGATGCATACTTCTCTATCCATCTGAAGAACTCCCATGGAGAAGGCCAGATTACTTGTTGTACCACCCTCCTTCATAAGTGGTTTATTTTGCACTTGCTAAAGACCTCCTCTCTATGGAATCTAAAGGACAGTCCTGCATGAACAGGAAAGCTTCTACCACTCAAACACTATAACATTCGTTGGTACGATCCCATGTATGAAAGGGTTACCATGATTCACAATTGTGGGGATTTCCCTAATGTGCCTCTTCTTGGCACAAAAGGATGTATTAGTTACAACCCTATCCTAGCCCGCCATCAGTTAAGATATCCGATAGAGGAAAAGCCTGATCCGGTTCTTTTGGGAAGATGTTTTCTTGAAGAAGGAAGAAACCCAGATCTCAAAGCACGAATTATGTACGCTTGGCATCACCTCAATACCCAAGGGATGACTGCTCTGAGGCATCCAAATTGTACCGTCTTAGAGGCGTATCTTATTTGGTCTAAAGAGATAGCTTTAAAGATATTCTACACTCACTTCGAGCCAAATCTGTCAACTCCAAAAGAACATTTTCTATGGAGGAATTGAAGGATGCTTTATTCAAAGCTGAAGAGAAGAAGAAGACGTGGGAGGATAAATACTTCATGGTCGCTCAAGAAAATGTAGAACTCTGGAAGCTGCTCCATCAGAACCAGAAGGAATGGATTGCAAGAAAGGTGAAGCTTCAAGAAGGGGAAGGATCTTCTCATCAGAAAGATTAGGTCTCTTAGTTTCAGTTTTCTTTTCTTGTAATTTATGTCCGCACTTTGGTTGTTGATATGTAACCTCTTTTCATGTAAAACTTTCATTCGTTAACGAAAAGATTACTTCGTTTTGCCTTCGTCTCCATTATTTATGTTTGTAAACATGATTTGGGGTTCTTTGAATGTTAGCTTTTCATTTGCATTAGCATTCCATAAGCATTGCATACACATTTCCTGTGTTGTGGCTTATCTGTGTTGTTTTACTTCTAGTCTGTTACACTGAGTCCTCCACATCCTTACAACACAAGAGCTCATGCTCGAAGGAAAATGACTGAGCAAGATCAAGAGTTTGATAAGGTCAAGAATGAGTTGGATGACATATGAGGAAATATAGGACAAATGATGGAGATGTTGCAAGTGATCCATGCAAAGATAGACACTCAACCAACCGTGGTTTCCGAGATCAATGCCACAATATTAGAGCCGACACCAGTAGTAACTGTTGCCACCAGTGATCCACCCTGGTCTACCATTTAATTTTGTACCAGCGCCAGTTACTTTGAAGACTACACAACAAGTACCTCAGCAGACCATTCCTCTGAATGTTGATTTTCCTCATATTATCCCTACTTACGCTCTGGCGGCTGTGCAAGCTCAGGTACATCCATACTTCAACAACCAACATTAGGTTTACGATATTCCTGGCTAGTTGGAAGAAAGAGATGAAATCCATGAGAAGATGAGGGAATATTTTGAAACTATGGCGAGAAAGATAAGGGTTATGGAAGGTAATAACATATTTGAGGCTGATGCGAGGGACATGTGCTTGGTTTCTGGATTAGTGATTCCACCAAAGTTCAAAGTCACAATTTGCGACAAATATGAGGGGGCTATTTGTCCCAAAACCCACTTGATCATGTACTATAGGAAGATGGCAGCCTATGTGGAAAATGATAAATAAATGATCCACTGTTTTCAAGACAGTCTTAAGGGCGCTTCAGCTAAGTGGTACTTGAGTTTGGACCAATATAGAATTCATAATTTCCAAGACTTGTCTGATGCTTTCATCAAGAATTATAAGTGTAACATGGATTTGGCTCCGGACTGAAGACAATTGTTGAGCATGGCTCAGAATAGTTTCGTATCTTTCAAAGAATATGCCCAACATTGGAGGGAAACCGCCTCACAAGTGGAACCTCCTCTGACCAAAAAGGAACTAGCTGATTAGTTCATTGACACAGTAAGGCTAAAATTCTATGAGAGGATGATTAGCAGTGTGAGTGCTAACTTCTTCGACATTGTAGCTGTCGGAGTAAAATTGGAATTGGGATTAAAAAATGGAAAGATGATAAGCATCACAAGCAGCTCAAGTGTAAACGTCACCAAGAAGTCCTTTGGAAATGTCCATAAGAAAAAGGTAGGTGAGACTAATTCCATTTCTTCAGAAAGAAAAAGTCAGGTCAAAAAACCTCAACGTCAACAACAATTTCGATAACAACCATTATACTTTGTGCAATACACTTAACAACCCTACGTAGTGGCCATTATGCCCATGTTTCACAATCAAGCTCCCTAGACAAAATATACAAAACAGAAGACTAAGGGCAAGACCTCCTATCCCACCGATTCCAATGAGCTACACTAAATTGTACCCATACATGGTACAACAAGGTATGATCACCACTAGAAAGATGGGAGCACCACCGGATCCTCTCCCACCATTCTATAATCCCAATACCCGATGTGCGTTTCATGAAGGGGCAGTCGGAATGATCTAGAAGGATGCTTTGCTTTAAAGCATGTTGTTCGAGAACTAATGGAGAAAAAGATTCTTTCCTTTGGGGATTGTCAACCCAATGTAAAAAACAACCCACTACCCAACCATGGGAGCGTCAATGCAATAGAAGACGTGCATGAAGTAGTAATTTATGATGTAACAACAAACAAGACTCCGCTACAGGCTCTCCACAGAAGATTATTCGAAGCCGATATGATTGAGAGTACCCACTCATAATATGAAGAATGTGTTGAGAATTCTAAGTGTTGTACTCTAGTCCAAGAAGACATCTAGAGATTGATGAATGATGGTCTTTTGCAAGTCTGCAGTATAATGAAGAAAGAGGAGGTATCAATGATTGAACATATTTTCAATATGCCAAAAGAGACTGAAAAAGTGCCCATATCCAATCTTCCAAATGTCAGTTCAACTAATTTGGCGCCCAAACCTGTGTTCAATGTTCAAAAGCTCGTCGCATCAACAGCTAGTCAGCCAAGACCGATCAATACTCAAAAGCCCAGACCGTTCTTTTTCAAGAGTACTAAAGAGCTACCTTAGAAATATGATAACATATGGAGAAATCATAGATCTGGGAAAGAGGTACAAAATGAAGGGACGAAAAGTAAACATGAAGATGTCTCTAACATTGCTGGTACGGGCAAGATGACCCGAAGTGGTCGAATTTACCAACTTAAGGTAACTGTGGTCCCTTTCAAAGAAACCATCCTTGTAAAACTTGCAAAAAGAAAAGAAGTATCAAATGAAGAAAATGAAGAGTTTTTAAGGATCATCAAAAGGAGTGAATACAAAATCATATATCAACTACACTAAACTCCTTTAAAAATTTCGATCATGTCCCTTCTTTTAAGCTCTCTCGCCCACAGGTACGCATTACAAAAATATTTGGCACAAGCCCATCTAACCAACAATATAACAGTTGGCTAATTTGATTCGGTGATTGCCAATATTACTGCATGTAATACCCTAAGTTTCAACAACGATGAATTACCTGCCGAAGGTTGTAAGCACAACCGTGCTTTTCATGTATCAGTAAAAGGCCAAGAGGACACTCTAGAAAGGGTCTTGGTGGACACTAGTTCTTCTTTAAATGTATTACCCAAAAGGACGCTCACTAAGCTGGCATATTAGTGGGTTGACATGAAACCTACCACTCTGATTGTTAAAGCTTTCGACGGTTCCAGAAGAATGGTGATAGGCAAAGTGGATTTACCTGTTATGGTTGGGCCCCATGTATTTGACATTACATTCCAGGTGATGGACATTAATCCAACATACAACTGTTTGTTGGGATGGCCATGGATATATACCGCTGGTGCGGTGACCTATACTCTCTACCAAAAGATGAAATTTATAGTGGATGACAAATTGATTGCTTCCCATGGAGAAGATGATCTAATGGTGAGTAATTTTCCATCATTTAGGTACACTGAAGCCGACGAAGATGTTTTGGAAACTTCTTTCCAAGCCTTAGAAATAACCAATGTTGTGTTGATCGAAGAAGATGTGGTTGAGAATGGTATATCCTTTGCATCTGTTCAAAGCATAAAATCTGCATTGAACAATGGCACTCCTACATGATGGGGGGAGGTCATTGAGGTGGAAGCAAAAGCAAAGACAAATCACCGAGGGTTGGGTTACAAACCAACTCATGACAAGACTCAAGAGTTTTCCAAAGGACGGCTGAAGACCATCTGTGAGGTGTTTATTAGTGGAGGTATCCAAATCAACACATATGAGGAGGATTTTGAAGACGACTATGTTAATCAGCTGGTATATCATGATGAGGCCGCTCTGAACAACTGAGAGGTTGTTGAAATTTCTATCATCTTTTCTGTGACGAAGTAATTTGCTTGTTTTGTTTTGTAATTTCCTTTAAAAAAGTTTCCCAAAACCATGCCCGAGGTTATCAGACTATTTTGTATGGGCCACATGCTTTCAAATTATTATGACCAATGAAGATGTTTTGTTATAATCCTCATTTATTTCATTTACTATTTTTTTTTCTTTTACTTTTAAAGAAAATGACATTTCTTTTGAAAACTAGCAAAAATATTTCTTTTGTTCTGTTGCATATATCTTTGTGTGTTTTAATAAACCAAAGCATTCCAAACATGTAGAGAAATTCCAAAACCCGTTGAATCCAATGACTATATTTTCCCTCCTGACTTCGACTCACCCATATACCAAGCCGAAGATGAGGGTGATAAAGATTTTGAGATTCCAGATGAACTGGAAAAGATGGTTGAATATGAGTACACAGACCTTCAACCTCACAAGGAGCAAGTGGATGTTATTAATCTTGGCACTGAAAGAGACAAGAAGAAAGTCAAGATTGAGGCAATGTTAGGGGCAGAAATCAAGCAGAGACTAGTGAAGCTTTTAGAAGAATACGTGGACGTTTTCGCTTGGTCCTACCAAGATATGCCTGAATTGGATACTGATATAGTTGTTCACAAGCTGCCTCTTGGACCTAAATGTCCGCCTGTCAAACAGAAGCTCAGAAGAACCCGACCCGACATGGCTCTTAAGAAGGATAGGAAAGTTAGAATATGCATAAATTATAGGAAACTAAACAAATCTAGTCCGAAGGGAGATTTCCCTCTACCATACATCGACACTTTGGTAGACAATACGACTCGTTTCGTTGTCTTCTCTTTCATGGATGGTTTCTCAAGATACAACTAGATAAGGATGGATCCCGAGGACATGGAGAAAACCACTTTCATCACACCATGGGGCACTTATTGTTATAAAATCATGCGTTTTGGATTAAAGAATGCAAGAGCTACTTATCAGAGAGAAATGGTCGCATTATTTCATGACATGATGCACACAAAAAAGAGGTGTATGTCGATGATATGATAGCCAAGTCTCAAAATGAAGAGGACCATCTTGATTATTTGTTGAAGTTATTCGTAAGACTCAGGAAGTATCAGTTGAGACTGAATCCTACGAAGTGTACTTTTAGAGTGAGGTCTGGAAAGTTGCTCGGCTTTATCGTTAGTCAGCATGGAATTAAGGTGGACCCTGACAAGGTGCGAGCTATTCAAGAGATGCTTGCTCCGCAGACAGAAAAGCAAGTTAGGGGTTTCCTTGTCAGATTAAACTACATCTCCATATTTATCTCTAATATGAATCCAACTTGTGAACTGATCTTCAAGCTGTTGTGAAAGGATTAGACAGTTTTTAAAAAGCAGATTGTCAATAAGCTTTCGACAAGATCAAGGGTTATCTCCAAGAACCCCCGATTTTGATTCCTCCTGTGCTTGGAAAACCTCTTTTCATGTACATGACAGTGCTTGAAGGATTGATGGGCTGCATATTAGGTCAACATGATGAGTCTGGATGCAAAGAACACGCCATTTATTACCTAAGCCAAAAGTTCACCGATTGTGAAAGTCGTTACTCACTTTTGTAGAAAACTTGTTGTAACGTCTGAGGCAATATATGATATGTCACACCACTTTGTTGATTTCCAAGATGGATCCGATAAAGTATATTTTTGAGAAGCCTGCTCAGACAGGAAGACTCGCCCGTTGGCATATGCTTTGTCAGAGTACGATTTCCAGTACGTCGCTCAAAAGTCCATCAAAGGTAGTATCTTGTCAGATTACCTCACTGATCAGCCAGTAGAAGACTACGAGCCCCTCAAGTTTGACTTCTCAGATGAAGACATTATGTTAATCAAGAAAGACTATGAAGTGCCAGGCCTCGATGAAGGTCATGAACCTGGTTCCCGATGAAAGATGATGTTTGACGGTGCTTCCAACCAAAATAGACATGGTATAGGCGCCAGTTTGATAAACCCAGCTGGTATGTATACTCCACTCCTTTCACAGTAAGATTGTGTTTCGAATGTACTAACAATATCATTGAGTATGAGACTTGTACTTTGGGACTGTAAGCAGCAATTGATCTCCGCATCAAAATTTTAGAAGTAAGTGGCGAGTCAGCCTTAGTTATTTACCAGATCGAGGTGAATGAGAGACCAGAGACGAGAAATTGATCCCGTATAAAGCTTATAATATGGAAATGATTGAGTACTTTGATGAGGTAACCTTCAAACATGTGCCAAGGACTGAGAATCACATCGTTGATGCCTTAGCTACGATGGTTGTTATGTGGTAGGTCCGTTTATTAATGAAGCAACACTTATCCGAGTTGAGAGGAAGATTGAGCCTATTTATTGCCATATTGTGGAAGAAGAGTCTGATGGGAAACCATGGTTTCACGACATTAAACAATATCTGCAAAATCAAGAGTATCTAGTTGATGCGACCTCGCTTGACAAGAGAACCTTGAGAAGGTGGGCATGCAAGTTTTTTCTTAGCAATGATGTGCTTTACAAATGAAATTTTGACATGATCTTGCTTAGGTGTGTGGACAGACGAGAAGCAGACTTGTTGATGCAAGATATGCATGAAGGAACATTTGGCACTCACGCCAACGGGTATGCCATGTCAAAGAAGATTCTCAGAGCTAGATACTATTGGTTAACTATGGAAACTGATTGCATCCAATATGCCAGGAAATTCCATAAGTGCCAGATCTGCGCGGACAAGGTGTATGTACCTCCGAATTTGCTAAACATGTTGTCATCACCTTGGCCATTTTCAATGTGGGGCATTGACATGATTGGAGAATCTGAGCCAAAAGCTTCTAATGGACATCGTTTCATCCTTGTTGCCATCGACTACTTCACCAAGTGGGTGAAAGCTGCATCCTATGCCAATGTGACTAAACAGGTGGTTGTCCGTTTCATAAAAAAGGAGATTATCTGTCGATACGGAATCCCTAGCCGTATCATTATGAAATATGGTACCAATCTGACAACAAAACAATGAAAGAGCTATGTGATAGCTTTAAAATCGAACAACACAACTCTTCTCCTTATCTCCCAAAGATGAACAGAGCTGTTGAAGTTGCAAACAAGAACATCTAGAAGATCGTGCAAAAGATGGTAGTAACCTACAAAGATTGGCATGAGATGTTACCGTTTTTCTTGCACAGATACAGAATATCCATTCATACTTCAACAGGGCAACCCCCTTTTATTTAGTATATAGGATGGATACAGTCGTACCCATTGAAGTTGAGATACCATCTTTGAGGGTCCTAATGGAAGAAAAGTTGGAAGAAGGAGAGTGGGTCAAGGAAAGGTTTGGTCAGTTAAATTCCATTGACGAGAAACGAATGACTGCCATGTGCCACAACCAACTATATCAGAAAAGGATCAAGAGAGCCTTTGACAAGAAGGTCTGTATCCGAGAGTTCCAAGAGGGAGAATCGTACTCAGAAAGATATTGCCAGTTTATAAAGACATGTGTGGAAAATGGATGCCTAATTGTGATGGCCCATTTATTGTGAAGACAAATTTCTCTTAAGGTTCGCTCATCCTCACGACAATGGACGGTGAACAACTTGCTCATCCTATGGACTCTAATGCAGTCATAAAATATTATGCTTAAAAAACCCGCTAAGTCAAAAACCCGCAAGGGCGGATTAGGCAAAAAAAAAGGGTATCCCAGTAGATCATAACCTATGAAGGAGATCAAGGAAAAACTTAGGGATAAGATAAAAAGAAAAGGCTTGCTAATTCGAAAACCTGAAAGGGCGTCTTAGGCAAAAATGAGGGTCTTGGTGAATCGAAAACCCGAAAAAGAGGTTCAGGAAAAAATTAGGGACAAAGGCATTTCGCTGCATTAGAGGTTGTTACCATTGCCGCAGATCAATAATGAATTTCACTTCCACTGCTCTTGTCAGAGGCGAAGATCTGGGGAACTCTTAGTTAGTGGGGCAGGATTGTCATTGGATTCGATGTAACCTTTTCCCTTTTGCCATTTTTGTAACACCCCAAATTCAATCGAAATATGTTAATTAATTATTTAATTGAGAATATTCATGTTTCGGTGAATTTCCGGTGGATTTGCAAATATTGGAAAATATGCATTTTCGGGTATTTATTTGATTAATAGCATATAATATTAATTTATTAGTATTATTATTAATTAAATGGAATATAAGTGAAATAAGGGCAATTTGGGCATTTGAGGGGGTTAGTAAGGGCAATGAGGGAAAACCCAATTTGTGAGGCCCAAGACTAGGTTACACAAAATAGATTCTGAAAGGAAATTTGAATTCATTTTGTGTTAACCGTGAAAGTTTGGTGGCCAGAGCTCTGAAGGAAAGGTTAGAGGCAGAAGATCCCGAAGTTAATCGTGAAAGCTGCGAATCGACTAAGGTATGGGGAGTATCGTTGTTCATGATTTTCTATGTATGCCTTTAGATGTGTTTATGGTTAGTTTATGTGGTTTATGATTTAAGGTATTTTGGGTTGGCTGTGGGAAAATAGGGAATTTGATGATAAGGCTTTGAGGTTAGGGGTAATGGTATGTAACACTGAACATTGATATGAGAATGGAAACCTTAGGCCTTCGTGGCCAAAATCTTGGATCGTTATATGTTTGACCCTGTAGGAATAGGAATTTTCAAATGTGAGTAACTCTGATGCACTCAGAGCAATTGCAGGAAAATAGTGATTTAGGCAGTGCAAATGTTGCCAGATTAGCCTAATAAACCATAGATTTTGTGTTGTTATCACTGTATGACCGTAGGGATGTTTTAGGGATGTTTTGGGGGCATTGGGTAAGTGAATCGTATGAGTATTTGGGCAAGAATCAGTTCTGGTCGTAACAGGTTTTTGTTGTCATCGCTCTGTTCTCCTAGCGAGCAAGCCAACGAAGGTTCACCACAGACTCACATAGCGAGCAAGCCAGCAAAGACTCGCTCCCAACTCGCCTAGCGAGCGAGCTAGCGAACGTAGCAGAGTTTGTGAAATTGATCGTTTTGCAGCGATGCCTTGATGTGTAAATTCTGGGATTTCTGAGATAGATTACCCTGAGTATGACAGTGGGTTTTGGGTGATGTTTACATGATGTTATGATAGTTTCTACAATGTATTGATTGAGTTAATATGATGAAATTACCATGATTTGATGAACTATGTGATAACATGAGATATGATGATTTTATGTGATGATGATGAGTATGAGGAATGATGATGCACCATATGTTGTATTATGAGGATTATTATTGTGACGTGTGCATCATGCATTCATATGCATCCGGACTTCGGTTCAGGACCTCGATTGCTTTGGCTTCAATCCCACTGTTTGGATGTGAAGTATTTTAATGTGCTCCAATCCTATTGATGGGGATCTATGGAGGGTTGATGGCCCATTGTCCATCGCGCCGTGATGATTGGTACCACATGCATTGAGTCTTGTTGCATTGCATTTATGAATCTTTTTGTATAAATTTTGACATTGTGGCCTTTGAGGCATATATGAGGATTTGAATGTGTTGAATATGATTGTGATGCCGTTTATGCATTAATTGTTATACATTGATTATTATGAATTGTTTTACTCATCCTGCCTATTTGAATGTTACCTCTACGTGGGTAACGTGCAGATGATCCAGTTTAGCCGTGGATGCCAGCGAGGAGTTAGTTTTGAAGTTTTTGAGTGTTTTAGTCTTTTGGTCAGCATAGAGGGTCTTGCTCTGATATGTAACATCGGGTTGGGTTCCTTGAGTTGGTTTTATACTGTTGACGTTATTTTGATTAAATTCCCTTTTGAGGAAAACTTTGATTTATGTTTGAGTTTCGCTGTTTATGATGTTTTGATGTACTTTGGGAAAAGCCCATAGTTACAGAGTACGGACCTATTTTGATGAATTTGAGAAATGTACGCCCTTTTAGTGGCTTTTTAATGAAATTTATTTATTCACTCTGATTTCTGTGTTATTTTGCCTTGATATTTGTTAGGGTAGAAAAAGGGTGTTACATTAGTGGTATCAGAGCAGGTCGGTCCATCCGGCCAAGTGATTATGTTGTTAATCCCCTGTCAGTCGATAGTGTGAGAACGCTATCAATGAGTTGTTTCCTTCTAACCTTGTTGGTGGTTGTAAATGGCAGGAAGGAATGATCATGCTATTGCTGACGCGTTGGAATCACTTGCCCAAGTGATGGCTCAGAATGGTGGACCTCCAGATGAGTTATGTGCTTTGGGAAAGTTTCAGAGGAACAATCTGCCGACTTTTGTGGGTACTCATGATCCTGGTGAGCGCAGAAGTGGCTGAAAGTGATGGAGAAGATTTTCTGAGTTATGGCATGCATTGATATGCAGCAGGTACAGTTTGGTACGCATATGCTGGCAGAGGAGGCTGAAGACTGGTGGGATAACACTCGCCAGAGATTAGAAGATGCGAGCATTGCAATAACTTAGATTATGTTTAAAGAAGAGTTTCTGAGAAAGTATTTTCTTGAAGATGTTCGGGGGAAGAAAGAGGTGGAGTTCCTTGAGCTGAAACAAGGTAATATGACTTGGCTGAGTATGCGGCAAAGTTTGAGTCTTTGGTCAAGTTTTGTTTGCATTACAACCGGGCCGATGCAGAGATGTCGAAGCGTCTTAAGTTTGAGAATGGTTTGAGACCATAGATTAAGCAGGGAATTCGGTATCAGCAGATTCGTCGGTTTTTGGAACTAGTGGACAAGAGCAGAATTTATGATGAAGATAGCCGAGCTCGATCTACTCACTACAAGCAGCTGAGTGAGAAGAAAGAGAAATGTCAATTCATAGGAAAACCATACGTGACTTCTGGTAATAAAGGAAAGAAGAAGGCTTCTGATGGGAAAAAGCCAAGTGGGGGAGCAACTACTGCTCCAGGTAAGTGTTATAAGTGTGGCGAGCAAGGCCACCGTGTTGAGAATTGTAAAGCGCTGAGGTGTCATCGTTGTGGCAAGAGGGGTCATAAGGCTAATGACTGCAAAGAGGAAGCTCCGACTTGCTTCAACTGTGGAGAGAAGGGGCATATCAGTACCCAGTGTCAGCAGCCGAAGAAGACTGCTACTGCTGCTTAAACAAGTGGCAGAGTGTTTGCTTTGAGCGGTGCAGAAGAAGCTAAGACCGATAACTTGATCAGAGGTATGTGTTTTATTAATGATGTTGAATTGAATGTTATTGTTGATACTGGTGCTAGTCATTCATTTATTTCGCTTGAATGTGCTAAGAGGTTGAATTTGAATTTGTCTACTATGAGTGAGAGTATGGTTATTGATACCCTGGCTAATGGTTCTGTGACTACTGCGTTAGTCTGTTTGAGCGACCCTTTGACTATTTATGATAGGAACTTTATGATGGACTTGGTCTATTTACCTTTGAATCAAATTGATGTTATCCTTGGGATGAACTGGTTGGAGTACAACTATGTTCACATTGATTGTTATAGTAAGACTGTAAGATTTCCTGAGTTGGGCGATGTTGGAGAGCTAATGTTTGTATCTGCCAAGCAAGTGGAAGAACTCTTAGAAGATGAGGCTAAGATTTTTTCTTTGTTTTCTTCGCTTCAAGTGGATTGTGAAGCAGTGGGCGTGGAGCTACCAGTTGTTCGGGGAATTTCCTGAGGTGTTTCCAGATGACATGAATGACCTACCTCCTGAGCTCGAGGTAGAGTTTACTATTGAGGTGATACCGGGCACTAGTCCTGTATCGATGGCTCCTTATCGGATGTATGCATCTGAGTTAGGGGAATTGAAGAAACTGTTGGAAGATTTGCTTGAGAAGAAGTTTGTTCGATCGAGTGTTTCTCCGTGGGGTGCTCCTATGTTGTTGGTGAAGAAGAAAGATGATAGTATGATATTGTGCATGGATTATCGGCAGTTGAATAAAGTGGCGATTAAGAATAAATATCCACTTCCAAGGATTGATGATTTAATGGATCAATTGGTGGGTGCTTGTGTGTTTAGCAAGATTGATTTGAGGTCTGGTTATCATCAGATTCGTGTTAAGCCTGATGATATTTCGAAGATAGCTTTCAGGACGAGATATGGACACTATGAGTATATTGTGATGCCGTTTGGAGTTTCGAATGCACCTGGCGTATTCATGGAGTATATGAATAGGATTTTCCATCCTTATTTGGATCAGTTTGTAGTGGTGTTTATTGATGATATTTTGATATATTCTAAGTCTGAAGAAGAGCATGCACAACATCTAAGAGTTGTATTACAGGTTTTGAAAGACAAGAAGCTTTACGCTAAGTTGTCTAAGTGTGAGTTTTGGTTGAAGGAAGTGAGTTTCCTTGGCCATGTGATTTCTAGTGGAGGGATTGCTGTTGATCCGTCAAAGATTGATGTTGCGTTGTAGTGGGAGGCTCTAAAGTCTGCTACTGAGATTCAAAGTTTTCTTGGGTTGGCTGGTTATTACCGCAAGTTTATTGAAGGTTTTTCTAAGTTAGCATTGCCATTGACTCAGTTGACTCGAAAGGGTCAAGCTTATGTGTGGGATGTTGCTTGTGAGAAGAGTTTTGTAGAACTCAAGAAGAAGTTGACGACTGCTCCAGTGTTGATTTTGCCAAATCCGAGTGAGTCCTTTGTGGTTTATTATGATGCATCGAAGATGGGCCTTGGAGGCGTATTGATGCAGAACGGTCAGGTTGTTGCTTACGCTTCCGGACAACTAAAGGTTCATGAAAGAAATTATCCTACGCATAATTTAGAGTTGGTCGTTGTGGTGTTTGTGTTGAAGATTTGGAGACATTATCTATTCAGTGATCACAAGAGTCTGAAGTATTTGTTTGATCAGAAAGAGTTAAACATGAGGCAGCAAAGATGGCTTGAACTTCTGAAGGATTATGATTTTGAATTGAGTTACCATCCGGGTAAGGCTAATGTTGTGGCTGATGCGTTGAGTAGGAAGTCCTTGCATATGTCGATGCTTATGGTTCGAGAGTTGGAACTGATTGAGCAATTCAGATATATGAGTTTGATTTGTGAAGAGACTCCTAACAGTGTGAAATTGGGTATGTTGAAGCTGACTAGTAGTATTCTCCAAGAGATTAGAGAAGGTCAGAGATCTGATTTGAGTTTGATGGATCGTCTCGCGTTAATTAATCAAGGTAACAGAGGTGATTTTCGGATATATGAGAATGGTGTAATGAGGTTCCAAGATAGACTATGTGTTCCCGATGTGCCAAAAATCAGGAAGAGCATTCTTGAAGAAGGTCATAGAAGCGGGTTGAGTATTCATCCTGGTGCCACAAAGATATATCAAGACTTGAAGAAGTTATTTTGGTGGCCTAGTATGAAAAAGGAAATTTCTGAATTTGTGTATGCTTGTTTGACTTGTCAGAAGTCGAAGATTGAACATCAGAGACCGTCGGGTCAGATGTAATCATTGAGTATTCTAGAATGGAAATGGGATAACATCTTTATGGATTTTGTGACAAGTTTGCCGAAGATGGTGAAGGGATATGATTTGATTTGGGTAATTGTTGATAGATTGACTAAATCGGCTCATTTTGTACCGATGAGGATCAATTATTCGTTGCAGAAGCTTGCTGAATTATATATTGAGCATATTGCGAAGTTGCATGGTGTTCTGTCGAGTATTGTGTCTGATAGGGATCCGAGATTTACATCGAGGTTTTGGGAGAGTTTGCAGACAGCTTTGGGTATTAAGTTGAGGTTGATTTCTGCCTATCATCCGCAGACAGATGGAGAGACAGAAAGAACTATCCAATCTTTAGAGGATTTGTTGAGAGCTTGTGTTTTGGATCAAGGTGGATCGTGGGATAGTTATTTTCCGTTGGTTGAGTTTACCTACAATAACATTTACCATTCTAGTATCGGAATGGCACCGTATGAGGCTTTGTATGGTAGGAGGTGTAGGACTCTGTTGTGTTGGTATGAATCAGGCGAAAGTGTCGTGCTCGGACCTGAAATTGTGCAAGAGACGACTGAAAAGATCAAGATGATCCGTGAAAAGATGAAAGCATCGCAGAGTCGTCAGAAGAGTTACCATGATAAGAGGAGGAAAGCACTTGAATTCCAAGAGGGAGATGATGTGTTTCTGAGAGTTACGCCGGTAACTGGTGTTGGTCGAGCTTTGAAGTCTTGAAAACTCACATCGCGTGTTGTTGGCCCGTATCAGATTTCGCAGAAGGTGGGGGAAGTAGCCTATCGGATTGCTTTACCGCCGTCGCTCGTGAATTTGCATGATGCGTTTCATGTGTCTCAGTTGAGGAAGTACATTCCAGATCCGTCGCACGTGATTAAGATGGATGATGTACAAGTGCGAGATGATTTGACTGTTGAGGTGTTGCCTGTTCGGGTTGACGGACGAGAAATGAAACAGCTACGAGGTAAAGAGATCGCCTTGGTGAAGGTATTGTGGGGAGGACCAGCTGGAGAAAGTTGGACTTGGGAACGTGAAGATTAGATGAAAGAGTCGTATCCGACTCTATTTTCTGCAGGTAATTTTCGAGGACGAAAATTCTTTTAAGTGGGGGAGAGTTGTAACACCCCATATTCAATCGGAATATGTTAATTATTTATTTAATTGAGAATATTCATGTTTCGGTGAATTTCTGGTGATTTTGCGAATATTGGAAAATGTGCATTTTCGGGTATTTATTTAATTAATAGCATATAATATTAATTTATTAGTATTATTATTAATTAAATGGAATATAAGTGAAATAAGGGCAATTTGGGTATTTGAGGAAGTTAGTAAGGGTAATGAGGGGAAAACCCAATTTGTGAGGCCCAAGACTAGGTTGGACAAAATAGAGTTCTGAAAGGAAATTTGAATTCATTTTGTGTTAACCGTGAAAGTTTGGTGGCTAGAGCTCTGAAGGAAAGGTTGGAGGCATAAGATCCCGAAGTTAATCGTGAAAGCTGCGAATCGACTAAGGTATGGGGAGTATCGTTGTTCATGATTTTCTATGTATGCCTTTAGATGTGTTTATGGTTGGTTTATGTGGTTTATGATTTAAGGTATTTTGGGTTGGCTGTGGGAAAATAGGGAATTTGATGATAACGCTTTGAGGTTAGGGGTAATGGTACGTAACACTGAATATTGATATGAGAATGGAAACCTTAGGCCTTCGTGGCCAAAACCTTGGATCGTTATATGTTTGACCCTGTAGGAATATGAATTTTCAGATGTGAGTAACTCTGATGCACTCAAAGCAATTGCAGGAAAATAGTGATTTAGGCAGTGCAAATGTTGCCAGATTAGCCTAATAAACCATAGATTTTGTGTTGTTATCGTTGTATGACCGTAGGGATGTTTTGGGGGCATTGGGTAAGTGAATCGTATGAGTATTTGGGCAAGAATCAGTTCTGGTCATAACAGGTTTTTGTTGTCATCGCTCTGTTCCCCTAGCGAGCAAGCCAGTGAAGGTTCGCCACAGACTCGCATAGCGAGTAAGCCAGCGAAGACTCGCTCCCAACTCACCTAGCGAGCGAGCCAGCAAATGTAGCAGAGTTCGCAAAATTGATCGTTTTGCAGTGATGCCTTGATGTGTAAATTCTGGGATTTCTTGGATAGATTACCTCAAGTATGACAGTGGGTTTTGGGTGATGTGTACATGATGTTATGATAGTTTCTACGATGTATTGATTGAGTTAATATGATGAAATTACCATGATTTGATGAACTATGTGATAACATGAGATATGATAATTTTATGTGATGATGATGAGTATGAGGAATGATGGTGCACCATATGCTGTATTGTGAGGATTATTATTGTGACGTGTGCATCATGCACTCATATGCATCCGGACTTCGGTTCAGGACCTCGATTGCTTTGGCTTCAATCCCACTGTGTGGATGTGAAGTATTTTAATTTGCTCTGATCCTATTGATGGGGATCTATGGAGGGTTGATGGCCCAGTGTCCATCGCACCGTGATGATTGGTACCACATCCATTGAGTCTTGTTGCATTGCATTTATGAATCTTTTTGTATAAATTATGACGTTGTGGCCTTTGAGGCATATCTGAGGATTTGAATGTGTTGAATATGATTGTGATGCCGTTTATGCATTAATTGTTATACATTGATTATTATGAATTGTTTTACTCACCCTGCCTGTTTGAATGTTACCTCTACGCGGGTAACGTGCAGATGATCCAGTTTAGCCGTGGACGCCGGCGAGGAGTTAGTTTTGATGTTTTTGAGTGTTTTAGTCTTTTGGTCAGCCTAGAGGGTCTTGCTCTGATATGTAACATCGGGTTGGGTTCCTTGAGTTGGTTTTATACTATTGACGTTATTTTGATTAATTTCCCTTTTGACGAAAACTTTGATTTATGTTTGAGTTCCACTGTTTATGATGTTTTGATGTACTTTGGGAAAAAAACCCGTAGTTACGGCGTATGAGCCTATTTTGATGAATTTGAGAAATGTACGCCCTTTTAGTAGCTTTTTAATGAGATTTATTTATTCACTCTGATTTTTGTGTTATTTTGCCTTGATATTTTTGGGGTAGAAAAAGGGTGTTACAATTTTCAATTGTAAATATTCCATGGAGCTTTACCATTCGCAAGCTACCATTCATGAATAAAATAAATTTTAGATCTTTCATTTGTTTGCAATTTACTACATTCTTTACTTTTCTTTGTTATGCAAAACATCACTTATTTGTTAATAATGATTTTTTAAAGCAAAAGGTTTTTAATTGAAAATGATTTCAAAGAAGACTAAAACAAAACAAGTAGTTACTTTGGTTTGTGGAAAATTTCAGTGGAAATCAGTTTCCTCCTAGGAAATATAAAAGTGGCTGAAACTTTGATATTGTCATCTCAGTAGTACGTAACCCCACTAAAAACAATTTCTCCGATACCCCTTGTGTGATAGAAGTTTGAATGTGATTGAAGAATCATCCTCAGAGTAAACACTTTGACTCCCCAAAGAGGTTGTGCTCTATCTTTAGCAAGCTTTCCAAAGCCTTATACTGTGCCCTAATAAACTGAAATGGGTTTCATCCCCATGTTTTATTCTGGACACTTTATGTTCCCTGGATTCAGTGTGATTCCTTTGTTTCTCCAGTGAAGTAGATGGTTATATACTTTCCCTTTTGAGCCTCTTGTTCCGTTATTTCTTGTCAGATTCGGTTCTTCCGCATCTTTGATCATTTGCATCATATAATAGCATGTGCATTTAGCATATCTTTTGGGTTGTGTTGTTTGGTTGTTAGCTCTCGATTCTAAGTCCGACTGTAACTAGCAATCTTTGTTACATCCTTTGTAGTTGTTGTTTGTTCCTATTTCCAGTGGTCACTAGAACATTTTTTTAGATCTTAGGTCTTCACCTTTTCCCTTATCTAAACCCATTTGTTACTAGCATCTTTTACCTCATTGGTTGCTACCAATTCCCCTAAAGTCTAGCTCTAACTAGAAATCTCTGGTGGATAATCCAATAGTCATTGGCATTTACGCAATTTCAACCTTCGTAGGCGCTGTCAATTCCGCAGTTACCAGTATTCCCCTATGAGGCTAGTCGTTACTAATTCTTCAACTCATTTATTATCTGGTGGTCACCAGCTTTCCCGATGAAGTTTTACTGTTGCTAACTCCCCAGGAAGTCCAGTAGTTACTGGCATTGCTTAAATCCAATTGTTATTGGTATTGCTGATTTGGTCGTTACCATATCTCCTTGAAAGTCCTGTAGTTACTGGCATTTCTTAAATCCAATTGTTATTGGTATTGTTGATTTGCTCGTTACCATATATGCTTGAAAGTCCAATAGTTACTGGGTTTGCTTAAATCTAATTGTTATTGGTATTGCTGATTTGGTCGTTACCATATCTGCTTGAAAGTCCAGTAGTTACTAGCATTGCTTAAATCCAATTGTTATTGGTATTGCTGATTTGGTCGTTACCATATCTACTTGAAAGTCCAGTAGTTACTGACATTGCTTAAATCCAATTGTTATTGGTATTGCTGATTTGGTCATTACCATATCTTCTTGAAAGTCCAGTAGTTACTAGCATTGCTTAAATCCAATTGTTATTGGTATTGTTGATTTGGTCGTTACCATATCTGCTTGAAAGTCCAGTAGGTACTAGCATTGCTTAAATCCAATTGTTATTGGTATTGTTGATTTGGTCGTTGTCGCTACCGCGAAAATAAGGTGCCGGCAAAACAGAAGAGTCGCCACCTTTCGTTATTTATCCCACAGAAAGGGAAAGGAAACGATCGGAAAAACCTGACGAAAAGGTATAAGACAATGTCATCGCAACCATGTCTGGGTTCGGGAGTCGGTTACGCAAGGGGAAGGTATTAGCACCCCTCACGTCCGTTGTACTCAACGGGATCCACGCTTGTTGTGTTTATTTGACAGGTTGGTTTAACTATCTACCTATCAAGGCTGGTCTGAAAAGAAAAGAAAAATGACTTGGCAAAGCATCACGCTTCGTGCCTACGTATTCTCATTTGAGAACGAGAAATCAGAGTCAACGTAGTTCGGCTAACTACGGGTTACGAGGAAGGTGGCTCCCCAATACATCAGTATTGTGCCTACGTACTCTCAATAAATATGAGAGATCAGAGCTTACGTAGTTTGGGATAATACGGATTACGGGGGTTCAGTTTCCTCTGTTTTTCGAGTAGGGTTAACAAACAGTTCCAGCAGTTTGGCGTATGCAACTTACTCGTCAGAGACTCGTGTGTTACCGTTTGCGGTAGAACTGAGAGTTAACGACACTCTTTTCTTCAGAAAATTTTCTCTTGAGTTAAGGGCCCACGGGGCAAAAAGGTTTGAAGTTTGTTTTCTGTCTTTTACGGAATAAATGTTTTTTTATGGATGTTTGTAGTTTGTACAACTCTAGAGACTATGACCTGAGAACGAATGCGTCGCATATCGTCCAAAGGACGTATACTAAACACTCTAGACGATTGAGAGGAGACCGCTCAATTATCATTACCCAAGTAGCTTAAGGCTCGTAACGCGCTTGTACTAACCTGCCTTTATTACGTTTTTTACTGTTATTTTAGAAAGAGAAGAGAACAAACTCTACGGGGAAACTGTCAAGCCCTAATGTTGTCATGTCAAGGATTCATCCTATGGTTGAGTTTTGAAGCAGGGAACTCCTAGATGTTATCATGCAAAGGTTTCAACCTAAAGTTCTATCATCACTTCCTTATCAAAGGAAGTGAGAGTCCTAGGGGATCATGTCAAGTGAGATACATAAACAGATAAAGCATCAGCTAAACAGTAAACAAATATACAGAAGAGAACAACAAAGATGCACATGCAATGCAGCAATACAAGCAGAGGGAAACTCACTCAACCTCTAAGCAATCAAGCAGAAAAAACAATCAAAACAGACAAGCAGAGGGAGACAGACTCAACCTCTAATGCAAACACACAGATGAAAATAAAAACAACACACAAGCAAGGGGAGGATCACCTTAACCCTTAATGCAATCAAGCAGAGGGAGACTCACTCAACCTCTAAGCAGTCATGCTCCTAGCCTAAAGTAATCAAAATATGATCCTATTCTAATGCATCAAGCAATTCAAACAAGAGAGAGAAACCAAAATGAGCAACAGGGGAGTCATCCCATGCTACATCAGGTTGGAGGTGTATCAACACCAGAGTCCATCATGGGCTCAACCTCTTGAGGAATGCACAAAATCCAACCAAGGGAAGGATTAGGCTCTCCCAAGAGGGATCCTATGTCAATAGGACAAAAAACTGGGTATTAGTCCTAGATATCAATCTAAGGTAACTGGTTATAGTGTATCAACACAGAGTGTCCATCTCAGGCTTAACCTATTGAGGAATGCACAGAATCCAACCAAGGGAAGGATTAGGATCTCCCAAGAGGGATCATAAGAAAAGGACTTTTGAGATGGATGACAGTATATAAACCAAAGGAATATACCATGCCAAAAATGTTAATCCAAGGCTCAACCTCCTGAGGAATGCAAAGAATCCAACCAAAGGAAGGATTAGGCTCTCCCAGGAGGGTTCCTCCTCAAGACTTGTAAGAGAAAGATAGTACAAACCAAAGGAATGTTCTATACTGGGGAATGTCAATTCAAGGCTCAACCTCCTGAGGAATGCACAGAATCCAACAAGGGGAAGGATTAGGCTCTCCCAGGAGGGCTCCTCTTCAAGACTTGGAGAAAGAGGGTAGGGCAAAGCCCAAGGAAGAAATCACATAGGGGACAGAAGGCAACACAACAACTTCTAAGGAACCCTACATATTATCCACAAGGATCACCTAGACTAGGGGAATCTAAAGCTCTATCAAGGCTTCAACAAGGTTCTAATGAGGTAGAATCTACCTAATTACTATTCTATCAAGAAAGGATGTGAAACTTAGAATCATATAATGGTCATTTACAAGGTTACTCTATGTAGTTATCTTAGTTAGGGTCACCTAAACTATAAGCAACTTGTAAAATGGGGAACTAATAGAAAATCAATTCTACAAATCTCAAGGAAAATCCTACATTATCCTACATGGTTTAAGAATCTATGGTAAAACAATCAGGAGCAAAACCTACTCCTAAAGGTTCTAATAAAATCTAAACTCAAAGGGTGTACTAAAGAGGATCCATCATGGAAGGCTCCTAAACACCTATCTCAAACTCCTATTAAGATTCATCTAAAAATTACAACAAAAATCAACCAAACCTATCAAGGGGTCTATAACAAGCATGCAAAGTTTCAGCCTCAAATTCCAAATCATGAATTAGTAATAAAATCAACAATCAAACTAGTCATAATATGAATTTTTAATCATTTATTAAAAATAGAAAAATGGACATTAAATTGAAAACAACACCAAAATAAAATCCAAAGGCATGGAAAAATCAGGAATTAAACAAGGATCAACCAGATATTTTTTCCATAATTTTCTGATCATTAGAACTATTTAAAATGAATTAAAATCAATCAAAGCAATTAAAGAAAATGAAAATCAATAAAAGAAATTAAAAGAAATCAAAAAATATCACAGCCCTAGGATCACACTACCAGTCAACTCATCAGAGGGCTGCGCGCGTGCCACATCATTTAATAAAACTGTGTGTTTTGCTATGTGACAAAGTGTGGTTTGGTTGACTAGCGTACACGGTACTCCCCAATCACGTCCATTCAACATAAAAGTATTCTAATCCAGTGACTCACACGTTGCCACCTCAGCCAGCCCTAGTCAAACTAAACCTCATGCGTTGGATACTAAGACCTAGTCAATGAATTCACACAGACCCAACGGTGCTCAACCTTTCTTCTTCGTTTAAACTGGTACAAGGAGGGAAACTGGTTCACAGTGGCCGGAGAAGAGCTCCACCGTCTTCTCCGGCGAGAGCAATCATGCTCTGTGATCAAATTCAACCAAACTCAAAGAAAAATACATGGATCCACTCGTCTTCTCACCCTGAACATGAAAATCCACTCCATCTTCAATGATTCCTCATAAATTTCCAAACACGATGAGGAACAGAAAACTCACCATTTCCAAAACTATCACCAAACTTCAAATTGGCTACACAGAAATCTTCCTCACCTCTCAAGGATCAAAAACCACTATCTAATTCATCCTAATTCTCAAGAATCAACCACGTATGAATCCAAACAGAAATTGCATCGAATCAAGAATCATCACTAATCTCCATAATTATGATCCTAAAATGATCTATGTTGTATCTACAACCTAACCACATGCCAAATTCATGCCAAAAGAGCCTAGAACTAGAGCAATTTTGAAGAATGCAATCCTGGAAAAAAGCTTGCAATTGAGGTAGTTGCAGTGTGATTCTTGACTTCAAATGCTACAGAAACTTTCAAGGATGATCACTGATGCTAACTGAATCCTCAATTGGCCTTGAAATCCTCTGGAAATGCAAACACGATTGTGAGTTTGGAAGCTTCCAACTCTAACTGCCACAATTTAATTCTTCACCAAATGCCAACCCAAAATGATCTGAACATGATACTGAACTTATATATGATGGGTTTGGATCATAACCTGGCCCAAATCTGGCCCAATTTGATTAATCCAAAATTTCCATTTTCCTTCAAAGTGTAACCATGGCAGTCGTGTACCCTGTGTGATTTCAGCTCAAATCTCACTCAAATTCATTGCTTAACATCCCTTGAATGTGAATGGACCAGTTTGAAGGCTTGAATTGATCCAATGGTGTTGATTGGTTATGTTACTTTCATTCTAAGTAATCCAAATAAAGTCCATGATTTATGATTCAAACCAAAAATGTAACATTGCCATTGTCTTTAAAATGTCATTTCCAATCAAAATGTGTTCCAATTTGTGATTTTTTGAACCATTATGATTTATTTTGAATTTTTTTCTTTCTTAATGCCTTTAATGATCTTTTTTCCAAATTTCTTCATACACTTCCATATTCAATCCATATCAATGAATACTTGGGTCATGGTTGGACTTAAAACACCATTTTGAACAACTTTCAAGTTGATCAAAAGTTCATTTGAGGTGCCTATGTTGATGAAATTGACCTATAACCAAAAATGATCTGTAATTCCAAATTCCCAAAATATCCTCATCTTGCAAAGCTTGTAACTTGAGTTCTACAAATCCAATCATGGACTTCTAGTACTTTATAGAAAGCTAAGAAGATACGGAACAACATTCATGTTGGCCAAAAGTTCATAGGAATCATACTTCTAGGTCAAAAATGTCATGCAAGTTGGTTAACTTTCAAGCTCCAATTTCACATGCCTCAGATGACCTGTAACTTGTCTGGCTCATAACTTGAGTTCTATAAATCCTATCAAGGACTTCTAGTTCTCAAATTAAAGCTATGATCATGCCCTAGAACAATCATGTTGGGGACAAGGTGAGATGAAAATCACATCTTGAATTAAGTGGTCTTGAAGTCAGACACTAAACTAGGGGATTTTACACTGTCAAGCATAACAACCCTAGCCTAGGAACTCCTCACACTCTTGATCCATGATAATTTGAACTTGAAATCATCCCTTGGACATCTCAATACATCAATCCATGATAACATGGCCTTGGAATTAGGTCTCAACCTTCTTCAAATCATCAGTTATCCTAGGGTTGACCAGATGAAACCCTAGTTGTACCAATCTTGGTTATAGCTTCATATCCTTTGCATATTGACCTGTCTAGGATTAAAAATGATCTTCAATACTTCTTAAGCGCTCTCTCAAGGCCTCAAGTCCAACTTCATGGCTTCAGAATCATCTGATGATCTTCCCACAACCCTCAAGTTAGGAGATGTACACACTTGGCTTCAACCACTCTCTCTGAGGATCTTTGGCTTCTCTAGTGAGGATATCAACCCTTGAGCACTTGAATAACCCTCTTGGCTAGCTTCATAGTCTTGAGTAGCCCTTTGTTGGTAGTTATAACTCTTGATCTCCTGCACACATGTCAATGAAATGCAGATGATAATGTTAATATGAATGCAATGAAACACAAGCTAGGTGAAGCAAAGGTTGGGCAAATTTTGGGGTGCAACCGTCGTTACCATATTTGCTTGAAAGTCCAGTATTTGTTGGCATTAGTTAAATCCAATTGTTATTGGTATTGCTGATTTGGTTGTTACCATATCTGCTCGACAGTCCAGTAGTTATTAGCATTGCTTAAATCCAATTATTATTGGTATTGCTGATTTAGTTATTACCATATCTGCTTGAAAGTCCAGTAGTTACTAGCATTGCTTAAATCTAATTATTATTGGTATTGTTGATTTGGTCGTTACCATATCTGCTTTAAAGTCCAGTAGTTATTGTCATTGCTTAAATCCAATTGTTATTGGTATTGCTGATTTGGTTGTTACCATATCTGTTTATAAGTCTAGTAGTTACTAGCATTGTTTAAAGACCAATAGTTATTGGTAATGTTCACCTAACCCAGTGATAATTTAGGATGATTGGTTGTTACTAATATCCCTAGTGATTTTTAGCGTGTTTGGTCGTCACTTATATCCTCGGTAAATCCAGTTGGTTTTTCTTTTCTTCTTCGGTCGTTTCTTGGAGATATCATTTGAACTCTTCTCTGTAAGGAAATTTTCCATTCGGTTTTTCCCATGTGGAGTCTTGTTTTGTCCCTGTTGGTTCCTCTTGTTAGAGGTCAACTCCTTGTTTTTAACCTGGTCCCTAGTGGAAACTATGTTTCTTTCTGGATTTCCCCAGTGGAGTTGTTCTTCCATTTCTACGTCCATTGGGAAGTTTCTTTCCTCTAGAGTATCATACTGGTCACGTTTGAACCATGTGCCTGATCATCCTAGATTTCCCCAGGGCTTGTCCTTTCCAGCAAGTAGTTAATCATTGTGTTGGCTTTATTCTCATTTGTTATGGTCGTCTGCATTTTGCA
The DNA here is from genome assembly GCA_963859935.3 of Lathyrus sativus. NCBI lineage: Eukaryota > Viridiplantae > Streptophyta > Magnoliopsida > Fabales > Fabaceae > Lathyrus > Lathyrus sativus. Next base: position 520,551,496 of record OZ012738.1, read on the forward strand.
TCTTTGCATCATTGTGGAGTTTTCATAGCGTGTCAGCACTTGCATAGTTTTTTCGTCCTTATCATATAATTACATCTAAGGGAAAATTTGTTTTTGCTATATTTAAATACATTTCACCATGATTTTACGGAGATCGTCATCTCTCATTCCATCTGGTAAAGATATTTAAATAGGGGAAACTGTCGTACCCCAAATTTTAACCCCTAGATTCCATTGTCGTTATAGTAGCATCAAGCATTATTTCCTAACCCTAACATTGTTTCAAGTTTATTGTTGTTGAGGCCCATTTGAATTAGGGTTTTGCATCTTTGCAATCAAAAGGATTATTTCTTGATCAGTCAATGTTTTGGATTCATCATCATCAAATCTAGGTTCCATACATTCAAGGAGCTTATATTCAACAAGAATCAAGTTCTAATTGACCTCATAGCAAGATCATTGAAGCCTAATTTCATCTGGCCCCAAATTAGGTCTTTATCAGGAAAAGTCAACTATGCCTTTGACTTTTGATCCAAGCATGATACCAAACATTGGGATATGATTCAACATGTTCATATACACCATTGGAGCATATCTATGATGTTTGAGAAGTCCAAAGATGAAAATTCATTAAAGATCACACAGTTGAATTCATTTGGTAAAAATTTCATCTGTCAAAGTCAACTCTTTGACTTTTAGGACTTTTGGCCCAAATTGAAGCATTCAAGTTAAATTTTATCAAGATATGTTTAATCAACAAGTTTTATCATGAAGAAATCAGGATTGGAGAGGTTTCTTGCAAAAGAAGAAAACTTGGATATGCTTAATCAAGCTAAGAATGAAAAAAATCCCTAATTGTCGCACCAACTTTGAGAGATCATAACTTTCAATCTACACATCCACTTTTTGATTTCCAAAGCTCAATTTTTAGATTGCATCATGTAATACAAAAGTGTCCTAGTGACCTATGAGCAAAAGATGCTTAGAGTTTGAGTTATGAAGCTTCAAAGTCTGGAAAAATCTTTGGACACTTAGAATATTTTCAAGACAGCTTTGTTCCTTCAATTTTCAGCCAACTTCAAGGCCAGTTTTCATCATGATCCCTTTAGATTCAAGAATTTCTTAAGACATGAAAGGTGTAGGTAATGTTTAGGGCTTTCTACAAAGTACATGAACTCATCCATAACATATTTGAGCTAGGGGTTGCGGTGAGAATCAGATGCCAAGCTATTGAATGAACTTGAATTGCAAATCTTTGAATTCACAGTCGGTCTTTGATTTATCCGAGGGAAAGGTTAAAGAAAGAAAAACCTCAATTGCATCGTAAACACAATGCGGGGAGATCTAGGGTTCGGGGGTTGGTTATACCTAGGGAAGATGTTAGCATCCTAAGCATCTATAGTACTCTACAGGAACCTCTTGTTTAATATTGTGTTATTTGCTAATGGTTATCTGCTAAAGGGTTGAAAGGAGACCTAAGAGGTTTGAAACACATGTTGCACTAAAGACTATGACTCGAGAGCGAATGCGTTGCATATCGCCCGAAGGGCATACGCTAAACACTCTAGACAGTTGAGAGGAGGTCCCCCTACCATCATTCCTCAAGTACTTAAGGCTCGTAGCGTACAACACAAATTATTCTCTATTAAGTGTTTTGAAGTGTTTAGGAGATGAGAAAAGAAAGACACAAACTAAGGGGAAACTAGACCCAAAATTTGTCATACACAATGCTCCTAAAGTTTGGGTGAAAGGGAAAAACTACCCTAATGTTGTCATGCATAGGATTGAACACCTAATATCTCTCCTACTCCCATCCTAAACGGAGGGACTAGGAATCCTAGGGGGATCATGGCATAAGGCCAAGTAAACAATAAATAACTCAATCACAAATGAAATAAGAAAGAAAGGAAGTTGACTTGGACTAGTCAACATGCAATGCAAACAAAGGATGCAAAGAAAAGATGCAATAAACAAGGAATAGAAGGAGGAAAACATGCAATGAACAAGTGACAAGCCGCAAAGTACATTAATTTGTAAGTTCAATTAAATGGAAAATAAAAAATAAAAATGATGAAAAATAATTTAACACGTTAAAATATGAGAATATGATTTTTTTGGATTTTTATGATATTTAAAACTATTTTTAAATAAATAAAACAAAACAAGAAATAATTTTAATAAAATAAAAATAAAAAGGAAACAAGTTGCTAAAAAGAAAGAAGTGCCTCACCCAAGGCTTGAACTCAAGGCCTTGGGGCTACAGGCACAAAACATAGCCAATTCTACCAACTTCACGCGTGTGCAGATTGATGGAAAAAGAGAGAAAAATATCAAAATCAAGAAAATAATGAAAAAAAAATACAAAAAACGCCCTCGCTGAGGGTCGAACTCGGTAACACGCGCATGATAAGTGACTTAAGGGCAAGGCATTAACCACTGGGGTGGCGATACATCCGTTGTATCAAGCCACCCCAACTTAATATGTATCAAAGCAAGCGCGCACTTCTGGGCAAACCAAGGCAAGAACAAAGACAAGATATGTGTCATACAGTTTCACTCTAGCTTCCTCAATTCCTAATCAAATTCCATGAAACAAAAGTCTATCTTTCTTGATTTTCCATGAGGATCATGATGGTGCAATCCATTTTTTTAAATGATGCCCACAAAATAAAATTTGAATGAAAGTGCAATTGTGAAGCTTGAAATGCATTTGAAGATCCATGCATTGAAACAAGTGCAATTAAGGGTGGGCAATGAGCTGAGCAAGTTTCAAATGTGGTATTGAATAAGTTCTAACAAGAAATTCACTTAACAAAACTCAGACCATGAAAATGATATATGAGTTGCAAGTTGGTGAAATGGTATTTGAAATAGACTTGGTATCCACATGGTATTAAGGCAATGATTTGAGACAACAACCACCAACAATCTATAATGCAATAGGTTATGAACTTCCACACACAAATTGAAATGGTTTTAATAGAAAAACTTAAAGGTAACAGAAATTAGCAAGCCTTGAGGCAGGGAGCTGACAGAAGCTTGCCTCTTTTCATAAGAAAATGCAACACAGTAATGTAAGCTTCATTGTAAAACAGTAATGAAGCTTGCCTCTTAACAACAAGGATGCTTCACAGGTATTACACATAATGATGTTCCTCAATTTGGTAACCTTCTCCAACCAGACAGTGCAAACTCATCCTTCCAAATCATTTAAATGGTCTTAAAAACAAACAATCATGATGACTTAACAGAAGCAACAACCACCCTCAAAACTCTAACAAGCAAAGAACCTGACCAAGTCTTATCACTCTAACTCTCTAATTCCATCTTAAACACGCCAAGCCCAGCAAACCTGAGGCCTTCAACAAACCTCCCTCCTACAGCGGACTGACTGAACCAACATTCTACAACTCCTAAGGTAGTAAACATGGTCATCCACCCCCTACTCCAAACAAAGCCTCTTGGATAGCGACCACAACCTAAACCAACCTCTCAACCTGATAAAACATCCTTGGCAGGAACTGTAAATGATTTGACAAACTCCCTCTCTAAGAGCATTCATAAACGGATTCAAGGTAAATCTTGACAGCAAGTTCAAACCAATACTTAATCACCATAACAACAACAGGAGCAAATACTTGACATGTGAAGGCGCTCTTTCAAAAAAAAAATAGCTGGGATGTAACAAACTTCAAATGATCCAACAACATCAATGTTTCTCTATTTTGAAACTCAGCCAACCAGATATTTAAACAGTCCAAGTTTGCTAGAAAAGTTTCAAAAATGAAACTGATGGATGGATAAGCTAACAAGCCTAGACAACATACCTAATGCCTCATGTATCAAACAACATTCACTAATGGTTTCAACAAAAATGTTAGAGCAACACATAAGTTCACAACTCGAACAAATCCAAACTAGACAGCAGTTATGACATGGATAAGATCATACCACCAACTGACATTGGATGAAAGGTTAAGTTGGCAGACCTCAACATCAACAAATTTAAACAATTAGACTTCAAAAGCCAAAGTTTCAAAGATGGACAACATCTTAAACAAATCTGAATCTACCAATAATGTGTTGCCAAGACTGAAGCAAACATACTTTGATATAAATATGCTAACCAACCCTCAAATACATTGATAAACAAATATGAATTAGCCTACTTAAACCACCAAAAATCCTTGGCAGAACAAAAAAAATTTCAACCACGCTGATGCTCTTAAAGACCTGCTAATATGCCCTTCTAACAAGAGATTGCAACTTAAAACAGTGTGTAAAAACAACTTGATAGTTACAGTGGTGAGCCCTACCTTGACAAAGTTAGATCACTTAAAACAAAGTCCAAGACTCCAAACACAAAGGAAAACCTGTAAGCCTTATGACAATAGCAATTTGGAACATAAATGCACCCTTCTAGGCCTAACAATACTTATAAATCCAAGATCAAAGCCCCTATGCCAAATCTCAATGATAGCAAACAAACAAAGGCAAAAATATCCTCAAAGTAGGCAAAATAGTGCTGTTCATCAAAAGTTGCATCATCAACCAAATATCTGATGGGATCTAAATTGGTCAAACTCTCTAACAAGCCTAGACAACAGGCATAGCATCCACAAAATTGAAATCCTATTCTGTCAAGAACTCCAACAGGCTCATGATGATAGCCTCTAAACAATAAAACACACTAGCAGGGAAACCTCATTAGCCTCAACTCCAACAGGCTCATGATGATAGCCTCTAAAAAATAAAACACACTAGCAGGGAAACCTCATTAGCCTCAACTCCAACTTAAATCAATGACAGCCCCCTGATGTTCTAATAGCAACAAATGAGCCCCACCTAAATCACACTAAAACCAACTAAAAGCTACTCTAAATAGAATTGCCTTTAAGGATCACATCAGAATTGAGGCCACTATAGTCTTAGCCCTCAAGGCAGTTTCCACTTGCTTGTCCAACTCTAATTCAAACCATGAACCTCATATGGGAACCACAAACATAACAAATCCCCTATTAATTGGAAATACCCTTAGCAACCGCTAAAACTCCTAACAACCCAGCTGAACAACAGTCACAACAGCAATATCAGTGTGTCAACAAAGATGAATCCCTCAATCTGTCAAGTACTCCAACAGTTTCCCTATGACAACCTATCAACACAGCTCAACAAGTTTAAAACATTCACAAGACCTCTTTACTTGCAACATACCAACTACACTAATCAATCCACACATCTCAAGACCACAAACTTGGTTTACAACCACTGTTCCAAACAAAAAACTCCTCATAGGGCAATCATAGCATAAACCAAAATCCCTACAAACTGATAACAACTAACCCCTGAGTTGACAAACTCAAACTTCTAAATCCATTAAATGGTCTTGCAAAAACCAAATCTAAATAGTCTGAGCATAGACGAAGTCACAACTTAATAAGTAAGGAAACAAATTTAGGACCAAACAGTACCACATTCTCAACAATAACCAGCAGTTGTAACCAGAAAAAAACCTTTGGCACTAAATAGAAACAAAACATGACAATGTTGATCAAACATGTAAATCATCTCAATAGAGGTCATAACACAAGCATATTGTGACAAGTCTGTCAGCTAACTTAACAATGGGTATAACTTATAGGAGTTGGTAAAATAAAACCTGGAAAAGGCTTTGACAGAATCAAAACATCTCTAAAAAGAAGTAGACTAGCAATGCATTGCATACCCCAACTGTGCTTGCACATTCCAATTAGAACATATGGTACCTTAACAGATCTTGACTTAAGCTAAAATTTCCAATAACAGTCACACTCTTTATGCTAAGTCACACATACTAATAGTCCAAATCGGTAAAGGTATAAACATGACTAAATAGATGTAAACTTCACATGGCAACAATAAAATCAATCACATTCTTTCATGAGTTACAACTCATCAAGCAAATATAGATCAAATCCCATATATGATGCATATCAATGAGAGGTTATGGAATCACATACCTCTTGTAGACCTAAAAAGTAAGCTAGCAGCAAGAGTAAAGTGTCTCTCCCTCCTTTGAGAAAACCCTGATTTTTTCTTTTGAAGCAACAGTTGGTTTTTTTTAGGACAGTTTGAGAAAAGTGTGAACAGCTCCTCCTTTATGCAAGCAGTAGCAAGAAGGTGTTGTGGTGATGATGTTTTGATAAATTTTTTTGAAATGGTTCACAAATGAGAGAGTTTCAAAAGAGGTTGTGAAAAACTCAAACTCTGATTTCTTACAAAGGTGGTGGCTAGGGTTTCTCTTGAATGTTTTTTAGCTTAAATATGAAGTGAGAAAGAGGTTTTGGGGAGTTTTACTGTGGTGAAAATTGGATGGACAGATTTGCATTTTCATGGTTTTTTGTGAATCAATGGTTGATGATGGAGATGGTACATGAGCAGCTTGCATCCTTGTCTTCTTATTGGTATCTTGTGAGTGAAAAAGCATGTTGGTTGTGGTTGCCAAGATCAGAATACAAGGTCAGCTTGTCCCTTTCTTGTTTGGGAAAAAGATTCAAAAATGCCTCAAGGTGGTACATGCCTTGGTTTGGCTTGTTTTGGCAAAGTTTGGCATGCTCCCAATGCAAATCCATGCGCATGATTTGAGGAGTGTAACAGGCTGCATGCTGAAATGCTAAAATGTCAAAATGTCTTTGTAACACATGCCTTGAAAATATGTTCAAACCATCAACTTTAAGCAATGATAACTTGATATACAAAGATCAATTTGCCCTAAACTTGAGCTCTAAGGAAAGAGGGCATGGAAAGGAACAATTTTCATGTTGAACTCATCTTGATTTGAGGATTGGAAGACCATGAAAACTGATGTTGAAAATCAGGCCATGCAAGCTGCCCATAAATAACTTAAAAAAATTCTAAGTTATGAATTTTGGCTTATTTTTCTCCAACTTTGAGTCTTCATAACTTGAGCTACACAAATCATATGGCGGACTTCTAGGACTTTTTGGAAAGCTTGGAATAAGCTCTACGACTTTCATTTGGGACCATAGTTCATCTGACATCAAGAACTTGGTGGAATTTGGCTTGCAAAGTGGATCCAAAAATCCTCCTGAACTTGCCAATTTTGAAGTCATTGAAATCCCCAACTTTGAATGATCATAACTTGAGCTCCAAGTATCATATGGTGATGAATTGGTACTCAAAAGAAAGATTTAAATACAAGGAATAACTTTGATGTTTGACCCAATTCCATTTGAAACCATGATCATGAGAAAAATGGCTTTGAAGATGGCTGCTTCAACCATGAAACTTTCCATAAATGGAAGGTTTCTAAAACCCTAATTCCCAAAATGGCAACTTTTAACAATTCTTGATTTTTCATGATTCCCTTGACTTTTCTTGATCAAATTCCATCCAGCGGTCATATTGAACTTGAGAAACATGATCTTGACCTCAAAAAGTCAGGAGTTGACGTTTACACTGCACAGTTGTCTTTTTCCCCAAATCTCCTGATTTTCAATTGACTGATCAATTGAAGCTCTTCTGATTAAAATTGATGATCAATCCCCCATCCTTAAACACCTTAGGACATGTGGAGGTATATGGGAATGAGTTTTGCCTCAAGAAACAAGTTTATCCTGATTAAAAATGAAACCCTAATTTCTTCCTTTTTGCCTAGGCATTGCTTAGATAAACTGAGTGACCATTCCAACTCCACCATGACCTCTGAGGTACTCAACAAACTTCTACCTCATGCTCACACCAATGATAAAACCTCATAGACCCTTTGACAACCCTTTGATGGTTCTTTGGTAATGAGTTATGGCACACCTCTCCTCTCTAGGAGCTCTGATAACTTCATGATAACAACACCCACTTGAGGACTTGTACCAATGCCTTTGCTTGAGCTTGAAACCAACAAAAGGCTCTCCTCTTGGATGGAACACACACAATCACTTGATCCCTTGTAAGAACAATGCTATGCAGATGCAAGATGCTAAAATGCAATGAAACAATAGCCAAAGATAAGAAATGAGGTTGGTTAAATTTTGGGGTACAACAACTGCCCCTATTCAAGCGACTCGGACCTGAAGGGATGAAAAGCGAACGACTTTCAAACATTCAAGGTAAAAGACGGTTGAATACCAAAGAACTCAGAAATTTTCCAACCGCAAAAGAGAAACAGTAACTGAATAAGGTCTGTAAACACTGTTGGGGAGAGACTGATAATATGAACGCATCCATCAAAAAATTCTAGCTGGGGTCTGGATACCACACATGCTAATGGAACACGCGAAGGAAGCCGGAGTCTGGATACCACACGCTTAATGAAATAATTGGAGAATGCCGGGGTCTGGATACCACACGCGCTCAATCACTATCACTAGCCAGGGTTTGAATAAGTCACCTACTAACGAAATAAACTGGAGGAAAACCAAGGTCTGGATACCACACACGCTTATCGAAATAACTGGAGAAAGCCGGGGTCTGGATACCACACGCGCTTAATCACTATCACTAGCCATGGTCTGAATACATCACCTGCTAATGAAATAAACCGGAGGAAAGCCGGGGTCTGGATACCACACGCGCTTACCGAAATCACTAAAGAAAACCGGGGTCTGGATACCACACGCACTTACCGAAATCACTGGAGAAAGCCGGGACCTGGATACCACACACGCTTAATCACTATCACTAGCCAGGGTCTGAATACCTCACCTGCTAATGAAATAAATCGGAGGAAAGTCGGGGTCTGGATGCCACACGCGCTTACCAAAATCACTAGAGAAAGCCGGGGTCTGGATACCACACACGCTTACCAAAATCACTGGAGAAACCCGGGGTCTGGATACCACACATGCTTAATCACTATCACTAGCCAGAGTTTGAATACCTCACCTGCTAAGGAAATAAACCGGAGGAAAGCTGGGGTCTGAATACCACACGCGCTTACCGAAATCACTAGAGAAATCTGGGGTCTGGATACCACACGCGCTTAATGTAACACCCCACTTCCCAAAATCAATTAAATTAATAAACATTATAGATAAACAAAATCAGAGTTCCAATTCTCCCAAGTGGGATATCACATAAAAACAACGTTTCCTTATAAAAAGGTTTTTCTCCAAATACAGCGGAATAAAATAATGTAAGTTTGATACGTTCATAGGGAAATAAAATATAAGTTCAACATAAAACAAATAAAAACGCCCAAGTCCCGTGCTACGTATCAGAGCATCCTAGACTCGACAATCACACCAACATCCAAGCTAGCTAAGCACCTGGATTATTTGTACTTCCGAAGAAGCACAGACCACAACAACAACAAAGGGGTGAGAAAACATGATAAAAAATATAATGGTAATGTAATACATGTAAATAAGGTAGTACAACACACCAACACACCAAGATTCACCCCTAACAACACCATATGACGAACCTACTGTTCAAATTACAATATAACATATTATAATGCAAAATGCAACTCAACACCATGCATGCGGTACCGACTCGTTGGTTCATTCAATCGAACCTGGATAGATCACTTACGCTCCTCCTGAGACATGATCTATCCCCCACCATTCTCCACAAGGAGTACGGATGAATCACTTACGCTCCTCCTGAGACATGATTCATTCCACCAAAACACCATGATATGCACACACCAATGCATAACTAATATATTTAGGCACTAAACGTGCACTCGATCCTCCTGATCATATCATCATACATCAATGCATATATGTACAGATATAACATACACCAACACCATATAAATCAACCAGATAGTAAACAAGTTCATACTTTAACACTAAGATATAAACATATCCCACCACTCGGGGGTACACGATCCTACTGATCACTACATACATATGCATCAACTAATTGCTCACCAACAATATTAAGGGAAACGCGTACTATCACCAAGTACACAAGTTATATCCCATACTCATCCTTTTCACACTACAGCAAGGCTAGAAGGATCACACGAGACCAATGCTCGAATCCAACACATCACAAAAATTCATCTGGTTCTGCTACGTTCGCTGGCATTCGCCAGGCGAACCCTCGTAGCGAACCTTCGCTGGCATTCGCCAGGCGAACCTGCTGGCGAAGCCCTCATTTCACTATCGTGCATTCGCCAGGCGAACCTTCGCTTGCCACACTCGCCAGGCGAAGTTCCTACCCTTTAGGTCTGGGACTTAATTCTGAATTATTCGCTGCCACTCGCCTCAGCTCGCCAGGCGAACTCTCGCCTCCCTTCGCCACCACTCGCCAGGCGAAACCCAGCGAATGCTGCGATTTCACCAATTTCTCACAGTTCTGCAGAGTGCTATTCTAGGCCAAATTATGCCTATCATCTCAACTCAAATTCCCAACCTATTTTGCCTATTACCGTAAACAACCGGTTTCTAATTCCTATTCCCAAAATCATCACCTACACTTTATCGATACCTCAAAAGCCATACATAACTTTCCCTAAAAACCGTAAAACACCCTATCTGCCCTATATGCCAAATCAACCAAAAACAACAATTCATTAACGATTACTATATAATTAACAACAATCATCATCAATCATAACATATCAACTCACAATATCATATATAGATGATCTTTCTACGGGGTTAAGGAATCCCCAACTACCCTATACATGTATAAACCATTTCCCAATCAAGTTTCTCCCCCCTTACCTTGTTAATCGGTTGATCGATGAAAGAACCCTCCAAGGTTTGGCCAATTCTGATTTTCCCCCGTTCCTTCGTTCTTCGCTCCTTTTTCCGTTCTCTTTTCCGTTCTTCTCACTTCTCTCCTTTCTATCGTTCTTTTTCACAATTCTTCCAATTCTATCGTATCCTTTTCTATTCTCTCTCTAATTCCCTTCTTACCCCTTCAACTTCCAATTTCCTTAATATTATTAATCCCAACTAATAATAACTTAATAATAATAATAATAACTTAATACAATAATAATAATAATAATAATAATAATATTATTATTATTATCTCACCAAAATAATAATAACATTAACAACAATAGTAACCATAATAAATATAATAATAATAATAATATTCCCACCAATATTAATATTATACACTATATTATTATATTCACCAAAACACCACCAATAATCCTCCCACCTTAGGGACACCCATCAAGCATCACCAAATACACCCCCACCAAAGGGCACACCCACACATAATATTTAAAATAATAATAAAATGACTAAATAATTAAAATGGGTGTTACAACTCTCCCCCACTTTAATTATTTTCGTCCTCGAAAATCACCTGATGGAAATAGCTCCGGATACGCTTCTCGCATCCTGCTTTCCAACTCTTAGGTCACACTGCCTCCTGCAGCACCTCCCCAAACTACCTTCACCAAAGGTATCTCTTTCCCTCGGAGTTGTTTCATCTTACGGTCCTCGATCCTCAACGGCATCGTCTCAACAGTAAGATTCTCCCGAATCTGAACATCATCTCTCTGAATCACATGAGATGGATCAGAAACATACTTTCGCAATTGCGACACATGAAACACATCATGTAAGTTTGACAACTCAGGCGGCAACGCCACCCTATAAGCCACATCACCAATTCTCTGCAAAATTTCATAAGGTCCAACGAACTTAGGATCCAGTTTCTTGGACTTCAATGCACGACCCACACCAGTCATCGGATTAACTCTTAGGAATACGTGATCACCTACACAGAATTCCAACTCTTTCCTCCGATTATCATGATAGCTTTTCTTCCTACTCTGAGACACTTTCAATTTCTCACGAATCATTTGAATTGTCTCAGTAGTCTGCTGTACAATTTCTGGCCCAAGCACCATATTCTCACCAGTTTCATACCAACACAGAGGAGTCCTACACCTCCTCCCATACAAAGCTTCAAACGGTGCCATTCTGATACTAGAATGGTAACTGTTATTGTACGTGAACTCAATCAATGGTAAATGAGTATCCCACACACCACCCTTTTCTAACACACAAGCTCTCAACAAATCTTCAAGCGACTGAATAGTCCTCTCCGACTGACCATCAGTTTGCGGATGATAAGCTGAACTCAATTTCAACTTAGTTCCCAAAGCTTCCTGCAAGCTTTTCCAAAATTCCGAAGTAAATCGTGGATCTCTGTCCGACACAATACTGGACGGAACACCATGCAACTTCACAATTACCCGAATGTAAATCTCTGCCAGTTTCGTCAGTGGAAAACTAATATTGATCGGCACAAAGTGTGCAGACTTCGTCAATCGATCCACAATCACCCATATAGCATCAAAACCTCTCGCCGTATTCGGCAAACCTGTCACAAAATCCATAGTAATGCAATCCCATTTCCAAACCGGAATCTCTAATGGTTGCATAAATCCAGAAGGTCTCTGGTGCCCACCTTCGACTTCTGACATGTCAAACAGGCATACACAAATTGAGCTATGTCTCTTTTCATACCAGACCACCAAAATAATTTCTTCAAATCATGATACATTTTCGTAGCTCCCGGATGAATACTCAGGCTACTACGATGTCCTTCGCTCAAAATTGACTTTTTCAATTCTTCATCATCTGGTACACAAATCCTGCCTCTAAATCTCAATACATCTGTACTATCCAATTTAAAGTCACTATCGGAGTCACTCCCTACTCCAGGCATCAAATCTACCAATTTCACATCCAACTTCTGATTTTCTCTAATCATATCCAAGAAGTCATTATTTACCTGCAACATACCCAACATTACACTATCTGCAGTAGTCTCACAAACCACGCTCAAATCTCTAAATTGTTCAATTAACTCAATTTCTTTCACCATCAGAGCTGCCATATGAATTGCTTTCCTACTCAAAGCATCTGCCACTACATTGGCCTTTCCTGGATGATAACTCAAACTGAAGTCATAATCCTTCAAAAATTCCAACCATCTTCTCTGCCTCATATTCAGCTCTTTCTGATCAAACAGGTATCTCAGACTCTTATGATCACTAAACACTTCAAATCTTGAACCATATAAATAATGTCTCCAAATTTTCAGCACAAAAACAACCGCAGCTAATTCAAGATCATGAGTCGGATAATTTCGCTCATGCACTCTCAATTTCCGCGATGCATATGCTACTACTTTACCATTCTGCATCAGAACCCCGCCTAATCCCATCTTAGACGCATCACAGTACACCACAAACGGTTCACTCGGAGTCGGTAACACTAACACCGGTGCCGTAGTCAATCTCTTTTTCAACTCTTCAAAACTTTCTTCACAAGCAGCATCCCATACAAAAACTTGGTTCTTTCTCGTCAACTGAGTTAATGACAACGCCAAATTAGAGAACCCTTCAATAAACCTGCGGTAATAACCGGCTAACCCCAAAAAGCTTCTAATCTCTGTCGCTGTCTTCGGCGGTTCCCACTGCAATACTGCACTTACTTTTGACGGATCCACCGCTATTCCATCTTCAGATATTACATGCCCCAAGAAACTTACTTTCTTCAACCAAAAGTCACACTTTGACAGTTTAGCAAATAATTTATTTTCCTTCAACACTTGCAAGGCAATTCTCAGATGTCCTGCATGCTCTTCATCAGATTTAGAATAAATTAATATATCATCAATGAACACTACAATGAACTGATCCAAGTAAGAATGGAAAATTCTGTTCATATACTCCATAAATACTCCTGGTGCATTAGTCACTTCAAACGGCATTACAGCATATTCGTAATGTCCATATCGAGTCCTAAAGGCAGTCTTCTGAATATCACCTTCTTTTACTCTCATCTGATGATAACCCGATCTTAAGTCGATCTTACTAAATACACGAGCTCCCACTAGCTGGTCCATCAAATCATCAATCCTAGGTAAAGGATACTTATTCTTAATAGTCACTTTATTCAATTGACGGTAATCGATGCACAGACGCATACTACCATCCTTCTTCTTCACCAACAACACTGGAGCTCCCCACGGCGATACACTCGGTCTAATAAACTTTCTATCCAACAATTCTCCAATCTGAGACTTCAGCTCCGCCAATTCCACTGCAGACATTCTGTACGGCGCCATAGAAATAGGTCTCGTACCAGGAACAAGATCAATACCAAATTCTACTTCTCGCGTCGGAGGCAATTCCATAATGTCGTCAGGAAACACTTCTGGAAATTCATTCACCACTGCTAATTCCTCCATTGGCACTTTGTTATCCATCGATAAAGTTGCAAATAAGGCAAACACTCTAGTTTCATCTTCCAACAAGGCCCTCAATTCTTTATTAGACAAAGAACTTGCCACAACTTCCTCTTCAGGGGTCAGGAACAACAATTCCTTCCGAAAACAATCGATGTAGACTCGGTTGAACTCTAACCAGTTCATACCCAGAATAACATCCAACTTACCAAGTGGTAGACAAATCAGATCCACTCCAAATTCTCTACCGAAAATAGTCAGCGGACACTTCAAGCATACCAAAGAAGTAGTCACTGAACCTATAGAGGGTGTCTCAATAGTCATCTGTATCTCCAGAGTGGACGGCACCAAACCTATCCTCTCCACACAATCTACAGAAATAAACGAGTGCGTTGCACCCGTATCAATAATAGCAATCAAAGGAATATTATTGATAATACAAGTACCTTTGATAACACGCTCATCACTGGCAGCTTGAGTTCCTGCCAAGGCAAACACTTTTCCACCAGCCGGAGACGTTTGAGGCTTCTTCGGCTTCTCACAATGTGTACTGATATGACCCTTCTCACCACAGTTGTAACAGGTCGGCATAGTTGCTCTGCAATCAGCTATCACATGACCCGGTTTCCCACACTTAAAACATTTCTTGGCCTCATTAGGACAATCATTAGCACGATGTCCCATACCACCGCACTGAAAACACATTTCCCTTCAGCAGATGCTCTCCCATCTCTAGGCTTCTTATCAACAACAGCTTTACGTTTTCCCTTATCAGCAGCAACACTATAAGGAGTACCACTAAATCTCTGCTTACCCTTACGGTCATTAACAGCTTTGTAGTACGCAATCCTTGCTCGGTTGTCGTTATCATAAATCCTGCTTCTGCTTACCAGCTCAGGATAGCTCCTGATCTTCTGACAAGCAATCCCCAACTTAATCTCTGGACGCAGTCCATTCTCAAACTTTAAGCACTTAGAGGTCATTGCCCCTTCCACATTATAGTGGGGACAATACTGCACCAGCTCCTCAAACTTGGCAGCATATTCTGCTACAGTCATGCTACCCTGTTTCAGCTCTAAGAATTCAATTTCCTTAGCGCTTCGGATATCTTCCGGGAAATACTTCTCCAGAAAACCTTTCCGAACCACCTCCCAAGTAATGGTAGTTCCAGCAGCTTCCAACCTTTGGCAACTATTGTCCCACCAGGCTTCAGCCTCACCCTCCAGCATGTGAGTACCAAACCTCACCTTTTGCTCATCAGTACATTCCATCGTCCTGAAGATCTTTTCAATTGCCTTCAGCCACTTCTGAGCAGCTTCAGGGTCCAGAATTCCTCCTTCGAACGTCGGCGGCTTGTTGCTCCGAAACTGCGCCAAACTCCTGAATTGGGCATCTGCAGTTTGATTCTGATTACCAACCGCCTGCGCCATTGCTTGCATAGCAGCAGCCAATGCAGCATCGTTCCTTCCTGCCATACTGCTCAAAACAACAACACCAGGTTTAAAAGATATTCAACTCCATCCATAAGGACAGACTCAACTCGACTCAACAACACTGGCCGGACGGACCGACCTGCTCTGATACCAATTGTAACACCCCACTTCCCAAAATCAATTAAATTAATAAACATTATAGATAAACAAAATCAGAGTTCCAATTCTCCCAAGTGGGATATCACATAAAAATAACGTTTCCTTATAAAAAGGTTTTTCTCCAAATACAGCGGAATAAAATAATATAAGTTTGATACGTTTACAGGGAAATAAAATATAAGTTCAACATAAAACAAATAAAAACGCCCAAGTCCCGTGCTACGTATCAGAGCATCCTAGACTCGACAATCACACCAACATCCAAGCTAGCTAAGCACCTGGATTATCTGTACTTCCGAAGAAGCACAAACCACAACAACAACAAAGGGGTGAGAAAACATGATCAAAAATATAATGGTAATGTAATACATGTAAATAAGGTAGTACAACACACCAAGATTCACCCCTAACAACACCATATGACGAACCTACTGTTCAAATTACAATATAACATATTATAATGCAAAATGCAACTCAACACCATGCATGCGGTACCGACTCGTTGGTTCATTCAATCGAACCTGGATAGATCACTTACGCTCCTCCTGAGACATGATCTATCCCCCACCATTCTCCACAAGGAGTACGGATGAATCACTTATGCTCCTCCTGAGACATGATTCATCCCACCAAAACACCATGATATGCACACACCAATGCATAACTAATATATTTAGGCACTCAACGTGCACTCGATCCTCCTGATCATATCATCATACATCAATGCATATATGTACAGATATAACATACACCAACACCATATAAATCAACCAGATAGTAAACAAGTTCATACTTTAACACCAAGATATAAACATATCCCACCACTCGGGGGTACACGATCCTACTGATCACTACATACATATGCATTAACTAATTGCTCACCAACAATATTAAGGGAAACGCGTACTATCACCAAGTACACAAGTTATATCCCATACTCATCCTTTTCACACTACAGCAAGGCTAGAAGGATCACACGAGACCAATGCTCGAATCCAACACATCACAAAAATTCATCTGGTTCTGCTACGTTCGCTGGCATTCGCCAGGCGAACCCTCGTAGCGAACCTTCGCTGGCATTCGCCAGGCGAACCTGCTGGCGAAGCCCTCATTTCACTATCGTGCATTCGCCAGGCGAACCTTCGCTGGCCACACTCGCCAGGCGAAGTTCCTACCCTTTAGGTCTGGGACTTAATTCTGAATTATTCGCTGCCACTCGCCTCAGCTCGCCAGGCGAACTCTCGCCTCTCTTCGCCAGGCGAAGCTTCGCCACCACTCGTCAGGCGAAACCCAGCGAATGCTGCGATTTCACCAATTTCTCACAGTTCTGCAGAGTGCTATTCTAGGCCAAATTATGCCTATCATCTCAACTCAAATTCCCAACCTATTTTGCCTATTACCGTAAACAACCGGTTTCTAATTCCTATTCCCAAAATCATCACCTACACTTTATCGATACCTCAAAAGCCATACATAACTTTCCCTAAAAACCGTAAAACACCCTATCTGCCCTATATGCCAAATCAACCAAAAACAACAATTCATTAACGATTACTATATAATTAACAACAATCATCATCAATCATAACATATCAACTCACAATATCATATATAGATGATCTTTCTACGGGGTTAAGGAATCCCCAACTACCCTATACATGTATAAACCATTTCCCAATCAAGTTTCTCCCCCCTTACCTTGTTAATCGGTTGATCGATGAAAGAACCCTCCAAGGTTTGGCCAATTCTGATTTTCCCCCATTCCTTCGTTCTTCGCTCCTTTTTCCGTTCTCTTTTCCGTTCTTCTCACTTCTCTCCTTTCTATCGTTCTTTTTCCCAATTCTTCCAATTCTATCGTATCCTTTTCTCTTCTCTCTCTAATTCCCTTCTTACCCCTTCAACTTCCAATTTCCTTAATATTATTAATCCCAACTAATAATAACTTAATAATAATAATAATAACTTAATACAATAATAATAATAATAATAATAATAATAATAATATTATCTCACCAAAATAATAATAACATTAACAACAATAGTAACCATAATAAATATAATAATAATAATAATATTCCCACCAATATTAATATTATACACTATATTATTATATTCACCAAAACACCACCAATAATCCTCCCACCTTAGGGACACCCACCAAGCATCACCAAATACACCCCCACCAAAGGGCACACCCACACATAATATTTAAAATAATAATAAAATGACTAAATAATTAAAATGGGTGTTACACTTAATCACTATCACTAGCCAGGGTCTGAATACCTCACCTGCTAATCACATAAACCGGAGGAAAGCCGAGGTCTAGATACAACACACGCTTACCGAAATCACTCGAGAAATTCGGTGTCTGGATACCACACGCGCTTAATCACTATCACTAGCCAGGGTCTGAATACCTCACCTGCTAATGAAATAAATTAGAGGAAATCAGGGGTCTGGATACCACACGCGCTTACCGAAATCACTGGAGAAAGTCGGGGTCTGGATACCACACGCGCTTACCGAAATCACTGGAGAAAGCCGGGGTCTGGATACCACACGCGCTTACCGAAATCACTGGAGAAAGCCGGGGCCTGGATACCAAACGCGCTTAATCACTATCACTAGCCAGGGTCTGAATACCTCACCTGCTAATGAAATAAACCAGAGGAAAACTAGGGTCTGGATACCACACGCGCTTACCAAAATCACTTGAGAAAGTCGGGGTCTGGATACCACACATGCTTACCGAAATCACTGGAGAATGTTGGGGTCTGGATACCACACGCGCTTAATCACTATCACTAGCCAGGGTCTGAATACCTCACCTACTAATGAAATAAACCGGAGGAAAGCTAGGGTCTGGATACCACACGCGCTTACCGAAATCACTGGAGAAAGCCGGGGTCTGGATACCACACGCGCTTAATCATTATCACTAGCTAGGGTCTGAATACCTCACTTGCTAATGAAATAAACCGGAGGAAATCTGGGGTCTGGATACCACACGCGCTTACCGAAATCACTGAAGAAAGCCGGGGTCTGGATACCACACACGCTTAATCACTATCCCTAGCCAGGGTCTGAATACCTTGCCTGCTAGTGAAATAAACCGGAGGAAAGCCGGGGTCTGGATACCACACGCGCTTAATAAAATGTCCTTTATCGGGGTCTGGATACCGCACGGGCTAATGAAAATAAACCATGGTCTGCTGGAGATACAACTGGAAACAAAAGGTAACAACCTGACTTATGTTTCAAATGCACATGTTTGAATATGGCGTAATGTTCCATACGAAATGGAAATGCTACGTGTTTGGGAGGATGCTATGCACGACGAAAATGCAAAGGAAACGCCCTAGCAAAATAAATGCTAAAGAGGGGAAACCAAACTCCGTTGCCCAAAGACTAGAAGCGTCTAGTACAAATGTTGGGGAAACCAAGCCCTGTATGGCCTTTGAGAAAACTTATGGGTATCACTACTTTGCTAAGAACAAATCCACTCCGCTGGGGATCAAATCAAACTTCCCTGAATGGCCTACCAGAACACAACTCTTCTGGGGCACAAATAACTCCACTCTACCGGGGAAATCAGCTCTGAATGGTCTGCCAGAATATAACATTCTGGGGAACAGACAACTCTGTTGGGGAATCAAGGCAGACTGTTGAGGGATGGCTCTATTCTACCAGATATTCCACTCTACTGAAGATTTAATCTGCTATCTGTTAGGGATTATAAATAAGATCTATTGAGGAACCATCCCAAACTCTCTCTGCTGAGGATGGAGATAAACAATCTCGGGGAAGAAAACTACTCCACTGACTTGGCTGGGGATTAGGCAATGAGAGAATCAACATCATCCTCTGCTTAGAGAGAGAGAAATAAACTCAACAATAACAACCTCCGCTTGGCGAATGAGTCAATGACCTAGACTCTGAGGGAAAGAAGTCAACCATTCAGACTCTGTGGGGAAACGAGACTCTAAATTCGTTCCACTGCTGGGAATAATCCCACATTTACTTGCTAGGGATGATCCTACTCTGCTGGAGATATCAACCTCGACCTGCTGAGGACATCCTTAACTGTACAAAATTCCAACCTGCTAGGGATGAGTGCAATTTCAACCTACTAGGGATAAGTTTACAATATCACCGGTGAGATACTTCTAATTCTAACATCATCACCCTGGGGAGATAGAGGCAGAGCAGCTTCACTGGGGATAACCAGATATGCCAAGTATAATTGGCCTTTAGGCTTTCTGTGAAGGGTCAGATACAACTGACGTTGGGTAATGTCTTGTCTGGATACATGGCTTATGATCAGAGGGTCAGGGAATGATATACATGATTTCTCGACATTCATCTTGAACTCGGAGGTTAACCAAACCTGCTTGAACAACTCTGAGAAACTCTGAAGATATGGAGAAGGAAAGTTCCTTTGTTTCCGATTTTCCCCCAACCTACAGGATCTCTGTAGAAATCTTCCTCACGAGGAGACTTGAAATTGCTATGCCCCGATGGTTTAACATAAACTACCTCAACATTTTGAGCCTCGAAGAGGTGCTTCAAGTTAATTGTCTGCTGGATAAGGAGAGCTTTCATGCTCTTGGGGTAGCTTTCCCCAGCCTCGCAATGACTTTGCCCCCGACTGGCAGATTTGGAGGAATGCCTCTGACTTCGAGAGAATTATCGAATCTCGACCTGATTGCCCTAGATTAACTGAATCATGGAATGACTGACTCCTCTTATGTGATCTTTTGGCATGCCCCTGCTTGACGGAGCTCTCAGGCGCTTTGCATCTTATCTCGATCAAACTCGGCATTGTAGAAACTCTCCTGATGTCAAGTGCTTACTCACAAGTAAAACAGTTCGCTTTTGCAAATGAAAATATTAATGCAATGCATATGACCGTTTTGAAATCCAAGTCTGTCCACTGGAACAAAGTTGTAACATAGTGAATGAATCACTTATCAGAATATCAATATCAATACCCACAAGGTAAGAAGAATCCTTTTAGGAGTCAGTTTCGACGCGATCTTTATCGAAGTATGCTTTCGAAACAAATCTGCTTCAATTAGGACTTATGAAGGTGGTAACTTGGTCAGGTTCACGGTTATAGAAAGAAAGGATATAAGGCTCTAAGTTTGTTTTAACCCACCCATTCTCCTTGATGTTCTTCAATCCTATGTTTAGCTAATTCTACACAAGCACTCACCTTTCAAAGGTTGAATGATAAGAGTGATGGTTCAGGAAACCACAAGCTTTGCAGAGTGACAGTCACTCGCTTTTTGTCTTTGGTGTCTGGAATCACACGACTTGTTCTATATCGTTTTTCTGATTTCCCTATTTTTGCCTGGACTAACTCTTTTGAGTTTCTTTTGATTTCGAAGTCCAGCGGGATGCCCTAATTTTTGCTTAAGCCACTTGTTTACAAGTTATCAACTTAACGAGCTTCTTGTATATTTTTTCTTTTTGGGAACAAATTGTGTGACACTGGCTTGTCTACTTGTTTGAAAGGGTTGTGACTGTCTCACTCCTTGTTCGGCAAGGGATAACCACTGTGGTTTTTTTAGGTACGACCTCTACAGGTGTGATTGGTCCTTGAATGGGAATACTCCTTCTGCAATTTGGATGTTCGGTCGAATTAACTGACACCTACCCTGCCCCAGGTTAAGATTGAGGTTTTTTTCGTTTTCAGAAAGAAACTCCTACTACTAGGCTCAAAGGGGTTGACAAGGGATTATCTTCCTTATATCATCTTTGTTTAGGGATTTGAAATAATGCATGTACATCATCAGCAGAGGTTTATTCAAAAGCATACTATCGGAAGCTTTGCGTCTTTCAATTTTGTCATCCTCCCTCAGATTCCGCTTAAACAAGCGTTTGACATCAATGAAAAGTATTTGAGTGAACACAAATGGAGTTAATCAAAACAAACATATTCAATTCGTTATCATTACCAATTAAAAACAAACAAGTTCTATAGATAAGATTTGCAAATAAGTTCAAACTTAAATAGAAAAGAAACTACAAATGCAAAGAAATGACATGATAAAAAGATTGCCAGCTTCGGGGAACTGTTTTTTTTTTCAATCTTGATTGGCTGCTAAACTAACCATCTTCAGAATTGCTCGTCGAAATCAGTCTGATACCCTTCTGAACCCCTGCCCTCAGTGAATCCCTCGATAACATGAGCTGCTGAATCCACATTATTGGATGAAGGAGGATTGTTGATCTGGATTCCGGGAGGCGTGACAGAGAACATGTCGGAGTCAAGCAGAGCCTGAACCCTGCTTTTAAGCACCTTATACTATTCGGTTGAATGCCCTTGTACCCCAACATGGTACTCGCAGTGGGCGTTGACATTAAAACCTGGCGGATACAGAGGAATCTATGGATTAATCTTCTTTAGCACTATCAACCCACCTTTGATCATATCTGGCAACAACTGACTATACGACATTGGCAACCGAGTGAAATGCTTCTCTGGCTTCTTAGGTCTTCGTCGGGCGTGCTGACTTGGCTGATAACGGTATGATCGTTGACTCTGGAGGGGAACAGACATCTGATACAAATACCCAAAAGTTTGTTGACTATGAACAGTTGAAACGTCTAGGGATCAAATTTGAAGAATCGGGGACTTCCCTTGTTCAGGTACTTTCATCCTCAGGCTTGGCCTAGGAACAGGTAACAGCTGTGGGCATGGAGATTCTGAAATCATAGATTGTAAGACATACTCCTGACCTGATGGAGCTTCAGGGGAGAAGGCAGGAATAACCACCTTTTTTGTAGTAACTGGAGTAAAACCACTGCTCGGCATGAACCGAAATGCTCTTGAATTGATTAAGTCCTGGACTTTGTGCTTAAAAGCTTTGCAGTTCTCGACATCATGCCTCGGTGCCCCAAAATGGAAATCACAATGGGAACTTTCATCATAGCCTTGTGGTGGCTCACCGGTAAGTGCAGCCAGAGTTTGAAGTTCAACCAATTGAGATTGAAGCAAAAGCTGCAACAATTAAGCATAAGTCATAGGGATCAGGTCGAAGATTCTGTCGGGCTGCTTTGGCCTCTTAGCATACCTCCTAATCTTAGAATTTTCTCGGGAAACAGAGGGTAGCTGCTGACGAGGAAATTCTGGAATCTTAGGTTGTGCCGAAGATCTCCAAGTCACATCACGCCTTAGGAGAGGTTCCACAGGTAAGGGTGGAATAACCATTTCTGCTGCAACTTCAAGCACCTGATCACCCTCCTTTCTTAGCACATTTCTTATCACTTATGTGATCAGGCTCATCTGAGTCTTCAACTGATGAACTTCCTCCCTAAGAATCTTCTGATCCAAACACAAGGCTTTCATGTCCACCATGAATTGTCCCATCTGGCTTCAGACTTCCCTCAATTCTTCTTGAATCTGCTCCATAGTCAACTTCTGGCTTCTTTGAAGAGCTAGTGTCTAAAATTCCAAAGAAAAACTGGATCAGGATAACAAAACCCAGTCTCGAACACCTGCTATATAAATGAAGAATGATGCAAAATGCAGACATGCAAATGTATTTCAGGGAAACTCTCCCCTTGATTCTAGTTCCACGAGCATGGTAGGAGAATGAAAAACCACAGAGATATCCAAAGAAAACTTCTCATAAATAAAATGAGCCATAAAATATCATCATACATCACCAAAGAAATACAATAAAGTTATCACGACCTCATGCAACAACCCTGGTGATGGTCGAAATACAAATAACAACCAATAAAAAGAGAAAGTGCGTCAAAAGCGGTGTCGAGTCTGGAACTCTTCTAGCAACTCCTTTGTGTCTGGATGATCAGGCATGTCAATCAATCCTTGAATGAGCGAGTCCCTCTTCTCGATAGTGGCTTGCAGACCCTGAACATAGTCCTCCCAAGCATCCTCCCCGAAAGCATCTTCAAGTCTATTCTCAGCTTGTATTCCTCCAACATTGTAAGAGCTTCACGGAGTTTGCGTTCGCTTTCTAGTAGGGGCATGGATTCACCGGGAGCTTTCAGAATTCTGACTCGAAGCTGAGCTCTCAAACTATCATCTTGTTGACGCTACTTATATTCCCTCTCTTTGTTGTTAGTTAATATAGCATTCCACTGAGCGTCGAATTTGGATATCGCTAAATGGGCTTTCTCTAGCTCCTTCTTCTTTCCTTTAAGGACATCACCAACGCTCTTCAAATCTTTACCTATTCGCTCTCGGGTGCTAATCTCTTTTGTCAGTTGCGTACCCATCTTGTTTACCAACTCTGTTTGCTTCTTAGATGACTGGATAGCTTCATTCCTTTCACTTCTGAGCTGAACAGCCTCCTTCTCCATCTCTTTGTTAGCTCTATGTAGTTCTTCCTTCTCTGCCCATAGTCGATTGTATTTCTGCACCTCGACTGTCGTAGGTTCCATAACCAATGAGGGATACAAAGGTTCTCTTATTGGGAAGGGTAACAACAGTCTCCTGGCTCTCTTGTGAATCCATCCTATGTAAGGTTCATAGGCTTTAGAGTTGCTCTTGCCCAAATATAGTTTTCCTCTACGATGAACATTGTTCCAAGCCTGCTGCAAACTAGTCAGGGTAGTGGCATCAACTAAGGATGTGAAGTAGAGAGATTCCCGCACTTATTCCTCCTTATAGGGGTCTTTTAAAGCATAGCCAAACTGCCTGACAGCGAGAGCTGGGTTGTAATTTATACCTCCTTTCCTCCCAATCAGGGGAACATTGGAAAAATCTTCGCAACTGTAGACAATCTCCTTACCCAAGAGGTCTCTATCAAACCAGACAACATTCTCTGCTCTCAATCCCATGAGTCTTTCTGGCCAACCAACAGTACTGGCAAGGTCAATAAAAGGTCCAGACTTTGGCAGATGTGAGGCAAACCACTTGTACAACAATGAAGTACAACAAGAAACAATTTTCCCTCTCCGGTTCTCATTCTTGTAATGGGTGGAATGATAGACATCACCCAAGAGAGTTGGCACTGGATTCTTTGAGGCAAAAATACAGCAAGCATCCCAATCTACAAAGTCAGGCAGGTTAGGGAACAAGACTATCCCATAGATACAGAGTGCAAGAGTGCATTAAAAACAGACCAACACCCCTCCTTGGCAAAACGCTGAGCCCTACTCACTAAGAATGGTAATGGAAACCCAGGCACTCCACTTCTTCTCACCAGCTTTCTCTCTATTTCAGAAACAACGACATGCAGAGAATAAGCTAGTTTAGCCAAATAAGGCTCTTCTTCAGAATGCACAAAGGGAATTCTCACCAACACTGGAACTCCCAATAACTGAGCAAACTCTTCCAAGGTGGGTAACAGGATGTATCAGGGAAGGTGAAACAACGTAACTAAGGGTCATAAAATTGTAACAGTGTATGGAGACCCTCCAACTCATACTTTGAAATCCTGCAGACAAAGCTTAAGATCTTCTCATACTCCTGCTTGAAGTCCTCCATAACTCCATGCTCCACTCCGAAAATGAGACCAAACAAAGGCTTCACATTTGGTATCGGGAACTTATAAATGACTGCTTTCTTGAGACCAAGCTCCATGGCAATAGTGGATTGAGGTGACTAGAATCAAGGAGAAAGTATACACCTGAAACACAGATACATGTTAATGTAAAAATGCAAATGAGTATGCAAATGCAATAGAGGATCAAGTTGTTGTGTCGTTGACGGAGATGAATCAGCGCTTCTCTTTGGTGAGAAAACCATACAACACTAGTACAAGGATCCCATTGTAACTGTTCACACTGATAAGACAAACGGGTAGGATGAAGGTCAAAATTTCCTGCAAGCCCTCCCCCTCACAGGTATGAACTTATCTCCGATAAGGTCTGGCATCCTATGCGGTCATCAGCGTCACAAAATTTCGAGAAACGATTATACGTTCACCATTTCTTGTTTGGCATCATTGTCTCACGAAGCAGCCTCACTTAGCTGACTCCCAAGTGATCGGTCTCCAGATTCGAAAGCTTTCAGATCCAACACCCTTTCCTGACCAATGCACAGGATAAGATGTCTTCAACAAAAAACCTCGTCTGAACGCGAATTTCATGAAGACTAGTGCACGCCTAACGTGCAGGTCCCCACTACTCTCCACTCTAATGCTAGGTTTATCCTCAAGCCTGGGTTTTGGCTTATCACTCAAAGAAACCCCCCCCCCCCCCCCCCCACAGCACAGCAACATGATATATGACAATAATGAAAGTAAAATGCAATAAAGCAATAAAAATGCAAACACATACTACACATATATACACACCTAAAGATAAAACACACAAGCGCTAGGATTGACTCACATAGGGGATGGGAATGCATTCCCCAGCAGAGTCGCCAGCTGTCGCATCGCTGCGAAGAGGGGCCGACAAGGAAAGAAGAGTCGCCACCGTTTGTTATTTATCCTAAAGAGTGGGAAAGGAAATGATTAGAGAAAACCTACGAAAACGGGAAAAGACAGGTCATCGCAACCATATCTCGGGTTCAGGAGTCTGTTACGCAAGGGGAAGGTATGAGCACCCCTCACGTCCGTCGTACTCGACGGAATCCACACTTGTTATCTATCTAAAAGGGTGTAAAACTATCTAAGCTACAGGCTCACGGGGACAAAAGAAAAGAAAAGAGACTCGATAGAGCACCGTCGCTCTATTCCTACGTATTCCCTCGTGCAATGGGAAAGTCAGAGTCAACGTAGTTCGGAAAACTATGGGTGAAGGTGGGGAAGGTTGCTCGCCAAGACATCGCCGTCTTGTGCCTACATATCCTCGTCTGGTACTAGAAATCAGAGTAAACGTAGTTCGGGGTGACATGACCACGGGTTGGTTCAAGTGTTTTAAACCAAGTAGGGTTAAACCTTCGTTCTAGCAGTTAGGTGTATACTGCTCGACCATTGGAGACTTAAGTGTTACCTTTTTGTAGTAGAACCAAGAGTTAACGACACTCTCTTTATGAAAATGATTTTCCATTAATCCCGAAGGATAAAAAGGTTTGATGCTTTTGTTTTTGCATTTTTTAAGACAAGAAGTGAATTGAGTTATGGTTTGAAACTCATGTTGCACTAAAGACAATGACTCGAGAGCGAATGCATCGCATATCGCCCGAAGGGCAAACACTAAACACTCTAGACAGTTGAGAGGAGGCCCCCAACCATCATTCCTCAAGTACTTAAGGATCGTAGCGTACAACACAAATTATTCTTTATTAAGTGTTTTGAAGTGTTTAGGAGATGAGAAAAGAGAGACACAAACTAAGGGAAACTGGACCCAAAATTTGTCATACACAATGCTCCTAAAGTTGGGATGAAAGGGGAAAACTACCCTAATGTTGTCATGCATAGGATTGAACACCTAATGTCTCTCCTACTCCCATCCTAAATGGAGGGACTAGGAATCCTAGGGGGATCATGGCACAAGGCCAAGTAAACAATAAATAACTCAATCACAAATGAAGTAAGAAAGAAAGGAAGTTGACTTGGACTAGTCAACATGCAATGCAAACAAAGGATGCAAAGAAAAGATGCAACAAACAAGGAATAAAGGGAGGAAAACATGCAATGAACAAGTGACAAGCCGCAAAGTACATTAATTTGTAAGTTCAATTAAAATGGAAAATAAAAAATAAAAATGATGAAAAATAATTTAACACATTAAAATATGAGAATATGATTTTTTTGGATTTTTATGATATTTAAAACTATTTTTAAATAAATAAAATAAAACAAGAAATAACTAAAATAAAATAAAAATAAAAAGGAAACAAGTTGCTAAAAGGAAAGAAGTGCACTGATCAATCCACACATCTCAAGACCACAAACTTGGTTTACAACCACTGTTCTAAACAAAAACTCCTCACAGGACAATCATAGCATAAACCAAACATCCCTACAAACTAATAACAACTAACCCCTGAGTTGACAAACTCAAACTTCTAAATCCATTAAATGGTCTTGCAACAACCAAATCTAAACAGCCTGAGCATAGATGAAGTCGCAACTTAATAAGCAAGGAAACAAATTTAGGACCAAACAATACCACGTTCTCAACAATAACCAGTAGTTGTAACCAGAAAAAAAAACCTCTGGCACTAAATAGGAACAAAACATGACAATGCTGATCAAACATGTAAATCATCTCAATAGAGGTCATAACACAAGCATATTGTGACAAGTCTGTCAGCTAAGTTAACAATGGGTATAACTTATAGGAGTTGGTAAAATAAAACCTGGAAAAGGCTTTGACAGAATCAAAACATCTCTAAAAAGAAGTAGACCAGCAATGCATTGCATACCCCAACTGTGCTTGCACATTCCAATTAGAACATGTGGTACCTTAACAGATCTTGACTTAAGCTAAAATTTCCAATAACAGTCACACTCTTTATGCCAAGCCACACATACTAACAGTCCAAATCAATAAAGGTATAAACATGACTAAATAGATGTAAGCTTCACATGGCAACAACAAGATCAATCACATTCTTTCATGAGTTACAACTCATCAAGCAAATATAGATCAAATCCCACATATGGTGCATATCAATGAGAGGGTATGGAATCACATACCTCTTGTAGACCTCCAAAAGCAAGCTAGCAGCAAGAGTAAAGTGTCTCTCCCTCCTTTGAGCAAACTCTGATTTTTTCTTTTGAAGCAACAATTGGTTTTTTTAGGACAGTTTGAGAAAAGTGTCAACAACTCCTCTTTTATGCAAGCGGTAGCAAGGAGGTGTTGTTGTAATGATGTTTTGATAAAAAGTTTTGAAATGGTTCACATATGAGAGAGTTTCAAAGGAAACGTTTCAGAGATTGTGAAAAACTCAAACTCTGATTTCTTGCAAAGGTGGTGGCTAAAGTTTCTCTTGACTTTTCTTTAGCTTAAATATGAAGTGAGAAAGAGGTTTTGGGGAGTTTCACTATGGTGAAAATTGGATGGACATATTTGCATTTTCATGGTTTTTTGTGAATCAATGGTTGATGATGGAGATGGTACATGAGCAACTTGCATCCTTGTCTTCTTGTTGGTTTCTTGTGAGTGAAAAATCATGTTGGTTGTGGCTGCCAAGATTAGAATACAAGGGCAGCTTGTCCCTTTCTTGTTTGGCCAAAAGATTCAAAAATGCCTCAAGGTGGTACATGCCTTGGTTTGGCTTGTTTTGGCAAAGTTTGGCATGTTCCCAATGCAAATCCCAGTGCATGATTTGAGGAGTGTAACTGGCTACATGCTAAAATGCCAAAATGTCAAAATGTCTTTGTAACACTTGCCTTAAAAATATGTTCAAACCATCAACTTTGAGAAATGATAACTTGATGTACAAAGATCAATTTGCGCTAAACTTGAGCTCTAAGTAAAGAGGGCATGGCAAGGAACAATTTTCATGTTGAGCTCATCTTGATTTAAGGATTGGAAGACCATGAAAACTGATGTTGAAAATCAGGCCATGCAAGCTGCCCATAAATAACATAGAAAAAATTCTAAGTTATGGATTTTGGCTTATTTTTCTCCAACTTTGAGTCTTCATAACTTGAGCTACACAAATCATATGGAGGAGTTCTAGGACTTTTTGGAAAGCTTGGAACAAGCTCTACAACTTTAATTTTGGAGCATAGTTCATTTGACATCAAGAACTTGGTGGAATTTGACTTGCAAAGTGGATCCAAAAATCTGCCTGAACTTGCCAATTTTGAAGTCATTAAAATCCCCAACTTTGAATGATCATAACTTGAGCTCCAAGTATCATATGGTGATGAATTGGTACTCAAAAGAAAGCTTGAAATACAAGGAATAACTTTGATGTTTGCCCAATTCCATTTGAAACATTGATCATGAAGAAAAATGGCCTTGAAGATGGCTGCTTCAACCATGAAACTTTCCATTTCTAAAACCCTAATTCCCAAAATGGCAACTTTCAACAATTCTTGATTTTTCATGATTCTCTTGACTTTTCTTGATCAAATTCCATCCATAGGTCATATTGAACTTGAGGAACATGATCTTGACCTCAAAAAGTCAGGAGTTGACTTTTTCACCGCACAGTTGACTTTTCCCCCAAATCTCTTGATTTTCAATTGACTAATCAATTGAAGCTCTTCTGATTAAAAGTAATGATCAATCCCCCATCCTTAAACACCTTAGGACATATGGAGGTCCATGGGAACGAGTTTTGCCTCAATAAATAAGTTTATCCTGATTAAAAATGAAACCCTAATTTCTTCCTTTTTGCCTAGGCATTGCTTAGATAAACTGAGTGACCATTCCAACTCCACCATGACCTCTGAGGTACTCAACAAACTTCTACCTCATGCTCACACCAATGATAAAACCTCATAGACCCTTTGACAACCCTTTGATGGTTCTTTGGTAATGAGTTATGGCACACCTCTCCTCTCTAGGAGCTCTGATAACTTCATGATAACAACACCCACTTGAGGACTTGTACCAATGCCTTTGCTTGAGCTTGAAACCAACAAAAGGCTCTCCTCTTGGATGGCACACACACAATCACTTGATCCCCTGTAAGAACAATGCTATGCAGATGCAAGATGCTAAAATGCAATGAAACAATAGCCAAAGATAAGAAAAGAGGTTGGTCAAATTTGGGGGTACAACAAAAACCTATAAAGGAGACTTAGGCAAAACTAGGGCATCCCGCTGGATTCCCAAAATCAAATCAAAAGACTTCGTCCAGGAAAAAGTTAGGGAATATAAAAATGTGAAAAGGAAAAAAGGATTACAATAAAGAATCCCCAATAAAGAACAAGGTCGTGTGATCAAACACCCTAAAGAAAATAGGTGAGTGACTGCCATGTCCAAAGCCTTGATGAGTTCTCGACCATATCAAATCCTCTTGAGAGATGAGTGCTCGCATCCAGTTAGCTGAACATTAGGATTTGAGAACATCACGAAGAAAGGGTGGGTACAAGTAAACTTTGAGCCTTTATCCTTTGTTTCTTAAACCGTGAACCAAGCCACGATACAACCTTTAAAAGACCTAATTGAAGTAGGATTTATCTTGAAAGCATACTCGATGAGATAACGTTTCCTGACTCCTACAAGCTATGCTCAAATTTGATGTTATCTTTATAAATTAAATTCATATCCTAACTAGTGATTCAGTCATAGGTTACCGTGATATCTTTTTCAAAACAAAAAGAAAAACAAAATTCAAGACAAATACATATGTAGCACTAACAATTTCAGGATTAGCAGTTCATGCGTGTTGATTTCGCCTGACGTCTTAGAAATTTACGTATAGACATCAACAATGGAACTTGAAGATTCTATTGGACAGGGGCAGGTGGTTTCCAAATCGCTTATTGATGCAAACCTGACGTTCTTAAGAACTATTTCTTGAAGATTCAGTCATTACACTGTCAATCCAGGCCAATTACGTCGAGATCCGACAAACCTCTCTAAGAGTTTGAAAACAGTGGGGCAATTGGACTCCATGTTCTCTGTAAAATCCTCTTGAGATGACTCTTTCTCACAAAACAGGTACTCTGGGGCATTATGTTTTTCAAAATGGCGACTATTACGCTCTTCATGCCCCGATGAGTCTTACTTCAGGCGGTCATGATCCCTCAGTAAGTCTCAACGTTGCAGAAGCACTTTTAAGCCATTACCTTAGCACAAGTCCCCAGCGAGACTATAAGATGACAACACTTTGGACCGAGCCGGTAATCTCCAGTGACTTTCAAGACTGTAGAGATCTCCCAGTATCTTCCAAGTGATACATATTATTTGAGGACCCACTCCTGGTGGAGTCATCTTTTCCTCACTGAAGTTGATATACTTTCCTCAGGAAATTTTCCCCCAGGAGATTGTCATATTCTCTCCAAGAAGTCAGGATACTTTCCCCAGGGAAGTTGATGTTCTTTCCCCAGGAAGTTGATGTACTTTTTCCAGGAAGTTGCTGCATTCTTTCCATGAAGCTGCCTAGCTCCACACTTCCCAATGAAGCGGATATTTATTTTATCCCCAGAAGTCTCTACTCCTAAGATGACTCTTAAGTGAATAGGTTTTCTTAGATCAAATTCAAATTCATGATGGCAATCCCTACCAATGAAGTCATGATATCATATCCCCAAGTGGAATCTTATTTTCTCCCCAGAAAATTTGGAACTTTGAAGCAAGATTTAGTTTTGCCATCAACTTCCATATCCCTTGATAGATGTACTTTTGCAAGGGTCACCGGGTATCCCTGTCGAGATGTTTATTTCATCACCCGTTTTCCTTCCTCTTGTCTGTTTTGTCAGCATATGCATCAACATTGGCATAAGCATGAGTATAAGCATACTCATAGAATTTATATCACATTGACATATGCATTGGCATCTGCATGGCTGCTGTCCTCGTCGTATTTTGTCGTTACTTTGGCTGCGGTTACTGCCAAGTAACTGGGTTTGTCCGCTCCCTCCAAATAGAGTCGTCAACTTTAGGCATTAAAATACTTATTATTTTCCAGTTTCCCCATAGAGTTCAACCCTCGTGGATGATGGTTATTTCAGTTATCTTTTCCGTGCCTAGGATAAGATAATCCCCATTTGAGTTCATTCCCTCAATGGAGTCTTGTTTGACAGGTTCTTTCTAGCTCAGTTCTAGATTGAACTCCGGTCTCCGTCGGTCGCCGAACCGACCTGTACGTGCATTTATTTTGCACTATCTATCAAGAAGAGTCCTTTATACAACGACTTTGTAGATAAGCGACAATTCTCACCCTGAGAAGCCTATCACTGCTACACTGATAAGCGACAGTTCTCATCCTGAGAAGGCTATCATTTCTACCTTTGCAGATAAGCAACAGTTCTCATCTTGAGAAGCTTACCACCATATTTTACAAACATCGGTATGCGACAGTTCTCACCTGAGAAGATTATCACTACACTTTAAAAACAGCGTTATGCGACAGTTCTTGCATGACAAGCTTACCACTAAATTTTACATCATATGCGACAATTCTCGCCTGAGAAGCTTACCACCACATTTTACAAATATCGGTATACGACAGTTCTCGCCAGAGAAGTTTATCATTACACTTTACAAACAGTGGTATGCGACAGTTCTCACATGAGAAGTGTAATACCCCAAATTTTGACCCCTTAGATCTTCATCATCATGTTAGGACCATATTCATTTGATTATCTAACCTTAACCCATTTCAAGTTTGTCTTTGTTAAGATACAGGTGAATTAGGGCTCCGTACAACCGAGAATCGAGGTTTTAATGGTTAATCAGTCAACGTATTGGATTGGTTCTCCATGAAATAAGTCTCCACATCATCAAACATACTCCATTGGATCAAGTATGAATCCAATTTATGGGTTGTCACCTAAAGATCAAGAGCAGTGCAGTTCAGGATACCCGATTAGGGTTTTCGATCAAGAAAAGTCAACTGTGGTTTGAATTTTGATTTAAAAGGTGTTACAAGGGTGGGATCATGGTACATGAAGTTCATATGGCTTAGTTAAGTCTACTCAAGAAGTTTCAAGGCCTCAAAAGACCTGGAGCATCAACAGTCGACTCGGTAGTCACCGATCGATCGTTCGGTTGACCGAAAAGTTAACTCTTCACTCATAAGGAATTTGACCTCAAAGTATGAATAAAAAATGTTCCTAATGACATATTACACCTACCCATGAAGTTTCATGACCATTGGATCAAGGATGGGGGAGTAATCGCAAAAATCGGGAATTAGGGTTTTGAAAGGGGCATGACCATAACTCCCTAACAACACATCCAATTGAGTTGGTTCAAAGCTCATTGGAAAGCTCTTGACAATTCCTACAAAAGTCCCTCAGTGGTCCATGAGCCGAAAATGCATAGATTTGGAGTTATGACCAAATTCCTTACAAGAGGGAAAAATAACTTAGAAAACTTCTAAGTTATTTCACTTTTTAGGCATGTTTTTCAGCAACGTTGAGTAGATTTTTGACCTAGTTCCATTTGGAATCTGAGGATCATGAAAACATGAAAGTTTTAGAGCTACATGAGGGATTTCCAAAATGTACTAGAACTCCTCCATAGCCTTTATGAGTTGAGAGTTATGAATCCAACAAGATGAGGTTTCAAGACTTGAGTCCAAGACTCTCACTTTTTCACAAACTCATCTTTTGATCACTTGAGCTATTATCAGCCCTTGGATCATGTTTGTATCTGATATTTAGGAAGTATAATGAAGGCAAATGCATAAGAAGTAAAGGATGTGAAGGAAGAGCAAGTTGCAAGCAAGTTGCAATAAAATAATCAAGAAATTCAAAGAGAGGAAAGAGAAACTTTTTGGCTCAAAATTGTAGCAGCTGTGACATCTACACTCTATACTCTATTCAGTCACCTCAAGCCACTCCTTCCACTTGATTTTCTCCTTACATTGAGCCAAAAGAATGATGTATGCAGCTGCACCAAGATATTGTGCAAGATTTCTTCAAAATCTCCCTCCAAAAGCCAAAATGCAAATCTGTCCTCACCCTTCATTTTTCCTATAAATAGAGGCTCCCTCTATGTTACTCCTCACACCAGAGAAGTCTACAACCCAAGAGAAACTCATTGCTCTCATACTTCCTTGCATTTTCTTACAAGTGAAGAAAACCACCCCAAAAACCTCAAAAATCTGTCTTGAGCAAAACAGCCTCCAAAACCATTTTCACTCAACCAAAACCACCACAAACCATCCACACAATCCACAAATGATGTGTGGGGGGTGTTCAAACCTTTAAACCAGAAAAAAACTTCATTTTCCCAAATGTCAACTTTCAACCAAGGAAAGTTTGACTTCATACTCAAAATCTGCCAAAACACATATCAGGCCTGCTTTGATCTTTGAAAACCTCCAAACACCTTAGGTTTATGGTATACCAACTGTCCATAACCTAAAATCTCATCATCATCACTTATTTCAAGTTCTAGTCCAAGATCCACTTGTTTACTTCAAGTGTAAGAAAGGCCATCATTCTCACCAAGGCATTGGATTTGGATTTCATTTGGAGGCTCCAAGGTTTTCCTTCTATATTTGCTTGCTTGGAAGTCTACAAGAGGTTGGTAGTTAATATCTCTTTTTCTAACTGTCATGAACATGTTCAAAATGCATTAGTTGTTACAATGTGTTTTCAATAAGTACAGTTCTTGTTGAATCTGCCAAGGTTGTTGGTTTTGCCCATCAATGTGTATATTTGTTCTCATGATCATCATACAATGTGTTATGTGGTGTTGCTGTGGTTTGAACTTTAAAACTCTATCAAGTGGTATTACATGTCATGTGTGAATATATGAGGGAATGTTGGCAGCTGTTATGAAGGTGGGGTGTTTGTTTTGATTATGTTCTGTTTGTGAAAGTTAATGATTTATTTCTGTTACAACAACCTTTTGGGATCTTGACCTATTTGTTGGTATGAAACCCTCATATAGGTGTTTATGTGATGTTTGTATTATTGAAAACTGTTTAGGTTTTGTTCTGCACAGTTTCTGTTTTTGCATTTCTCAAAACCATGTTCATTTTCAACTCATAGGCCATTTTTAGTTCCACCATCTTTTGAGATCATATGTGTGTTTAAACTTCGTATTTAATGCATTTTGAACTTGCTTGTAAGATTGTGCTGCCTCTTTGAACTTGTCAAAGGTTGTTGGAATGACTCATAAGAATAATGAGGACCAATGCCTTTTTTTGATGTCTTGATGATTGTAACTGTTATGATATGTGATGTTAGCTTGATACATTGCCTTTTGTTATGTTAGGTGTGCCTTTATATTGCTTTGAGCTTTTATCTTATGTTTGACTTGTGTTTGTTAACATGAGAGCCTTGAAATCATGAGTTATGTTTGGCACTGTGATGTTTGCATCAGTTGGTGTTTTCTTTGGATTTATGTGGTATGACTATTTTTAAGCTTGATGTGTTCATGTCTTATTAAAAGTTGCTGCCTACCATTGTCTTTTGTGGCATATGTTTGTTAACATGAAATCTGATACTTTCTGAATCATGGCATTGTTCCATCCTTGCATCATGCTACTGTCATCACTTAGGTACTAGGATAGGGCTGTGATTGTACCATGTCTTGTTCACATTTTGTTTACATTGCCAACATTGTGTTAAGCCTGTTTGTCTTGAAGCCTTTGGTATGAATCTGTTGTGAACTGTTAATCAGCCTCATTGGTTAATTTTGATTACTTGCATTCTTGTGTGCCTTGTGTTTTTTGTTGAAAAACCAAACTGCCATGATGACTTTGTTAAGCTTGCAACTGTTGTATGCATTAGGAGCATTAGGACCATTTGTTGATTTGTGCCAGCCTTGCCATTTGGTGAAATTCATGCCTGCTGCCAACTGCCTAGGTTCATTTGAAACTGCCATAGCACCACTTTTGTTGTAGGTTAACATATTGACATGTGTTTGCAAAATGATTTGTGCATATAGAACTTGAGCATGCCATTGTTGGTGTTGATTGCCACCTTTTACTACTTGCTGCTAGTTTTGTTCTTATTAGAAATCTGTCTAGGTTCTTGTTCCTATGGTTGTAACCATCCCTTTTCAAGGCTTGATTTGAATTTGATATGTTTGGCATGATTTTATTTTGAGGACCAATTGCTACTGTTGTGTATATGAGTTCTTTGCATGTTGGAACCAATTTGTTAATTGCTAGTCTATGAGCCATAACTGCTAGACTGTCAACAGTTAGACCATGTTGTTTGGACTGATACAATTTTCTTAGGTTGTTTTGCTTTTGTTAAGGCATTGCAGATTTGCATATGTGTGGTTTGTTTGAATTTTGCTCTTTTGCTTGCCATATGTTTTGCTGTCATGTTTCTGTTTTCTATTCCAACTCAATGTGCCATCATTTGTGTTAAGTTCTTGCAAGATGTTTGAATCCTTGGTTTAGTGTGCAAATCATTTTGTGTATGATGAGTACATAGGCTGCATCATGAATTGTTTTGATTTGCCAAACAGCATTTCAACTTTGGTGTTTCATTTTTGCCATTTCCATATACCATATTTTTGCTTGAAGTTTGTTCTTGATCAGTTCTTGCATCTTGTTGAAATCCTTAATTTAATGTGCATAAACCACTTTGTGTATGTTGTTTGAAGTGAGTATGTAGGTTGTATCATGAGCTGTTGCACTTTTTTCCAAAACAAACACATCAAGCATGCTTTTTCAAACCACTACAATCCACACACCAGTTTTAATTTGGAGTTGCCTTTGCATGATTGTTGCATCCAAATTCCATGAACAATGTATTTAAGACTTGTGCATACCATTACTTAGCCTTCATCCTTGCTGTCATGAGTTGTAGGTGTCCTTTTGCATTTCACAAGCTTCACTTTGCATTAGCCTTCGAATTTTAATTTGTGTGCTTTATTTGAAAAAACTGAGATTGCCATTAAATTCCTTGTGAAATTTCACGTGAGATAGACTAAAATTTTGTTAAGTTTGGTTGAGTTTTGAGTAATTTACGTTGTTACCGTTTTCATGTTTTGGCTTGCCTCCCATGTTCATCTTGCCTTGCCCAGATTTCACTTGCTTGTTTAAGTACTTGTTTATTTTGGGGTGGCATAATACTTGGATGTATCGCCACCCCAGTGGTTAAGCCTTCACTTTCACATTGCCTTGCACTGCCTGAACCTGGGTTCGATCCATTATGGAGATCAACTCTTTTATTTATTTTCCCATTTTGCTATGTTTTCATATTTTGGTCTTTCTATCCTTTCACTCACATGCGCGTGCGCCTTGGCTCACTTGGTAGAGTTTTAAGTTGGCAGCCATGAGGTGGGGGGTTCAACACCCACCAGGCGCCTCTCCCATCTTTTTATCACTAATTCTCTTGTTTTTTCTATTTAATTGTTATTAAATTTCTAAAAGTCGTAACTTCATCAATTTTTGTCATTTTGGATTGGTTGTTTTTGCATTAGCTTTGTATTTGTGCATATTTTCATATGGTACATTAATATTCTAAAAATATGTTTTTTTGAAAACAACTTTGCATTGAAAACGTTCATGCTTCTTTTAGGGTTTTTACCCTCCTAATCATTTCAAACTTTTGATTTATTTTTCTTAAGTTAGTTATTGTGATGTGAGTTCTATGTTTGTCAACCCTTGTGTATGTAATTGCAAATAGTTTTTGCTAGTGAGCATTATGTTTGATTCATTTGATTTCCATGTAATATTCCCATGAAGTTGACTTATTTGCATTGGTCGTTACCTGCATCTTTGTCAAGATATGCTTAAGTCTTTATCTTTCATTGAGTCTTGTAAGAACTCATCTTTGCTTGCCTATTATAATACACTTGCATGCTTTGGTTGTAACCATTCATCCTATTTGAAATTTTCGCTTGTTGTAACATGCCTGCCGGTTCTTGGTTGTAACCATATCTCTTGTACTCATCATGTTTGAATGATTGTTTATGCTTTGTTAATTTTATTTTTCTGCAAGTGATGGAACTCTTTAGTTCTCATCCAAGTTGCCTCCTCTCTCTCCTTCCAAAGGAAAGTCTCTCTATTGACCTTTGGGTCATAGATAGCTCATTACCCTCCCTTGACTTTGTTAAGTCATCCATACACTTAGTTAAGTTAGAACCTACCCATTGGACTTTGCTTAAGTCTAAAAATCCTACCCCTTGTTAGGAGTGCTCTTTTAATTAGAACTTAGGATAGAGTTTGTTAACTCTATGTAAGAATCATGGAGATGATTACTTACTTCCCTTTCTTGAGTGTTCAACTTAGATCTAGAGAGTTTTCTTAAACTCTACACAATCATTGTAATGTTTGTTCCCCTTGGAACCTTGATCATAATCAAGTGTTCATTAACCCTAGTGAGGTGAACTACGATTGCTCTGATTCTATCCTAGTTAGGATACGTAGGCAGAGGACACGATGTCTTTGCAAGCAAACTTAGAAACTATCTTTAGGTCTTAACCTACACCTTTTATCCAATCCCAATCCATAGCAAACATTTAGCAAGCTTAGCATACAAACAAGCAAAAGGTTCCTGTAGAGTACTACAGATGTTTAGGATGTGAAATACCAACCCTAGGAATAACCAACCCCCGATCCCCGAATCTCTTAGCGTTGTTGTTACATCGCGCAAAATGTTCTTTCTTTCTTTAGACCTTTCCTTTGGATAAATTAAAGTCCGGTTGTGAATTCAATGAATTAAAGATTCAAGTTAATCAATAGCTTGGTATCACGATTCTCACTACAACAAGAAGCTTACCACTACATTTTACATCAGTATGCGACAGTTCTTGCCTGAGAAGCTTACCACCACATTTTACAAATATCGGTATGCAAGAATTTTTGCCTGAGAAGCTTATTACTACACTTTACAAACAGCGGTATGCGACATTTCTTGCATGAGAAGCTTACCACTACATTTTACATCGGTATGTGACAGTTCTCACCTGAGAAGCTTACCACCACATTTTATAAACATCGGTATGCGACAGTTCTCGCTTGTGAAGCTTATCACTATATTTTACAAACAACGGTATGCGACAGTTCTCGCCCAAGAAGCTTATCATTATATCAGACAAGAGACAGTTCTCGCCCGAGAAGCTTATCATCTTTTCCTCAACAAGCAACAGTTCTCATCCGAGAAGCTTATCATTGCTACCCTTGCAAATAAGCGGCATTTCTTGCCTTAGAAGCTTATCATATCTTCATCATGACTAGCAGCAAGAGGCCATCTCCATCGAGAAGCTAGTTTCCAGTGCCCTTTCATCCTGAAGCGTGGGGAGGTTTATTTTACCCTTTAGTAAAAGAAGAAACTGGGACCCGTTCTTGAGCAATTCTTTCTCCTCTCACACAGGCAGCCAAAACTGATGATTAGGGCAGCCTTTAGAGCTTTTATATGAGGGCTTTGAGGACTCCATGCAGGCCCATGTTGGCTGCATTGGTTGATTTCAAAAATTGACCAAAATGTTCATTTTACACACACGGGTCATGGCTTTTTTCACTCTTTTTAGGTCAGCAATGTGGGCTATGGGATGTATAGAAAACAATGATATTAATTTTGGTCATGTAGAATAATGTTGTACCAAGTTTTGATCCATGATCTTTTAAGGTATAAAACTTTGAAAAATGGCACATAACATGTACCTTTGTTGGTCCAAATGTGGTAAAGTTAGGCAAGACCAAAATATGATGAGATCTTAATGCCAAAAGAGCATAAACCAATTCAATTTATGTTCATTGAATTTGGATTAGAGGCCTTGAAGTTCATGAAATGGACTATTGAAAAGAATGACCTATAATGAACTTTCCCAAAATACCATTGCCTTGTGGAGACCATAACTTGAGTTCCACATATGAGAATGAGGACTTCTTGGACTTTTAGGAAAGATAAGATCATGAGGAACAACTTTCATGTTCACTTGAAGTTGAGGAGAAGCTTAAATCCATGTGAAAAATCCCTTGGAAGTGAGTTGACCAAAAAATTTTCATCTGAGGACACCAACTTGTTGACACCATAACTTGAGATGTACAAACTCAATGGATGAGTTCTTGTACTCAAAATAAAGCTAGAGAGATGATTAACAAGTCCCATTCTTATGGGAAAATGAGATTAGACTTACATCATAGGGAAAAATGTCCTTGAAGTTAGGTACCAAAGAAGGGGATTTTACACTTAGAATCAACTGAAACCCTAATTTAGTAACTCGTTGAACTCCTGAATTTCCTTGATTTGATCTCAACATGACATCCTAGATGCTTCAAGATGACTTCCCATGGCCTCAATGACCTAGAACCAAGTCTTGAACTCTCTCAAGCCCACAGTTGACTTTGGGTTGACCAGATGAAACCCCAACACCATATCCTTTGACTGAGGCTCTTGCAGATGAATTGTATGACCATACAAGCTTCATAAAGACCCCTTAAGATACACACTGAGCTTTTGAACCAAGCCTTATCCAAATAGATAACCTCATGACCCTCTAATGATCCTCAAGATAGGAGGTGACACCCATACACAACTTCTCCTCTCAAGGAGCTTTGAAACCCAACCCTGATGGCAATGAACTCTCGATAACTTACAAATGATACCCTTGCTTGAGCTTGAACAAAGAAGCTCTCCTCTTGATTGGAAAACACAACATCTCTTGATCCCCTGATAGAACCAATGTTATGTAAATGCAAATGCTAAAATGAAATGAAACATAAGCCAAGTTAGAAAGAAAAGGTTGGTCAAATTTTGGGGTACAACAGGAAGTCCAGCATATCCCTCACGAACAAAATGCTCGGGCAGATGTTCTTTCGTAACTGGCAACACAAGGAGCAAAGATGGTAACAAGTCTATTATACAAGAGACACTTCCCCGTCCAAGCATCGAAAAGCTAATAGGACTGCTCGATGTCAACGCCATTGGCGACAGCAACTGCTGGATGACTCCGGTGTACGATTATCTCACCCCAGGGAAGCTGCCCGAAAATAGCAAAGAGGCCAGCATAATTAAGCGAATGGCCTGCTCATACATCTTAGTTGAAGACAAGCTCTACATACAAGGATTATCTATCCCCCCTCTTAAAATGTGTTGACGAGACCAAGGACCCCGACGTTCTCTAAGAAATTCACGACGAGATCAATACGCAACACTTAAAAGGTAGATCTTTGGTGCAAAAAGCCCTCCGTGCATGATATTATTGGCCAACTATGCAGCACGACGCAAAGGAGCATGTCAAGAAATGCGACACATTCCATCGCCACAGGGACATGCACTTAGCACACCCTAACAAGCTAAAGACCTTGTCCTCCCATGGCCTTTCGCTGGTGGGGGATGGACATCATCGGCCCCTTCACCATGGGATCCTATCAAGAACAAATTTTTGATCGTGGCCATCGACTACTTCACAAAGTGGATTGAGAACGAGACCCTCGCTAATATCACGACATTCAACATAATCCGCTTTTACAAAAGAAACGTCCTTGCACGATTCGACGTACCCCAGGCCCTTGTGACCGACAATGGGACCAATTTCAGGTGCATAAAGTTTTAAGACTTTGCCGCCAAACTAGGCACCAAGTAATATTTCACGTCCGTCGAACATCCTCAGACCAATGGGCAAGCCGAGGCCGCGAACAGGGAGATCTTCCGCAGACTAAAATGAAGGTTAGGCGAAGCAAAAAAGAGATGGATCGATGAGCTACATAGTGTGCTCTGGGCCTACAGAACAACTCCATACTCTACCACCAAGGAAAATCCTTTCCGACTAGCATACAAAACTGTAGCATTAATCTCGGTAGAAATCAGAGAACCCTCTAGACGGACAGAGGTCCCTCTCGATGAGGAAATGAACGACGAAGCATTAAAAGAGGAACTCGATCTGGTCGAAGAAATTTGATCAGGGGAAGCTCTCTGCAAAGCTTCACTGAAACAAAAACAACTCTACGTTGTGACGCCAAGGTCGTAAAGCGCAACTTCTAAGTAGGCATCCTTGTCCTAAGCCGAAATCAAAAAGATTTGTGCGAGGGCAAGCTAGCTGCAAATTGGGAAGGCCCTTACCGAGTGAGGTCGAAAACAGGCACTAAAGCCTACTACCTCGAACATCTAAATGGAGAACCATTTGCTCAACCTTTGAATGCTAAAAAGCTCAAACAATATTACAGTTAGTACTAACGGTCGATTAAGACTAACTACCGACGACTCTATCCCACAACAAAGAGAGATTGTTCGACCAAGGGAGCATGCCCTGATGCAAGAAAAATCCACAAACATAACAAAGGCAAGTTTCTACTCATGGAACGATCAAACTATGTGCCCAACGGGGATACCTCAATAGAGCTCCATCGTTGCCGTACTAACGTGGCAGGACACCCAACTTGTGATGGGAAAATCCAAGCCCTATGCGATCAGGACCTCGACCGAGATCCTAGTCCCACGACCGGAGAAATTACTTTGCTCCCTCGACGAGTTCCCTAAACTGTCGAGCAACGTAACAAGTTGAGCAAACTCTCATATTCGGCTAACATAACTCACAAAATACTAGCATAAAGCAGAGGCCTATATAAAAACAACACACATAATAAGGAATACAATATCGAACAAACACACACACACACGCGCACACACACACACACACACACACACACACACACACACACACACACACACACACACACACACACACAGATATATATATATATATATATATATATATATATATATATATATATATATATATATATATATATATATATATATATATATATATATATATATATATATATATATATATATATATATATATATATATATATATATATATATATATATATATATATATATATATATATATATATATATATATATATATATATATATATATATATATATATACAGCCACCAGGACATAAATTGTTTAAATATTACAAAAATTACGGGCCAAGCCCGACAGTCAGAATTTACAAAATATGGCACACAGGCCAAAATATTCTAAGTTACAGAAAAATCAAGCATCATCTATCGGAACCTCTGAAGGGACCACCTTCCCATCGACCACTTGGTGCAAAATGCCCATCCCTTTAGTAACCACCAGGACGTCGAGGTTCAAGGCTTTCATATGTTCCACCGCAACATTGAATCCGAAATCGGCAGCTCCAAGGGTATCTTGCTCAAGGATGTGGATCTTGTTGATCAATTCTTGTTGGGTCTTTAAGGATTTCTCCTCCTTGGTTTTGTCTAGACCCACCGCGGACGAGCCTACCAGTTCCATTACCCTCTCCTTTAAGTTGGCATTCTCCTTATTTATTTTCTTTAGCTCCTCTGTCATCTCGTTCATAACTTTCAGGAGTGTGACCTTGGCCTCATAGTTGCCCTGGAGGGTCGTCAGTTTGTTGAACAACTCAGCTATTTCCAACTCGAGCTCGGTCACCCTGGATTTTACTTTCTTAAACTCCTTAAGCGGAACTGTCTCCGCATCACCCAGGGCCAGAGCCGTCTCCAACACCCTTATCATCGCCGCAACATCACGGCAAATGAGCGTCCTCCTCACCTTTGGGTCAGCAGACAGTATGGCTGACGCTTCTAGATTGGGGACAACCATAGATCCTTCCCCATCAAAGATCATGTCTCGTAGATAAAAAGGCGACAAGATGAATTTTCCCCCGACAAAGCCACTTGAGCCTTCAGCCAAATAAGAACCGAGGTTGTCCCGCTTCCTTTTCCTATGAGGAACCAGGGTAGGACGGTTGGAGCTGCTGCCAGGAAAAGGTGAAAAACCACCCACAAACTTCTCCAACGTCGCCTGTTGTCTGACCGTGTCCACCCTCGAGGTCGAAACCGTTTTTACACTTTTGGCCGCAGCGAACTTGACAAAGCGTTCATGCAAGTTCGACATTTTTACGACAAAGGAAGAAAAACGGCTTAGCATGACATCAAAAGATCAAGAACTGCAAGCAAAATCGATCATCTATACCTAAAAGTTCAAAAGCCTCGGCCTCTGTTTCACAGTCAAGAAGGGCTTTGATGTTTATGTAGCGGGACGCCCGAGCAAGCTCCATGTCCTCAACATAGAGCAGTTTACCGTCCTTATCCACCATGGTAGCAGGGGTGAAACTCTCTACGAACGCTGTCAAAGCTCGGAGAGATTTCTTATCCTCGGTGCATAACTGATCGTGCTTCACAAGGAACTGGTCGGTTATATATCTAAAATGGGCATACACCCACTCTAGTGGAAACTTCGATACAGGCCGTACAACCTCCAAACCATCCTCAACCATAGTCTTCAAGGTGACTAGAGAACTCTTGACCGCCTCTAAAAGAGGCTTTACGACCAGGAACCTGAATTTGAAATTTCAAACAGACTCTGAGTACGGCCAGAACAACCTACTCTGCTGTTTAAAAGGCACCTAGCTTTGCTTCGACTCAACGGTGCTCCTCTGTAGCTAGAAATTGCAGAAGAAGAGCTCCACGGTAATCCTGGTCTTTAGATAACAGCATACCAGCTCAAAGGCCCAAATGAACGCCAGAGCATTCGAGTGAAATTGGGCAGGGGACAATTCGAGATGACAGAA
Organism: Lathyrus sativus; assembly: GCA_963859935.3. Classification (NCBI taxonomy): domain Eukaryota; kingdom Viridiplantae; phylum Streptophyta; class Magnoliopsida; order Fabales; family Fabaceae; genus Lathyrus; species Lathyrus sativus. The sequence continues at coordinate 520,596,235 of OZ012738.1, forward strand.
AATGTCCCCTTGGAAATCCGTGAAGGGAAGAGGATACCCCGCCTCCCTAAAGGAAAACTCATACATCGAGAATCTTCTCCCCTGATATACCAAGTAGATCCGGTCATTTTCTGTCGGGCTAATCACCTTCCAACTTATGGGCGCATCTTCTACCCTATCTTTGAGGAGATTAAAAGCACTGGCCTCCTTCTCTGTAAAGGTAGACTTGGTCACTAGAGGCTCTGGGGCAATCCAACTAAGGTCCCATTGAGAAACCTGCACGTTGGCGTATCCCGTAGGAGGCACGTCCTCGTCATTAGTTGCCTCAACATCGGGGATGGTTCCTTCATTTTGATCAGCCATTTCACCTGAAAAGCAGAGGAAGAAAAAGTGAATTCGATGAAGATCAAATCCACCCTTCCACCATAAATCAAGTGAAAGGGCAAGGATTAAGTACGAGGAATTTCCTCTTCGACTCAAGCCCTTATCTACAGCACGGGGCCTTGGCGTACCCCCTCCCCGAAATGAGGACAAGTCTTCGTGACTTGTAAAGGCCCTAAAGGGGATAAGCCCCGCGACTACTATGACTGATCGGGCACACAAGGATGAAGTCCTCAGCATCGAGGATGCCTCTTGCCCAACTACAAACATGAAACGTTTCACACAATAACCTAGGAAGATCTACATACATACATTACATCCTAGATTCATGTTCTTTAAGGCCTTCATGCATTTCCCAGGAAATGCATGTGTTCATTAGAAAACGCATAAAATTCAACTAGAAAAGTCATGATTCATCGGGAAATTCAAGCTAAATTCCATAAACTCATACGTTCTAACAATTAAAGATGAAGAACTTACTTGATTAAGGAGCTTGAAGATGAAGATTTGGGAGAAGATAAAGGGGACGGACGGTGGCGAAGAATGCTCCGGTGACGAACAATTGTTGCAGAGCAAGAGGATTAGAGGAGAGAAATTTTTGTGAAGTTAAAATGAATCCTATTTCCCCTTATATAAGCATTTTTCTTGCATAGGGAAACACAAATGGGAAAGAGCCATCATTGCCTAGACCTCCTAGATCTTAACAAAATTAATTACGCCTTCGCATGTGGCAAAAAAGGAAGCTGTCAGTTGGCATTTTCAAAATTGACCCATCATATGCTTGCAAAAGGACAAGTCTCTTCGGTGCCCCGCAGGCACATTCTCCTTGACAATATTACAAAACAACATCCGAATAAGAGTCTCGTCGACGGGATATTTTTAACACCCTAAGAGCAAGTTTGGGCGATGAAAAATGCGCCTTTCATATCCGACCACGTCCTCGCACCATAAAGGAGACCACACGCTATCACCAGTCGATCATACTAATCACATGCTACTTACGGGCACGTCCCCAAAGAGCCTCGTTCAAATAACAGCAACCTCAAAAGCCCTCCCTGCGATGCGGCCCTTGCCTATCGATCGACCAGTTAGTCTGACTCAAGTCATTACTCCTCACCTCGGAGCAACGACTTGGAGGGTTCCTGTTCTGGACTGGACTAACACGTGCCCCACAGTTGGGCAAGGCCCAATTGAGTTTAGCTTAAGGCCATACCCAATAAGGAAACTAGGACAATCTAGCCGTTGGGCACAATATAGCCGTTGGAGCATATAGTCGTTGGGGACATCCCCCTCAAGCGCTTGGCAGTTTACGTGACCAACTGCCCCTCCAAAATTCACGGGAATAGTTGGACCAGGTCAAAGATCACACGCCAGATCTTCCGCCTGGAAGTCTCTCATTGGTCGGACAGATATTTCGGCCACATGGGAAACCTTAGCCCAGCGCTGGGGGAAATTTTATAAACTCTCTCTCTCTCTCTTGAGAGGGTCAGGTATTATAATCATTCTAACTCATACCTAAACACTCTTACTTGCTCTCTTTCTCTAGCCCAAACTTACTTTGACATCGGAGTACCTTGCATGTACACCCCATCGTCTCCTACAACCACTGATTCTGCCCTACATTGAAGGCTAAGACGATCCATTCTGATCACTCTATATCAGTTGTGATTGATGAAAACTATTGAAATTAGTTTTGGTTTTTACATTTTGTAGGATTCTCTAGTTGAAGAAGCTTAAAAGGGTGCATTTGTTTAGGATGCACATAACGATATCTTAACAGCAGCCATTGGAACATCTGAGCATGGCGGTCGTGTTCGTGGTGTTGGAAAACACCATAAATTAGAACTTTCTATGGAAGGTCGTCTTCACGTCAACAACAACATATAGATGTAAAAGAACAACTTGCACAATTTTCATCTGAATTAGAAGCAAAATTTAGAGTTGATTTTGATCAAAAGTTGGTTGAAGAGCGTAAGGTGTTGCAACAATCTTCTATGGAGACACTTAGTTCTATGTGTTAGAATACAGATTGGTGTTTAATTATATCTCTATGTTTTGATGATAACTCTTATGAAATTTTGTATTAAGAAAATATATACTCTAATTTTGTTCAAGTGTTTTTGTTTCAGATATTAAATTAAATATTCTTATGGAAGCAAAAATGCATCTGAAGAGTAGTCTACGCAAAGCTCTGAAGCATCAGAAGCAATCCATCAGAAGACTCTCAGCACTGCCAGAAGAGACTCTGAAGCAGAAGCTGCAGAAGCATCTGAAGTGTAGCTGAAGATTTTGTATGAAGAGTTTAAAGCATTGTTTCAAAAGACTCTGAATGTACTTTACGCTGCAAGTACATAGGCTCTGATAAACAGTTATGCTCTGATCAGATCACTCACGCTAAAGCACTATTGTTGCAACTCTGGTATTATTGAATCTGATCTGAAGAACAAGAAGCACATCAGAGGATCTGATGTTGTTTACGTTTGAAAAGATGTTAGCACGTGAATAGACTTGGTACTATTCTCAACGTCCTCTCCAATGGAACTATTCCTTATTTGTGATAGACACAAGGATTCAGGCAAAAGGAATTTCTATGAACATTCTACTTCTGAGAAAGGAAAATTCATGTGAAGATAAAAGGCTACAGCTACTCTACTTGCACAGTCTTCAAGCATTGGACTTTCAGCACTATAAAAGGATGTCTTTTCAACATCTCGTCATAACGAACAAATTGCTAAGGAATCTACAACAAATTATTTCACAACTCTCATACAATCATTCAAAGTTGAAATAGTTTTTTATTTGTTCTTAATCTAAGTGTAAAAATCACAGTTTGTGATATAGCTTTTTAGAAGCATCTAAACACTTGTTAGTTTAATTTATTTGTAAAAGACTCCTTGAGAAGACCAAGTTATGGTCAGGATTTCTTGAGAAGACTAAGGCAGTTGTTCTTAGTGGTTGACACTGTAATCTGTTTGAATATAGTGGATTAAGTCCTTGTGGAGAAAGGCAAATCACCTTGATAGGGTGGACTGAATTAGTTGAGTTCAACGAACCAGGATAAAAATCTTGTGTTGCTTTTATTGCCATATTTTTTCTAAACCCTTATTCAACCCCCCCCCCCTTCTAAGTTTTTTTTCTCACCTTCAGTTGGCATCAGAGCTCCAGTTCTGTTAGTGCTATCACTTCACCGTGAACAAAAAAGATCCACTTGAGAAAACTCTTGATATATTTTGGTTGATACATTATGGCTGAAGCTTCAACATCCAACAACAACAGATATGAGGACAGAGATAGAATCAGCACTAAACCCCCTATGTTTGATGGGGAGAAGTTTGACTACTGGAAAGATAGGATTGAAAGCTTCTTTCTAGGATATGATGCTGACCTTTGGGATTTAGTCATTGATGGCTATGTTCACCTCACTGATGGGGATGGCAAAAAGATAGACAGAAAATCTGTGACTGAAGCTCAGAAGAAAGAATTCATGAATCATTATAAAGCAAGAACCATACTACTAAATGCTATATATCATACTGAGTATGAGAAGATTACTAACAGAGAAACAACATTTGGTATGTTTGAATCTTTGAAGATGACTCATGATGGGAATTCTCAAGTCAAGGAGACCAAGGCTCTGGCGCTGATCCAGAAATATGAAGCCTTCAAAATGGAGGAATCTGAATCTGTAGAAGTTATGTTCTCTAGATTCCAGATTCTCATAGCTGGCTTGAAAGTTCTGGACAAGGGTTACTCCACTGAAGATCATGTTAAGAAGATCATCAGAAGTTTGCCAATCAGATGGAGACCAATGGTCACTGCTCTGAAGCTAGCAAAGTGTCGCGGTGAAAATCGGATACCAAACTATTGATTAGTTTGAATCTTTAATTCATTTTGCAACCGAACTTTGATTTGTCCAAAGGAAGGGATAAAGATCGAAATACCTACAATGCAATGCAAATGCAAGGTTTAGAGAGTTTTAGGTTCGGGGGTTGGTTAAACTTAGGGAAGGTGCTAGCATCCTAAGTTTTTGTAGTACTCTACAGGAACCTCTTGTTTTATGTTTGTTTATTGCTATGGTTTATCTGCTTAAGGTTTAAAAGACCTAGGGGTTTATTTCTAAGTATACTCAATAAGATGTCGCATCTTATGCCTACATATCCTTACGGGAGTGGAATCAGAGTACTTGTAGTTCCCCTAAAGGGTTTGAGGAGTTCTTTGACTGTGGTCAAAGTTCCTACGGGTTTAGGGTAGTTGATTGATTGATTTTAGGAGAAAGGTGAGTTGTCATTTTAAGGGAGGTTTAACCGCCACAAATTGTAGGAAAATAGTCTTTGCATCGTCTTAAGAGAAGGGCTCAAGTACTCGGATATTGATCGACGAGTACACCTCTATCTCTCTTAAGGCAAAGTTCTTACGATATTGACTGTATTGATGTGGGGTGGAGATTCTATCTCGCTTAAGATGATTTGGCATCTTTCTATAATGTGTTTGAATATTTGTTGTAGTGAGTTGATTGTTTGTATCTAAGTTGTAAAGATAATGGTCCTTCCTATGGGGTAGGATCTAACTTAGAAAGATCAACTTGAATAGGATCAAGGATCATGGGGAATATGATGCAAATGATGTGCACTACACACAAGTGTTGACTCATGTGTAGGTTTTTCCTTTGGACGGAATGCGATGCGGGAATATAAATTGCGATAATATAAATTGCGTTAAAGGCAAATAAGTAAAGCATACACATACACATGAAAGCACTGAAGTGTGTGAGAGTGAATAGAATAAAAGTGGATAAGGTAAAACGCGCGTACGCATGAAAGCGCTAAGTGTGTGGATGTGAATTGTGTATGTGAATGTGCGGAAGAGTGCACAATTGGATTACTTTACGATGTTGATTGATTTTAAGGGGTGTTTGATTAGGGAAAAAAAGGGTTATATTAGTTCATTTGAATTGATTTGAGAAAATAGTTAATTATGTTTTCAAGAAAATGTTGATTAATTTGGTGAGATGAATTTTATAAAAGACGTTGTATTAATTTTTAAGAGGATTAATTTTAAGAGAAATAGCTGTATTAGATTATATGAATTGATTTATGAGAAAATATTATATTAGTTTGAAAATTGTAAGTGAATTTGATTTTAAGGAGAATGTTTAATTAAGTTGGTGAGGTTGATCTTAGAGAAAAGTTGTATTAATTGAGATTGATTTAAAGAGAGGTTAGTTTTTATTTTAATAAGACTTAGATGTGGAATTACTTAAATTCTAAAGAGTGATTTTATTACCTTATGAATATATGAAGAGATTTATTTTATAAAATGTATAATTACATAAAAGGTTAATTTAATTAAGAAAATGTTTTACTAATAAAAGGGCTTTGGTTAGATTTCTTATTAAAAGGTTTAACAAGTAAATTAATTAGATCATGAAATGATTTTCTATTAAATAAAAATAGTTTCGTTTTATTAAATAGTCACAAGTTATTAAATTATTGAAAAAAGATTTATATTAAAAATAAGTTATGTTTATTTAAAAGTTATTAAGTTATATAAAAAGAAAAAAGAATAATTAAACGAATTACTAATTATTTGTTTTTTTATAAAAAGATTAAGGATTATATTACCGATTAATTTAATTAAGGTGATTAAGGTGGGTAAGGTGTGTTTAATAGTGGGTAAGGTGTGTTTAACGGTGGGATGTGTAGTTAGTGTGTGTGTGGTGTGATTACGTTACAATACAAACAAAACAAAGTAAATTCAGGAAACCTAAAAAAAAAAGCAAATCGTCCCCAAATCGTCTCCCTTTCTCACTCTCCTCTTCCATCGCTATTTCCGCTTTTCACCCTGCTCGATCCTCCTTCTTCATTTCGCTTCTTCTTCTTCATTTCGCTTCTCCTTCATCTCTCTGCGATTCCTTCTGATTTCCTGCATAAATCAAACAGATTAACAACTTAAAACGTTAGCTAAGATCCTCACATTTAATGGTTCCCTTTGTGTGCAGGTTTTAACGGAGAACGACGGTGACTTGCGGTCTTCAGTTGAGAGGGTTCTGAAGGCTTCGCCGACAGTAGTTGTGGTTCGCGAAAAGAAATGGCGAGTGGAAGTTGAGACGTCAATGGCGGAGGGTGATCCGCGGACGACGGCGACGTCGATTTGAGGGATTGCAACGGTTTCTGGCGATTTGTGGTGGAATCTAAGAAAGGATAAGTTCCTCCTCTTTCTTTGCTTCTTTCTGTATGCTAGGGTTTTGCACTGAAGGCTCTGTGGATTGATTGTATATTTTGTGGATTTCTATGTGTGGTTTTTCGGTCGAATTTGGGATTTTGAGGGTTTCATGATGGACTGTTGTGAATTTCGTCCTCCTCTTTGTGAATTCACGACTCTTCTTTTATAGCCTCTTAAATCGCTTGAAAGCAGACACCCTGTTTAAGTCTTTGAAAACAATTCTGATTTGAGATATTTTGTCTGAGATTTGTTTGGGAAAGAAATTAAACCCCTATGAAATTGCGTTTATGAACTATCTGTTAGAACACAGATTGGTTCTTAATAATATCTCTATGTTTTGATGATAACTATTATGAAATTTTGTAATTAAGAATTATATACTCTAAAATTTGCTTGAGAGTTTTTACTGCAGATAGTAAAGGAATTAACACTCCAGAAGCAAATCAGAATTGAACACAAGAAATTAGCTAGACTCTGAAGCGCCAGATGCATCCATTAGAAGATTCTGATTGCTGCCAACAGAAGATCCTGAGCGTAGCCTCCAGAAGATTCTGAAGCAGAAGCTCCAGAAGGATCTGAAGCAGAAGCTCCAGAAGAATCTAAAGCAAGTCAGAAGCATCTGAACCAAAGAAGAATTCTGTATGAAGAGTTTTTCAAAGCATAGTTTCTACAGAAGATTCTGAAAGTACTAAAGCTGCCAGTACTGAAGATCTGTCTCAAATATGCTCTGATCTTAAACACGCTAAAAGCACACCTGCTGCAGAAGACTCTGATTCAACAAAACTCTGATCATCATCAGAAGGCTCTGATCTAATTAGACTCTGATGAAATTGCTGAAAACTGAAGAAGAATTATTCGAAGTTTATATCTGTTGGAGTGAACCAAACATCTCTTTCCTTATTTATGCTAGACACAAGAACACAGACAAAAAGGATTTTTCTGTGCTTTCTTCTTCTAGGAAAGGTCACATGATGTGAAGACAAAAAGGCTCAAACCTTTTGGACACTCTTCTCAACGTGAAGCTCACCTTGGATCAGCTGCCTATAAAAGCAAGACTTCACCAATTTCTTCAGTTGACGTTTTATTGAAAAGAAATCAACATTCAAGCTCTCATACTATTTCATATTCTTTCTAAGAATTATTTTCTTTGTTCTAAATAGTTAAGTGAAAAATCACAGTTGTGATAAAGCTTTATAGAAGCAATCTTAAACACTTGTATTTGTATTACATTTGATTGTAAACCTTAAGAAGATCCAGTTAGGATCAGTAGTTCTTGAGAAGACTTTGAACAGTTGTTCTAAGTGCTTACTATTGTAATCAGTTGATTAAATAGTGGATTAAGTCCTTGATTGAGAAAGGCAAATCACTCTAGGAAGGGTGGATTGGAGTAGTTGAGTTCAACGAACCAGGATAAAAATACTTGAGTTTTTATTTCTAAGTTTTAATCTTCATACTTATTCAACCCCCCCCCCCCCCTTCTAAGTATTTTCTCACCTTCAGTTGGCATCAGAGCTCCGGTTCTGTGTGTGCTACCACTTAACAGTGACAGTAAAGATCCAGAGAGAAATACTTTGATATATATTTGGTTGTTACTATGGCTGATAATACAATGTCTAACATTAACAACAAATATGAAGAAAGGGACAGAATCAGCACCAAACCCCCTATGTTTGATGGGGAGAAATTTGATTATTGGAAAGACAGGATTGAACGTTTTTTCCTTGGATATGATGCTGATTTATGGGATCTGGTCATAGATGGATATGTTCATCCCACTGATGGGAATGGCAAGAAGATAGACAGAAAATCTATGACAAATGCTCAGAAGAAAGAATTTAGAAATCATCACAAGGCCAGAACAATATTGTTGAATGCAATATCTCATACTGAGTATGAAAAAATTACAAACAGGGAAACTGCATTTGACATGTTTGAATCCTTAAAGATGACTCATGAGGGAAACTCTCAAGTCAAGGAAACAAAGGCTCTGGCTCTGATCCAGAAGTATGAAGCCTTCAAGATGGAAGACTCTGAATCTGTTGAAGCTATGTTCTCCAGATTTCAAATACTTACAACTGGACTAAAGATTCTGGACAAAGGATACTCTACTGCTGATCATGTGAAAAAGATCATCAGAAGCTTACCCACCAGATGGAGACCTATGGTGACAGCGCTGAAGATGGCTAAAGATCTGAACAAGATCTCCTTGGAGGAATTGATCAGTTCACTAAGAAGTCATGAAATAGAACTTGAGGAAGATGAACCTCAAAAGAAAGGTAAATCTGTAGCTTTAAAATCTAATAAATCCGCTAAAGCATTGCAGGTAATAGAGGAAAGCTCTGAAGAATCCTCATCTGAAGATGAAGATGAACTATCCATGTTGTCCAGAAGAATAAACAAACTCTGGAAGCATAAAGGAAAGAAGTTCAGAAACTTCAAGAAGCCTGACCAAAGAAAAGAATCTTTTGGACACAGAAGATTTGGCAAAAAGGAGGTTGTCTGTTATGAATGTAAAGAACCTGGACATTACAAAAATGAATGTCCAAAGATGCTGAAAGAAAAGCCTAAAAGAAAATTTGATAAGAAGAAAAAGGTTCTGATGGCCACCTGGGATGATTCAGATACATCTGAATCTGAATCTGAGTCAGAAGAAGAATGTGCCAATGTAGCTTTGATGGCAGACATAGAAGATCAGGAGGAAGGAACTTCAGGATCTGAATCTGACTCTGAATCTGACTCTGACGCTGAAGAGGTAATGGCTAAACTTACTAAAGAAGAACTTATCAAAGTGTTATCAGAAGTTCTGAAAAGCTATAACAATATTAAGCTCAAATACAAGAAGCGTCAAAGCAATCTTGTATCTAAGAATAATATTCTCAAATCAGAAGTAGCTGAGCTAAATGAAAAGAACTTAAAATTGAAAAATGATTCTGAATTAGCTCAACAAAACTCTGATTCTAAAACTGAATCTGAATGCAAAAATATTTTGGAAAAATATGATTATAGCTTTCAGAAGTTTCTTGCTAAAAGTATAGACAGAAGCAAAATGGCTTCTATGATCTATGGAGTTAGCAGAAATAACAGAAAAGGAATTGGATATGAATCCTCCTCTGGAAAGGATTTAAATCCAAAACCTGTTGATAAAATTATCATCAAGAAAACTCCTTTATATTCACACTTTAAATTTGGTCACTTGAATGATATTGAACAAACACGCTCTGAAAAGAATATTCATGTGTTTAAATCTAAGGCTAGTCAGAATAAACCTTATGTTGAAAAACAGAAGTTTAGACAAACCTTCAGAACCACTAACCCTAAAGGACCCAAGAAGATTTGGGTACTAAAAGTAAAATAATTCCTGTTGCAGATGTTCTTAGCAGCAAGGTCAGGACGCCAATCATGGTACTTGGACTCTGGATGCTCACGACATATGACAGGAGAAAGGTCTATGTTCCAAAGCCTAGAGCTTAGATCTAGAGGTGATGTGAAGTTTGGAGGGAACCAGAAGGGCAAGATCATTGGATATGGCACCATTGGAAATGGTAAACTTCCCTCTATTACTAATGTTTTACTTGTTGAAGGGTTAAAGCATAACTTATTGTCCATAAGTCAATTAAGTGACAATTGTTATGATATTACCTTTAATCAAAAATGTTGTAAAGCTATTAGTAAAAAAGATGGCTCTATCCTATTTAGTGGTAAGAGGAAAAACAACATTTATAAAATAAATCTTTCAGAACTTAACGTTCAGAATGTTAAATGCCTCTTGTCTGTTAATGAAGAGCAATGGGTCTGGCACAGAAGATTGGGGCATATTAATATGAGACGTATATCTCAGATTAATAAACTTAATCTTGTCAGAGGACTTCCTAATCTGAAGTTCACCTCAGATGCTCTTTGTGAAGCATGCCAAAAAGGGAAGTTTTCAAAATCATCTTTTAAATAAAAAATTTTGTTTCTACTTCCAGACCACTAGAACTACTTCATATTGATCTGTTTGGACCAGTGAAAACTGCATCCATCAGAGGCAAGAAGTATGGATTAGTCATTGTTGATGACTATAGTAGATGGACATGGGTAAAGTTCTTAAAACACAAGGATGAGTCACATTCTGTGTTCTTTGACTTCTGCAAGCAAGTCCAGAATGAAAAAGATTTCAAAATTATAAAAGTCAGAAGTGATCATGGTGGTGAATTTGAAAATAAATATTTTGAAAAATATTTTAATGAAAATGGAATTGCTCATGATTTTTCCTGTCCTAGAACTGCACAACAAAATGGGGTTGTAGAGAGGAAAAACAGAACTCTGCAAGAAATGGCCAGAACCATGATCAATGAGACAAATCTGGCAAAACACTTTTGGGCAAAAGCAATCAACACAACCTGTTACATTCAGAACAGAGTGTCTGTAAGACCTCTTCTGGAGAAGACTCCATATGAACAGTGGAAGAACAGAAAGCCTAACATTTCATATTTTCATCCTTTTGGATGTATTTATTATATGTTAAATACTAAGGAAAATCTGAACAAGTTTGATTCCAAAGCACAGAAGTGTTTCATGCTTGGATATTCTGAACGCTCTAAAGGCTACAGAGTATACAACACTGAGACACAGATTGTGGAAGAATCTATTCATGTTAGATTTGATGATAAGCTTGGCAATAAAAAGCCAAAGCAGTCTGAAAACTCTGCAGATAGAGAAGTAGTCTTCACAGACTCTGAAGTCCCAGAGGCAGACAAAGCTCAAGTGAAGGAACCAGAAGCAACGCCAGATGCTATTCCTTTAACTTCTCAGATGAACAATCTAAACATTTCTGAAGAACCAACTGTTAGAGGATCATTGTCATACCCCAAATTTTGACCACCTTAGATCCTCATTACCATTTTTAGAAGCATGATCATGCATTATCTAACCCTAAACCAGTGCAAGTTTATTATTGTCAAGTTACAGATGAATCAGGGTTCTCGCACCGACAAATTCAAAACAATCAAGGAATGATCAACCAATGATTTGGGCCAATTCAATCATGGAATGAAATCAAAGACAATATCAAAGTCAAATGGGAAGTCAATTTGAAGAAATCGTTTCAGAATCAAGAACAGTGCAGTCAGGAGGCCCCGATTAGGGTTTTTAACTAGTGGAAAGTCAACTGTGGTTTGACTTTGATGTTGGGAAAGGTTTTAATGGTGGGAGTGAGGTCCATGAAGTTAATATAGGCTATTAAAGACTATTCAAGAAGTGTCAAAGTCCCAGGATGTCCAGAATATCAACAGGCGACTCGATCGGCACCGATCGATCGTACGGTTGACCGAAAAGTCAACTCCTCGAATTTTGAGAATTGGAATCCAAGTTGTGAATCAAAGTTGTTCCTTATGTCATAATGGACTTGCATATCAATTTTCATGATCATTGGATCAAAGATGAGAGAGTAATCGAGAAATCGGGAAATTAGGGTTTTGAAAAGGGCTAAACCGTATCTCCTTAACCGCACATCCAATTGAGTTGGTTCTAGTCTCATTTGAAAGCTCTTGACAAGTCCTACAAAAGTCCCATACTAGTCCACAACCAGAAAATGCATACTTTTTGAGATATAAGCAAAAACATTCCTAGAAGGGAAAATAACTTAGAAAATTTCTAAGTCATTTACACTAAAGAACCCTAAAATCAGCCAACTTCAAGGGGATTTTTCACCTAGTTTCAAATGGAATCAAGACTTCTGGCCAACATGAAAGTTGTAGTACTATGTGAGGGCTTTCTAAAAAGTACAAGTACATCTCAAGGGGATTTATGAGCTGAGAGATACATGTGTTCAAAGTTGGCAATTTGTCACTTTTGTCCCACATTGATGAATTTTGCAAAAGCACCTCTATCACTCAAGTGGATCAATTTCAATGTTCTAAACTCCTTCTATCTGATATATTAATCATCTCAAGCAGGTTGAATCAAAGAAATAGCAAGGAGATAGCATGGAATCAAGAATTGGAAGTTCATTGCCTAAGTTGAAAAGATTGACTTTTCCAAGCATGAGGTGTAAAGGGATTTCTGCTCCAGCCACTCTACCAAGCCTCTAGGCTGTGTTTTCTCTGTAACATCATCATTCTAACTTGCCAATTGAGTTAAGGGAACAGCTAGAGATCAGAAAAGCAAAGCAAGTTGTCATTTGGAAGAAAAAATCTAAGATTTCTTCATGGTGAAGCAAAGTCACCTAGCAAGCTCCTCACTCATTTTTTCTATAAATAGGGACTTCAAACTCCTCATTTAGGACAGGAACTTCATTCTAAAAACCTGCTAAACCAAGTTCCCTCATCACATCTCTCACTTACTTACATTTTGCAAAATCACCAAAATAGCCAAAAATTGCCAAAATTCAGCATTTGCAACTTTGCTACCATATCAAGTTCTTCATGTTCCAGCACTCAAACTATCATCCACACACCCTCTAAATCACATATAGAAGGTGTACCAACCATTGAATCACCAAAAAATTCAAAGAATGCAAAAGTCAACTTTTCATGAAACTTACTTTAACCAAAGTCCATAAAAACCTCCAAATCTTGCTCCAAACACTTTCTTGAGGTTTTGATCCTTTGGACACCTCAAATATCATATATACCAACTGTCCAAACCTCCATCCTTCATCAAGAACTCAGAAATCTCATTTTGGCATCTCAAGTGACTTGTTTCTTAAGTTTCAAGTAAAAGCACAAATACAAAGCTTGGATTTCATCACCTCTGGTTTTCTCAACATTCTTGGCTTGCTAAATAAGATCACCAACAGGTATGTAATTTGTAAAACCTTGCTCTTTCATTATTCTCCATATCTTGCATATTTAGGTTTTTGATAAAATGAAGTATAAAGCATGAATGAGAGGTGTGTTCATGATCTTCCACACATAAACCACCAAAAGACCAACTTTGCACCAAACTGGTTTTCTCTTAAATTCACTCCACATACACTTCATAACACTCAAATATGACATGTTGGTATGCTCATCTTACACTAGAAACCAATGAATCAAAGTTCACATCTTCATATGCATCAATGTTTGGATGACTTGCATATGCTATGCCATTTTTCATACCAAGTGGTTTCTTTGGAATGTTAGTGTTTAGACCATCCATTTATCACTCACTTGTGCTGTACAAATGATTAATTTGGTTAAATTTGCTTTGGAACTTCATCTATGCATCATCATGCACCATTTTGCAAAAAGCCTCATTCTCACACACCAAATTGTAAATACTTGTTTGTACTTGGTATTTTATTGTTGCTACAGCTTTATGTGAACATATGTGACATGTTTAGATAGACCACAACACTAAAAATGACCTGCACAATGATTTGCTTCACATCATGCTTCACACACACATAATACACACCATTTGCGAATTGAATGCTATGTTCTCATATGTGTGTTCCAGTTTAAATTTGTTCACTTGCACACACTTAATATGACATACTTAAGATGTTGTGATGATTGATACAGCTCAAGACACTCCCAAATTCTAAAGTCATCTTGTTGTGCTTTGTCATGCTTATGTGATTTTGCAACTTGGATATGACAGTCACATTCATGCATGCCTTGGTCTCAAAATTGTTTGCCACTTGTTATGTATCATATATTGGATGTGTATGTGAATTTACTTGGCATTAAACATGTTGGAATCAAGTTGTGCATAGCATTATGCATCTCATGACATAAAACCATACCAGCTATCGTTTTTTTCACAGGAAAATGAATCTCAGAAAACCAACACCACCATCCTCTTCCTCTCATTTTTCTACCCAATTTACATATAAAATTTGTCTCGATCCGATGAGCGGTTAGTGAGATACGGTATAAAACGTATTTGGTTTCGATTATGTTTCCATGCATTCAAAACACACACACACACCAGTCCTCGTTTTTTTCACTAGGTGAACAATTTGGAAAAACTAACATCACCATCCTCTTCCTCTCATTTTTCTACCCAAGATCCATATAAAATTTGTCTCGATCCGATAAGCGGTTAGTGAGATACGGTATAAAACGTATTTGGTGTTGATTATGTATTTTTGCCCAGCCATGGAACTAAACCAAGCATGTATATTTATGGTTTCCATTTGGTTAATGGATGTAACAGCCGCCCCAGCGGTAGAGACTCGCGCGTGTATCAGTCTTGGCATGGGTTCGATCCCTTGTGATAACCCTTGCTGCCACTTTTCCTCATTTTTATACATAAACTTCAAAAATTCGTAACTCTCTCATTTTTTATCGTTTTTTACCCGTTCTTTTTTCATTGTGTTTATTTTAATGTGTACTTTCATGTCATAATTTTATTTTCCATGTTTGATTATTTTTTCACCACGTTTGATTGTGTGCGATCCGCGCGTCAACAGTACTAACCCTATTTGGTTGCAGATGAAATTTAAAAGGTTTCCTCTTGTGTTTTCTCAGGAAAATTGATTGTTATCATATCTATATATGTTTGTCAACATGTTAGAATTTTTACCTTGAATTATTTTTATATTTATCTCATCTGTCTGTTAACGGTATTCCAGGTGCGAACTGTCGTCACGGTTCTCGTACCAAAACAATTGCTCTGATTGTCATCATTGCTTTCCATCTTTAATCTTTGTATTTAGTTGTCACCATGAATGTTTGAATGATGTTTGTATTTTATTTTATCCCTAAGCGACGGAGCTCGTTAGCTTTCGTCCAGTTGCCGATGATACTGTTCCTCCAAAGGAAGGTCTGTCCACTTGACTGTCAATGTCTTGGACCAAAATCCCTGCTATCCCTTGACTTTGTTAAGTCACCTTAACCCTAGACTAGAAGCCTTTAGACTTTGCTTGAAGTCTAAGAAACCCACCCATACTAGGAGTGTTCTTCAACTAGAACCCTAGGAAAGAGTTCGTCAACTCTGTGTAAGAATCATCGTCATGATTTCTTACTTCCCCCTTTTACAATTTAGTTTAGGGAGTTTTGTCAAACTCCACACAAACATCTTCATGTTTGTTCCCCTTTGAACCTTGATCATCATCAAGTGTTCTTTTCCCTTGTGAGGTGAACTACGATTGCTCTGATTCTATCCTAGTCAGGATACGTAGGCAGAAGGTGCGATACCTTTGCGAGCAAACTTAGAAAACCACTTAGGCCTTTATTTTGTTTTATCCCAATTCCCAATTAAACCATAATGCATGTTTCACACCCTAGCAAGTAATTGAACAAAAGGTTCCTGTAGAGTACTACAGATATTTAGGGTGCTAATACCTTCCCTAGATATAACCAACCCCCGAATCCCCGAATCTCTAAAGCGTTGTTGTCACATCGCGCGAAAGGTCCTTTCTCTCTTTAGACCTATCCTTTGGATAAATTAAAGACCGGTTGTAAAAGAAATAAGGTTCAAGTTAATTAATAGCTTGATATCAAATTTTCACCGCAACAGAAATGGCGACTTCACTGGGGATTTAATTTATTTTTGAGGGTTTAGCCTATCTTGTTTATATATTTGCTATTTGTGAATATTTGTGAATACGTGCAGATTTGTTCTTTTGGCTTTTGGGAAATACAAATGATGAGACAGCACTATACCCGTGTTTGAGCGTACTTATGATAGGAAGGTGGTATATTCAAGGAGGTTTATAGGGAGTTGATTCCCGACTAAGCCAACTTGAAAACCGCCGCTCAATGGAGGTCCTTTTTGAGGGTAGTATTGTTGATCGAGTATTCGTGAAAACAATGTTGCTTTCTATAAAGGGCCCATGCCATTGTGGACCATTAGAACACATTACCCCACTTGGCCTTATTAGGATGTAGTGCGATAACTATGAGGGAGTATTTCCGAATAGTTGATACGCGATACTACACTCAGACGAGACTCTCTTGAGAATATTATCGACCCCCGAGTTATTTGGGCAGTTGATAATATCCGAAAGATGGGTCGAGGACTCTGGGAACTTTTTAGAACCTTGTTCTACAGGTGGAAAAAGCTCTAGTACACTCCTTATTGGGAAAGGTAGACCTTGGCTCCTGATTAAATTTCCCTAAACCAAAACTTGATGTGTATATGTGAATACTTGTGTTTGTTGCATCCATGCATTCATAAACATCATAACATAAAAGTTTTATGGAACTCAGTCTCTTATTTTAAAACTTTAGGAAACATCATGGATCAAGGAAAAAAGAAAACAATCAAGTACACATACAAGAGTCCTAAGCTGGATGACATTGAAAGGTTGAGCGCTATTATCACAGATGTAGAAGGGTTCAAGAGCAGATATGGTAACTTGTTGTCACTGTTGAGAACTAAGAAAAAGATGGATCTGGGGCTCCTCTCCACCTTGTTACAGTTTTACGACCCGCTCTATCATTGCTTCACATTTCCAGACTATCAGCTTGTACCAACACTCGAAGAGTATTCCTGCCTAATCGGGTTGCCCATCATTGAAGATTCTCCTTTTCCATTCACGGAGAAGGACCCTAAGAAGGAAGAAATCGCCAGAGCAATACGTGTGGGAGTAAAGGATATACAGGAAAACATGACTACCAAAGGAGGGATCTCTGGTTTACCTGCTGGATTCTTGATCAAGAAAGCACAGTATTATGCTGACCACCTGAGTATGGACGCTTTTGAAGCAATCTTGGCCTTGCTTATCTACGGGATCTTCCTGTTCCCCAACATCGACAACTTTGTGGATCTCAATGCTATTAAGATCTTTCTGAGGAAGAATCCAGTACCAACATTGCTGGGTAGTGCTCATCATTCCATTCACCTCAGGAATCTTCATAAGGGTGGTATGATCATCTGCTGTGTTCCATTGTTGTACAAGTGGTTCCACTCTCATATGCCCAAGGCTCATGTATTCTGGAGAGAAGGTTGGTGGTCTGAGAAGATCATGGCACTGTCACATTCCGATATTGAATGGTACAGTAGAGATTACGACGGTATAAAAATTATTGACAGCTGTGGAAACTTTGGCAACGTACCCCTCCTTACTACAGATGGAGGAATCAGCTATAATCCAGTCCTCGCCCGACGACAACTCGGGTATCCACTGAAAGACCGCCCTAACAGTGCTCGTGTTGAAAGCTTGTTCTTTTTGGGAGAATCTGAATTGAAAGGAGAATTTCTGGAAGCTTGGAAACATATTCACAAAAGAGGAAAGGAAAGCTTGGGAAAACAGAACTGTGTTTCTTTCGACCCTTATCTCCAATGGGTTCGAAAGAGAGCTATTCAGTTGAAGATGCCTTATGCCTTGCAGGAACCCATGGTCCTAAAAGAAGAACGCCCGTTGATTTTCTTCTCTGAGGAGGAAAAACTGAAGATTGCATTAAGGAAATCACAACAGACGGAGGTATCTTGGAGGTATAAATATCAGGTGGTAATGGAAGAAAATGAAATGCTCCGCAAGCAGCTTCAAGAAAAGGAGGAGGAAATAAAGGCAAGTAAGAAAAGAAAGGCCCAGGAAAACTTGTTCTACTTCAGTAATCAGTCTACTCCGTGGAAGACAATGGTTGAGAAACTCATGGAAGAAAAGATTCGAGTGGAGGAAGAACTGCAAAAAGCAAATGCCACAGTGGAGTTTCTGTCAGAGGATTTCCTTTAGCACTGTTTAGTTTTCTTGTAATGTGTACTAAAAAATTTTGTAGTGCAACATCGAAAAATTAAATGAAATCCGTGACGTTTTGAATCCCGAGATCTGAGTTCCTATAAAACTTTACGCATTTGCATCCACATTTGTATTTTAAACATTCAAGGGGTTTTAAAACCATTTCACAGGTATTAAAAAAATGGATCCAAGAAGAAAATCAACCGCAGAGTTCAAGTTCCGACAACCAGATCTGGAGAATCTGAGAATATTGGGAAGAATGGTAGAAGATCCTGAAACCTTCAAAACCCGACACGGAAAGATATTATCCTTACTTGAGATTCAGGTAGATGAGGAAATATTATCCGCGCTCGTCAAGTTCTACGATTCAACCTATCACTGTTTCACTTTCCCAGATTTCCAGCTGTTGCCAACCTTGGAAGAATACTCAGTGTTGACGGGATTAAATGTTACTCCGAGCCCGTTTTCGGGAAGAGAAAGTTTCCCTGATGAAAGAACTATCGCCGAAGCTATTCATCTTGAAGTAGCTGAAGTACGAACCCTAATGACCGCTCAAGGACACCCTTACGATCTACCTACCAGATGCTTGTTTGAAAAAGCACAGTTTCACGCCGAAGCCAAGAACTGGGAGGCATTTGAAGCTCTATTGGTGTTGTTAATCTACGGACTTTTCTTGTTCCCGTCTGACAACAGTTTCATCCACAAAAACGCAGTCAACTTGTTCCTGCTCCGAAATCCCGTTCCTACTCTCCTGGCTGATACCTACTACGCGATTCACCGCCGACACTTGTATGAGGCCGGACCGATTGAATGTTGCTCCACTCTCCTCTACAAATGGTTCATTTCACGCTTGCCAAGATATCCAGCACTGTGGGATATACGAAACAGTAACCCATGGACTGAGAGGATACTGTTACTCCAGCACACCGACATTCAATGGTACGACCCCACTTATGGAGGGATCCCCATGATCCAGAGTTGTGGAGACTTCCCGAATGTACCACTCATAGGTACCAAAGGGTGCATCAGCTACAACCCGATCCTTGCTCGCAGACAGTTAGGGTATCCAATGATGGGCGAACCAGATTTCAACTTGATGAGGAGTTTCTGCATTCGAGACGGAAAAGACCGAGAATACAAAGCCAGGATCATCTACGCTTGGCGCCGTATCAACGTCAGGGGCATGACTGTTTTAGACTACCCTGACACGGCTGTATCAGACTCCTACCTAGCATGGGTGAAAGAGGCTTCTCTGAAAATGTTCTATACCCGATTCGAACCCGAATCAACAGAACCCACACTCGAGGAAGAATTGCAGACTACATTGGTAAAAGCAGAAGAAGAAGGAAAGACATGGAGGAACAAGTATTTCTTGGCTATGCAAGAAAAGGAAGCTCTCCAGGGTAGAGGAAGAAATCAACCAGAAGAGGGAGGACCTTCAAGTTAGAGATCACTGTGTGATGATGTAATCGCTGTTTTGTATTTCAATTTCCAACTGTTGTAAGCTCCCCAGTAGAGGGATAAAAAAAAATGATTGTAATGTTCCCCTTTTTAATATCTATGAATGACTTCTAAGAACCCCTTGAATGTTCGAAATATTGCATCCGCATGTCTGCATATCATAAGCATATCATAAACATGTCATAAGCATATCGTAAGTGTTGTTTCCTGTGTCGTGTCTCACCCCGCTGTCTGATCTTCAAACAGAGGAAAGCACACTGAATCCAACACACAAGTACAACACGAGAGCCAGAGCCCGTCAACTAATGGAGGCCCAAAATCAAGAGATTGTAAGAATTGACGACGAGCTCGGAGATCTCCGAGGCGGATTCAAGCAGATTATGGAAGCTTTACAGGTGATAAAAGCGAAGATGGATACCCAGGCTACTGTAGTTTCTGAGATTACTAGTGCTGCTATAGATCCAGTTCCAACGGCCGACACCATCGCCAACAATCCACCATACGGCTTACACCCGGATTTTCTACATCCAACTCCAGTAAATCAGCAGAATGTTCCTTTGAGAGGGGAAATGCCCCAGGCTATCCCTACTTATGCTCCAGCAGCTGTGCAAGCGCAAGTGCGCCCAATGTTTCATAATTATCAACCAGTGGTCGAAGATCAAGAAGAGTATGAAGGAGAGAATGAAGAACACGAGAGGTTGAAGGAAAGTGTCGAGACCATGGGAAGAAAGTTAAAAGCTATGGAAGGAAATGATATATTTGGGGCAGACACCCGGGATATGTGCTTGGTATCTGGGCTGATAATTCCGCCAAAATTCAAAGTTCCAAATTTTGACCAATATTCAGGGGCTTCCTGCCCACGAACACATCTTCTCATGTATTGCCGCAGGATGGCGGCTTATGTTGAAAATGACAAATTGATGATACATTGTTTCCAGGACAGTTTGAAAGGTGCACCGACAAAATGGTATTTGGGTTTGGATCAGACTAAAATTCTCAGCTTCCAAGACTTGGCCAATGCTTTCATGAGACATTACAAATATAACATGGATTTGGCGCCTGATCGAAGGCAATTACTGAGTATGTCCCAAAAAAGTTCTGAATCCTTCAAAGAGTACGCTCAACGATGGAGAGAGGTAGCTTCACAAGTGGAACCTCCGCTTAGTGAGAAAGAATTGACTGATTGGTTTGTTGACACTGTCCGACCAGAGTTCTATGAGAAGATGATCAGTAGTGTATCTGCCAGCTTCTCGGATATTGTAGCCGTGGGAGTCCGAGTAGAGCTAGGACTGAAAAACGGAAGAGTTACAGGCAGTTCCAGCAGTTCAAGTGGTCAGGTTAAGAAAACTGGTAATCCATTCCACAAGAAGAAGGAAGGCGAGACCAACGCCATCACCAGCGGAAAAAGTAGACATACGCAAAAACAACCTTACCAACAACAACCTTATCTGAACTACAATCAACCGCCGCCGCCGAGTTACATGCAACAAGGTTACCCCGGGGCAATATATCCCCCGCAGTATGCCACACAACCATACGTGGCAGCTGTCACTCCTGCTTTCACTCGACCAAACTACCAGACAGCACAGCCTGCACCTGGATATCAGCCGTTTCAGCAAAGGCAACAACGAGCGCCCAACGCTCCGCCTCTCCTACAACAACAACAACCCCGAGCTCCGGCACCCCGCCAGAACTTTCAAAATAGAAGACCGACGAACAAGCCGAATTTCCCGCAGATCCCGATGACTTACACGGAGTTATACCCATCATTGGTCCAGGAAGGTTTGGTGACGACGAGGCCACTGACCCCTGATACAACATCTCCTTTTTACAATCCGAGCGCTCACTGCGCATTCCATGAAGGAGCCGCTGGTCATGATTTAGAAAGTTGCTTCGCCTTGAAGCATTTGGTAAGGGAGCTGATTGAAAAGAAAATCCTGTCCTTTAATGATATTCCGCCCAATGTCAAGAGTAACCCGCTACCGAACCATGGAGGGGTTAACGCTGTGGATGATTCGTCAACTGAAAGAGTAATTACTGAAGTATCGGAGATCAAGACACCCTTGAAGATGCTACATGAGAAACTGGTAAAAGCAGGGTATATTCAGGGTAATCACAACGATTGTAAAAAATGTTCTGTTAATGCTGAAGTTTGTGGTACAGTACAGAAAGATATCCAGAGTTTGATTGATGAAGGATTGTTACAAGTATGCAGTAAGGGCCGAAGTGAAAATATTGCCGTGATAAAACCATCATTTGATCAACCCAACAAAGACAAATGGATTCAAGCGCCCGGAAGTGCAGAGCCTGTGTTCAACAGATCAGCGATCACTCAACGCCGATCCGTCGTAATTCAAAGACCAAAGCCATTTCCATGCAATGATACAAAAGCGGTCCCTTGGAAATATGGTTTAACAGTGACACCGGGAAATGCAGATCAAGAAAAGAAAGGAAAGAAAGAGCAAGACGATGTTACGAACATCGTGGGCACGAGCAAGATGACCCGCAGTGGTCGAATTTATCAGCCCAAGATTACGATAGTGACTCCAAAATCCACTACCCCGGTGGAAACACAGAACAGAGAAGTGACAAATCCCGAGAAAGAAGATGAAGAGTTTTTGAGGATTATCCGAAAAAGCGATTACAAGGTGGTGGATCAGCTCCACCAAACGCCGGCCAAGATATCTGTCCTGTCTCTTCTAATGAATTCCCCCGCTCACCGGGAATCGCTGCAGAAGGTACTTCAGCAGGCACATGTGACCAGAGATATAACACTGGGGCAATTTGATTCGGTAGTAGCCAATATCACAGCGTGCAATACGTTGAGTTTCAGTGACGCTGAATTGCCAAAAGAAGGTCGTAGCCATAACAAAGCCTTACATATATCCATAAAGTGCCAGGAAGATACACTAGCACGAGTCTTAGTAGATAACGGATCATCTTTGAATGTGTTGCCCGCAAGGTCTCTTGCAAGATTGGCCTATGCAGGAGCAGAGATGAAGCCCACTCCTTTGATCGTGAAGGCTTTCGACGGGTCCCGAAGGGCTGTTATTGGAGAAGTAGAATTACCCGTCATGGTTGGACCACATGTATTTGATATAACGTTCCAGGTGATGGACATTAACCCGGCATTCAGCTGTTTGTTGGGACGACCGTGGATACATGAAGCCGGGGCGGTAACATCAACTCTGCATCAGCGATTGAAGTATGTGGTGAATGACCAGCTAATAATTGTGCATGGGGAGGAAGACTTTATGGTAAGCAATCTGTCATCCTTCAGATACATCGAAGCAGAAGAAGGTGCGCTGGAAACCTCATTTCAAGCTCTGGAAATAGCCCATGCAGTAACAGTAGAAGAAACGGTAGCCAAAGGTAGTCCATCGTTCGCTTCCGCTCAAAGTATCAGAGCAGCGCTCGCAGAAGGCACTCCCGCAGGATGGGGAGAAATTATTGAAGTACAGCCGAAGATGGATCGACAGGGGTTGGGTTACAAACCAACTCCTGCTGAAGACACTACACTAGACCAGAGGCGTCCCAGGACAATACAAGAAATATTCATCAGCGGCGGGTCCCAAGTCAACGCCGTAGGAGACGAAGAAGAAAGTGAATACATCGGGCATCTAGTGTATCGGTGCAAATCTCCCTTGAGCAACTGGGAGGCCATTGATGTTCCTGTAGTGTGTCACGAGTTAAAGTAATTTGCTTTGTGTCTTTTTCTTGTTTTGTTGTTTTAAAACTCCATGACCGTGCCCAAGGTCATAGGAATGTTTTGTACGGGCCCCACACTTTCAAAATACATCAATGAAAATGAACTGTTTTGCTAAATTCCTCATTTGCTTTTGATGCTTTTATTCGTTTTCACTTTTAAAGAAAAAATGGCAATCATAAAAAACCGAAAGCAATCTTCTTTTTTGTGTGCTGCATTTATCTTTGTATGTTTAATAAAATTAAACCATTCCCCATCTGCAGCCACATCCAAAAACCCATTGATTCCCATGACCAGGCATCTCCTCCTGACTTTGATTCACCAATTCACCAAGCTGAAGAGGAGGACGAAGATCTTGAAATTCCCGATGAACTGGTAAGACTAACTCAAGACGAAGACATGGAACTCCAACCATACAAAGAGCAGATTGAAGTCATTAACCTGGGCTCAGAAGATGACGAAAAGGAAGTCAAGATTGGGGCAAGCCTCGGGGCAGACATCAAACAACAATTGAAAGAACTCCTGAAGGAATATGTGGATGTGTTCGCTTGGTCCTATCAGGACATGCCGGGTCTAGACACTGACATAGTGGTTCACAAGCTGCCGCTTAAACCAGAATGCCCTCCAGTAAAACAAAAGCTCCGCAGAACCAGGCCAGACATGGCACTCAAAATCCGAGACGAAGTAAAAAAGCAGGTAGATGCAGGGTTCTTGGCTGTATCCAAATACCCTGAGTGGGTAGCAAACATTGTTCCAGTACCGAAAAAGGATGGTAAGGTCCGAATGTGTGTAGACTACAGGGATCTGAACAAGGCCAGTCCGAAAGATGACTTCCCACTGCCACACATTGATACCTTGGTAGACAATACAGCTCGTTTCGAAGTGTTCTCTTTTATGGACGGTTTCTCGGGTTACAATCAGATTAAAATGGATCCAGATGATATGGAAAAAACTACCTTCATCACGCCGTGGGGAACCTACTGTTACAAAGTTATGCCATTTGGTTTGAAAAATGCTGGAGCCACCTACCAGCGGGCCATGGTCACTCTATTTCATGACATGATGCACAAAGAAATTGAGGTGTATGTCGACGATATGATTGCAAAGTCTCGAAGCGAAGATGATCATCTAGAGCACCTCCTGAAGCTGTTCAAAAGACTTAGAAAGTATCAACTAAGGTTGAATCCCGCCAAATGCACTTTCGGAGTAAGGTCAGGAAAGCTACTTGGTTTCATTGTTAGTCAACGAGGAATCGAAGTAGACCCAGACAAAGTCCGCGCCATCCAAGACATGCCGGCTCCTCAAACAGAAAAACAGGTCAGAGGTTTTCTGGGCAGATTAAATTACATATCTCGGTTCATTTCCAACATGACACCGACCTGTGAACCCATCTTCAAACTACTACGCAAAAATCAACCAGTGGTTTGGAATGAAGACTGTCAGCAGGCCTTTGACAAAATCAAAAGTTATTTGCAAGAACCGCCCATCCTGATACCTCCGGTTCCGGGAAGGCCGTTATTCATGTACCTTACTGTTCTAGAAAGTTCCATGGGCTGTATGTTGGGTCAACAGGATGAATCCGGACGAAAGGAACATGCCATCTATTACTTAAGCAAGAAGTTTACTGATTGTGAGAGCCGTTATTCACTCCTTGAAAAGACATGTTGCGCTTTAGCATGGGCCGCCAAACGGTTACGACAGTACATGGTTTGCCATACTACTCTGTTAATCGCAAAAATGGACCCAATCAAATATATCTTTGAAAAACCTGCTCAGACTGGAAGGCTCGCCAGATGGCACATGTTATTATCAGAATACGACATTCAGTACACGACCCAGAAGTCTATCAAGGGCAGTATCTTGTCAGATTACCTTGCAGAACAACCAGTTGAGAACGATGAGTCAGTTAAGCTTGATTTTCCTGATGAAGACGTCATGTTAGTAAAGGATTGTGAAAAGGTCGACCCTGTTGAAGATTCACCACCAAGTTCCCCTTGGAAAATGATGTTCGATGGTTCGTCAAATTATAGCGGGCATGGTGTAGGCGCTGTCTTAATGAATCCAGGAGGTGGTTACACGCCATTCACGGCTCGGTTGGATTTTGATTGTACAAACAACATTGCAGAATACGAGGCATGTATCCTTGGTCTCGAAGCGGCCATTGATCTCAAAATTAAAACTCTAGAAGTGAGCGGCGATTCAGCACTAGTCATCTACCAGGTCACAGGCGAATGGGAGACCCGACATGAAAACCTGGTCCCATACAGAGCATATATTGTCGACATGATCGAGTACTTTGACGAGATTACCTTCAAGCATGTACCCAGATCTGAAAATCACATTGCCGATGCTTTAGCCATGTTGGCCTCCATGTGGAAAGTCCAAGATGAAAATGATGCCACTCTCATCCGGATTGAACGAAAAACAGAGCCCGCTTACTGTCAAATGATTGATGAAGAAACAGATGACAAACCATGGTACTATGATATAAAGAACTTCCTGTTACAACAAGAATATCCGACCGATGCTACGTCTCTTGACAAGAAAACTTTAAGAAGACTAGCGTCAAAGTTCTTCCTCAGCAATGGTGTGCTTTATAAAAGAAATCATGACATGGTATTGCTCAGATGCGTCGACAAAAGAGAAGCAGAGCTGTTAATGAAAGATGTCCATGAAGGGATCTTCGGTACTCATGCCAATGGGTACGCGATGGCCAGAAAGATCTTGAGAGCCGGGTACTACTGGTTGACTTTAGAGAATGACTGCATCCAATTCTCCATGAAGTGCCACAAATGCCAGATCTACGCAGATAAAATGCATGTGCCTCCAACACTGCTGAATGTACTGTCATCACCATGGCCTTTCTCAATGTGGGGCATCGATATGATTGGGGCAATTGAGCCAAAAGCTTCCAACGGGCACCGCTTCATTCTGGTCGCCATTGATTACTTTACCAAATGGGTCGAAGCTGCTTCCTACACTAACGTGACCCGACAAGTGGTAGCACGCTTCATCAAGAAAGAGATAATCTGTCGATACGGGATTCCCAACCGAATCATCACTGACAACGGAACCAATCTGAACAACAAAGTAATGAAAGAATTGTGTGATGAATTCAAGATTGAGCATCATAACTCTTCTCCCTACCGTCCGAAGATGAACGGAGCTGTTGAGGCAGCTAACAAAAATATCAAAAAAATATTGCAGAAGATGGTGAAGACCTACAAGGACTGGCATGAAATGTTACCGTTTGCTCTACACGGATATCGAACATCTGTCCGCACTTCAACAGGGGCAACCCCTTTCTCTTTAGTATACGGGATGGATGCCGTACTCCCGATTGAAGTCGAGATCCCTTCGTTAAGGGTTATAATGGAAGCGAAACTAGAAGAGGCAGAATGGGTCAGAGAAAGGTTTGACCAATTGAACTTAATTGACGAAAAGCGCATGTCTGCGATGTGTCACGGCCAGGTGTACCAGAAAAGGATCAAAAGAGCCTTTGACAAGAAGGTTCGCATCCGGGAATTCAGAGAAGGCGAGCTTGTATTGAAAAAGATCTTGCCAGTTCATAAAGACGCCAGAGGAAAATGGATGCCTAACTATGATGGCCCCTTCGTTGTGAAGACAGTTTTCTCAGGAGGATCGTTGATTCTCACCACCATGGATGGAGAGCAGCTTACTCATCCAATAAATTCTGATGCAGTCAGAAAATATTAC
Organism: Lathyrus sativus; assembly: GCA_963859935.3. Lineage (NCBI taxonomy): Eukaryota > Viridiplantae > Streptophyta > Magnoliopsida > Fabales > Fabaceae > Lathyrus > Lathyrus sativus. The sequence goes on from OZ012738.1 coordinate 520,623,294, forward strand.
GCCTAAGAAAAGCCCGATAAGTCGAAAACTCGCAAGAGCGGCTTATGCAAAAGTTAGGGTAAAAAGAAAAAGAGAAAAAGAGAAAAGAATTGAAAGCTCGCTAAGTTGAAAACCCGAAAGGGCGACTTAGGCAAAAATGAGCGTCCCGGCGGATTGAAAACCCGAAAGGGCGATCCAGGCAAAAATTAGGGACAAAGGCGTTTCACTGCATCAGAAGGTTGTCACCAGTGCAGCAAGTTACACAGAGAAAACTCACTTCCGGTTGCTCTCGTCAGAAGCAAGGATGTTGGTGGATTTCTAGTCTTTAGGGATAAATGGTCATGGGATTCAATGTAATCCTTCCACTTTTGCCATTTTTCACTTGTACAATGTTCTAGGGAATCTTGCCATTGGCAAGACCTCCTGCTTGAATAAAATTAGCTTCGAACCATTCTTTTGTTTGCAACTACTACTTCTCTTTATCATTTTTTGTTATGCAAAACACTGTTTATTTGACAAACGATGATTTTGAAAAACGTAAGAGGCAAAATTTTTCATGATAAAACTTGAAAAGGTCAATAAAAAAACAAATGCTTTAAACTCGTGGAAAACTCAGTAAGATCATACTCACCCTGATGTCTCAAGGTGGCAGGAGCATTGATATACATTTGCATTTTTTCCCCAGTTGAAACGCTTAGCAGATCTGTTCACTTGGTTCGCCTTTGGCCGTGTGTAGTAACCAAGACTAAGAAGCCATCATGTAAAGTTTTGAAGGATCCATCCTCCACAGGATTGCCAAAGACAGAGATTACTGGTACATCGCGGGCTGACCTGACTAAGCTCCGTTCCCCAGTACAGTTGAGATTATTTGCACCACTTAGCCTAGATTCAGTGTGGTTCTACCCTCTCCCCCGGTTGTGGTATCTCATTTTCTGGTTGTTACCATCAAGTCCAGTTGTCACTGGCATTCATATGTTCTATCTCGTGGTTGTCACCACAGTCTTTTAAAAGTCCAGTCGTCACTGGCACCTTGTGTTTGTTGGTCGTCACCAACCTTTCCCCGGAAAAGTCCAGTTGTCACTGGCATCGCAAAATCCAATTGTAATTGGTACCCCTTCGTTGGTTGTCACCAACTTCCCTCAGTAAAGTCCAGTTGTCACTGGCATTGTTTAAATCCAATTGTTGTTGGTATCACTTGTTGGTCGTTACCAACTTTTTACTTTAAGTCCAGTCGTCACTGGCACCCTGTGTTTGTTGGTCGTCACTAACATCCCCAATCAAGTCCAGTTGTAACTGGCACCCTTCAACCGAACCGTGGTTAGTAATCATTATTGTTACATCCCCTGAAGTCCAGTCGTCACTGGCATCGTTAAATCCAGTTGCCATTGGTATCATGTGTTGGTCGTCACCAACCTCCCCTACTGAAGTCCAGTCGTCACTGGCGTCTTTTAAATCCAATTGTTATTGATACCTGAGTTTGGTTGTCACCAAATCCTCATAAAGTCCAGTCGTAACTGGCGCGCTCACCCAAATTGTTATTTGTGGTTGTTATTTAAATTCCCCAGTAAGTCCAGTCGTAACTGGCATTCTTATCCGGCATCACTGGTTGGTCGTCACCAAATCCCGTGAAAAGCCCGTTGTAACTGGTATGGTCGTTTATTCATTTAACATTCCATCGATCGTCACCAATCCCACTAGCTAAAGTCCAGTTGTCACTGGCGTTCCCGTTTTCCTCATTTGTTTCCTCTGGGTTGGTAGTCACCAGTACCCCAGTAGGTCTTTGCTTTTCTAGTCTAGTCCCGGAGATCTAGTTGTCACTAGTATCCCCTGTGTGTCTGACTTTGTTCCTAGTCCATTCCTGGAGATCCCGTTTGAACTCTTCATTATAGGAAGGCCTCGTCTGATCATCCCCAGTGAGGTTGTCACCAATTTCCTTTATTCCCCATGTGAAAATTATTCTTTCCCCGGTGGAGTGCATCTCTTTCTCCAATGAACGGCTGTCCTCGTCAGGTTCCGTTTCCCAGTCGGAGTTTCTCAGATGATATCATCTAGTCACGTCTGAACTATTTGATCCCCAGTAAAGTATGTCCCTTTTCCCCAGTGAACGGTTGTCCTCGTCAGGTTCCGCTCCTCCAATCAGAATTATGTTCTCAGTTGTTATCATTTAGTCATGTCTGAACTATCTGATATTCAGGTTTAAGTTTTCTCTTCCCCAGTGTGTGTCCTTCTATAAGGACGTTCCCGGTATGTCGAGTCTCCAGAGACTATTCCCCAGTGGATGGCAGTCTGTTTTTACCTTTTTGTGTGCCTTGCATTTTCAAGCATCATAAAACATCATTTAGGACTCATAGCATTTGGGCATTTATTCCTTTGCATAACATCGGATCTAAGGTACAAAATTTCTGGTTCTTCTGTATTTAAATACCTCTCACTACGATCCCCCGAGGATTATCATCCTCAGTTTCATCTAGTGAAGATATTTAAATAGGGGCAACTGTCATACCCCAAATTTTGACCACCTTAGATCCTCATTACCATTTTTAGAAGCATGATCATGCATTATCTAACCCTAAACCAGTGCAAGTTTATTATTGTCAAGTTACAGATGAATCAGGGTTCTCGCACCGACAAATTCAAAACAATCAAGGAATGATCAACCAATGATTTGGGCCAATTCAATCATGGAATGAAATCAAAGACAATATCAAAGTCAAATGGGAAGTCAATTTGAAGAAATCGTTTCAGAATCAAGAACAGTGCAGTCAGGAGGCCCCGATTAGGGTTTTTAACTAGTGGAAAGTCAACTGTGGTTTGACTTTGATGTTGGGAAAGGTTTTAATGGTGGGAGTGAGGTCCATGAAGTTAATATAGGCTATTAAAGACTATTCAAGAAGTGTCAAAGTCCCAGGATGTCCAGAATATCAACAGGCGACTCGATCGGCACCGATCGATCGTACGGTTGACCGAAAAGTCAACTCCTCGAATTTTGAGAATTGGAATCCAAGTTGTGAATCAAAGTTGTTCCTTATGTCATAATGGACTTGCATATCAATTTTCATGATCATTGGATCAAAGATGAGAGAGTAATCGAGAAATCGGGAAATTAGGGTTTTGAAAAGGGCTAAACCGTATCTCCTTAACCGCACATCCAATTGAGTTGGTTCTAGTCTCATTTGAAAGCTCTTGACAAGTCCTACAAAAGTCCCATACTAGTCCACAACCAGAAAATGCATACTTTTTGAGATATAAGCAAAAACATTCCTAGAAGGGAAAATAACTTAGAAAATTTCTAAGTCATTTACACTAAAGAACCCTAAAATCAGCCAACTTCAAGGGGATTTTTCACCTAGTTTCAAATGGAATCAAGACTTCTGGCCAACATGAAAGTTGTAGTACTATGTGAGGGCTTTCTAAAAAGTACAAGTACATCTCAAGGGGATTTATGAGCTGAGAGATACATGTGTTCAAAGTTGGCAATTTGTCACTTTTGTCCCACATTGATGAATTTTGCAAAAGCACCTCTATCACTCAAGTGGATCAATTTCAATGTTCTAAACTCCTTCTATCTGATATATTAATCATCTCAAGCAGGTTGAATCAAAGAAATAGCAAGGAGATAGCATGGAATCAAGAATTGGAAGTTCATTGCCTAAGTTGAAAAGATTGACTTTTCCAAGCATGAGGTGTAAAGGGATTTCTGCTCCAGCCACTCTACCAAGCCTCTAGGCTGTGTTTTCTCTGTAACATCATCATTCTAACTTGCCAATTGAGTTAAGGGAACAGCTAGAGATCAGAAAAGCAAAGCAAGTTGTCATTTGGAAGAAAAAATCTAAGATTTCTTCATGGTGAAGCAAAGTCACCTAGCAAGCTCCTCACTCATTTTTTCTATAAATAGGGACTTCAAACTCCTCATTTAGGACAGGAACTTCATTCTAAAAACCTGCTAAACCAAGTTCCCTCATCACATCTCTCACTTACTTACATTTTGCAAAATCACCAAAATAGCCAAAAATTGCCAAAATTCAGCATTTGCAACTTTGCTACCATATCAAGTTCTTCATGTTCCAGCACTCAAACTATCATCCACACACCCTCTAAATCACATATAGAAGGTGTACCAACCATTGAATCACCAAAAAATTCAAAGAATGCAAAAGTCAACTTTTCATGAAACTTACTTTAACCAAAGTCCATAAAAACCTCCAAATCTTGCTCCAAACACTTTCTTGAGGTTTTGATCCTTTGGACACCTCAAATATCATATATACCAACTGTCCAAACCTCCATCCTTCATCAAGAACTCAGAAATCTCATTTTGGCATCTCAAGTGACTTGTTTCTTAAGTTTCAAGTAAAAGCACAAATACAAAGCTTGGATTTCATCACCTCTGGTTTTCTCAACATTCTTGGCTTGCTAAATAAGATCACCAACAGGTATGTAATTTGTAAAACCTTGCTCTTTCATTATTCTCCATATCTTGCATATTTAGGTTTTTGATAAAATGAAGTATAAAGCATGAATGAGAGGTGTGTTCATGATCTTCCACACATAAACCACCAAAAGACCAACTTTGCACCAAACTGGTTTTCTCTTAAATTCACTCCACATACACTTCATAACACTCAAATATGACATGTTGGTATGCTCATCTTACACTAGAAACCAATGAATCAAAGTTCACATCTTCATATGCATCAATGTTTGGATGACTTGCATATGCTATGCCATTTTTCATACCAAGTGGTTTCTTTGGAATGTTAGTGTTTAGACCATCCATTTATCACTCACTTGTGCTGTACAAATGATTAATTTGGTTAAATTTGCTTTGGAACTTCATCTATGCATCATCATGCACCATTTTGCAAAAAGCCTCATTCTCACACACCAAATTGTAAATACTTGTTTGTACTTGGTATTTTATTGTTGCTACAGCTTTATGTGAACATATGTGACATGTTTAGATAGACCACAACACTAAAAATGACCTGCACAATGATTTGCTTCACATCATGCTTCACACACACATAATACACACCATTTGCGAATTGAATGCTATGTTCTCATATGTGTGTTCCAGTTTAAATTTGTTCACTTGCACACACTTAATATGACATACTTAAGATGTTGTGATGATTGATACAGCTCAAGACACTCCCAAATTCTAAAGTCATCTTGTTGTGCTTTGTCATGCTTATGTGATTTTGCAACTTGGATATGACAGTCACATTCATGCATGCCTTGGTCTCAAAATTGTTTGCCACTTGTTATGTATCATATATTGGATGTGTATGTGAATTTACTTGGCATTAAACATGTTGGAATCAAGTTGTGCATAGCATTATGCATCTCATGACATAAAACCATACCAGCTATCGTTTTTTTCACAGGAAAATGAATCTCAGAAAACCAACACCACCATCCTCTTCCTCTCATTTTTCTACCCAATTTACATATAAAATTTGTCTCGATCCGATGAGCGGTTAGTGAGATACGGTATAAAACGTATTTGGTTTCGATTATGTTTCCATGCATTCAAAACACACACACACACCAGTCCTCGTTTTTTTCACTAGGTGAACAATTTGGAAAAACTAACATCACCATCCTCTTCCTCTCATTTTTCTACCCAAGATCCATATAAAATTTGTCTCGATCCGATAAGCGGTTAGTGAGATACGGTATAAAACGTATTTGGTGTTGATTATGTATTTTTGCCCAGCCATGGAACTAAACCAAGCATGTATATTTATGGTTTCCATTTGGTTAATGGATGTAACAGCCGCCCCAGCGGTAGAGACTCGCGCGTGTATCAGTCTTGGCATGGGTTCGATCCCTTGTGATAACCCTTGCTGCCACTTTTCCTCATTTTTATACATAAACTTCAAAAATTCGTAACTCTCTCATTTTTTATCGTTTTTTACCCGTTCTTTTTTCATTGTGTTTATTTTAATGTGTACTTTCATGTCATAATTTTATTTTCCATGTTTGATTATTTTTTCACCACGTTTGATTGTGTGCGATCCGCGCGTCAACAGTACTAACCCTATTTGGTTGCAGATGAAATTTAAAAGGTTTCCTCTTGTGTTTTCTCAGGAAAATTGATTGTTATCATATCTATATATGTTTGTCAACATGTTAGAATTTTTACCTTGAATTATTTTTATATTTATCTCATCTGTCTGTTAACGGTATTCCAGGTGCGAACTGTCGTCACGGTTCTCGTACCAAAACAATTGCTCTGATTGTCATCATTGCTTTCCATCTTTAATCTTTGTATTTAGTTGTCACCATGAATGTTTGAATGATGTTTGTATTTTATTTTATCCCTAAGCGACGGAGCTCGTTAGCTTTCGTCCAGTTGCCGATGATACTGTTCCTCCAAAGGAAGGTCTGTCCACTTGACTGTCAATGTCTTGGACCAAAATCCCTGCTATCCCTTGACTTTGTTAAGTCACCTTAACCCTAGACTAGAAGCCTTTAGACTTTGCTTGAAGTCTAAGAAACCCACCCATACTAGGAGTGTTCTTCAACTAGAACCCTAGGAAAGAGTTCGTCAACTCTGTGTAAGAATCATCGTCATGATTTCTTACTTCCCCCTTTTACAATTTAGTTTAGGGAGTTTTGTCAAACTCCACACAAACATCTTCATGTTTGTTCCCCTTTGAACCTTGATCATCATCAAGTGTTCTTTTCCCTTGTGAGGTGAACTACGATTGCTCTGATTCTATCCTAGTCAGGATACGTAGGCAGAAGGTGCGATACCTTTGCGAGCAAACTTAGAAAACCACTTAGGCCTTTATTTTGTTTTATCCCAATTCCCAATTAAACCATAATGCATGTTTCACACCCTAGCAAGTAATTGAACAAAAGGTTCCTGTAGAGTACTACAGATATTTAGGGTGCTAATACCTTCCCTAGATATAACCAACCCCCGAATCCCCGAATCTCTAAAGCGTTGTTGTCACATCGCGCGAAAGGTCCTTTCTCTCTTTAGACCTATCCTTTGGATAAATTAAAGACCGGTTGTAAAAGAAATAAGGTTCAAGTTAATTAATAGCTTGATATCAAATTTTCACCGCAACAATCATCATCCAGAATTAAAGCTTCTCATCCAGAGAATGTCATTATTGGAAAGAAGGATGATCCCATTAGAACAAGATCCTTTCTAAGATCATCTGAAGCATCATTATTTGGACTGGTGTCAGAAATTGAACCATCTTCTGTAGATGAAGCTCTGCAAGACAATGATTGGATTATTGCCATGCAAGAAGAGTTAAATCAATTCACCAGAAATGATGTGTGGGATTTAGTTCAAAGACCACAAGGATTCAATATAATTGGAACTAAATGGGTCTTCAGAAATAAGCTAAATGAGAAAGGAGAAGTTGAAAGAAATAAGGCAAGGCTTGTAGCTCAAGGGTACAGTCAACAAGAAGGTATTGATTACACTGAAACTTATGCTCCAGTGGCAAGGTTAGAATCTATACGCCTTCTTATTTCATTTGCTGCACAAAATAACATCACTATGTATCAGATGGATGTTAAAAGTGCCTTTCTAAATGGTATTATAGAAGAAGAAGTTTATGTCCACCAACCTCCTGGTTTTGAAAATGAAAAATTTCCAGATCATGTTTTCAAATTAAAGAAATCTCTGTATGGCTTAAAACAAGCTCCCAGAGCTTGGTATGAGAGATTGAGCAATTTTCTTCTGGAGAAAAATTTCATCAGAGGCAAAGTGGACACAACACTCTTTTGTAAATCAATTAAGAAAGATCTTCTAATTTTTCAAATTTATGTGGATGATATAATATTTGGATCTACCAATACTATGCTGGGAAAGGAGTTTGCTACATGTATGCAAGCAGAATTTGAAATGAGCATGATGGGAGAACTCAGATTCTTTCTAGGAATCCAAGTCAATCAAACTCCAGAGTGCACTTACATACATCAGACCAAATATGTTAAAGAACTTCTGAAGAAATTTAACATGACTGATAGTAAGCTGGCAAAGACTCCCATGCATCCAACTAGCTCACTTGGCAAGGAAGAGGTAAGTAAGAAAGTAGATCAGAAGCTCTACAGAGGTATGATAGGATCTCTTCTTTATTTAACTGCTTCTAGACCTGACATATTGTTCAGTGTATGCTTGTGTGCTAGATTCCAATCAGATCCTAGAGAATCACACTTGACAGCTGTCAAGAGGATTCTAAGGTATCTGAAAGGTACTTCTAATGTAGGTTTGTGTTACAGAAAATCTGATGATTTTAAATTAGTTGGATTATGTGATGCTGACTACGCTGGAGACAGAGTGGAAAGGAAAAGTACTTCTGGAAGTTGTCAATTTCTAGGAAGAAATCTAATCTCTTGGTACAACAAGAAGCAACCCACAATTGCACTTTCAACCACAGAGGCAGAATATATTGCTGCTGCTGGATGTAGCACACAGATGCTCTGGATGAAAAGTCAGCTAGAAGATTATCAAATATTTGAAAGTAACATTTCTATCTTCTGTGATAATACTTTTGCTATATGTTTGTCTAAAAACCCCATTTTACACTCTAAGGCAAAACATATAGAAATTAAGCATCATTTCATCAGAGACTATGTTCAGAAGGGAATCATAAATTTAGCCTTTGTTGATACAGATCATCAATGGCCATATATTTTTACAAAACCCCTTGTTGAAGATAGATTCAAATTTATTCTGAAAAATATTGGTATGGATTTTTGTCCAGAATGATATTTATCAGAAGCAAATTTTTTTTACATATGCAAAAATTCCTAATGCTCTGAAGTATTTCTTCTGATTGCTTATTTATTTTCTTAAATTATTTTTGTTAAACTCTGAACTAACAATCCTTAGAGGATCTTAACGTTGGTTAACGTTTCATTTCTTAAGAGAATTCAGAACACATGCAAGCAAACACGTGTCACTCCAAATCTGCAAAGGTGGCGTGTACACTACTGAAGAGACGTTTGAGGTGAAGTTTGAATAGTGAAAATCTTGATTTTCCCCCCAAATTGTCAGAAGCAATAAATGCTTGAAATGATTTTTATTCTTTTTATTTAATGCTTTGTTCAAACGTGCCAAATTCTGACTGTTTGTATGCCTATATGTTTTAGTATAAATACATCTCTTCTCTTCACAATCACACTTTCCACACTTCAAACATTTTATGCATTTCAATATTCTCTTCTCTCTGCATAAAAACCCTAAGCGTGTGACAAAATCATCTTCAATGGCAACTTCATCATCAACTGCTGCTCAATTTCAATCTACAATGGTTGCAGTTACCTCTGCTAACATGGGCGTAACTCCTTATTCTCCACCAAAAAGAACATTGTTAACACCTGTTGAAAAGCTGGAAGTTCTATGTGAATCAATGGTGGAATTTGATTCACTTGCTGAGAATGGGTTTGAATTTCGCTCCATTATAGGTGCTCAAGGATGGGTGAAGTATTTTGACAGACTTTTTGGACCAGTTTACCCCCTTCTTGTGAAAGAGTTCTGGATCCATGCTTCTGTTTACCCCAAGTTTATTTTATCTTCTGTTCTGGGCAAAGATATAATCATAATAGAAGATCTAATTAGAAAACTCATTGGCTATGAGGAAACAGATGGAGTATCACACTTGCCAGCTGGGCGTGTTGATATGGATGAAGTATATGAAGAAGTGATGACTGTTGGACAAGCTTCTAATAAGTTCAAGGATCTGAATCCTGACTACAAGATCTGGGCTAAGATCTTCATGGGATGCATTCATCACAGGAAGTCAACAAACTCTCCAGACTATGTCAATAATGAACAACTTTACTTTATGTATTGCCTCAGTCAGAGCACCAAGGTAGATCTTCCATATATTCTCTTTATGCATCTTTGGAATCATATAAATGCCTCTAGAGAATATGTGAAAGAAAAAGGTCAGAAGATCAGAACCTGGATTCCTTTTGGAAGGTTAATCTCAGATCTTCTAACTGAGAATGGACTTGTAACTGCTCTGTATGCTGCTGGAGTCACAGAGGAATTGGAATTTATTTTGGGAAAGCCTCTGAATGCCAAAAGTCTTCAGAGACTTAAAATAGTAGAAGAGCTCACAACAGCTCCCAAGAAGCTGAACATTTCTGAAGTGAGTCAGAAGAGAACTCCTGTAGATGATTACCCTCTGTTCTATGCTAAAGAACCAAGGGAAATTTTTGTAAGATACATTGATGATTGCAAGAAAGAAGGAAAGCCTATTCCTGCAGATATTATAAAGAGTGCAAGACAACCATTACCTGTTGTAGAAGAAGAAGAACCACCAAGAAAGAGGACTCAACCAGAAGCAGAAGCTGCACCTGTTCAGAAGAAGCCCAAGATTGCTGAAAATCCTCAGAAGCTGCTAAAGAGGAAAGAATTTGGAGCCACTCCTTCTGTACCAGCTAAAAGAATCAAAATCAAAGGTACTAAAACTTCTGTATCTTCTCCAAATCCTATTGTTATAAATGATTCTAATGTTAAGTCTATTCCAAAACCACCCTCTACATAAAATAAATTTGTTACTGCTCCACCTAATGTTTCTACCCCATCTCCACAAAAATCTTCTACTCCAATTTCCATCTCACCACAAAAACAATCATCTGTTCCAACACCAACAACCACAAAACCAATTCAGACTCCACAACCAGAAGTTCCAACCAAACAATCTGTACCACAAAAACAACCATCAGAAAAACAACCCACAAAACAACAACAAACAACAAAACCATCTGCACAACAAGAAAAGCCATCTGAACAACAAAAACAACCAGAAAAACAACCTGAACCTCTACTAGAAAAAGACTCTGAACATCAACCACAAAAATCATCTGAACCTCAAACACAACAAGAGAAACAACCACAATCAGATTATCCACCATCCAAAACATCTGAACCCACTAAATCTGTTCCAGTTTCATCTAAACCAATAAAAATTTCATCTGATCCAGCCTCATCAAACCCCTCTGAAATTCCTTCCGAATCAACCAATCCATCTGGAACCAACATCCCTGAAACAGAAGTTCTTGATGTTACACCTCTGAAAACTGTTTTTCAAGTGTCTTCTACTTCCTGCACACCAACCACTTCATCAAACTCCTCAGAATCTGACATTCACCCAGATTTTCTAATCTCTCCTTCTCACAGAGACTCTGAGGTAAACCAACCAGAACCCCCTGTATCATCCAAAGTTCCTATTCCAGATCCTACTCCCATACCTGCACCATCATCTGAAATCCTCATTCCAAACTCTAACCCAACATCTAACCCAAGAACATCTATTTCATGTGCACAATTCTCATCTCTGTTTCACAATCTTGCCTATGGTTTCAAACTCAAAGATTTTTATGACAGAGTTGAACCATCTGATCCTATCACTCCCTTGAAACCCAAAATTACAATCACCCTACCATATGTGCTTCTCACCTATATTCAATCCATGTTAGATGTAGGTTCATTAGCAACAATATCATATTCTGCTAAATCTGCAAAAGCTGTTACTTCAGCTATACCTGTTTCATCTGATAAAACTACTGCTTCTGATGAACCTCCAAAATCTGCCTTCAAACCTTACTCAAATAAACCCTTTGATGTCGTTTCCTATCACACCAAAGCAAAACCAAATCTGTTAAATGCTTTAAACAGATCCAAACCAGAAAAATCCCCTGAAATTCCTTTCGTACCATACTACCCTCCTCCTCTGATCTCCATTCAGAAATCCATTTTTCCACCTACTCCCCAACCAAAACCAATAACATTGGAGACTCTGTTACATCCCAAACCTAGACTTAATGTTAATCATTTATTTCAATCTTTTTTGCAAGAAATACAATTGTATTTAGGTACTGTACAGAGGAAGTGTTTAGCAACAATGGATGCACAAGAATCTGATATCATCTGGAATGGATTCATCAACAGATTCAACACTGTAGCATCAAATTTGAAGAACATATGTTCTGATGATGCTGATAACACGAAATCGTATATATATTTTGATGCATAATTTAACTAAAGTTTAACTGTTTTCGATCCGATTTCGGGTTATTTATGTGTTATTTGTCTGATGTTTTGCAGGTATTTAATGATCACGTCTAAACAAGGCAGTATGAAAAAAAGAAGCAATCTCAGATGAAATATGGACGAAAAAAGGATGAAAACATCATGAAAAGCGCAGAATGTTGATTTTGCTGTTGTGACGACCGTCACAGCTCCATGACGACCGTCACACGGGTGACGACCGTCACACCTTGTGAGGACCGTCATGCAGGCAAAAACGCCCCACTTCAAATGCACGTGAAAGAAGCAGTTCCAAGTCCCAAATAGTGGACCACTACTCCCTGATTATTCTGCCTCAAAGTCCACCCTCTTCAAGTTATAACTGTTAGAATTCCATTTCTATAAAAGGGGAAGAAGGGGACCTCAGAAAGGGAGCCACATTCATACAACGAAGTGCTACCAATTTATTTCCAGAGCAACCTTTCCAGTTTTTAATATTCTTATTTGTTTCTCCTTTTCTTTTTCTGCATTCCTTTCATTCCTTCTGTAATTTTTATTTCCATTGTACGATCAAATTAGCACAAAGACCAGAATCCTGCCAACATCTGTGGAGGATCTGCCCAAAGGCCAATTGGAATATTTACAGGTTTCTCATTTCAATCGTAATTTCAGTTTTTATTATAATGCATGCTATTATTTATTGTTTTTATTTATGTTTTACCTTTCCCAAATCCATGTCTAGCTAAATTCGAGTAATCGATATGTAATAATAATTCGAAAGGGATTTGATAATAACCGGTTGAAAACTGTCTTTTTCAAAGGTCGTTTATGGTCTGAGTGTTTAAAATTAATTTACTATATAAACTTCGTCGCGAAAGCGAGAACTTATTTAAAAGTAGTTTTGCCACGAAAGTGGGAAATTAATTAAGATACGAACCAACAAGCGAAAGCTGCGGCAAGATCAGATAGTAAACACTAGTCATTCATTTTAATAACAGCGAAAGCACTTTAAAATGAATTAGAACTTAGAGATTTCCAAAAAATAATTTTAACCCCGAATGGGATACGAAAGTGTACGTTTGGCCCTTAGAATTATGATTAGCGTCAATAACCATCGTGAGGCGAGAGTCTTCAGATCACCATTTTCTGCTTAAATAAACTCTGAAAAATATTTCATTCACCGGTAACTTGTCAAATCCCCGAAGAATATAATCACTGCATATCGATTCAATTAATTATACTTTAATTTACATTACTAGTTCCCTTTAGTGACAATCTTATTCCCTCAAACATTATCTACCTAGCTAAACATAGTAACTCCCGAGAACACTAGTTTGATTACGAGTCCCTGTGGGATCGATATATATTATTACTATGCGATAGACTGTGCACTTGCAGTTAGGTTGTATTAGACATAGAAAGTCGCGATCAAGTTTTTGGCGCCGTTGCCGGGGACCCGTTTAGTCAATAGTGTAACCTTCTGTTACGCCGTATAGACTAGGTTAATTATTTTCATTTTTCCTTTACTAGTGCTGTCGATTGTATGCCAAGTGATCGCCCACAAGGCGATATCTTGAAACCTTCAGTCGCAGAACTAGAACGCTTCTTACATCTAAGAAGCCGAATCATTGAGTACTAACTCAAACATAACATTCCCGATCCTCTCACTCTCATTCCCAAATCCGAAGAAGAATCAAATATGGCTGAAGGACCTCCAAACAAACCGCTGAAGGCATACGCTACACCCTCTCAGATGGAGCCTAGAAGTAGCATTGCTGCCCCAGCTATTACTCGAAATAATTTTGAGCTGAAACTATCATTGCTGTCAGCTGTACAACAAAACCAATTCTCAGGAAACGCAACTGAGGATCCGAACGAACATCTAACGAAGTTTGTACAATACGCAGACACAGTGAAAGCAAATGGAGTAACTCCAGACGCGATAAGACTTCGTCTTTTCCCATTCTCTCTTAGAGACAGAGCGTGGACATGGTTACAATCCTTACCATCCAACTCCGTTACAACGTGGGAACAATTGAACAACGTCTTCTTAGCGAGATATTTTCCGCCAAGCAAAACTGCTACGCTTAGAGCTCAAATCAACGGATTTCGACAAAAAGATACTGAATCTCTTTATGAAGCATGGGAACGATTCAAAGATATAATGAGAATATGTCCTCACCACGGTCTAGAAGACTGGGTGACAATCCATACTTTTTATAATGGGCTTTTATACAATACTAGATTGATAATAGACGCTGTCGCGGGCGGTGCACTTATGGATAAGCCATACGACGAAGCCTATCAATTAATCGAAAACATGTCTCAGAACCACTGCCAATGGGGAGGTGAACGCACTCCAACAGAGAAAACCACAGCGAAAGGTGGGATGTACGAGATTAGCAGTCTTGAAAAGTTCAACGCTAAAGTAGATGCTCTAGCACAGAAGATTGACAGTCTGACCGTTAACCCCACTGCAACCGTCGCTGCCGTAACTCCAAATTGCGAGTTATGCGGAAGCACCACTCATAATGCGCCCGAATGCCCATTACTAGCCGGAATCCCACCAGACCAAGTAAATTATGCTCAAGGAAATCCTTACGCAAATACCTACAACCCAGGTTGGCGAAATCATCCAAACTTTTCTTACAAAAGCGAAAACGCATTGCAAATGCCTACTGCTCCGCCAGGATATCAGAAAACAGCTGCTGCTCAGGCTGCACCTAGGAAATCAAACCTCGAATTGATGATGGAATAATTCATAGCTACTCAAGCTCAAACAAACAAAGAATTCCTAAATCAAAACATACACACTAGCGAGCAAATTAAACAGTTGACCGGAAAAGTAGACGCTTTAGCCACCCACAACAAAATGTTAGAAACACAGATATCACAAGTGGCTCAACAACAAGCCTCTGCTGCCGCACCTGCTGGCACATTTCCTGGACAACCCGAACATAATCCAAAAGGCCGAGCAAATGCTGTAATACTAAGAAGTGGAAAAGAATTGGACGAACCGATCGATCCGAGGACCGAAAACTCAGCCATGCAACAAAAATCAACTGAACAAGCAGAAAAGGAATCTGAGTTAGAGAAGAAGGAAGACAACGAGAAGGAGGATACCGCAAGTGAAAAACCTCAAGCACCTCCAGCGCCATATAAACCACATATCCCTTATCCGCAAAGATTAATAAACTCCAAAACTTCAGGAAAGTTTAAGAAATTTGTAGAGCTCCTTAAACAGCTGAATATTACTATTCCTTTTACAGAAGCGATAACTCAAATGCCGTCATACGCTAAATTTCTCAAGGAAATCCTGTCGAATAAGAGAAAGATCGAGGATAATGAAACAGTTACACTTACTGCAGAGTGTAGCGCTATTATTCAAAACCGCATGCCTCCTAAATTAAAAGACCCAGGTAGTTTCTCCATACCCTGCGTCATAGGAAAGTTCGTAATAGACAAAGCTCTATGCGATTTAGGAGCCAGTATCAGTGTTATGCCTTTATCTATATGCAAAAAGCTGAATATGGGAGACCTCAGACCAACCAAAATGTTCGTACAATTAGCTGACCGATCAGTAAAATACCCTGTCGGAATACTGGAAAATGTTCCAGTACGCATAGGGCAATTCTACATCCCAACCGACTTTATAATCATGGACATCAAGGAGGACACTGTTACCCCGATTATTCTAGGAAGACCATTCCTAGCTACAGCCGGAGCTATTATAGACGTGAAGAAAGGAAGGCTAACATTCGAAGTAGGAGAAGAAAAAATAGAGTTCATTCTCACCAAGTTCTTACAAGCACCAGCCATAGACGATACCTGCTATTTAGTAGACGAAATTGACGAATGCATAAGAGAACTTGAAAATGAAGAGACCATGTATTCAGAAATAATAAAGATTCAAATACCCGATATTTCTGAAGACGATGATTGGCGTAAACCGTATAAAGACGACAACCTAAGCGAGAGCTTAGCACTGACCCCAAACCATATGCCAGGTCCGAAGAACCCATCTGTAGAACTCAAAACACTACCCAAAAACCTTAGATATGAATTTCTAGACGATGAACTAAAAAGACCAGTGATAGTCAACGCTGAATTAGGACAACCAGAAACCGAAAAGCTATTAGAAGTCCTAAAGAAGTACCCCACCGCGTTAGGCTATAACATAAGCGATCTAAAAGGCATAAGCCCTTCAATCTGTATGCATCGAATTACAATAGAGGAAGACTCTAAAACCTCTAGAGAGCATCAGAGGAGACTGAACCCCATCCTAAGCACTATAGTCAGAGATGAAGTAAAGAAATTGCTAGTTGCAGGAATCATCTATCCAATCTCCGATAGTGAATGGGTCAGCCCAGTTCATGTCGTACCAAAGAAAGGAGGAGTCACAGTAGTTAAAAACGAAAAAGGCGAATCGATAACAAAAAGAGTCGTGACTGGAAGCAGGATGTGCATTGATTATAGGAAGCTTAACAAAGCCACACGAAAAGATCACTTCCCGTTACCCTTCATAGACCAAATGTTGGAAAGATTAGCCAAACATTCATATTTCTGCTATCTAGATGGTTACTCAGGATTTTTCCAAATTCCCATTCATCCGGATGACCAAGAAAAGACTACATTCACCTGTCCTTATGGTACTTTTGCTTACCGCCGAATGTCGTTCGGACTCTGTAATGCTCCAGCAACCTTCCAAAGATGCATGATGGCAATCTTCGCAGATTTCATAGACGACATCATGGAAGTATTTATGGACGATTTCTCGGTATGTGGACAAAGTTTCGAAGGATGCCTACAAAACTTAGAAATGGTATTAGAACGATGTGTAAAAGTGAACCTCGTCCTAAATTGGGAAAATGCCATTTTATGGTCCGACAAGGAATAGTTCTAGGACATGTCATATCATATAAAGGAATTGAGGTCGAAAAAGCTAAAATAGAGATTATAAAAGATCTCCAACCTCCAAAATCCGTACGAGAAATACGGAGTTTTCTAGGACATGCCGGTTTCTACAGAAGATTTATAAAAGATTTTTCAAAAATCACAAAATCTTTGACCGGCCTGTTGATGAAAGATGCTGAGTTCGTCTTCGACGGCGAGTGTTTAAAAGCATTCGAAACATTAAAATCAGCCCTTATCACCGCACCGATTATGCAACCACCCGATTGGCGACTACCATTCGAAATCATGTGCGATGCGAGTGATTATGCCGTAGGCGCAGTTCTAGGACAAATGAAGGACAAGAAACTCCATGCCATCTACTATGCCAGTAGAACCTTAGATCCTGCCCAAATGAACTACGCTACCACAGAAAAGGAACTTCTAGCAGTTATATTTGCGCTTGACAAATTCCGTTCTTACTTAGTAGGACCAAAAATTATCATATACACAGACCACGCTGCCATAAGATACCTAATAAGCAAAAAGGATGCCAAACCAAGACTATTGAGATGGATTCTGTTATTACAAGAGTTTGACTTAGAAATCAAAGATAAGAAAGGAACCGAGAACGTTGTTGCAGATCACTTATCCCGAATAGAAGGCATCAGACACGAACCAGTACCGATAAATGACGATTTCCCGTACGAACGTCTGATAGCCAAATTAGAAAGTGACACGCCCAACTCAATCTCGGAAGATCCAGAATTCGAAAAAGCCGTAGAAGCCGTCTATGCCCAAGTCACATTACCTTGGTATGCTGACATCGTTAATTACCTCGCTGCAGGCGTGCTTCCACCGGATCTCACTTATCAACAAAAGAAGAAATTCTTCCATGATCTGAAACACTATTATTGGGACGAACCTCTACTCTTCAACAGAGGGGCCGACAACATATACTGTCGCTGTGTCCCAGAGGAAGAAATAGAAAATATCATTTCCCAATGCCATTCAGCACCATATGGTGGTCATGCTAGTACATCCAAGACGTGCGCTAAGATTCTCCAAGCCGGCTTATTCTGGCCTAACCTCTGGAAAGACGTTCACATCGCTGTGCTAAAATGCGATAGATGCCAACGAACTGGAAACATCTCACGACGCGATGAAATGCCTCAGAAAGGAATCTTAGAGGTAGAAATCTTTGACGTATGGGGAATCGATTTCATGGGGACCATTCCCACCTTCTTTTGGTAATAACTACATACTCGTCGCTGTAGACTATGCGTCTAAATGGATAGAAGCCATAGCTGCTCCAACGAACGACGCACGAGTAGTAATCAAACTCTTCAAAAACACAATCTTTCCTAGATTTGGTGTACCCAGACTCGTCATTAGTGACGGCGGATCTCACTTCATATCGCGAATATTCGATAAACTTCTTTCTAAATATGGAGTCCGACACTGAGTAGCTACACCTTATCATCCGCAAACTAGCGGACAAGTAGAGGTATCGAACAGGGAAATAAAACAGATATTGGAAAAGACTGTCGCTACCTCAAGGAAAGATTGGTCATCAAAGCTACATGAAGCTTTATGGGCTTATAGGACCGCTTTTAAGACACCAATAGGTACTACACCCTACAAATTAGTTTACGGTAAATCCTGCCATCTCCCTGTAGAATTAGAGCATAAGGCCTTCTGGGCCATTAAGACACTCAATTTCAACTACACCGAGGCAGGAGAAAAGCGAATCTTGAACTTACACGAATTGGAAGAACTTCGATTAGACGCTTATGAAAATGCCCGTATCTACAAAGAACGAACTAAAAAATGGCATGATAAACGTTCAGTCAAGAAACAATTCAGTGTGGGAGACATCGTGTTGCTATTTTATTCAAGATTAAAACTCTTCCCAGGTAAACTAAAATCTAGGTGGTCTGGACCTTATGAAGTGACTAGAGTACTTCAGAGTGGAGCTGTTGAAATTACCGATAAGACGAATGAACCGTTTATCGTAAACGGGCAACGTCTAAAACATTATAATAAGAACGAAAACAACCCTCAAGTCTGCAGTATAGCATTGCTTGAGCTTACAGCGCTTACTGGGAGGCAACCCAACTTTTCCCGCATTTTTCCTCGTTACTGTATTTCATTTTTATTTAAAATTTTACTTTGAAAATTTAACAAAAATTCTAAACTTAAAATTACTACTACTTTCTACTTTCGTTTGTTTTCATATTTTTATTTTTATTTTATTATTCTCTTTTTGTCTTTTGTTTTTACCACTTTTTGTTTTTAAAAATCCTGACTTCAAACTTCTGTTTTAAACTTTTCAGGATTTTAAAAGTCTTCAAAACATTCCTCCTGTTTTCTCCGACTTACCTGCGCGTATGGCCGAGTACGACTTCACAAAGGTTCATTTTCGAGGACTAGCTCAAAAGGCAAGATTTGCAGCACTAACTAAAAGAGAAATAGCCTTAACGCTGTATTATGATAAGTCTACCATGGATAAACTAGGAATCACAGATAGCATTCAATATCTGTTCAATCAACTGGGTTGGGAGAGCACTGCTTTGAAAACACGTTTTGCTACCTATAAGGATCTCACCTATGAATTCCTTAGTTCCTTCAGATACCTACCCAACTATGGTTTTGGATCCAGCACAGAGCTGATTACCTTTCGAATGTTTGGAATGGACCAAACCCATAGCCGGATGTCACTAGCTAACCTCCTAGGATTTCCTAGCGGATCGCATGTGTTCATCAGTGCAGAAGACGACGATATTAATTTTGAACTCGACCAATTCTGGGGTAGAATCACAGGCGACTATCACCCTGTACCAGACAGAATGTATAATGATGATATTCATAACCCAGCATTCCGATACTTCCATAAGATACTAGCTCACACCCTTTTTGGGAAAGAAGAAAATATTACTACAGTATCTAAAGAGGAGTTATTCATCATGTTTTGTGCTTCTCAGGGTCGTACAGTAAATGCAGTGCCTTTTATGATGAGATCTTTCAGACGCCTCACTCAGGAACCACAGTCACCTATTCTTATAGGAGGCCTCGTGACAATGATTGCCCACGAGCTTGGCCTTAGATTCCACTTAAATGCAAGCACCCGTTTTGGCACCATCCGACCCATGAATATACAGTTCTGCTTTAACAGGCGCATTTTAGGAACTATGGGACCTGGACCTTATGAGTACCTCATCAACGAAAAACCTGTTCAGCTATTCACACTGCCTAATCATCTGATGACAAGTATCCACAACAAGGACAACTGGCTTTATGAATTGGATGAGCCAATGGGACCTCCTTCACCTCAGTCAACACCACAGAACTATATGTACGACAGTGACCACATCTCTGAGGCACACGACTATATGTACTATGAGGATGCTGTATCAGAAGCTGAAGTCGACCCTATGACTCCTCCGCACTACAACACCTATCCCGAGCCTATCCCTGAGGAGACCACCGACAAATTGGATACTGTTCTACTCCGGTTGGACAACATTGATGCAGCTCTGACTACTGTAAAAGATGACATCACAGGCATACACAGCGAACTGGTAGTCTTCATGGACTTAGTCTGTGACCAGCTCGACTACTACGCACGGAAGTTCGATGAGTTGAAGGCACGAAAAGACTAGATACTAGTTTTAGTTTAGTTTGGTTTAGTTTAGTTTCGTTTAATCATTTGGATTTCCGCATTGTTAATTTCTTTATGTACTACATACAATCATTCTAATTTCTTGTTATTTCAATTATAGTCTTTATTCAATTATTCTGTTTTTACGTTATTCTTTGTTTGTTGGCTGCTATAATACATTGTCATATCAATACTAGGCCTAAAAGTCACTGCAAGAACACCCTCAGAGCAAAATTCTGCGTTCTGCAGATTTTGCTGCTGTGACGACCGTCACAGGATCCTGACAAGCGTCACGCGGGTGACGACCGTCACATATACGTGACGACCGTCACGAACCCAAAACTGCTATCTGATATAACAGGGGTTGCATTTTCTCTCCCACTCACCTCCTTTCAACTTCCAATCATCAGAACTCCCACCCTACTCCAATTTCTCATTTTCCCCACATTGCACCATACATTTCAACTCCCATCTCAACTTCCTACCACACTTCTGTCACTTTTCTCCCACTTCGCAGAACCACCCCAATCCTCAGAACCACCTCAATCTTCCAACAATGGCGAGAAATACCGAAACCCCAGACATCAGTAACATTGTGTTCAGCGACGGTGACTCTGGCGAAAGACAGCGGGCCAACTACATCGCATTCCATCAACGGTCGCTCCAACCGACTCATTATCCACACATTCCATCGCTTACAGAGCTCGGACTCCTTGAAGGCGTCACTTGGATGCTTCAAAGAGCCGGCATCTGGAACCTCTGCACCAATCCACTGCCGACATACGAACAACTCACTCTCGAGTTTCTGAGTTCGTTTACCTACGTCACTTCCAGCGGCGACCTCAGCCAACACTCCGGTGCCGCATGCTTCCGGATGTTCGGCACAAACTATCAGGTGAACCAGAACCAGATTGCCGCCATCTTACAACTCCCTCGAGGCGACAATGCTCACCGCCGCCTCACCGATCAGTTCCAGCATGAAGCTTTCGCGCTCTGGTACCAGTTGACCGACATCAATGCCGATGGTTGGGACTCTCTGCACGCAACACATATCCATAACCCGACCATCCGGTACTTCCACCGAGCATTGAGTAACACAATCTTCGCCCAGGACAGCAACCATAAGGTGAACTCGAAAGAGCTCTTCTTCCTCCATTGCGTCTTCAACAACGAGCCTATCAACGCCGCTCCGTTCCTCCTGGCCCACATTCAGGCCAACTGTAATCGTGGCTCCAAGCCATTTTACTTTGGCAGGATTGTCACTGCCATTGCACTTGGGCTGAACCTAGGCGACCGCCTCCAGCACCTCCACGCCATTCCCTCGGTGTTCCTTGACACCGACCACTGCAGAGCCTCTCACCTTATCCGTTCCAGAGCCGACGGCAAGTACCACCTGGTAGTGCGTGACAAAACCGTCTGAAGTATCATCCTTCCATCACGCACCCGGACACACCCAGAGGATCGTACCAATTGGTTATTTGACCTCACTGCCCCTCCTGCTGCCGCTGCTCCAACTCAGGACCACACCCAAGGTTCTGATGATGAAATCCAAGCTGAGTTGGACAGGCCGGAGCAACCGGAGGCATCGCAGCCTCCTCCTTCCGAAGGTGCATCCTCCCGCCGCCGCCATCGTCCAGTGCCCGACTACTCAGAAGAGGACCTTCGCCGCTCTCTCGACCAGCAGGCCCAGACACTCGCTATGATGCAGCAGCAGAATCAGCGAGCAGAGCAGTTCGAAGCTTGGCATCGGACCCAAATGCAACAACTTCAAACCGGCCAAGCAACCATTACTGAGAACTTGGCGAATCTGACTTTGCAGGTCGAAGGACTCCGTGACACCGTCTACCACACCGGAGCTATGAGTTATGAGGACCGAGTCGCCCTGTTCAGAGCCATAGGATGCGAGCGAGGACGTGACCGAGGCAGAGGCCGTGATTAGTTATCCATTTTCCTTATTTGTTTACTATATTTTCAGTTTCTATGTACTTTCATTTCCGTTGTATCTCCCTCTCGCATGCTTCCAAATCAGTGGGGACACTGATTGAGATAGTGTGGGAGCGGAGCGTTTATTTCCATTCCATTGTACTTTGAATTTCGTAATTTCTATTCAAACATTTTCTATTTTTAGCAAATAAAGCTCGTTTATATATCCTTTTTCCGTTACGCAAACATCCCCACTTTATTCAACGTAAACAAAAAATTTTCGTTCGTTCCTCAAAAGCAAAAGCATCACGAGAATGCGCCCAAGTTCAAACCAAGTTTTGAAACCCCGAGGAGACGACATTCCTAACAAAACCAGTATCGTCCAGACACCTTAGATCTCCGGTTTATGCGAGTCGGTTTCACTACCTACGTGTACCAAAGTCTCAAGTGTCTACGCAAACTCAACCCCAAGTAGTTTATACTAGCAGTCAGCACCATCCTAAAGCACTTCTAAGCGAGCGACCGATGCAAATAAGTGTATGATCTCCAAAAAGATGAAAAATCATGAAAAGAAAGCTAGATAGCCCAAAATATAAAGACACGTTTCCTTCTAAGTTAGGTGCTCCTCACCCGAGCATTTAGCCCAACTGTCGCTTGCGCGAAAATAAGGTGCCGGCATGACAGAAGAGTCGCCACCTTTCGTTATTTATCCCTCAGAGCGGGAAAGGAAACGATCGGAAAAACCTGACGAATAAGGGTAAGACAAGGTCGTCGCAACCATTGTCTGGGTTCGGGAGTCGGTTACGCAAGGGGAAGGTAATAGCACCCCTCACGTCCGTCGTACTCGACGGGATCCTCGCTTGTTTTTTTACTTGGACGGGTTGGTTATAATCTATCTACCTATCAAGGCTGGCTGAAAAGAAAAGAAGAATGACTCGGCAAAGCGTCGCACTTTATGCCTACGTATTCTCATCAGAGAATGAGAAATCAGAGTCAACGTAGTTCGCCCTACTACGGGTGAAGGTGGGGAAGGTTGCTCGCTAGGATATCGCATCTTATGCCTACGTACTTCCACACTGTATGGAAGATCAGAGCAAACGTAGTTCGGGAAACTACGGGCTATCTCCTGAAAGAAGTGTTTTTTATTGTATTTGCGATTTCAACTGCACTAGAGACTATGACCTGAGAGTGAATGCGTCGCATGTCACCCAAAGGGTACCATACTAAACATCCAATCTCAGATAGCTTAAGGCTCGTAACGTACGAAAGAAATCATTCATGATTACTGTATCTTAAACTGCTTTGAGATGAGAAGAGAACAGGCCCAACTAGGAGGGAGACTATCAAGTCCTACTGTTATCATGCCATGGATTCATCCTATGGTTGAAGTTTGAACAGGGAACTCCTAGATGTTGTCATGCATAGGTTTCAACCTAAAAGTCTATCATCAAATCCTTATCAAAGGAATGAGAGTCCTAAGGGATCATGTCAATGATACACCAAAACAGACAAAGCATCAGCTTTAACAGTAAAATGCATGCAATGCAAGTGAGGGAGGAAATGTGTGTGGGGCTTCAGCCTCCACAAGCTCGTCTCGACCTCAAGCCAGTCATGAAATAACAGTAATCATACTGAAAAATAAACCACATGCTATCAAGCAATAAACAGTAAACCGCAATCATACAGATAAAAATTAAAACATGCTATCAAGCAAAATAAACACATGGGCAAGGGAGTTGGGCTCTACCGAATACCCGCAAGCAAAGCCACACAATAACAATACAAGCAGAGGGAGCAACTCAACCTCTAATGCACTCATGCTCTTAGACTGAACTTATTCTAGATGGACTTAGTCTAATGCAACAGACAAATCAGACAAAACACACAATACAGAAAAGAAAACAGAAGAAAGCTTCAGCTCCTCCAGCAGCTACTCAGTCTTCAGACTTCAGAGATCACTTGCTTTCCAGGTATCAACCCTACAACATGAGTATAACCTCATCTTCTCCCTTAAGCTTCAGCTTCTTTGATCAGCTCCACCTTCAGGCTTCACTATCTTCAGGGATCTTCAAGCATCAACTTGATCTTAACAAAGTCTTCAGACTTCAACAATCTTCAAGGAATCATCCTCTTCAAAGCTTCAGCTTCTATCTTCAATGGCTCAAATGCTCCAGCAAACAAGATTCAGTCAACAAGATGAGGTGAGGATGTTAGAGTGCTCACTGACTTCCAAAGGATGCCATTGAGGACTTAACATCAAGAGGAAAGGCTCTCTCAAAGTTCTACCTCAGAGGGCATGGTCACTAATCCCTCCAAAGGAGAGAGGTGAATACCCTTAAGGGACTTTATGTCACAGAGAAGGAAGGAGGTGACTAAAACACTCCTTGTTTATTGAATGGAATTATGCTATCTAAAGCTCTGCTTATGCACTTATGATCCTATAAACAAAACAACAAAAGCTAGCTAAACTCCTCTGCAAGGTCTTCAAAGCTTCAATGATGATCCACAAGGTCTTCAACTCAATCTCCAAGGCTCACACACTCAAAGGAGAAGAAAAGAAAACAAAACAATACAAGCTATGCCTTTAAGCAACACACATACTAGCCATACATTCAAAAATCAATTAAAAATGCTAAAATACTATATAATATTCTAGCAAAATTCTAGGGGATTCTATACATACTTACCCTTAACCCATATATTCCCCATACACTAATTTGGCCTATAAACCCCCAAAACAAAATGGTTCAAGTCTACTTATACAAACTAAACCCTAATTTGAGCACCTAAATGTCAAACAAGCAAACTATATCAAATTTTAATCTAAAAATTGAGAATTAAATTCTACATGACCTATGATTCAATGTCTAACTATGCCAAAAAGAATGGCCCAAAAATCCTAAGGGAAAGTCCTAAAAGAAATTATACAAAATCAAGTATCAACTAAATCAATTAAAAAATACTATTTACAAGAATAATATGCTAAAAATAATAAAAGGAAAATAAAATGGAATTTTATTTATTTACATTTTTCTAGACAAAATTATGAATGTGTGGAAAAAACAAGAAGTGAAAAATATTAATTTTTGGATTTCTTATGAATTTTATAAAATGCAAAGAATATAAAAGAAATTAAAATAAAAGAATATAAGAAATAAAGGGGAGGGGGTGTCATGAGTAATGCGCCTCAGTTGTTTTTCATGATGGGCCAAGACCCTGGGGGTGTGAATATCAAGCCCACGCATTCAGAAAATTAAAAGAAAAATCAATCAGAAAAATAATATGGACACGGTGAGAATAGCAATATTTTTGCGTTGAAAACTGGATTGGGCCCATTGTGGGGGTGTGGATAGCACTGAATTGCTGAGCCCAGGACTTTCATTTAAGTAAAACGCCGCGTTTCACTTGTAACATTTCCCTCCGTTTTGAAATTAAATTTTGGCCACGCGATGAGATTAAGAAGTCAAAGATCCAGTCTAATCCAACGGTGGGAGTTCATCGTCCCCAAACATACCCTAGGGTTTTCAGAAAACCCTAATCCCATGCCAGAACTTCACCTCCTTCGTGCTCCTCCATTTCTCCATGAAATTCAACAATTCCAAAAGCAAAGTTGTGCTACTGATTACCATGAACACAACCCTACAAGTAGCTTTCTCTGAAACTCCTTAAACCATCCTAACAGAAAGCTCCAACATTAGGGTTTCAATTCTTTCCTCTGCTATCAATCTTGATGTAACTCAAATCCATTGATGTAATCTTGTTCTACACGCTACCCTAGCCATTCTACACCATATCATATCCATTAATGCATACAAAACAGCTTGCTAACAATCTTGCAAGAATTGGTACCCTGCCACGAAACTCCATGAATCCCTCTCAAACTTTCAGAAAATCTTCCTCTAACCTAGCATGTTGATCTTACACCTAGGATTCTAACAGAATGTACATAATTATGGACCTATAGATCAAGTTACCAACCTGTCAAACTTCAATGGTGAGTGGTGTTAGAGCTTGATCTAGCACTTGAAATCCTCTCCAAATCTTCCTCCAATGATGAACACCTTTCTGTTTGCAAGAGTTGAGGTGGATGATGCTTGTAGAAGAAGGAATTGGATCTTGCTTGATCTTGAAGAAACTTAGCAATGGCACTTTCTCTCTCACTCTCTCCAATGAACTCAGCAACTTTCACCAACCCTTCCCTCATTGTGATTCATCCTTCTTATAACAATCAAAAGAATAATCTAGAACTTCCTAGAATGAGCTAGAAAGTTATAGAATTTCTCATGAAATGATACATTGCATAACCTTTATCTCATGCCTTAAGCATGTCAAATTGGCCTTAAAATCTCCTTACAAGAGATATTGAGAAAGAATGAGTGAAAAACATGCACTTCCTTGCCTTTGGTGAAGTTTTATCAAGTTGCCTTATGATTCAAGTAACAACATTACAAAGTAACCCCCATTTCTAGGCTTCAAATAAAATTTATACTTGAACCATTGTTTTTAAAATAATGTTTGGAGTCAAAATGACATATTGGATGACCTATTTTGGATTTGTACATCTCCTAAACCAAAATTCCATTTCAACTTTTTAACTTATAAGCCCTTTTTTAGGTCATTTTTACCCAATCTTGTAAATCCTTTCTACAAGCTTTTTCAATAACTCATGACCACTTTTCTAGGCTTAAAATGCCATTTTGAACAACTTTCATGTTTTGAGTTTTTTCATTTGAGGCTTGGAAATAGGAGATATGGCCTTTGCTTAAAATGACCTATAATCTCCAAATGACCAAAATACCCCTGTCTTGTTCAACCCATAAGTTGAGTTCTACAAATCCTATCAAGGACTTATAGTACTCTCTAGAAAGCTAAGAAGATGCTATTCAACATTCATGTTGACCAAGGAATCATAGGAATCATCCTACTAGGGCAAAAGTTGTCTGCAAGTTGGGTGACTTTCAAGGACCCAGATTCACACACCTCAGCTGACCTGTAATTTGTCAAAACCATAACTTGAGCTCTGCAACTCCTATCAAGGACTTCTACCACTAAAATTAAAGCTAAGAACAAGCTCTACAACATTCATGTTGTGGGGAAGATGAGATATCAATCACATCTTGAGCTAAAACTGCCTGGAAAATAGGGATCAAATTAGGGTTTTTTGCACTGACAATCCTCAGAAACCCTAACTCAAAACCTCTCAAACTCCTCATTCATGATGAGTTGGTCTAGGAATCATCCTTATAACATCTCCATACATCATTCCATGATCTCATGGACCTTGGATTGGGTCTCAACCTTCTCCAAATCTTCAGCTGATCTAGGCTTGACCCAGTCAAAACCCTAATTCTACCATTCATGGTTGAATCTTCTGAATTCTTGCACAATGACCTCTCTGGGCTTCATGATGGCTATCAAGACATCTCATAGACTTTCTCAAAGCTTCAAGACTATCCTCATAGTCTCATAATCATCTGAGGAGCACCCACAACTCTCAAGCTATGAGGCACACAACCTTGGTTTCAACCAATTCCTCTGAGGATCTCCTGAACTTTCTGGTGAAGGTATCAACCTTCAAACACTTGATGGATAAATAATTGTTGGTCAAATTTTGGGGTGCAACAGCTGCCCCTATTCAAACGGCTTGAACTTGACTGGGTGAGAAGCGAACGACTCTCAACCAATCAAGGTGCGAGACGATTGAATACCGGTAAACCCGAAAATTTGCCAACTCCACGAGCACACGATACTCTGCGGGGAACAAACCTTCGAACACTGCAACACTAGCTGCTCAACAACTAGCTGGAGAAATATCGATCTGACATCGCCGTCAGTTATCCACATTAACTTCTTCTGACATCATCTTCAGGCAACCAAACACCCAACATCGCCGCTGGAAGACTAAACCATCTGACATCACCGTCAGAAGCAGACAAAATTCTGAGGAACACCCAACATCGCCGCTGGGAGGCCAAACCCCCTGACATCACCGTCAGGAACAACCATAACTCGGGGAAACAAACATCCAACATCGCCGCCGGAAAACTAAATCTGACGTCGCCGTCGATCACCCAAAACACCCCGCCTCGCCGCTGGAGAACTAAATCTGAAAAAATACCCCGCATCGCCGCTGGAGAACTACATCTGACCTCGCCGTCGGACAATCAAAATACCCCGCATCACCGCTGGAGAACTAAATCTGCCAAAATACCCCGCATCGCCGCTGGAGAACTACATCTGACAAAATACCCTGCATCGCCGCTGGAGAACTACATCTGACAAAATACCCCGCATCGTCGCTGGAGAACTACATCTGACCTCGCCGTCGGACAATCAAAATACCCCGCATCGCCGCTGGAGAACTAAATCTGCCAAAATACCCCGCATCGCCGCTGGAGAACTACATCTGACAAAATACCCCGCATCGCCGCTGGAGAACTACATCTGACAAAATACCCCGCATCGCCGCTGGAGAACTACATCTGACCTCGCCGTCGGACAATCAAAATACCCCGCATCGCCGCTGGAGAACTAAATCTGCCAAAATACCCCGCATCGCCGCTGGAGAACTACATCTGACCTCGCCGTCGGACAATCAAAATACCCCGCATCGCCGCTGGAGAACTAAATCTGCCAAAATACCCCGCATCGCCGCTGGAGAACTACATCTGACCTCGTCGTCGGACAATCAAAATACCCCGCATCACCGCTGGAGAACTAAAGGATCTGCATCACCTAACATCGCCGTCAGAAGACTGGATCAACTTGACATGCCCAACGTCGCCGCTGGAAAACTGAATCTGACATCGCCGTCGGAAACAAACATCCTCTTAGAGACACTCGACATCGCCGTCGTACAAACATCATCTCTACTGGGGATTTAAAGAGTCTGACCTCGCCGTCAAACAAACATCCAACCTCGCCGTCGAACAAACATAATCTGACCTCGCCGTCAAACAAACATTCAACCTCGCCGTCGAACAAATCCAACATCGCCGTCGAACCAATCATAATCTGACCTCGCCGTCAAACAACATTCAACCTCGCCGTCGAACAAATCCAACATCGCCGTCGAACCAATCATAATCTGACCTCACCGTCAAACAAACATTCAACCTCGCCGTCGAACCAATCATAATCTGACCTCGCCGTCAAACAAACATTCAACCTCGCCGTCGAACAAATCCAACATCGCTGTCGAACCAATCATAATCTGACCTCGCCGTCAAACAACATTCAACCTCGCCGTCGAACAAATCCAACATCGTCGTCGAACCAATCATAATCTGACCTCGCCGTCAAACAAACATTCAACCTCGCCGTCGAACCAATCATAATCTGACCTCGCCGTCAAACAAACCGTCAACCTCGCCGTCGAACACCAACATACATTCAACATCACCGTCGAACACAAACATACATTCAACATCGCCGTCGAACACCAACATACTCTGACCTGGGGTTCACCCCCGGTAAATGGAACAAAAGGTACACTTGCGTATTTGAAACTACTCCGCTGGGAATGAGAGACTCAACCAAACAGTCTCTGATCTGGGGTTCACCCTCAGAACCCTAACGAACACCCGAATACTACTGCATACTGCCCATCGTAGAACTTCAACATCAGAACTATGTGAAACCCTGGCCTCTGGCCGCCTCCAGCTTCAGCTAGGAACAATCTTCGAGTACTTCTGAAGATAGATGAAACCCTGCCCGTCGGTGATT
Source organism: Lathyrus sativus (assembly GCA_963859935.3). NCBI lineage: Eukaryota > Viridiplantae > Streptophyta > Magnoliopsida > Fabales > Fabaceae > Lathyrus > Lathyrus sativus. The sequence continues at coordinate 520,653,482 of OZ012738.1, forward strand.
CCAGCTTCAGCTAGAAAAGATCTTCAAGTACTTCTGAAGATAAACATCCTTGACCTTCACGGATGTAAACTTTGCCCGTCGGCAACTCTGCAGGAGGTATCCTCGACTTCAGTCTAAAGAAATGATCCTTGGCCTTCAAGGATACATGAATCTGCCTTCAGGCAACTCCACCTCTGCTATAGAGCATCCGAGACTTCAGTCGGGGATATACTTCGGCCTTCAGTCCGAAAAATGAATCCTAGGTCATTCAGGACCTCGGGGATAACCTTGCCTTCAGGCACCTTCGCTTCAGCTTGGGAAATCTATGACTTCAGTCAGAGAAATGGTATCCTGAGCCATTCATGACCCTACGGGGATTCAAACACTTTGCCTTCAGGCAAAACTCCGCTTCAGCTGGAGAAACATCTTCGACTTCAGTCAGAAGAAACACTATTCACTTGATCGCGATCAATCATCACCTCAGGATAACTGACTTGGTCTTCAGACCAACACGGATCATCCTGAATACAAAATTTGGAACCTTGTCTTCAGCCACACGTTGATTCCTCAACAAGGAAATCTGAATTTACAGGAACCTTCTGATACCGCCTTCAGGCGTTTACGAAGTCAATCTTCAGATTAGACATCACTGTTGGAGCAGACATATCACGCTGCTAAGGACTTCAAGGATCATCTTGAACAAACAACTCCGTCGGGCACCTTCAAGAATCATCCTGAACCGATAACCATTCTGGAGACTTTATTCTGCTGGGTATTCCAGGAATCTTCCTGGGCAACTCTTGCTGGGGGACGCTACTGGGGAGCTCAAGCATCACACTAGGCGAACAACTCGGGAAACTGCGCTGAAGTCTTAAGAATCATCTTAAGCAAACGGCCCTGTTGAGGAATTCAAGAATCATCTCGAACTGAAGACTTCGCTGGGGATCTCAAAAATCATCTTGAGCGAGCGACTGTGGGGATTACACCGGGGTCTTAAGAATCATCTTAAGGCAACGACCTCGTTGGGGAGAATATCAGGAATCATCCTGAGCAACTGGTCCTTTGGTGGAACGCCTGTAAAACAAGAATGATAGTAACCTAGATCATGCTTATGATGTGTATGCTTCTGCGCCATGCTCCACATGGTGGGAATGCTATGCGTTTATGCTAAATGCCATGCAATCATGTACAATGCTATGCAATGTTAAATGCTATGCAGTGTTGAAGGCTATGCAGTGTTAAATGCTATGCAGTCATGCACAATGCGATCTCGTCAGCAAAATAAATGTCGAGGGGAGATTCTCCTGTCAAGGAGAAAGAACTACTCAGATAGAGGAATCATCCTGCTGAGGAGAACGTGGACACGCCAATATCAATCGGACTCTGCCTGGGGAAACGATCTTCCGTTGACTGCTGCAGGGAAAACAACTTCAGTCGATTACTGCAGTGGACGAAACTGTACGAGAACCTGGACCTGCTGATATCAATCGCGAGAATGAACTGCGCAGCCGTCTCGGCTACTCTTCTGGGGATAACCGCTCTGTGGGGAAACAACTTCAGCTGCTCAACACTCCACTGGGGAAACAACTGAGTATGGTCTGATCAACTTCCAAGGACTCGGCTCTCTTGGACATCTGCAAACTCGGCTGAGGAAGGAGAAGTCATTCTGCTTCGCTGGAGAGGGTGCGACTCTGGGGAAATACAGCATCAGCTGCCCCACGCTTTGCTAGGGAACATCCACTCAAGGTCCCAACTGCTTCCAAGGATTCTGCTTTTCTGGGGATCTGCAGACTCAGCCGGGGAAAGAGAAATCATTCTACCTTGCTGGAGAGTGCGCCTTTGATGAGGAATTACAATTCCGCTGGGGGAAGAAAGAATCATCTGACTTCGGGGGAGAGTACAACTCTGCAGGGGAATACAACATCAGCTGTTCCAACACTCTACTGGGGAAGAGGGAATCATCCAACTTCAGGAGGGAGCACGACTCTGGTGAGGAATTTCAATTCCACGGGAGACTTCAGTCTGGCACCATCAGTTACTGCATACTTCGGTATACGAATAGCTTCTTGCGAATCCTGCACTTGTGACCCGGTGCTGGGGGAGACACCTGCTTCGGCGACTTTACTGGGGAAAACACGAGCTTCGGTACCCAAACATTTCTACGAAATCTGCACTTGTGACCCGGTGCTGGGGGAAGAAGACATTGTTCTTCGGTGCTTGACTCAGTTGATGAGGTGACGTTCCTTCAGGACGCGTCTGCTTGGGGAAGAGAATCATCCCGGCCTGGGGAGACATATCAATGCCCGCTTTCTTGCGTTCAGATTCTGCGGAGGAGAGACTACTGAACTCTGCTGGAGAAGGAGGACTCGCCCTGCTTCGGGGACGCGCCCGGCACATCGTCTGGAAGGCGCTATACCTGCAACATCACAAACAAACAGACAAGATACCCTCCTCAAAGGGGCCTATCAGGGTTATTATCTCGTGACAATATTCAGGTGATTAATTGTTTCAACAATCAATGGGCCTAGGCCCGTAAGTTTATGTATGCGCATTTTATATAAAAACATTGGCGTTTTCATTCGCAAACAAACAGATAAATGCTACACATGCAAGCAGAGTTGCTGAATAACGTGCATTTTATTGATGGTGAACCCCTGAATAGGCAAAAATGTTTTACAACAGAGGCAAGCTCCTGGAATGAGGAAGCCGCGCGAAAAAAGGAAACATAAATATACATCAGTATATACAAATGTCGGCAACGAGGCGTAGACGAACACCATGAGTTGATCCCTCTAAGACCCACTCGACTTCGATACTTCTCCGACGCTTCAGCTTCGGAAGAGATTGATTCAGATGAACGGCCCTCAGGTCCTCCAAACAACTAAACAATGAAAGTCCATACGCGGAACACAGTCATTTGCTTATTCAAATCCCTAACTTTTGCGTGAACCGCCCTTTACGGGTTTTCAGTTCACCGGGATACCCTTTTTTGCCGAAGCCGCCCAGTGTAGGTTTTCGACTTCGCGGGTGTACATTTTTCAATATATCCCTAATTTTTGCCCGAACCTTTTATTCTGTTTTTGGTTCGCCGGGATGCCCCTTTTTTGCCTGGACTCTTTCTTTTTTGTCCAGTGGGTCTCTTTCAAGCAAAGTATTTTTTAACTGCGTCCGCGTTCACCGGGGATGCAAAATCTTCACCATCCATCGTGGATAACAACAAAGCTCCTCCCGAGAAGACCTTGCTGACGACATACGGCCCTTCGTAATTCGGAGTCCACTTGCCCCGGTGATCGGAGTGTGGCGGAAGAATCTTCTTCAGGACGAGATCACCCGTCTGAAAGCTTCTAGGACGCACCTTCTTATCATAAGCTTTCTTCATTCGGCTTTGGTACAGACGACCAAATGCAATCGATGCTAACCTCTTCTCGTCCATCAGGCTGAGTTGGTTCAAACGATTCGTAATCCATTCTGCCTCGTCGAGTTTCACATCAACCAACACTCGCAAAGAAGGAATCTCCACTTCTAATGGTAGGACAACTTCCATACCGTACACCAAGGAGAAAGGAGTTGCCCCGGTCGACGTACGCACCGTTGTACGATAACCGTGCAAGGCGAACGACAACATCTCGTGCCAATCTTTGTACGTCACAACCATCTTCTGAACAATCTTATTAATGTTCTTGTTGGCCGCCTCAATAGCGCCATTCATCTTCGGCCGGTAAGGAGATGAGTTGTGGTGTTCAATCTTAAAGCTCTGGCACAACTCCTTCATCATCTTGTTATTCAAATTCGAACCATTATCAGTAATGATCCGCTCGGGAATTCCATAGCGACAGATGATGTCCTTCTTTATGAATTTAGCTACCACCTGCTTGGTCACATTAGCGTACGAGGCTGCCTCCACCCATTTGGTGAAGTAGTCGATAGCTACCAGAATGAAACGATGACCATTGGATGCAGTGGGCTCGATCTTGCCTATCATGTCGATGCCCCACATGGAGAACGGCCAAGGGGAGGACATGACATTCAATGGGCACGGCGACACATGAACTTTATCCGCATAAATCTGGCATTTATGACATTTCTTCGCGAATCTGAAGCAATCCGACTCCATCGTCAGCCAGTAATACCCTGCTCTCAGGATCTTTCTCGTCATGGCATGCCCGCCTGCGTGCGTACCAAATGTGCCCTCATGGACTTCTTCCATGAGCATACTCGCCTCTTTCTCATCTACACATCTGAGCAGCACGAGATCGTGGTTTCTCTTATACAGCACTCCGTCAGGATTGAGATAAAAGTTTCCGGATAGCCTCCTCAGAGTCTTCTTATCCTGGGTTGACGCACCCACAGGATACTCCTTAGTCATAAGGAAGGTCTGGATGTCGTGGAACCATGGCTTACCGTCGGTGGCATCCTCGATTGCAAAGACAAATGCTGGTCTATCAAGACGCGAAAGCATAATTCTTGGAGCCTCATTCCAATAATTGACTTTATACATTGAAGCCAACGTGGCTAAGGCATCAGCCATCTGATTTTCAGCCCTGGGTACATGATGGAGTTCCACTCGATCGAAGAACGGGAGCAGCCTCCTGGCATAATTCATGTACGGCACTAAATTCGCTTGACGAGTTTCCCACTCCCCTTTAATCTGATTGATTACAAGCGCTGAGTCACCATATACGTCTAGATTCTTGATTCTCAAATCAATTGCCTCTTCTAGACCCATAATACATGCTTCATACTCTGCTTCATTGTTGGTAACTGGAAACGTCAGTCTCGCAGTAAACGGGATGTGGGATCCGTGAGGAGTCGTGATGATAGCCCCGATACCACTTCCATAGGAATTAACCGCTCCGTCGAATATCAACTTCCACTGAGACTTCCTATCTGGCCCCTCATCGGGCAATGGCTCATTGCAATCCTTCGCTTTGAGAAACATAATATCCTCGTCAGGGAATTCGAACTTCATCGGCTGGTAGTCTTCGATTGGCTGTTCGGCAAGGTAATCAGACAATACGCTTCCCTTAATGGCTTTCTGAGAGACGTACTGAATATCATATTCCGTTAACACCATTTTCCATCTGGCAATCCTGCCCGAAAGAGCCTGCTTCTCGAAGACGTACTTGATCGGATCCATCTTCGAAATTAGCATAGTGGTGTGGTTGAGCATATACTGTCGTAGACGTTTGGCGGCCCAAGCTAACGCACAACACGTCTTCTCCAGCATCGAGTATCGAGATTCACACTCAGTGAACTTTTTACTCAAATAATAAATGGCATGCTCTTTTCTGCCCGTCTCGTCGTGCTGACCGAGAACACACCCCATACTATTCTCCAGAACCGTCAGGTACATGATTAATGGTCGTCCAGCCACTGGGGGTATCAAGATTGGAGGTTCTTGAAGATACTGCTTTATTTTGTCGAATGCCTTCTGGCAATCCTCATTCCAAGTAATCGCCTGATCTTTCTTTAAAAGCTTGAACATCGGTTCACAAGTGGCCGTGAGCTGAGAGATAAACCTTGCAATGTAGTTTATTCGGCCCAAGAAACCATGAACTTCTCTTTCTGTTTTCGACGCTGGCATTTCTTGGATAGCTTTTATTTTCGCAGGATCAACTTCAATCCCTCGTTCACTAACAATAAACCCCAGTAACTTTCCGGACCGCACTCCAAAAGTGCACTTGTTAGGATTCAGCCTCAGTGTGAACTTCCTAAGCCTCTCAAAGTTGACCAGATGCTCTTCCTCCGTTTGGGACTTTGCAATCATGTCATCAACATAGACCTCGATCTCATGATGAATCATATCATGAAACAAAGTTACCATTGCTCGCTGGTAAGTGGCCCCTGCGTTCTTCAGACCGAAGGGCATTACCTTATAGCAAAATGTTCCCTAGGGGGTGATAAACGTCGTTTTCTCCATGTCCTCCGGTGCCATCTTAATCTGATTGTAACCGGAGAAGCCATCCATGAATGAAAACACGGAAAACTGGGCTGTGTTGTCGACCAACACATCGATATGAGGCAACGGGAAATCATCCTTAGGGCTCGCCCTGTTCAAATCCCGATAATCGACGCACATGCGTACCTTACCGTCCTTCTTCGGTACAGGCACTATGTTGGCGACCCACGGAGGGTAAGTGGTAACGGCTAGAAATCCTGCGTCCAACTGCTTCTGGACCTCTTCTTTGATTTTTACAGCCATGTCTGGTCTCGTCCTCCTAAGCTTCTGCTTGACTGGAGGGCAATCTTCTCGCAACGGCAAACGATGAACCACGATGTCAGTGTCAAGTCCGGGCATATCTTCGTATGACCAAGCAAAGACGTCACTATACTCTCGAAGCATCTCGACCAGTCTATGCTTGACATCATTCTGCAGCGCAGCCCCTACTCTGACATTTCTGACGAGCTCCTCAGAACCCAGATTTACAATCTCAATATCCTCCTCATGAGGCAGAATAACCTTCTCCTCTTGTCTCAACAAGCGGGCCAACTCTTCCGGAAGGTCTTCGTCTTCATCAATCTCATCCTCGGCTTGATAAATCGGGCAATCGAAGTCGTAGTGAGCCGTAGAGGGTCCAGAGTCGATGTCATCTGTCATGTGGATCCTGCAATAACAATGGTTAAGTTTAAAGCAAGCATATGCAGGTTAGCACAAACCTCGTTGCCATTTTGCTGTTTTTCGAAATAAACATAAAACAGGAATAACAGAGAACACAATATTTGAGTACGAAGAAAACGCCTTTTATTTATTAACAAAATGCATGTACATAATCCAACAAGGCCCTGACAATAAAACCACTATGCCCCGGTGTTGCACCCCAAAATTTGCCCTCACAATACAAGACTTTGTGCTTCTTGAAGGTTCACAAGGTTCACAAACTTCTCAACATCTACAAGACCTTTCATGAGGTTCATGAAGTCCATAGGTTGCTTCTTGAAGGTTCACAAGGTTCACAAGATTCACAATGTTTACAAAGCTTTCCTAAGGGTCATGAGGTCTACAAAGCCACTTCATGATGTTCACTAGGTTCACAAAGTTCACAATTGGTCAGAAGAGTTGACAATTCCCTCAGACAATGCACCTCCTAAGCAGTGCATCCGAAACTAGGGTTTTGACTTTAATCAGGCTAAATGGACTTCCAAGACTTCAAGTGAGCTTCATAACATCTTATATGTGTATAAGAACCCCCATGTCAAGTTTCAAGACTTTTCTCAAAAGTTTGCTCAGTCAGATGATCAGATAAGTCAAAAGCAGTCAATGCAGTTAAAAAGTCAAACTGAGGTCAACTGTGGTCAAACCAAAGTCAAACTTCATGATTTTTTGCCAACATCAAGTATATGAAGTAAAATTCATCATTTGATCAAGGGTTGATCATGATTCATCAAGGAGATTCCAGATCATCAATAATCAGGAGTTTCTAAATTAGGGTTTCCTCAGTAAAAGTCAACTGAACTTTGACCAGGCATAACTTTCACATACTTCATCACCAAGTCTCCATCCAAAGCTCATTTTGAAGGAAATTGAATTCTCTACAACTTTGATGTTGAAGGTTAAGCCCAAAAATGCTTTATTTGAAAGATATGATCTAAGACATTATGGGTCATTTCAAAAGTCAACAAAAAGTCAACAACTTCAAAAGGGCATAACTTGAGATTGGTAAATGATATGGACCTGAAACCAATGGGGTTGTTTAGAGGACTCTTCAAGCTTTCCAAAAAGTCCAATCACACCATCATACCTTTAAAATTGAGAGAAATGTGCCCTTGCAAAGTTGGGCAATTTTGTGATGGTTTATGTTGAAAATGGAGGCTTAGAAGTATTTCTTTCCAAATGGGCTGCCTAATTTATGACCCAATCCATCTCATAACATGGTGCACGACCCAATTGACCAAAATTCATCATTTTTATTATTTTTTATTTATTTATTATTGATTTAATTCATAAAAATCATTTTAAATAAATAAAAAATATAAAAATCTATTTTTGGGTGAAGATTTTGTTTCTAGGAATTCATAACCATTGATTGAATTAGAATGAGAAGGAAATCATGTGATCTCTCCCAAATTATTATTTTTTATTTATTTATTATTGATTTAATTCATAAAAATCATTTTAAATAAATAAAAAATATAAAAATCTATTTTTGGGTGAAGATTTTGTTTCTAGAAATTCATAATCATTGATTTAATTAGAATGAGAAGGAAATCATGTGATCTCTCCCAAATTATTATTTTTTATTTATTTATTATTGATTTAATTCATAAAAATCATTTTAAATAAATAAAAAATATAAAAATCTATTTTTGGGTGATGATTTTGTTTCTAGAAATTCATAATCATTGATTGAATTAGAATGAGAAGGAAATCATGTGATCTCTCCCAAATTATTATTTTTTATTTATTTATTATTGATTTAATTCATAAAAATCATTTTAAATAAATAAAAAATATAAAAATCTATTTTTGGGTGAAGATTTTGTTTCTAGAAATTCATAATCATTGATTGAATTAGAATGAGAAGGAAATCATGTGATCTCTCCCAAATTATTATTTTTTATTTATTTATTATTGATTTAATTCATAAAAATCATTTTAAATAAATAAAAAATATAAAAATCTATTTTTGGGTGAAGATTTTGTTTCTAGAAATTCATAATCATTGATTGAATTAGAATGAGAAGGAAATCATGTGATCTCTCCCAAATTATTATTTTTTATTTATTTATTATTGATTTAATTCATAAAAATCATTTTAAATAAATAAAAAATATAAAAATCTATTTTTGGGTGAAGATTTTGTTTCTAGAAATTCATAATCATTGATTGAATTAGAATGAGGAGGAAATCATGTGATCTCTCCCAAATTATTATTTTTTATTTATTTATTATTGATTTAATTCATAAAAATCATTTTAAATAAATAAAAAATATAAAAATCTATTTTTGGGTGAAGATTTTGTTTCTAGAAATTCATAATCATTGATTGAATTAGAATGAGAAGGAAATCATGTGATCTCTCCCAAATTATTATTTTTTATTTATTTATTATTGATTTAATTCATAAAAATCATTTTAAATAAATAAAAAATATAAAAATCTATTTTTGGGTGAAGATTTTGTTTCTAGAAATTCATAATCATTGATTGAATTAGAATGAGAAGGAAATCATGTGATCTCTCCCAAATTATTATTTTTTATTTATTTATTATTGATTTAATTCATAAAAATCATTTTAAATAAATAAAAAATATAAAAATCTATTTTTGGGTGAAGATTTTGTTTCTAGAAATTCATAATCATTGATTGAATTAGAATGAGAAGGAAATCATGTGATCTCTCCCAAAATAGCAAGCACTCATGATCAAATATTTAAAATTTATACAATGATCTTTTTGAATATTTTTTGGATCAAATATCCACACAACACATCAATGTTTCTGACCTAAATCCATCACACATATATACTAAGCACAAACCCTAGCCTCATTCACAAATTTGCAGCAGCCTAAAGGTAAGATCAAAAGCACAAAAATCTTTCAAAAAGTCATATTCGGGTTCTCAAATTCAGAGCATTGCAAGGTATTTGAAAGACATAGCAAGCTTCCTTGGACTCTTCTGATCATAAATCATCATCCATATGCATCGTATACACACCCAATTGCTCAACCCGAGTTCATCTTGACCTTGAATATTTTGTTTTCGAATCCATTGATTTATCATGTTTAAACTGTTTTTGATTGTTGTAGGATGTTTAGAATGAACTCTAGAACGATTCTGGGTGGTTCAATTGGATTTTCATTGCAGGAACAAGAATTCACCATGATTAGGGTTTTCGGCCCTCTTTAGGGTTTCACGATTTTCAAATGATAAATGGATTTGAAAAACATAGGACGATTGAAAAACTCAGTAGCAATACAATGGTGCAATCAATTTTGTGAAATTTTGCCGTTTGGATGAAGTTTGTGTTTCGCAGGGTGGAAGAACTCGTAACAATATTCGTAGGAGAAAACGTTGCAAAATCCTTAGGTAATGGGAGGAAGAAGAAGGCCAGTTCGCGCCTGTTTTCAAATTCAAATTTTATTAAAAAAATAATATGAATTGTTCCTGGATATATTTCACAATTGTATGCTTAGCCTGATGGTTGTTGTGCTTCCTGGAAATCAAGCTGGCCTGGGTTCAAACCTCAGCCAGGTAAGTTTCCGCTTTTTTTTTTCTTTCCTTTTATTTGATTTAAATATTATAATATTAAAAATTAAATATATTATGTATATTTCTCAATAATAAATAAATAATAATAAAATATGTCTGTTTTCTTTAATTTTAAAAAATATGTTTTTTTTTTCACAAATTTTGTTTCTATATTTTATGTCTAAATTGTAATATGTATAAATTAGAAAATTTTTGTATATAACTAAATCCTATTTTTTTTATATAAACCCTAAAAATTTATTTCTCATATAAACCCTAATTTCATAAAACTCTAAAAATATTTTTTAATACAAATCTAATCCTTTTTTTTTTTAATGTTATTTTCTAATATAATTATTATATATGTATGTTTACTATAATTCTTACAATTTTTTGTAAATATACTTATAAACATTTTTTTACATAACTTTAGTTTATAAATAATTGTGCTTATAATAATTAAATTTTTTGTAGTAACTTCATGATTAAAATATAATTTAATAATTTGTAAATTAAAACAATTGTTTATTCATATTTGTTTTTTTAGTTGATTATATTAAAAAATTGTTAATTTCTTATTATTATAATATTTGGATTAATTTTGTTTATTCTTATTTACTAACCCATTTATATTCTAATCATGCTTATTATTTTGTTAAATATTGCTTACTAACCCCCTTTATTATTTATTATTGCTTATTTATATTTTATTTATCTTTGCTATTTAATTATTTTGCTTATTATTTTGTAATTGTTTCTTGGATGTAAAGTTGTTTAATTATTTAATTATTATTATGGTTAGTAATTAGGGAGTGTAACAACATGTATGTAATATTAAAATAAATTTAGATCACTTTTAAATAAAGATAATTAAAATAAACACGTCACACACGTAAGTCGATTTTAATCGCCGTCTCACTTCCTAAGGATATCCCTCAAGTTGCCTACGAATAATGGTTAAGTGGGGTGTATAAAGCAAGTCCCTCAAATAGAAAAATCATCAAAGTCCCTTATGGTTGCCTTTACGAATCGAGTCCCTTTCGAAAAATGATGATGGTCCCTTATATGTGCTTATTACATCCCACAATGGCCTTCAAAGTCAAATTGTCCCTCACATGTCCCTTAACATCCAAAGTAAGGACTACCTACTCCATTATAGTAGGGATAGTCTTACTAAAGGAAAGAATGAAGAATAAGAAAGACCTTTAAACATTAGGGTAGGTTACTCCTAGGTGCTTGCTCACTTCAAAACTGTTTCGCACTTAAACAAATTTTCAACAAGTTTTCAAACAAGTTCTTAACACATCCTCACATGGATTATTTATTAACTATTCTGAAAATTTTCTATTCACACACTACAATTTCAAAACAATTCAAAAGTGAGCTTAAGTACCTAAGAGCCCATGGATAACCATGGATGAAAAGGATGCTAATACCTTCCCTTTTCATAACCTACCCCCCGGACCCAAAATATTCTCTAAGGTCTTTCCTGTTCTTTTATAACCTTTCCTTATGGATAAAATAAAAGTCGGTGGCGACTCTTGCTATCCGCAACATTGTTTAAAGTCAGTTCACCGGGTTACAGAACTGGCGACTCTGCTGGGGATCTATTTAAGAGGGGTACCCTTAGGAATTAAGATCACTTTAAATTGTTTGCCTTGTTTGCTTTATTATTATATTGTTGGGGTGCTCTTATGTGTGAAAGGTCCTAACCCGGATCTAGTGTACCTTAGGGAAATGGCAATAGACCAAGGAAACTGTACGACGTATATCGATACAGTTGATCTGGTGGCCATAGTTAGTGCGACTTCTTGGTTGGTGCTTATATTCCTTAAGTCAAGTTGAGGATAATATTGAGGCTGCCATATGTTGTCAATGCACTAACTGACTTTTAGAACCCTAGTTAACTCATCTTGGCCTTTAGAAAGTAGTGAGGTAACCGGCTTTGGTGCAGACTGAAGTTGGTTGACACTCGATACTACGCTCGTTGAGATCTTAAACTTGGAGGGTTTTGGTTGGCAAGTAAGTTGCCTTCTGAACAACCACCCTTGTGAAGGATCAATGATATTGAGATCCCTTAGAACCTGGTTACTTTTGTAGGACAGGATGAACCATCTAACTTCAGGGGAGGGTACTTGCCTTTGAACCTCATGCAAGCCTTTAAACCTAGGGCTATGGTGTGACTTGTTTGTGTGTGCCACATGTTTGTGATTGAGCATGACATCATGACATCATCATGCATCATAAGCATATCATTTTCCCTAACCATTTCAAGGACCAAAGGATTTATCTTTGTTCTTTGTTGCAGGTCATGGCTTCTGCTCGTAGAAACACCATCAGGATCAACTTTGTAGGGATACCTGCTAAGCTCAAGGAGTTGGTTTCCCTAGTGCCTGATCATTCCCAGTTCAACAAGAGACATGGTCACTTATTGGATCTAGTTACTTCAGGGTTCAGTGAAGACATGATGAGTGTGCTGTTTCAGTTCTTTGACCCTAAACACCATTGCTTTACATTTCCTGATTATCAGCTGGTTCCAACCATGGAGGAGTTCTCTAAACTTCTGGGTATACCTGTTCTTGATCAGAAGCCATTCACAGGCTTAGAGAAGGAGCTTAAACCAGAAGTTATTGCTGCAGCTCTACATCTGAAAAAGTCTGACATTGTTCTAGAAACGAGAAGTGGAGTTAAAGGTATTCTTGTCAAGGTATTAGTGGATAAAGCTCAAATGTTCTTGAAGGCTATGAGCTACGATGCTTTTGAGGAGATCTTAGCCTTATTGATTTATGGCTTAGTGTTGTTCCCCAATCCTGATCAGTTCATAAACGTTCATGCCATCAACATATTCCTGAGTCACAATCCAGTGCCTACCTTACTTGGAGACATCCTACATTCTCTTCACACCCGTACTACAAGGGCAAGAGGAACTTTGATGTGCTGCATACCTTTACTTTCTAGGTGGTTTATTTCTCACCTTCCTCGCTTAGTAATGAAGAATGAGCAAGGGTTCAGATGGTCCAAGAGGATCATGTCACTTTCTCACTCAGACATCCATTGGTGCTCCAGATCTATGGAGAATGTCACCATCATTGACCGTTGTGGGGAGTTTTCTAATGTGCCACTTCTAGGCATAAGAGGAGGCATCACCTACAACCCATCTCTAGCTTTACGACAGTTTGGTTACGCCCGGAGCGATGGTCCACATGACATGTTGATTCAGAGCATTGTGTTTGACTACGACAACGATCTTCCGGGTTACCGTCAGAGATTCATACGAGCTTGGGGAAAGGTAAACAGGATTGACAGCAAGACACTGGAGCCTAAGTACACCATTCCTATGGAGGCTTATCTCAGATGGGTACGATTTCGTGCTCAGACACTCATGATGCCATATCCTGCCATCCTACCAGTTACCATGGAACCTGTTGCTGAAGGAGACACAGCTTATACCATCCTTCACCCAGACATGCCTACTGATATGGAAGACTTGCAGAGATCATGGATCCAACTGAAAGAGCAAAGGGATACTTTCGAGGCTCATTACAAAGCAAGCCAAGCAAGGATCCTAGAGCTAACAAAGCTACTTCATGAGGAACGAAACCTCAACTCATACCTCAACACAAAGAGGAAACGTCCATGGGAGACTTAAAACCCCATCTTTTGTACTTATTTCGTTTTCATTTTCTGTAAGCCTAAAAGGCAAAACAAGTTATTACTAATAAAAAGTTACTTTCTTGTTTGTTTAAGCAAATTTAAATCCTGCGGTCCTTGAAAACATTGCATATGCATTCCCATATCATTGCATCACAGGTTTATAATTGTGCACAGGTTTCTCATCTTCTCGCTGTTTATTTCAGCAATGGCTCTTGAACAATCAGTTAAGGATCTCCAGGCACAGAATGCACAGTTCCAAGAGCTGATCCTGAACCTATCCAAAGGGCAGGATGAATTGAAGACACTGCTGGCCAAGAAGACTAAGAAGGCTAGAAGGTCTGCTGGGTTGCTCAACATGGGAAGATGGTTCAAAGGTCCTGTCAAGACCAAGGAACATGTTGAAGACTATGAATCTGAAGAATCTGAGCAGGAGAGAGGCAGTCTCCACAACACTATGGGGGACTCTGATTCTGAGGCTAACTACTACCATGAGCCTAACGAAGACAAATTCAAGATGCTGGTGGATAGAATGGATGCTATGGAATTACAGAAATCATCTGGGCTGGATTTTGAGGATTTGAGCTTGATATCTGGGGTGGTCATACCCATTGGGTTCAAAGTTCCTACATTTGTTGTCTATGATGGGGTCTCTTGTCCCAAATTGCATCTGAGGTCTTATGTCAGAAGAATTCAACCCCACACTGCTGATAAGAAGTTGTGGATCCATTTCTTTCAAGAGAGTTTATCTGGAGCTCAGCTAGAGTGGTATTATCAGTTGGAGAGTGTCAACATCAGAGATTGGAATGACCTTGCTGAAGCTTTCTACAAGCAGTATCAATACAATGCTGACTTAGCCCCCACTCGCATGCAGCTTCAAAGCATGTCTATGGGTGCCAAAGAAAGCTTTAAGGAGTATGCTCAGAAGTGGAGAGACTTAGCTGGAAGAGTTCAACCCCCTTTGACTGATAGGGAGTTGGTTGATATGTTCATGTGTACGCTGAATGGTCCGTTTTACAGTCATCTCATTGGAAGCTCATCATCTGGCTTCACTGAGTTGATCATGACAGGAGAGCGAGTAGAGAATGGTATCAAGAGTGGTAAGATCCAAGTGGGCACTTCTTCATCAGGTGCTGCAAAGAAGCCTCCCACTGGGAAGAGAGAATCTAATGCTGTGTATGGTCAGCTTGATCGTAACAGAAGGCATCAGTCTGTTAGTGCAGTTCATATTTCAAATCCAACTTCTGCAACAACAGAGCAGCCTCAAGGCAACCAACAGAGGGCTAGAAGACAGTTCACGAAGATCAACATGTCAATGGCTCAGGCATTGCAACACTTGTTGAAGGCTGAACTTATTACCCTGAGGGAGGCTCCTCAGAATCCCAATGTTACCTCTCCCAAGTACAATCCCAATGCACGATGTGCATATCATTCAAACTGTCCAGGACATGATACTAATAACTGCTGGGTCTTGAAGAACAAAATTCAGGATATGATTGATGCTGGAGAAATTGAGTTTGATCCACCAGGTGCTCCAAATGTGATTACAGCTCCAATGCCAAATCACGAGAAGACTGTCAACGCCATTGATGAAGATATTGATGAAGATCTGCATGTCTATTCAGTTATGGAGTTGAACACACCATTGTCTGTTATCAAAAAGAGGTTAGTACAAGCTGGGATCTTTCCAGGTTGTCATGAAGATTGTCTATATTGTACCTATAAGCCGGATAGTTGCTTCATTTTGAGAGATGGGATTCAACATCTCATGGATAAATATACTATAGTGTTTGAAAGAAGACCAGCATCTGTAGAAAGTATGGTGGATCATCTGACTCAGGGTAAGAAGATTGAAGAGGTTGACATGGTTGACAAAGTACCACTAAGAATCACTTCAAAGGGTCCCATTAAAATCACTCATCAGGGCCCAATCAAGATTACTGCTGAAGGTCCTGTGAAAGTTGTTGCTGAAGCCAGAGTAGCTCCTCTGATCATTACCACTCCTGGTCCTATTCCTTACACGTCTGACAAAGCTGTGCCTTGGCACTATGGGTCTGATGTTTACATCCATGGTGTCAAACAGGAGCCTTTACCGGATATGCCTGTTGACATTGATAATATTGCCGGATCTAGCAAGATCACTCGTAGTGGAAGAGTCTTCTCTCCTCCAGTTGCTTCTAAGAGTGCGGTTACTCCTGCTGTTACTTCCACCACTGATGCTCGGGGCAAGGGTCCTGTTATTGAGCCTGTATCTACTGATGTGCCAGCTGCTGATGACCTCTCTAAGCAGATGGAAGAAGTATTGAAAATCATTCGCAAGAGTGATTATGATATTGTTGATCAGCTGGGGCATACTCCCTCAAAGATTTCTATGCTCTCCCTGTTATTATGTTCTGAGGCTCATGCCAAGTCATTGATCAAGTTTCTAAAGATGGCTCATGTACCCAGTGCAATTTCTGTGGACCAGTTTGAGAATTGTGTTGCTCACCTGACCTATGACAACGGGTTAGGATTTTCTGATGCTGACTTGACCCCTGCCAAGAGGGATCATAACAGGGCCTTGCATATTTCAATTGAATGCAGGGGCACTACCCTGTCTCATGTGCTGATAGACAATGGTTCCTCTCTGAATGTGTTGCCTAAGGAAGTCCTGAACAAGCTGAGTCCTAAAGATACGGTATTGAAGCCCAGTAATATTGTGGTAAAGGCTTTTGATGGTTCTAGAAGAGTAGTGCATGGGGAAATTGATCTTCCAATCAAGGTTGGCTCTCAGGTGTTTACCGCTACATTCTATGTGATGGATATTCGTCCTTCGTACTCATGTCTGCTTGGTCGTCCCTGGATCCATGGGGCAGGTGCTGTGACCTCCACATTACATCAAAAGTTGAGATATCCGGTGAATGGAAAAGTTGTTACTGTCTTTGGAGAGGAAGAATACTTTGTCGGCCATGTAAACACTTTCAAGTATCTGGAAGTAGAAGGTGAATACATTGAAACTCCATGTCAGTCATTTGAAGTGGTTCCCTGGGCTGTTAAGGATTGTGTGACTCCTCCTGCTGTGAAGAAGGTTCCTGTGGTCATCAGAAACCCTCCAACAATGGCAATGGCCTCCCTCAATGATGCAAAAGCTATGGTGGAAGAAGGTGGTTGTACTATTTGGGGTCAGCTTCCTGATATTCCATACAAGTCTGACAAGTTTGGTTTGGGTTTCACTGCAGAGTCCCAGAAGGCTGTTCGTCGTGCTCGTGCTATTCGTATCACCAATCAAGGGGTTATCAATGCTGTGGGAGATCAAGATGAAGACCACAACTTGGAGGCATGGATTTTTCCTACTGTGGGTGCTGGACTCAATAATTGGAAAGCTGAAGATGTTATCCCTATCTCCTTTAGTCAGGAGTAAATACTATTACTGTGTTATGTTTTTAAATTTGTAATTTCTAGAACAATTAAAACTTTCAAGCCATGTACCTTACCTGGGGCACAATGGTGTGCTTGTTACGGGTTGTCATTTCATTTGCATACATCATTCAATAAAATCAATGGACGTTTCGTTTTCGTAAATATTGTGTTCCTTGTCTTTCTTTTTCTTTTATTTTTGCTTTATCAGCTATGTGTTCTTACACACACCCACGTCACTAAAATGCAGATCCTCATCCACTCTGGATCCAGTTGATAACAGTTCTACTATTGCCAATTACAATTTCGAGAATCCGATCTATCAAACTGAAGACGGAAACGAGGACGATTGTGAAATACCTGTAGAGCTTGCTAGGTTGTTACAACAAAAAGTGAAAGCTATACGAGAGATGCCAGCTCCCCGTACTAAGAAGGAGGTTAGAGGTTTCTTGGGACGATTGAACTACATTGCAAGATTTATTTCCCAATTAACTACCATCTGTGAGCCAATCTTCAAGTTGTTGAAGAAAGATCAGGTGATGGAATGGAATGATGAGTGCCAGACTGCCTTTGATGAAATCAAGAGATATTTGCTAGAACCTCCAATTTTAATGCCACCAGTTGATGGAAGACCCTTGATTATGTATTTAACAGTATTAGACAACTCAATGGGGTGTGTATTGGGGCAACATGACGAGTCTGGTCGAAAAGAGCAGGCAATATACTACCTTAGCAAAAAGTTTACCGACTGTGAAACAAGATACTCACTGCTCGAGAAAACTTGCTGCGCTTTGGCATGGGCTGCTCGCCGACTAAGACAGTATATGTTGACCCATACTACCTTGTTGATTTCGAAGATGGATCCAATCAAGTACATATTTGAGAAACCTGCTCTCTCCGGAAGAATTGCAAGATGGCAAATGATCTTGACGGAATATGATATACAGTATACTACTCAGAAAGCCATTAAGGGGAGTGTTGTTGCTGATCATTTGGCTCATCAAGCAGTAGATGATTACCAGTCAATGAATTTTGAGTTCCCTGATGAAGACATTATGTCTGTTACCAAAGAACCTGGACAATATGACGAACCTGAACAAGGATCCCGATGGACTATGGTTTTTGATGGTGCCTCCAATGCACATGGTAATGGTGTTGGTGTTGTGATTAGTTCCCCTGAAGGTTGTCATACCCCGATTACTGCCAGACTTTGTTTCTATTGTACCAATAACATGGCTGAGTATGAGGCATGTATCATGGGTATGCAAGTTGCTATTGATATGAAGATTCAGTTCCTTGAGGTGTATGGAGATTCAGCTCTGGTAGTAAGTCAGATTAAAGGAGATTGGGATACAAAGCATGATAATCTCATTCCTTACAGAGAACATGTGTTGTCTTTAATCCCACATTTCAAAGAGATTACTTTTGGACATATTCCACGAAGAGAGAATCAGTTGGCAGACGCATTGGCCACCATGGCATCTATGTTTGAGATCAGCTGGGATGATGAAGCTCCCAAGATTACCATTGATAGATTTGAGAAGCCTGCATACTGCAATGAGATTGACACTGAAGGGGCAGAGGAGAAGCCTTGGTTCTATGAAGTGAAAAACTATCTTGAAGCTCAGGAGTTCCCTGAAGGGGCATCTGTCAAAGATAGGAAGTTCCTGAGAAGGTTTTCTGCTAAGTTCTTTCTGAGTAATGGCATTCTGTATAAGCGTAATCATGATTCAACTATGCTTCGTTGTGTGGATAAGAAGGAAGCTACAGAAATTATGGAAGAGATGCATGATGGGACCTTTGGCACTCATTCTAGTGGTCATACCATGGCAAAGAAGATTTTGAGAGCAGGTTACTATTGGTCTACCATGGAAGCTGATTGCTATCAACACTCCAGAACATGGCACAAATGTCAAATCTATGCTGATAAAGTACATGTACCTCCATCTCCATTGAATGTGTTGGCTGCTCCTTGGCCCTTTGCCATGTGGGGCATTGATATGATTGGTGAGATCAAGCCTACTGCTTCTAATGGGCATCATTTCATCCTGGTTGCTATTGATTACTTCACGAAGTGGGTAGAGGCAGCTTCATTTGCATCTGTGACTAAGAATGTTGTGGCTCGGTTCATTAAGAATAATCTCATATGTAGGTATGGTATCCCTGAAAGGATTATCACTGACAATGGCTCTAATCTGAACAACACTATGATTACTGATCTCTGTACGCAGTTCAAGATTAAGCATCACAACTCTTCTCCGTATCGTCCAAAGATGAATGGGGCAGTTGAAGCTGCTAATAAGAACATTAAGAAGATTGTACAGAAGATGACTGTTACTTACAAGGATTGGCACGAGATGTTACCATTTGCTCTGCATGGTTATCGTACTACAATACGTACTTCAACAGGGGCAACCCCATTCTCCTTAGTCTATGGTATGGAAGCAGTTCTGCCTATTGAAGTTCAGATCCCCTCCTTGAGAATTATGAAGGATGCAGGCTTGGATGAAGATGAGTGGATTCAGACTCGACTTGACCAGATAAATTTGATTGATGAGAAAAGGATAGCAGCAGTTTGTCATGGCCAGATGTACCAGAAACGGATGATCAAAGCTTTTAACAAGAAGGTTAAGCCAAAGGTATATCAGGCTGGTGACTTGGTAATCAAGCGTATCATATTACCACAGGGTGATCCTAGGGGCAAGTGGACTCCAACATATGAGGGACATTTGTAGTCAAGACAGTGTTCTCAGGAGGTGCCATGATACTGACTACAATGGATGGTGAAGACTTCCCACAACCTGTAAACGCAGACATAGTTAAAAAATACTACGCATAAAAAGAGACCCGCTAGGTTGACAGGCCTAGGCAAAAATAAGGGCATCCCGGCAAACCAAAAGGGTTTGGGCAAAAATTAGGGATATATATATAAAAAGATGTACACCTGGCAAGTCGAAAACCTGAAAAGGCGGCTTGGGCAAAAAAGGGTATCCCGGTGGATTGAAAACCTGAAAGGGCAATCCAGGCAAAAGTTAGGGATTAAAGCGTATGACTATGTCTCGTTTGGATCACTCATGAAACTGCAACCAGTTGTACTACTTACTCAAGCTCAAACAGATAAAGCTCAATCCAATCGTTTCCGTCTCAACAGCAAGAAGATGAGATACTTGAGTGGCAATAGTAGAATTGAAACTCAATAGGATTATTTCCCACATAGCTGATTCTTTTTGTAAAACTTCATGACAAAATTCTCTTACTAGGGTTTATGTCTCCTTGTACAAACTTACCCGTGCATGGGTCACTTTTGATATAAATAAATTCCATCTTTTGAATCCAGATTTACTTTTACCCTATTTACATAAGCGAAACGTCCATTGGTTGTGTTTGAATGTATGTATGCCTTTGAATATGATTGATGTTTACCAGAAATGCATGTATGCTTTTAATATGATTGATGTTTACCAGAAATGCATGAAAATGCAGTAATAGTATTTACTAAGGACGAACGAGGGAAGGATTTCAACGAAGCTTCGCCGGTTCATCTTTACAAGACAGTTACAAACCATCAGTAGGACTAATCCATTTTCACAAAGTCTAATCTCCCCTGGAATTTATATCCATCTCTTTTATCCTCATACGGATATACGGGAAATTACTTTCCAATAAGGGCACGATG
The DNA here is from genome assembly GCA_963859935.3 of Lathyrus sativus. NCBI lineage: Eukaryota > Viridiplantae > Streptophyta > Magnoliopsida > Fabales > Fabaceae > Lathyrus > Lathyrus sativus. The sequence goes on from OZ012738.1 coordinate 520,674,373, forward strand.
AACGAAGACGGGATGTTATACTTATCCTACTATCAAACGAAAACGAAGGTTATCTATACCCTACTATCCCCAACAACGGGAGGTTATCTATACCTTGTTATCCCCAACAACGGGAGGTTATCTATACCTTGTTATCCCCAGCAGACGGAGGGTTATATATTCTTCAACAACGAATCGGGATTTATTTTCCTTGGCCAGCAGTTGTTATACAAGGATATCCAGACACTTCCAGCAGTGTCATATCATACATACATCATTTACATCATACCATAACATATATGTCTATAGTACATTACCTAAGTGTATCATGTCATACATGCATACATAAAGCATAAACTAATGTTGTTATACAGAATGCTACCTTGTTTTCAGGTTAATTATCCAACAAACAAGCTTATGATCTTTGGGACTGCTTTATTGTAACCTCAGGGTTACTTTATCCTCCTGATGAGCTTCTTATTACTTTGGGACTGCTTTATTGTAACCTCAGGGTTATTTTATCCTCCTGATAGCCTCTCATGACTTCAAGACTGCTTTAGAGCTACTGATTGCTCTATCCTCCTGAAATCATCCTATTACTTCAAGACTGCTTTAGAGCTATTCATTGCTCTATCCTCATGAGGTCATATTACTACTTCAAGACTGCTTTAGAGCTATTGATTGCTCTATCCTCCTGAAGCCATCTAATTATTTCAAGACTGCTTTAGAGTTATCCATTGCTCTATCCTCCTGAAATTACATTATTATTTCAAGACTGCTTTAGAGCTATCCATTGCTCTATCCTCCTGAAATCATTACTTCAAGACTGCTTTAGAGCTATTGATTGCTCTATCCTCCTGAAGACATATCACATTATTATTTCAAGACTGCTTTAGAGCCATTCATTGTTCTATCCTCCTGAAATCATATCATTGCTTCAAGATTGCTTTAGGGTTATCACTATTGATTGCTCTATCCTCATGAAGACATGCTGCTACATCATTATTATTCCAGACTCCTGACAGCTTTCATCATACACCCATATTTTGAACTGCTTCCCCCCTAGTGGCATCTTTAAGCCCACTCAATCATATTCGACTAGCCATCTGTACCACTCTAGTGCACTGGTGAGTGCAAATTTTTGGGCTTTTGTGTTCAATCCCCTTCAACCTTCCAGGTTACGACTGGCAAATATACCAATCTAACCCCTCAGGTTTCAGAAAATTGAACAGGGGCAGCTGTTGCACCCCAAAATTTGCCCTCACAATACAAGACTTTGTGCTTCTTGAAGGTTCACAAGGTTCACAAACTTCTCAACATCTACAAGACCTTTCATGAGGTTCATGAAGTCCATAGGTTGCTTCTTGAAGGTTCACAAGGTTCACAAGATTCACAATGTTTACAAAGCTTTCCTAAGGGTCATGAGGTCTACAAAGCCACTTCATGATGTTCACTAGGTTCACAAAGTTCACAATTGGTCAGAAGAGTTGACAATTCCCTCAGACAATGCACCTCCTAAGCAGTGCATCCGAAACTAGGGTTTTGACTTTAATCAGGCTAAATGGACTTCCAAGACTTCAAGTGAGCTTCATAACATCTTATATGTGTATAAGAACCCCCATGTCAAGTTTCAAGACTTTTCTCAAAAGTTTGCTCAGTCAGATGATCAGATAAGTCAAAAGCAGTCAATGCAGTTAAAAAGTCAAACTGAGGTCAACTGTGGTCAAACCAAAGTCAAACTTCATGATTTTTTGCCAACATCAAGTATATGAAGTAAAATTCATCATTTGATCAAGGGTTGATCATGATTCATCAAGGAGATTCCAGATCATCAATAATCAGGAGTTTCTAAATTAGGGTTTCCTTAGTAAAAGTCAACTGAACTTTGACCAGGCATAACTTTCACATACTTCATCACCAAGTCTCCATCCAAAGCTCATTTTGAAGGAAATTGAATTCTCTACAACTTTGATGTTGAAGGTTAAGCCCAAAAATGCTTTATTTGAAAGATATGATCTAAGACATTATGGGTCATTTCAAAAGTCAACAAAAAGTCAACAACTTCAAAAGGGCATAACTTGAGATTGGTAAATGATATGGACCTGAAACCAATGGGGTTGTTTAGAGGACTCTTCAAGCTTTCCAAAAAGTCCAATAACACCATCATACCTTTAAAATTGAGAGAAATGTGCCCTTGCAAAGTTGGGCAATTTTGTGATGGTTTATGTTGAAAATGGAGGCTTAGAAGTATTTCTTTCCAAATGGGCTGCCTAATTTATGACCCAATCCATCTCATAACATGGTGCACGACCCAATTGACCAAAATTCATCATTTTTATTATTTTTTATTTATTTATTATTGATTTAATTCATAAAAATCATTTTAAATAAATAAAAAATATAAAAATCTATTTTTGGGTGAAGATTTTGTTTCTAGGAATTCATAACCATTGATTGAATTAGAATGAGAAGGAAATCATGTGATCTCTCCCAAATTATTATTTTTTATTTATTTATTATTGATTTAATTCATAAAAATCATTTTAAATAAATAAAAAATATAAAAATCTATTTTTGGGTGAAGATTTTGTTTCTAGAAATTCATAATCATTGATTTAATTAGAATGAGAAGGAAATCATGTGATCTCTCCCAAATTATTATTTTTTATTTATTTATTATTGATTTAATTCATAAAAATCATTTTAAATAAATAAAAAATATAAAAATCTATTTTTGGGTGATGATTTTGTTTCTAGAAATTCATAATCATTGATTGAATTAGAATGAGAAGGAAATCATGTGATCTCTCCCAAATTATTATTTTTTATTTATTTATTATTGATTTAATTCATAAAAATCATTTTAAATAAATAAAAAATATAAAAATCTATTTTTGGGTGAAGATTTTGTTTCTAGAAATTCATAATCATTGATTGAATTAGAATGAGAAGGAAATCATGTGATCTCTCCCAAATTATTATTTTTTATTTATTTATTATTGATTTAATTCATAAAAATCATTTTAAATAAATAAAAAATATAAAAATCTATTTTTGGGTGAAGATTTTGTTTCTAGAAATTCATAATCATTGATTGAATTAGAATGAGAAGGAAATCATGTGATCTCTCCCAAATTATTATTTTTTATTTATTTATTATTGATTTAATTCATAAAAATCATTTTAAATAAATAAAAAATATAAAAATCTATTTTTGGGTGAAGATTTTGTTTCTAGAAATTCATAATCATTGATTGAATTAGAATGAGGAGGAAATCATGTGATCTCTCCCAAATTATTATTTTTTATTTATTTATTATTGATTTAATTCATAAAAATCATTTTAAATAAATAAAAAATATAAAAATCTATTTTTGGGTGAAGATTTTGTTTCTAGAAATTCATAATCATTGATTGAATTAGAATGAGAAGGAAATCATGTGATCTCTCCCAAATTATTATTTTTTATTTATTTATTATTGATTTAATTCATAAAAATCATTTTAAATAAATAAAAAATATAAAAATCTATTTTTGGGTGAAGATTTTGTTTCTAGAAATTCATAATCATTGATTGAATTAGAATGAGAAGGAAATCATGTGATCTCTCCCAAATTATTATTTTTTATTTATTTATTATTGATTTAATTCATAAAAATCATTTTAAATAAATAAAAAATATAAAAATCTATTTTTGGGTGAAGATTTTGTTTCTAGAAATTCATAATCATTGATTGAATTAGAATGAGAAGGAAATCATGTGATCTCTCCCAAAATAGCAAGCACTCATGATCAAATATTTAAAATTTATACAATGATCTTTTTGAATATTTTTTGGATCAAATATCCACACAACACATCAATGTTTCTGACCTAAATCCATCACACATATATACTAAGCACAAACCCTAGCCTCATTCACAAATTTGCAGCAGCCTAAAGGTAAGATCAAAAGCACAAAAATCTTTCAAAAAGTCATATTCGGGTTCTCAAATTCAGAGCATTGCAAGGTATTTGAAAGACATAGCAAGCTTCCTTGGACTCTTCTGATCATAAATCATCATCCATATGCATCGTATACACACCCAATTGCTCAACCCGAGTTCATCTTGACCTTGAATATTTTGTTTTCGAATCCATTGATTTATCATGTTTAAACTGTTTTTGATTGTTGTAGGATGTTTAGAATGAACTCTAGAACGATTCTGGGTGGTTCAATTGGATTTTCATTGCAGGAACAAGAATTCACCATGATTAGGGTTTTCGGCCCTCTTTAGGGTTTCACGATTTTCAAATGATAAATGGATTTGAAAAACATAGGACGATTGAAAAACTCAGTAGCAATACAATGGTGCAATCAATTTTGTGAAATTTTGCCGTTTGGATGAAGTTTGTGTTTCGCAGGGTGGAAGAACTCGTAACAATATTCGTAGGAGAAAACGTTGCAAAATCCGCAGGTAATGGGAGGAAGAAGAAGGCCAGTTCGCGCCTGTTTTCAAATTCAAATTTTATTAAAAAAATAATATGAATTGTTCCTGGATATATTTCACAATTGTATGCTTAGCCTGATGGTTGTTGTGCTTCCTGGAAATCAAGCTGGCCTGGGTTCAAACCTCAGCCAGGTAAGTTTCCGCTTTTTTTTTCTTTCCTTTTATTTGATTTAAATATTATAATATTAAAAATTAAATATATTATGTATATTTCTCAATAATAAATAAATAATAATAAAATATGTCTGTTTTCTTTAATTTTAAAAAATATGTTTTTTTTTCACAAATTTTGTTTCTATATTTTATGTCTAAATTGTAATATGTATAAATTAGAAAATTTTTGTATATAACTAAATCCTATTTTTTTTATATAAACCCTAAAAATTTATTTCTCATATAAACCCTAATTTCATAAAACTCTAAAAATATTTTGTAATACAAATCTAATCCTTTTTTTTTTTTTAATGTTATTTTCTAATATAATTATTATATATGTATGTTTACTATAATTCTTACAAATTTTTGTAAATATACTTATAAACATTTTTTTACATAACTTTAGTTTATAAATAATTGTGCTTATAATAATTAAATTTTTTGTAGTAACTTCATGATTAAAATATAATTTAATAATTTGTAAATTAAAACAATTGTTTATTCATATTTGTTTTTTTAGTTGATTATATTAAAAAATTGTTAATTTCTTATTATTATAATATTTGGATTAATTTTGTTTATTCTTATTTACTAACCCATTTATATTCTAATCATGCTTATTATTTTGTTAAATATTGCTTACTAACCCCCTTTATTATTTATTATTGCTTATTTATATTTTATTTATCTTTGCTATTTAATTATTTTGCTTATTATTTTGTAATTGTTTCTTGGATGTAAAGTTGTTTAATTATTTAATTATTATTATGGTTAGTAATTAGGGAGTGTAACAACATGTATGTAATATTAAAATAAATTTAGATCACTTTTAAATAAAGATAATTAAAATAAACACGTCACACACGTAAGTCGATTTTAATCGCCGTCTCACTTCCTAAGGATATCCCTCAAGTTGCCTACGAATAATGGTTAAGTGGGGTGTATAAAGCAAGTCCCTCAAATAGAAAAATCATCAAAGTCCCTTATGGTTGCCTTTACGAATCGAGTCCCTTTCGAAAAATGATGATGGTCCCTTATATGTGCTTATTACATCCCACAATGGCCTTCAAAGTCAAATTGTCCCTCACATGTCCCTTAACATCCAAAGTAAGGACTACCTACTCCATTATAGTAGGGATAGTCTTACTAAAGGAAAGAATGAAGAATAAGAAAGACCTTTAAACATTAGGGTAGGTTACTCCTAGGTGCTTGCTCACTTCAAAACTGTTTCGCACTTAAACAAATTTTCAACAAGTTTTCAAACAAGTTCTTAACACATCCTCACATGGATTATTTATTAACTATTCTGAAAATTTTCTATTCACACACTACAATTTCAAAACAATTCAAAAGTGAGCTTAAGTACCTAAGAGCCCATGGATAACCATGGATGAAAAGGATGCTAATACCTTCCCTTTTCATAACCTACCCCCCGGACCCAAAATATTCTCTAAGGTCTTTCCTGTTCTTTTATAACCTTTCCTTATGGATAAAATAAAAGTCGGTGGCGACTCTTGCTATCCGCAACATTGTTTAAAGTCAGTTCACCGGGTTACACCCGGGCAGGACATAGGGTTGTACAAAGATTGTAAAAAGAAAATCATTACTCTTCACTTGTCAGCTGAATAATCTCCTTGATGGTCCAATTGTTGAGGCGCTCGCCCGGCTTGCTCGGCTGCATCCAGGCGTCAAGATCACAATCGCTATCCCCGCTGTCCTCAGACGCTGCGTTGATGCTCTCGAAAATGACTCTGCCCTTGGTGAATAGGATCGGCCCCTTCCCACGAGACGAACTGCTAGAAGAAGATGAAGCTTCAGCTTCAGGAGAATACCCCAATCCAAACTTATCCTGCTTGATTGGTATATCCAAAACATGCCCCCAGCCTGGGGTGGAACCGGCTTCGACAACGGCCCGAGCTTCTTTAAACGAGAAGAGATTCATCTCTTGCTTCTCTACGACGACAGGAGCCACCTCTTTCACCTTGACGGTTTCAAATGCTTGGCAGAGAGTTTCATGGATTTCGCCATCCATTTCAACATACTTAAAGGATGACAAGTGGCTCACCATAATGTCCTCCTCACCACAGACGGTTACTATGCTGCCCCCGACAGCATATTTAAGCTTTTGATGCAGCGTGGACGTCACGGCACCAGCAGCATGGATCCATGGCCGACCTAAGAGGCAACTGTAGGCAGGCATGATGTCCATGATATAGAAGACCGTATTGAACGTCTCTGGACCAACTTGAATTGGTAGGGTCAACTCTCCGAAAACGTGACGCTTAGTTCCATCAAAGGCCTTCACCACCAGATCACTAGGCGTGCAAAGCAATCCACGAGTGTCCAATTTCATCAATGCCTTCTTCGGAAGCACATTAAGCGACGAACCCGTATCCATCAGGACATGCGACATGATAGTGCCTCTGCACTCTATTGAGACGTGCAAGGCGCTGTTGTGGTCTCTTCCTTTAGGAGTCAGCTCTAGATCTGTAAATCCCAGCCCATTACCAGCATTAACATGGGCTACCACCTCTTCCAGCTGATTTACTGATATCTCATGCGGCACGTATGCAGCGTTCAATACCTTCAGTAACGCATTGCGGTGCGCTTCAGAACACAACAACAAGTTAAGAATAGAGATCTTTGACGGAGTCTGATGAAGATGATCTACAATCTTGTAGTCGCTCTTCTTGATTAATCGCATGAACTCTTCAGCATCTTTAACTAGCAAATCCTTTTCTGCCCCAGCAGGGACCTCTTCGACAGCTTTACCTTTACCCTTATCTACAGCATCAGCCCTGACCACTTTCTCTGTCGCAACTTCCGCTGGCGCGAACACCCTACCACTTCGAGTAATGCCACTGACTCCGGTAAGATTCTGCACAGTTGATCCGTATGGCTCCAGCTCTAACTTCTGACCATTGCAATAGACCTCGGCGCCGTAATGCCATGGAACGGCGTTAGTGCTTTCGAATGGGATTGGCCCGGCCCTGGTGATAGTAATAGTAGGCGGTCGGGGCGCAGAAATAGTAATAGGGTGACGAGGAATAGTAATGGTAGCGACTTCATCTGCCTGCTTCAGTACGACTTCCCCTGATACACTTTCAACGCTCCGGCTAAACTGCAAAATACCCTCAGACATCAGACTTTGGATACCTTCGACCAGCTGCTCACACCCATCAGGAAGTGTAGCACAAGCCATACATAACTCTCCGCACCCAGGAAAGAAGCCCTTCTTCAGCAACTTAGCCTTGACAAAACTAAGCGGCGTCTTCAAATCTTTAACATCAGTCAGCAAGTCCGCACTCTCCTCAGTGATAACGACATTCACTCCGCCTCCCTTATGATGAGGCATGGGGTTCTTGGTAACATTGGGCACACTGTCAGAAAAGTTAATAACCTTGGCGTCCACCAAGTCCTGCACTTTGTGCTTAAAAGCTTTGCAATTCTCAATCGTATGGCCTGGTGCCCCAGTATGGAAATCACAAGTAGCATTGGCGTCATACCCCGGCGGCGGTGCCCCTGTTAAGGGAGCCATTGTCCTCTTTTGCACTAACTGAAGCTGCAGCAAAGTTTGCAGAAGCTGTGCATACGACATAGGTGGAGTTTCAAAATGACGATTTGTCATAGGAGCCCGATTCTGATATCTTCTATACCCCTGCTGATTCTGCTGCTGAGGCTGCTGCTGCTGCTGCTGCGACTGCGGTGGAGCAGCTGGGATATTTATGCTGGCAATCTGAGGCTGAGGGCCCTTGCCCTTTCTCCGAGCATTAGTGACAACACTGGCATCCCCCTCTCGACGCTTGCCAGCGTAAGGTTTCTTGCTACTTCCTCCAGCCGAGGATGATTCGCCTTGAATTTTTCCAATCTTTATACCGTTCTCAACATGCTCACCCATAGTGATGAGAGCCGAGAATGTACCAGACATGCCACTGACCAGCTTTTCATAGTAGATTCCAGGAAGGGTAGCCACGAACATTTGCACTAACTCACGCTCAACCATCGGCGGTTGAACCCGAGCAGCCAATTCACGCCACCGCTGGGCGTACTCTTTAAAGCTTTCATTGTTCCCTGTGCGAGATTCTGAAGCTGAACTCGGTTGGGGGCTAAGTCGTTATTGTACTGATAGTGGAGGACGAACGCTTCAGCGAGGTCCTTCCAGGTGCGCACAGTAGCGGGCTCCAAACCCATATACCATTCGAGTGATGGACCGGAAAGACTATCCTGAAAGAAGTGCATCAGCAACTTCTCATCGTCAGAATAGGCGGACATCTTTCTATAATAAGATCGAAGGTGGACCCGGGGGCAAGTAGTACCCTTATACTTCTCAAAGACGGGCACCTTGAACTTATGAGGTACCTTAAAATCAGCAATCAACCCGAGCTTGGACATATCGACGCCCAACGTGTTCTGATTTTCAATGTCTCTCATCTTGTCCTCCAGCGCTTTGAACCTGAGTCGAGCTTCAGCATTCAACTCTGCTTCCACACCTCTCTGAGAGAATACGTCATCCTGATGGTCCTCCAGCCACGGTTGAGGCACCAACAGGTTTCCTGCGCCAGCATTGCCGTTGACCGACCCTATGTTAACATTGGCTCCCAAACTACCATTGCCGACGCCTTCCGCATTGAGTCCGAGATTAGTCATCAGGTTGCTGTTAGCACTGCCGTTGCCCCCGGCAACAGGAACAACATTCTGTGGAGCGTCCACTGGAGGAGGAGTAGGCACAGCCCCTCCATGAAGTATGCCATTACTGTCAACCCTGGAGATCAGAGGTTGAACCAGAGTGCGAAGCTGGTCCTGACCATTAGCGACCACCTGCATCAGCTCCATAAAACGATCCATCCGTTCACGGAGCTCTTGAACATCTGACTGCACCTGGTCCATGATCCTTGTCTGATTAGTGCGAGTTGAGTAGCGGTGAATGAGTCTTTGATCAATCCTGGAGATCGAAAGCAGCTCGGAACCTGTGAACCTGAAAAACCTGTCAACAATAAAGGTTAGGAAAAGCAATAAGATATACACCATGCAAATATGCTTCATGCAGATGCATGCGTGTGTCTGTGTGCGTGGGAGATTTTCCCCCGATCCTAGTGCCTTAGTGACGGTGCTGATAATAATAAGAGGAAAAGGAAATCCGAGCCCAATCATGGAAACATCAATCTCATACATATATGGAAAGGCCTGTCAAGGCAGTACACAGTATCAGCGAGTACAAACAGATCAACAGCATGACCTCAGCCAACAAGTCTGGTGATGGTCAGCATACATCAAAGATCAAAACAACAGGAACACAACTAGTCAAGTACGGCCACGGGCGCGATACTCTGCTAATAACTCCTTTGTCTCTGGATGATCTGGCAAAGTGAGCAACCCCTCAACGAGCAGTTCCCTCTGCCTGATGGTATGCTGGAGCCCCTGAACTGAACTCTCCCAAGCTCCTTCGCCAAAGCAATCCTCCAGTTTCCGCTTCTTAGACTCAAACATCAGCTTATGCTCCTTCAGGTTGGCAAGAGCTTTGTTGAGATGGCTTTCGGCGGCGTACCTGCGGGCAGTCTCTTCATCAAACCTCCGCTCACTGTCCTTTACTTCGGCTTCTAGCTTAGAAATCTGCAGCATCAGCTTGTCCTCTCGCTCCTTCCTGGTAGCCATGGAGGTCTTCCAATGCTGGTCGAACTTAGATATCCTCCGATATGCCTCCTCCAAATGCTGCTTCTTCGTAGCCAGCACATCGTTAGCAGCCCTGAAGTCTTGACCTAAGCGTTCCCGATCAGCAATCTGCTTTGCCAAGTCTGCACCCAGTTGGTTCACCGACTCTGTTTGCTTTTTGAAGCTGAGTTAACTCCTTCTCTAGTTCTGCATTTGCCCTCTTCAGTTCATCACGTTCAGCTAATACCTGGTTGTGTTGATGAATGGACACAGTGGTAGGCTCTTCGACTGGTGGAGGACTCTCTGGTTTGACACGAGGGAATGGCATCCCTATAGTGTTGGCTCTGGCTCTGATCCAATCTGAATAAGGAGGGTAGGCCTGGATGTTGCTCTTTCCCAACAAAGGCTTTCCTCTCGTGCTGATATTGTTCCACGCATGCTGAAGCTTGGACAACAAATCCCCCTCTAGAGTACCCGTGAGGTACAGAGATTCCTGTACCTCCTCCTCCTTCGGCGGAGTCCTCAAAGCGTATGCGAACTGACGAACTAGCAATGATGGATTGTAGTTGATGCAACCCTTCCTACCTATCAGAGGTACGTTAGGAAACCCACTACAACTGAAGATCATCTCGGTGCCTAACCTGTCTCTGTCAACGAACCAATCAATATCTTCTGCCGAAAAGCTCATCAAACGCTCAGGCCACTCAGCTGAGGCTGCAGACAAGACGGAAGAACTCTTCTTGGGCAAATGACTATCAAACCACTTGTACAGCAACGGTACGCAGCATGAGACATTCTTCCCTCTCCGGTTCTCATTCTTGTAATGCACTGAATGGTAAACGTCTCCGATCAGAGTAGGGACTGGATTCCCTGAGGCAAAAATGTGGAATGCATCAAAGTCCACGAAATCAGGCATGCTGGGGAACAAGATGATGCCATATATGCATAAAGCAAGGATGGCATTGAATGTGTCCCAACATTTGTCCTTAGCACACTGCTGAGCCTTAGCTATCAGAAACTGCAGGGAGAATCCTGGGACCTTGTTCCAGCTCGTCACTACTAACTCGGAAGCGCTCAAATGGAGTGAGGAAGCTAAGCCAATCAGATCAGGCTCAGCATCCATGTGGACGAAAGGCATCTGCCCTTTGATAGGCACACCCAGCATATCAGCATACTCTTCCAACGTCGGCGCGAGAACGAAGTCATGAAAAGTGAAACACCTCAAGGGAGGGTCATAAAACTGCAGAAGGGCATGTAACCCATTCAACTCGGACGTAGAAGGTTTGCAAACCAGACTAAGCAACCTGCCATAAGACTTCCTGAACCTATCCTTCACAGAATCCCCAGCCAGGGCTATCAAACCAGTCAGCTTCGACACATCGGGGGTCGGGAACTTGTACGCAACAGTCTTCCTGAGCGAGGCCATAATAACAGCAGAAGGCGAGAAATCCGGGATCGGGGAAACGGTACCTGCAACACAGACACACGTTAATGGAATGCAGATGAATGCGCAAACTAATGCAAAATGCAGGCATGCAAAAATATATCCGGATGGCTGCTATGGAGATTATGTATCAACAGTCGCTGATGAGAAGGAAACCCCGGTGTAAGACTACTAATCTGATCTGCTGAGAATAACCATCTGACAGGACCGAGATCAAAATTCTGCTCTGATAAGAATAAGTGCCTGATGATAAGGACCCCGGGTGCACGATCAAGAGATATCTGGTGATGAAGTCTGCAGACCCCAAATCAAAAATCTGCTCTATCAAGAACAAACACACAACTGTTGATGAGATCTTCAGACCCCACTCAAAATCTGCCCTATCAAGAACAAATAACATCTGCTGATGAGATCTTCAGACCTCACTCAAAATCTGCTCCATCCAGAACAAACCACTGATGATAATACACTGATCAAAGCTTGCCCTATCAAGAACAGACAAACACCCGACGATAAGATCCTCTGACCAAAAACTTGCCCTATCAGGCACAAACATATCTGCAACTGGGAACCATGGTACCATCATAACTGATTCACTGTCAAGAAAATCAGGTAGTCTGAAGGTCTGAGTTTCCTGCAATAAACCCAGTCCCGCTCACAGGTATGGACCTAGACTGACTCAAGGTACGGCATCCTATGCGTTCATCAGCGTCACAGACTTTCAAAACTGATGATACGATTCCCAGAAGGAGTGGCATCATCAAGTCCTGAAGAGGCCTCACTTAGCTGAATCACAAATGATCGGTCCCCAGAGTCGACAATCCACCAAACCAGCAACCGTCTCAACCCAAAGGGTTGAAAGTGAAGCCAACCGGATGAACCTCGTCTGAGCGTGGATTTCATGAGACACTAGTGCCTGCAAAGCAAGCACGCGCCCACTAATTTCCACTCTAAGTCTATGGTGCACTCAAGCCTGGGTCTGGCTTCTCACTCATCAGAACTCCCATCCAACAACAGCACAAATAATCATATTTTACTGAATACAAAATGCGGGAAATAAAGTGCGAGAAGTTAAAAATGCGGTAAATAAACGCAACCCAACAAGAAAACACACAAGCGGTAGGATTGACTCGCAGGGAACCGTTGGAGTCCCCAGCAGAGTCGCCAGCTGTCGCTTGCGCGAAAATAAGGTGTCGGAATGACAGAAGAGTCGCCACCTTTCGTTATTTATCCCTCAGAGCGGGAAAGGAAACGATCGGAAAAACCTGACGAATAAGGGTAAGACAAGGTCGTCGCAACCATTGTCTGGGTTCGGGAGTCGGTTACGCAAGGGGAAGGTATTAGCACCCCTCACGTCTGTCGTACTTGACGGGATCCTCGCTTGTTTGTTTACTTGGACGGGTTAGTTATAATCTATCTACCTATCAAGGCTGGCTGAAAAGAAAAGAAGAATGACTCGGCAAAGCGTCGCACTTTATGCCTACGTATTCTCATCAGAGAATGAGAAATCAGAGTCAACGTAGTTCGCCCTACTACGGGTGAAGGTGGGGAAGGTTGCTCGCTAGGATATCGCATCCTATGCCTACGTACTTCCACACTGTATGGAAGATCAGAGCAAACGTAGTTCGGGAAACTACGGGCTATCTCCTGAAAGAAGTGTTTTTTATTGTATTTACGATTTCAACCGCACTAGAGACTATGACCTGAGAGTGAATGCGTCGCATGTCACCCAAAGGGTACCATACTAAACATCCAATCTCAGATAGCTTAAGGCTCGTAACGTACGAAAGAAATCATTCATGATTACTGTATCTTAAACTGCTTTGAGATGAGAAGAGAACAGGCCCAACTAGGAGGGAGACTATCAAGTCCTACTGTTATCATGCCATGGATTCATCCTATGGTTGAAGTTTGAACAGGGAACTCCTAGATGTTGTCATGCATAGGTTTCAACCTAAAAGTCTATCATCAAATCCTTATCAAAGGAAATGAGAGTCCTAAGGGATCATGTCAATGATACACCAAAACAGACAAAGCATCAGCTTTAACAGTAAAATGCATGCAATGCAAGTGAGGGAGGAAATGTGTGTGGGGCTTCAGCCTCCACAAGCTTGTCTCGACCTCAAGCCAGTCATGAAATAACATTAATCATACTGAAAAATAAACCACATGCTATCAAGCAATAAACAGTAAACCCAATCATACAGATAAAAATGAAAACATGCTATCAAGCAAAATAAACACATGGGCAAGGGAGCTGGGCTCTACCGAATACCCGCAAGCAAAGCCACGCAATAACAATACAAGCAGAGGGAGCAACTCAACCTCTAATGCACTCATGCTCTTAGACTGAACTTATTCTAGATGGACTTAGTCTAATGCAACAGACAAATCAGACAAAACACACAATACAGAAAAGAAAACAGAAGAAAGCTTCAGCTCCTCCAGCAGCTACTCAGTCTTCAGACTTCAGAGATCACTTGCTTTCCAGGTATCAACCCTACAACATGAGTATCAACTCATCTTCTCCCTTAAGCTTCAGCTTCTTTGATCAGCTCCACCTTCAGGCTTCACTATCTTCAGGGATCTTCAAGCATCAACTTGATCTTCACAAAGTCTTCAGACTTCAACAATCTTCAAGGAATCATCCTCTTCAAAGCTTCAGCTTCTATCTTCAATGGCTCAAATGCTCCAGCAAACAAGATTCAGTCAATAAGATGAGGTGAGGATGTTAGAGTGCTCACTGACTTCCAAAGGATGCCATTGAGGACTTAACATCAAGAGGAAAGGCTCTCTCAAAGTTCTACCTCAGAGGGCATGGTCACTAATCCCTCTAAAGGAGAGAGGTGAATACCCTTAAGGGACTTTATGTCACAGAGAAGGAAGGAGGTGACTAAAACACTCCTTGTTTATTGAATGGAATTATGCTATCTAAAGCTCTGCTTATGCACTTATGATCCTATAAACAAAACAACAAAAGCTAGCTAAACTCCTCTGCAAGGTCTTCAAAGCTTCAATGATGATCCACAAGGTCTTCAACTCAATCTCCAAGGCTCACACACTCAAAGGAGAAGAAAAGAAAACAAAACAATACAAGCTATGCCTTTAAGCAACACACATACTAACCATACATTCAAAAATCAATTAAAAATGCTAAAATACTATATAATATTCTAGCAAAATTCTAGGGGATTCTATACATACTTACCCTTAACCCATATATTCCCCATACACTAATTTGGCCTATAAACCCCCAAAACAAAATGGTTCAAGTCTACTTATACAAACTAAACCCTAATTTGAGCACCTAAATGTCAAACAAGCAAACTATATCAAATTTTAATCTACAAATTGAGAATTAAATTCTACATGACCTATGATTCAATGTCTAACTATGCCAAAAAGAATGGCCCAAAAATCCTAAGGTAAAGTCCTAAAAGAAATTATACAAAATCAAGTATCAACTAAATCAATTAAAAAATACTATTTACAAGAATAATATGCTAAAAATAATAAAAGGAAAATAAAATGGAATTTTATTTATTTACATTTTTCTAGACAAAATTATGAATGTGTGGAAAAAACAAGAAGTGAAAAATATTAATTTTTGGATTTCTTATGAATTTTATAAAATGCAAAGAATATAAAAGAAATTAAAATAAAAGAATATAAGAAATAAAGGGGAGGGGGTGTCATGAGTAATGCGCCTCAGTTGTTTTTCATGATGGGCCAAGACCCTGGGGGTGTGAATATCAAGCCCACGCATTCAGAAAATTAAAAGAAAAATCAATCAGAAAAATAATATGGACACGGTGAGAATAGCAATATTTTTGCGTTGAAAACTGGATTGGGCCCATTGTGGGGGTGTGAATAGCACTGAATTGCTGAGCCCAGGACTTTCATTTAAGTAAAACGCCGCGTTTCACTTGTAACATTTCCCTCCGTTTTGAAATTAAATTCTAGCCACGCGATGAGATTAAGAAGTCAAAGATCTAGTCTAATCCAACGGTGGGAGTTCATCGTCCCCAAACATACCCTAGGGTTTTCAGAAAACCCTAATCCCATGCCAGAACTTCACCTCCTTCGTGCTCCTCCATTTCTCCATGAAATTCAACAATTCCAAAAGCAAAGTTGTGCTACTGATTACCATGAACACAACCCTACAAGTAGCTTTCTCTGAAACTCCTTAAATCATCCTAACAGAAAGCTCCAACATTAGGGTTTCAATTCTTTCCTCTGCTATCAATCTTGATATAACTCAAATCCATTGATGTAATCTTGTTCTACACGCTACCCTAGCCATTCTACACCATATCATATCCATTAATGCACACAAAACAGCTTGCTAACAATCTTGCAAGAATTGGTACCCTGCCACGAAACTCCATGAATCCCTCTCAAACTTTCAGAAAATCTTCCTCTAACCTAGCATGTTGATCTTACACCTAGGATTCTAACAGAATGTACATAATTATGGACCTATAGATCAAGTTACCAACCTGTCAAACTTCAATGGTGAGTGGTGTTAGAGCTTGATCTAGCACTTGAAATCCTCTCCAAATCTTCCTCCAATGATGAACACCTTTCTGTTTGCAAGAGTTGAGGTGGATGATGCTTGTAGAAGAAGGAATTGGATCTTGCTTGATCTTGAAGAAACTTAGCAATGGAACTTTCTCTCTCACTCTCTCCAATGAACTCAGCAACTTTCACCAACCCTTCCCTCATTGTGATTCATCCTTCTTATAACAATCAAAAGAATAATCTAGAACTTCCTAGAATGAGCTAGAAAGTTATAGAATTTCTCATGAAATGATACATTGCATAACCTTTATCTCATGCCTTAAGCATGTCAAATTGGCCTTAAAATCTCCTTACAAGAGATATTGAGAAAGAATGAGTGAAAAACATGCACTTCCTTGCCTTTGGTGAAGTTTTATCAAGTTTCCTTATGATTCAAGTAACAACATTACAAAGTAACCCCCATTTCTAGGCTTCAAATAAAATTTATACTTGAACCATTGTTTTTAAAATAATGTTTGGAGTCAAAATGACATATTGGATGACCTATTTTGGATTTGTACATCTCCTAAACCAAAATTCCATTTCAACTTTTTAACTTATAAGCCCTTTTTTAGGTCATTTTTACCCAATCTTGTAAATCCTTTCTACAAGCTTTTTCAATAACTCATGACCACTTTTCTAGGCTTAAAATGCCATTTTGAACAACTTTCATGTTTTGAGTTTTTTCATTTGAGGCTTGGAAATAGGAGATATGGCCTTTGCTTAAAATGACCTATAATCTCCAAATGACCAAAATACCCCTGTCTTGTTCAACCCATAAGTTGAGTTCTACAAATCCTATCAAGGACTTATAGTACTCTCTAGAAAGCTAAGAAGATGCTATTCAACATTCATGTTGACCAAGGAATCATAGGAATCATCCTACTAGGGCAAAAGTTGTCTGCAAGTTGGGTGACTTTCAAGGACCCAGATTCACACACCTCAGCTGACCTGTAATTTGTCAAAACCATAACTTGAGCTGTGCAACTCCTATCAAGGACTTCTACCACTAAAATTAAAGCTAAGAACAAGCTCTACAACATTCATGTTGTGGGGAAGATGAGATATCAATCACATCTTGAGCTAAAACTGCCTGGAAAATAGGGATCAAATTAGGGTTTTTTGCACTGACAATCCTCAGAAACCCTAACTCAAAACCTCTCAAACTCCTCATTCATGATGAGTTGGTCTAGGAATCATCCTTATAACATCTCCATACATCATTCCATGATCTCATGGACCTTGGATTGGGTCTCAACCTTCTCCAAATCTTCAGCTGATCTAGGCTTGACCCAGTCAAAACCCTAATTCTACCATTCATGGTTGAATCTTCTGAATTCTTGCACAATGACCTCTCTGGGCTTCATGATGGCTATCAAGACATCTCATAGACTTTCTCAAAGCTTCAAGACTATCCTCATAGTCTCATAATCATCTGAGGAGCACCCACAACTCTCAAGCTATGAGGCACACAACCTTGGTTTCAACCAATTCCTCTGAGGATCTCCTGAACTTTCTGGTGAAGGTATCAACCTTCAAACACTTGATGGATAAATAATTGTTGGTCAAATTTTGGGGTGCAACACCAACGACACGAAAACTCATTGAAAATTCAATGATATAAGCTTATGATCAATGAAGAAGATCAAAACAGAAATGAGATCATATTCACTAACAGGTCGACTTGCCATGAAAGTGTACGGACAACGGGCTTAATGTGATTGCGCTAGAACAAAAAGGGTGAACTTGCCGTGAGAACCTTGACACCAAGCTACAGTAGCATGACTGGGACCGATTTACATAAAAAGGAGACCTCTGAAGACTTGTAGTCCAGTGTCGTCATGGTACTCGTTTTGTTCTTACCAAGAATCCCGGTTTTTCCCAACTTTGCGAACGAAGAAGCTGCCTCGTGCTTGCCGACCTTTTCCTGTTTTACTTGAGGACAAGCAAAGATTCAAGCTTAGGGGAGTTTGATAACACGAAATCGTATATATATTTTGATGCATAATTTAACTGAAGTTTAACTGTTTTCGATCCGATTTCGGGTTATTTCCGTGTTATTTGTCTGATGTTTTGCAGGTATTTAATGATCACGTCTAAACAAGGCAATATGAAGAAAAGAAGCAATCTCAGATGAAATATGGACGAAAAAAGGATGAAAACATCATGAAAAGCGCAGAATGCTGATTTTGCTGCTGTGACGACCGTCACAGCTCCATGACGACCGTCATGCAGACAAAAACGCCCCACTTCAAATGCACGTGAAAGAAGCAGTTCCAAGTCCCAAATAGTGGACCACTACTCCCTGATTATTCTGCCTCAAAGTCCACCCTCTTCAAGTTATAACCGTTAGAATTCCATTTCTATAAAAGGGGAAGAAGGGGACCTCAGAAAGGGAGCCGCATTCATACAACGAAGTGCTGCCAATTAATTTCCAGAGCAACCTTTCCAGTTTTTAATATTCTTATTTGTTTCTCCTTTTCTTTTTCTGCATTCCTTTCATTCCTTCTGTAATTTTTATTTCCATTGTACGATCAAATTGACACAAAGACCAGAATCCTGCCAACATCTGTGGAGGATCTGCCCAAAGGCCAATTGGAATATTTACAGGTTTCTCATTTCAATCGTAATTCCAGTTTTTATTATAATGCATGCTATTATTTATTGTTTTTATTTATGTTTTACCTTTCCCAAATCCATGTCTAGCTAAATTCGAGTAATCGATATGTAGTAATAATTCGAAAGGGATTTGATAATAACCGGTTGAAAACTGTCTTTTTCAAAGGTCGTTTATGGTCTGAGTGTTTAAAATTAATTTACTAAATAAACTTCGTCGCGAAAGCGAGAACTTATTTAAAAGTAGTTTTGCCACGAAAGTGGGAAATTAATTAAGATACGAACCAACAAGCGAAAGCTGCGGCAAGATCAGATAGTAAACACTAGTCATTCATTTGAATAACAGCGAAAGCACTTTAAAATGAATTAGAACTTAGAGATTTCCAAAAAATAATTTTAACCCCGAATGGGATACGAAAGTGTACGTTTGGCCCTTAGAATTATGATTAGCGTCAATAACCATCGTGAGGCGAGAGTCTTCAGATCACCATTTTCTGCTTAAATAAACTCTGAAAAATATTTCATACACCGGTAACTTGTCAAATCCCCGAAGAATATATTCACTGCATATCGATTCAATTAATTATACTTTAATTTACATTACTAGTTCCCTTTAGTGACAATCTTATTCCCTCAAACATTATCTACCTAGCTAAACATAGTAACTCCCGAGAACACTAGTTTGATTACGAGTCCCTGTGGGATCGATATCTATTATTACTACGCGATAGACTGTGCACTTGCAGTTAGGTTGTATTAGACATAGAAAGTCGCGATCAGATGCGAAGCTCAGATTTGCTGAAGCTGCAAGAAGTCTGTTCTAGACTGTTAAGAGATCTGGACCTTTACTTACAGATGCTCCTCCGTCATCAGAAGAAACTACTGAATCTGCATCTGAAGACAACCCTTTGGCCATGACTCTGGTAGAACTTCCTTCTGGCTCTAATGCTCCAAGCTCTACAGACCCTATGGAAATTAACTCTGTTCAAGCTCCAGAAAATGTTCAACCTTCATCATCTGAGATTAAGAAAGAACATCCAGATTTTGAGGATAAAATTGCTGCTCTGGAAGCTGGTCAATCAGAGATCAAGTCTTGGATGGCCAAACAAGATAAAAAGTCTGAAGACATGACTGAGTGGATATCAAAACAGGATCAGAAGAATGAAACAATGGCTAAGTGGATGTCAAAGCAAGAACAGTCCTCCTCTGAGATCACGGATCTGTTGAAGATGCTTTTGTCAAAACACTCTTAGTTTTTCATTTTTTTCATTCTGATGTTTTTGCATCTGATGTTTGATTATGTATTTTTTGAATATCTTCTGATGCATGTACTTTGGCTCTGAACTATTTTGAATGAAATCTTAAAGTTTTCTCCACATGATTTATCTGCTTTACTGTTTCCTTTTATTTGTCTCTTTAAAAGTTTTTACTTTTTGCTTATGACAAAAAAGGGGGAGAAAATATAGATCTGAACTGTTTAATTAAACTTCACCAGAATGGAACTTCAGACATATCTATTCTATCTAACGTTAAATCTGAGTATTTCAGAACATTTGATAAGTACACTCTATAAAAGAAACTCTGAGTCTCTCAGATCATTTGACAATTATCAAACTCGGAATCTGAAATTTGCAAGACATTCTGACTCTCAAATGTTAAAAGAACAATCAAGATCTAACTCTGAAAATTAATCAAGACAAAAGGGAAGTTTCTATTCCTTATTTGTATTTAAGTAAGGGGGAGATTCATCATCTCAGGGGGAGTTATAATTATTATATTTTCAATTAAACAAAATTTTTGATGTTTTTGTCATCATCAAAAAGGGGGAGATTGTTAGAACACAGATTGGTTCTTAATAATATCTCTATGTTTTGATGATAACTATTATGAAATTTTGTAATTAAGAATTATATACTCTAAAATTTGCTTGAGAGTTTTTATTGCAGATAGTAAAGGAATTAACACTCCAGAAGCAAATCATAATTGAACACAAGAAATTAGCTAGACTCTGAAGCGCCAGATGCATCCATTAGAAGATTCTAATTGCTGCCAACAGAAGATCCTGAGTGTAGCCCCCAGAAGATTCTGAAGCAGAAGCTCCAGAAGGATCTGAAGCAGAAGCTCCAGAAGAATCTGAACCAAAGAAGAATTCTGTATGAAGAGTTTTTCAAAGCATAGTTTCTACAGAAGATTATGAAAGTACTAAAGCTGCCAGTACTGAAGATTTGTCTCAAATATGCTCTGATCTTAAACACGCTAAAAGCACACCTGCTGCAGAAGACTCTGATTCAGCAAAACTCTGATCATCATCAGAAGGCTCTGATCTAATTAGACTCTGATGAAATTGCTGAAAACTGAAGAATAATTATTCAAAGTTTATATCCGTTGGAGTGAACCAAACGTCTCTTTCCTTATTTATGCTAGACACAAGAACACAAACAAAAATGATTTTTCTGTGCTTTCTTCTTCTAGGAAATGTCACTTGATGTGAAGACAAAAAGGCTCAGACCTTTTGGACACTCTTCTCAACGTGAAGCTCACCTTGGATCAGCTGCCTATAAAAGCAAGACTTCACCAATTTCTTCAATTGACGTTTTATTGAAAAGAAATCAACATTCAAGCTCTCATACTATTTCATATTCTTTCTAAGAATTATTTTCTTTGTTCTAAATAGTTAAGTGAAAAATCACAGTTGTGATAAAGCTCTATAGAAGCAATCTTAAACACTTGTATTTGTATTACATTTGATTGTAAACCTTAAGAAGATCCAGTTAGGATCAGTAGTTCTTGAGAAGACTTTGAACAGTTGTTCTAAGTGCTTACTATTGTAATCAGTTGATTAAATAGTGGATTAAGTCCTTGATTGAGAAAGGAAAATCACTTTAGGAAGGGTGGACTGGAGTAGTTGAGTTTAACGAACCAGGATAAAAATACTTGAGTTTTTATTTCTAAGTTTTAATCTTCATACTTATTCAACCCTCCTTCTAAGTATTTTCTCACCTTCACTTTCCTTTTCAATTCGTCAAATGATTGATCAAATGTGGTTTGGTTTGCAGGTCATTAATGGTACGTTATGGGGTCTGGAGCGTACAATCTTTCATTGTGAAGAGAAAACAATCGTATCAAGCACTGCCAGCAGAGGATTTCCAACTCCGATCATCGTCAAAAAACAAGTCGTGAATGTGGTGAAAACTGCAGATAACCAAAGAGGTACAAAGCCCCGAAGTCTATTGTTTAAACACTCTATCGGAGTCCATTGTTCTTGCTCTCGGGGTTGATGCAGTCCAAAAGTTTAGCGCAAATGAAGGTCCGTTGCTAGCTAACAAGTATCAGCTTCTTCTCCAAATTTTGGTAAGTCGATGTGTTACAGGTTTGGTGGTTTAATTATCTTGGGAAGAATCAATGTTTATGGTTCATTGACTTAGTGGATTTAATTGGCAGGTTGGATTGCATCTACGCACCTGTTGCTTGCCGACATCCAGAAGTGGCATTCGTGACCTCTGGCGGAGCTTGATCATGAAGGCTTTGGGATAAGTCATAAGCGTGGTTGCGGCATAATGAAAAGATAAGTGTTCAGTTCCATCTGGATGAACACATGGTGATTCTGATACCATCTTTGACAGTGTAATATTAATGTAGGTACAATCAACGTCGACCAATTCAACGCGGTAATTGAAATTCCTTGTTAAGATGAGCATCGAGAGGGGAGGACTAACAATGACAGGAAGGATTTGAATATGTCTACAAAGTGCATCTTTATAGTACTATCCAACAGGGCAACAACAATGTATGGCAACGAGGCTAATTGCAACTAAAAGGACATCATCCTTCATTTGCATAGCCTTGGCCTTTGAAACAGCGAGTTTGCTTAGTAGCTTGACCAGGTTTTGTGGACAAGTTGGATAAAACTTTCTTTTCTACTTGTTTATATTTCAGATTGTTGAAAGTGGCGAGATTCGTATTCCGGTACTGATCATTTACGATGCAGGACCAATTACCGTAGAAGTTGTCGCAGACTTCAATTTGTCTCTAAGAATGAGCCCCCTGTTATGCTTATTTGGTTCACCAAGTCTTTCTCAGTCCCTTGCTGGAGGTAGAAAGTTTGACGTAAATCCTTCCTCTGCTGGTAAGTTCTCCTAGAACTGTCTATGTCCTGTTATTTGCGTGAGAATCTGCCCTTATTTTAAGCTCTAGTTTCGAGATTTTCACGTTGTCACAAATTCCTACCATTGCTTTCCAATTGTTGTGGGTTTACTGCTGCCTGAAAAGTAACTCAGTTCTTTCTTGATTTATTTTGAACAGGGCGGCAAAGGGGTTGAAACAGGCTGCTAGCGGAGTAGTTGCGGGAAATTGTTGTCTGCGTATTGGGACGTTCATCGCGGGACCTCAATTTGAAGTTCAAGACAAACATTCTCGTAGTTCAAACATTGTATTCTATTTCAGCATAACCAGATGCTAGCTTAGATTGAAATATCAATTTTAAATCATATTTTTGTTTTGATTTGCAGACCTCGCCATTTGATATAGAGGCTTTACTAGCTGCATTTGTATTTTCATATTTCTGAATTTATCAATGCGTTCTGACCCCTGAGATTGCATGGACATAAGTAATATAAAATCAGTAGGTGGGCTGCTGCTGGCTTTTCAGAATGTGCAAGCATATGAGATGCAAACATTTGAGGAAGATGGCATGTACATTGGGAGAGATTGAGAGACAGGGCTGATGCCGAAGATTCGCGAGCGGTGTGATTTGCTGTCTAATAATGATTAACTCTTTACCAGGTGAGCTTGCTTCACTATGTACTTTGTTGGGAAAGCTGGATATTGTTTGGCAAGTTGAAGTTGTTCTGTTTATGGAACATGTTTAAGGAATGTACTGACTATGTTTGGTGATCCTTCCATTCTAAATTCTTGATTCCTTTGTTTTCATTACAGTACCGCAGCTAAGGATGCTGCCCGTTGGGGGTAAGCGAGTGAAGCTTAAGATCTTGGTGCAAGTTGGATTTGATATAGCCAAACCAAGTCATGGCCGACACGTCCGCCGCACTTCTGTACTTAATGGTTCGCAGCTGAAAACCAAACCTATGCTCTTACTGCTTTGGCTTGCCTGCTAAGAAAAGAAAACTGGTACTTATCCCTGCTATCCTCATTCTCGTTACCTTAAATTTCTAGTCAAATTTATGAAACTCATGGTGATTTGAATTTTATGTAGGACAAGTGGTATCGACGAAGATTACATCAACGTTATGGTTCCGAAGATTAGAGCTTGAAACTTGACGATAAACTGTAGTCAGAAAGGGATTTGATTGGATCGTACTTGGTCTCTTACTAACATCCTCTTCTTTCAGTTTTGCAGCTGCCGGATTCAGATATAGGGAGTTACCGTCGGTTCCGCTTAGTTGCTCGGAGCAAAGACTATGGAAGTACCTCACGGAAGATTTCG
Source organism: Lathyrus sativus (assembly GCA_963859935.3). Lineage (NCBI taxonomy): Eukaryota > Viridiplantae > Streptophyta > Magnoliopsida > Fabales > Fabaceae > Lathyrus > Lathyrus sativus. The sequence goes on from OZ012738.1 coordinate 520,698,710, forward strand.
AGCCTTATAGAGCAAAGAGTTAAAACCAAATTCCGTCAAATTTGAGGGCCTAGTTCGGTTGCCTTCTAACATCGTTGTAGCTTCCCTTTATTATGCAGGTCTGGTTCCACGAAGTCGCACAAAAGTCCCCTTGCTTAAGGCACGGAAAAAGGTTTTAGCGAGCTTTCGACTTTGATCTTATATGCAGAAGAAAACCTTGCGTGGTATGATATAACGAGGCGTCCTCACATTAGAATAGGTGCTAGTGATGCTTACCGGCCGTTACGCGTGTTACCGGCGGGGACATCCTATTTGACACTCCTAGTGCCATAGCAGAACCTGACTGTTGTGTATTTAATGATTTCTTAGAACTTGTGTAAGCTCATGTAACCAACTTGATTAGTTCATGTAAGCAACTAGATTATCTCATGTAGATAGCCTGTGGTAATTTGTAGAAAAACTCTGTGTACTTAAATGAGATTGAGATTTGAAAAGCTGGTAACAATTGCACCAACATGCGTAGCTTGTAGCCATTTTGCCTAACTGATCATCAAAGAGTCCAACTGGTAATTGAAGAGTCTTTTCTCATGCTAAGGAAAACTCATCTTCATGAAAACAAAAGGTTACATCCACCAAAGTGTCAAATTTGATGTGGTTCTTGTGAAACTCTACTTCGCGCAGCCCGTGATAATTTCAAAACATGCGACAACTTTAGTAGCATGAATTTAATCATGGGCTTGACTATGACGAATTTAAAATTAGAATCTTCTTGAATGAAAGCTTTAAATCCTATAAACCCAATCACAATTTGGACGTTGATGTAGTACTTGAATATGAGCAACTCTTCTCACTTAATGAACATAGTTTGAAACCAATCTGTTAGTGCTATCACTTCACCGTGAACAAAAAAGATCCATTTGAGAAAACTCTTAATATATTTTGGTTGATACATTATGGCTGAAGCTTCAACATCCAACAACAACAGATATGAGGACAGAGATAGAATCAACACTAAACCCCCTATGTTTGATGGGGAGAAGTTTGACTACTGGAATGATAGGATTGAAAGCTTCTTTCTAGGATATGATGCTGACCTTTGGGATTTAGTCATTGATGGCTATGTTCACCTCACTGATGGGGATGGCAAAAAGATAGACAGAAAATCTGTGACTGAAGCTCAGAAGAAAGAATTCATGAATCATCATAAAGCAAGAACCATACTACTAAATGCTATATATCATACTGAGTATGAGAAGATTACTAACAGAGAAACAACATTTGGTATGTTTGAATCTTTGAAGATGACTCATGAAGGGAATTCTCAAGTCAAGGAGACCAAGGCTCTGGCGCTGATCCAGAAATATGAAGCCTTCAAAATGGAGGAATTTGAATCTGTAGAAGTTATGTCCTCTAGATTCCAGATTCTCATAGCTGGCTTGAAAGTTCTGGACAAGGGTTACTCCACTACAGATCATGTTAAGAAGATCATCATAAGTTTGCCAATCAGATGGAGACCAATGGTCACTGCTCTGAAGCTAGCAAAGTGTCGCGGTGAAAATCGGATACCAAACTATTGATTAGTTTGAATCTTTAATTCATCTTGCAACCGAACTTTGATTTGTCCAAAGGAAGGGATAAAGATCGAAATACCCACAATGCAATGCAAATGCAAGGTTTAGAGAGTTTTAGGTTCGGGGATTGGTTAAACTTAGGGAAGGTGCTAGCATCCTAAGTTTTTGTAGTACTCTACAGGAACATCTTGTTTTATGTTTGTTTATTGCTATGGTTTATCTGCTTAAGGTTTAAAAGACCTAGGGGTTTATTTCTAAGTATACTCGATAAGATGTCGCATCTTATGCCTACATATCCTTACGGGAGTGGAATCAGAGTACTTGTAGCTCCCTTAAAGGGTTTGAGGAGTTCTTTGACTGTGGTCAAAGTTCCTACGGGTTTAGGGTAGTTGATTGATTGATTTTAGGAGAAAGGTGAGTTGTCATTTTAGGGAGATTTAACCACCACAAATTGTAGGAAAATAGTCTTTGCATCGTCTTAAGAGAAGGGCTCAAGTACTCGGATATTGATCGACGAGTACGCCTCTATCTCTCTTAAGGCAAAGTTCTTACGATATTGACTGTATTGATATGGGGTGGAGATTCTATCTCGCTTAAGATGATTTGGCATCTTTCTCTAATGTGTTTGAATATTTGTTGTAGTGAGTTGATTGTTTGTATCTAAGTTGTAAAGATAATGGTCCTTCCTATGGGGTAGGATCTAAATTAGAAAGATCAACTTGAATGGGATCAAGGATCATAGGGAATATGATGCAAATGATGTGCACTACACACAAGTGTTGACTCATGTGTAGGTTTTTCCTTTGGACGGAATGCGATGCGGGAATATAAATTGCGATAATATAAATTGCGGTAAAGGCAAATAAGTAAAGCATACACATACGCATGAAAGCGCTAAAGTGTGTGAGGTGAATAGAATAAAAGTGGATAAGGTAAAACGCGCGTACGCATGAAAGGGCTAAGTGTGTGGACGTGAATTGTGTATGTGAATGTGCGGAAGCGTGCACGATTGGATTACTTTACGATGTTGATTGATTTTAAGGGGTGTTTGGTTAGGGAAAAAAAAGGGTTATATTAGTTCATTTGAATTGATTTGAGAAAATAGTTAATTATGTTTTCAAGAAAATGTTGATTAATTTGGTGAGATGAATTTTATAAAAGACGTTGTATTAATTTTTAAGGGGATTAATTTTAAGAGAAATAGTTGTATTAGATTATATGAATTTATTTATGAGAAAATATCATAATAGTTTGAAAATTGTAAGTGAATTTGATTTTAAGGAGAATGTTTAATTAAGTTGGTGAGGTTGATCTTAGACAAAAGTTGTATTAATTGAAATTGATTTAAAGAGAGGTTAGTTTTTATTTTAATAAGACTTAGATGTGGAATTACTTAAATTCTAAAGAGTGATTTTATTACCTTATGAATATATGAAGAGATTTATTTTATAAAATGTATAATTACATAAAAGGTTAATTTAATTAAGAAAATGTTTTACTAATAAAAGGGCTTTGGTTAGATTTCTTATTAAAAGGTTTAACAAGTAAATTAATTAGATTATGATATGATTTTATATTAAATAAAAAATAGTTTCTTTTTATTAAATAGTCACAAGTTATTAAATTATTGAAAAAAGATTTATATTAAAAATAAGTTATGTTTATTTAAAAGTTATTAAGTTATATAAAAAGCAAAAGGAATAATTAAACGAATTACTAATTATTTATTTTTTTTATAAAAAGATTAAGGATTAGATTACCGGTTAATTTAATTAAGGTGATTAAGGTGGGTAAGGTGTGTTTAACGGTGGGTAAGGTGTGTTTAACGGTGGGATGTGTAGTTAGTGTGTGTGTGGTGTGATTACGTTACAATACAAACAAAACAAATTAAATTCAGGAAACCTAAAAAAAAAAACCAAATCGTCCCCAAATCGTCTCCCTTTCTCACTCTCCTCTTCAATCGCTATTTCCGCTTTTCACCCTGCTCGATCCTCCTTCTTCATTTCGCTTCTCCTTCATCTCTCTGCGATTCCTTCTGATTTCCTGCATAAATCAAACAGATTAACAACTTAAAACATTAGCTAAGATCCTCACATTTAATGGTTCCCTTTCTGTGCAGGTTTTAATGGAGAACGACAGTGACTTGCGGTCTTCAGTTAAGAGGGTTCTGAAGGCTTCGCCGACAGTAGTTGTGGTTCGCGAAAAGAAATGGCGAGTGGAAGTTGAGGCGTCAATGGCGGAGGGTGATCCGCGGACGACGACGGCGACGTCGATTTGAGGGATTGCAACGGTTTCTGGCGATTTGTGGTGGAATCTAAGAAAGGATAAGTTCCTCCTCTTTCTTTGCTTCTTTCTGTATGCTAGGGTTTTGCACTGGGGGCTCTGTGGATTGATTGTGTATTTTGTGGATTTCTATGTGTGGTTTTTCGGTCGAATTTGGGATTTTGAGGGTTTCATGATGGACTGTTGTGAATTTCGTCCTCCTCTTTGTGAATTCACGACTCTTCTTTTATAGCCTCTTAAATCGCTTGAAAGCGGACACCCTGTTTAAGTCTTTGAAAACAATTCTGATTTGAGATATTTTGTCTGAGATTTGTTTGGGAAAGAAATTAAACCCCTATGAAATTGCGTTTATGAACTTTCCTTTTCAATTCGTCAAATGATTGATCAAATGTGGTTTGGTTTGCAGGTCATTAATGGTGCGTTATGGGGTCTGGAGCGTATAATCTTTCATTGTGAAGAGAAAATAATCGTATCAAGCATTGTCAGTAGAGGATTTCCAACTCCGATCATCGTCAAAAAATAAGTCGTGAATGTGGTGAAAACTACAGATAACCAAAGAGGTACAAAGCCCCAAAGTCTATTGTTCAAACGCTCTATCGGAGTCCATTGTTCTTGCTCTCAGGGTTGATGCAGTCCAAAAGTTTAGCGCAAATGAAGGCCCGTTGCTAGCTACCAAAGTATCAGCTTCTTCTCCAAATTTCGGTAATTCGATGTGTTACAGGTTTGGTGGTTTAATTATCTTGGGAAAAATTAATGTTTATGGTTCATTGACTTAGTGGATTTAATTGGCAGGTTGGATTGCATCTATGCACCCGTTGCTTGCCGACATCCAGAAGTGGCATTCGCGACCTCTGAAGGAGCTTGATCATGAAAGCTTTGGGATAAGTCATGAGAATGGTTGCGGCGTAATGAAAAGATAAGTGTTAAGTTCCATCTGGATGAACACATGGTGATTTTGATACCATCTTTAACAGTGTAATATTAATGTAGGTACAATCAACGTCGACCAATTCAACGCGGTAATTGAAATTCCTTATTGAGATGAGCATCGAGAGGGGAGGTCTAACAATGACAGGAAGGATTTGAATATGTCTACAAAGTGCATCTTTATAGTACTATCCAATAGGGCAACAACAATGTATGGCAACGGGGCTAATTGCAACTAAAAGGACATCATCCTTCATTCGCATAGCCTTGGCCTTTGAAACAGCGAGTTTGCTTAGTAGCTTGACCAGGTTTTGTGGACAAGTTGGATAAAACTTTCTTTTCTATTTGTTTATGTTTCAGATTGTTGAAAGTGGCGAGATTCGTATTCCGGTACTGATCATTTACGATGCAGGACCAATTACCGTAGAAGTTGTCACGGACTTCAATTTGTTTCTAAGAATTAGCTCCCTGTTATGCTTATTTGGTTCACCAAGTCTTTCTCAGTCCCTTGCCGGAGGTAGAAAGTTTGACGTAAATCCTTCCTCTGCTGGTAAGTCTCCTAGAACTGTCTCTGTCCTATTATTTGCGTGAGAATCTGCCCTTACTTTAAGCTCTGGTTTCGAGATTTTCACGCTGTCACAAAGTCCTACCATTGCTTTCCAATTGTTGTGGGTTTACTGTTGCCTGAAAAGTAACTCAGTTCTTTCTTGATTTATTTTGAACAGGGCGGCAAAGGGGTTGAAACAGGCTGCTAGCGGAGTAGTTGCGGGAAATTGTTGTCTGCGTATTGGGACGTTCATCGCGGGACCTCAATTTGAAGTTCAAGAAAAACATTCTCGCAGTTCAAACATTGTATTCTATTTTAACATAACTAGATGCTAGCTTAGATTGAAAAATCAATTTTAAATCATATTGTTGTTTTGATTTGCAGACCTCGCCATCTGATATAGAGGCTTTACTAGCTGCATTTGTATTTTCATATTTCTGAATTTATCAATGCATTCTGACCCCTGAGATTGCATGGACTTAACCAATATAAAATCAGTAGGTGGGCTGCTGCTGGCTTTTCAGAATGTGCAAGCATATGAGATGCAAACATTTGAGGGAGATGGCATGTACATTGGGAGAAAGTGAGAGACAGGGCTGATGCCGAAGATTCGTGATCGGTGTGATTTGCTGACTAATAATGATTAACTTTTTACCAGGTGAGCTTGCTTCATTATGTACTTTGTTGGGCAAGCTGGATATTGTTTGGCAAGTTGAAGTTGTTCTGTTTATGGAACATGTTTAAGGAATGTACTGAATATGTTTGGTGATCCTTCCGTTCTAAATTCTTGATTCCTTTGTTTTCATTACAGTAACGCAGCTAAGGATGCTGCCTGTTGGGGGTAAGTGAGTGTAGCTGAAGATCTTGGTGCAAGTTGGATTTGATATAGCCAAACCAAGTCATGGCCGACACGTCCGCCGCACTTATGTACTTAATGGTTCGCAGCTGAAAACCAAACCTATGCTCTTACTGCTTTGGCTTGGTTGCTAAGTAAAGAAAACGGGTACTTATCCCTGCTATCCTCATTCTCGTTACCTTAAATTGCTAGTCAAATTTATGAAACTCATGGTGATTTGAATTTTATGTAGGACAAGTGGTATCGACGAAGATTACATCAACGTTATGGTTCCAAAGATTGGAGCTTGAAACTTGACGATAAACTGTAGTCAGAAAGGGAGTTGATTGGATTGTACTTGGTCTCTTACTAACATCCTCTTCTTTCAGTTTTGCAGCTGCCGGATTCAGATATGGGGAGTTACCTTCGGTTCCGCTTAGTTGCTCGGAGCAAAGACTATGGAAGTGCCTCACGGAAGATTTCGAGCCTTATAGAGGAAAGAGTTAAAACCAAATTCCGTCAAATTTGAGGGCCTAGTTCGGTTGCCTTCTAACATCGTTGTAGCTTCCCTTTATTATGCAGGTCTGGTTCCACGAAGTCGCACAAAAGTCCCCTTGCTTAAGGCACGGAAAAAGGTTTTAGCGAGCTTTCGACTTTGATCTTATATGCAGAAGAAAACCTTGCTTGGTCTGATATAACGAGGCGTCCTCACATTAGAACAGGTGCTAGTGATGCTTACCGGCCGTTACGCGTGTTACCGGCGGGGACATCCTATTTGACACTCCTAGTGCCATAGCAGAACCTGACTGTTGTGTATTTAATGATTTCTTAGAACTTGTGTAAGCTCATGTAACCAACTTGATTAGTTCATGTAAGCAACTAGATTATCTCATGTAGACAGCCTGTGGTAATTTGTAGAAAAACTCTGTGTACTTAAATGAGATTGAGATTTGAAAAGCTGGTAACAATTGCACTAACATGCGTAGCTTGTAGCCATTTTACCTAACTGATCATCAAAGAGTCCAACTGGTAATTGAAGAGTCTTTCCTCATGCTAAGGAAAAGTCATCTTCATGAAAACAAAAGGTTACATCCACCAAAGTGTCAAATTTGATGTGGTTCTTGTGAAACTCTACTTCGCGCAGCCCGTGATAATTTCAAAACATGCGAGAGCTTTAGTAGCATGAATTTAATCATGGGCTTGAATATGACGAATTTGAAATTAGAATCTTCTTGAATGAAACCTTTAAATCCTATAAACCCAATCACAATTTGGACGTTGATGTAGTACTTGAATATGAGCAACTCTTCTCATCTTAATGAACATAGTTTGAAACCAATCTACCATGAGCTTAGATCAATGCTTGACATTATTTTGGACAAATTTATACTCTTGAATACTTTGTCATTTCGGTCTGAACCTAATTCACTGAATCACATCCTGAGATCGTTTAAATGCGGGAATGAGTACTATCTCTATTTGAAATTACTGCATCTGCACATGTTGGTTAGCCATACTAATCATGCTTATAAAATTAAATAAATAATGATAAAAAAGAAAATAATCACAAGGAAACGGGATCTTATGGTAAATAATTAGGGTGCGACACAAAGGATCTGAACAAGATCACGTTGGAGGAACTGATCAGCTCTTTGAGGAGTCATGAGATTGAACTAGAAGAAGACGAACCCCAGAAAAAAGGTAAGTCTGTTGCTTTAAAGTCTAACAAATATGCCAAAGCTTTGCAGGTTTTAGAAGAAAGTTCTGAAGAATCTTCTTCTGAAGAAGAAGATGAATTGTCCCTGCTGTCCAGAAGGATCAACAAACTCTAGAAGCATAAACAGAGGAAGTTCAAGAACTTCAAGAAATCATATCAACGTAAAGAGTCTTCTAGACACAGAAGATCTGAAAAGAAAGAGGTTGTCTGCTATGAATGCGAGGAACCTGGGCACTACAAGAATGAATTCTCAAAGCTTTAGAAGGAGTAGCCAAGAAGGAAGTCTGATCATAAAAAGAAAGTTCTGATGGCAACCTGGGATGATTCAGATGCATCTGATTCTTCATCAGACTCAGATGAGGAATGTGTAAACATGGCACTCATGGCTGACGTAGAAAATCATGCAGAAACATCTGGATCAGAATCAAAATCAGAATCAGATTTTAAGGAGGTATTTTCTGAACTTTCTAGAGCAGATCTTATTGAGAGTTTATTAGAAATGTTAGAAAACTATAGTAAGATTAAGCTCAAGTACAAGAAGCTTGAAAGAAATCTTGTATCTGAGAATGATCTTCTAAAATCAGAAGTTGTTGAGCTCAAAGCAAACAATTTGAAAATTAAAAATGAATTAAAAAAAGCTCAACAAGATTCTGAAGTTGAAACTAAGTCAAAATCTAAAAACATTTTAGAAGAATATGACTATAGTTTTCAGAGATTTCTGGCAAGAAGCCTAGAGAGAAGCAAGATGGCTTCAATGATCTATGGTGTTAGCAGAAATAACAGGAAGGGTTTTGGATATGAATCTTCTTCTAAGAAGGAGTTAAATCCAACATTTGTTGATAAACTAATCATTAAGCATACTCCTTTGTATTCTACTTTTAAGTTTGGTGATCTTAATGATATTAAACACACACGTTCTGGTCAGAACATTCCTGTGTTTAAACCTAAAGTTAGTCAGAACAAACCTGTTGTCAGAAGACAGAAGTTCAGACAAAACTTTAAGGCAACTAACCCTAAAGGACCCAAAAAGATCTGGGTACCTAAAGACAAAATAATACCTCTTGCAGATATCTTTAGCAGCAAAGTCAAAACACCAATCTTGGTACCTGGACTCTGGCTGCTCGCGTCACATGACGGGAAAAAGGTCTATGTTCCAAAGCCTGGAACTTAGATCTGGAGGAGACGTCAAGTTTGGAGGGAACCAGAGAGGCAAGATAGTTGGCTCTGGAACTATTGGCAATGGTAATCTTCCTTCCATTTCTAATGTCTTACTTGTTAAAGGATTAACACATTAGTTATTGTCCATAATTAAATTAAGTGACAATGGTTATGACATAATCTTCAATCAAAAATGTTGCAAGGCTGACAGTCAAAAGGATGGCTCAATCCTATTTAATGGAAAGAGGAAGAACAACATTTATAAAATCAATCTTTCAGAACTTAAGGTTCAGAACATAAAATGCCTTCTGTCTGTTAATGATGAGCAATGGGTCTGGCACAGAAGATTGGGGCATATTAGTATGAGATGTATATCTCAGGTTAATAAACTCAATCTGGTCAGAGGACTTCCTCAGTTGAAGTTCAACTCAGATGCTCTTTGTGAAGCATGTCAAAAAGGAAAATTTTCAAAATCTTCTTTTAAAACTAAAAATGTTGTTTCAACCTCAAGACCATTAGAATTACTTCATATTGATCTATTTGGACCAGTGAAAACTGCATCCATCAGAGGCAAGAAGTATGGATTAGTCATTGTTGATGACTACAGCAGACGGATGTGGGTTAAATTCCTTAAACACAAGGATGAGTCACATTTTGTGTTCTTTGACTTCTGCAAACAAGTCTAGAATGAAAAAGATTTTAAAATTGTTAAAGTCAGAAGTGATCATGGAGGTGAATTTGAAAACAAATATTTTAATGAAAATGGCATTGCACATGATTTCTCCTGCCCTAGAACTCCACAACAGAATGGAGTTGTAGACAGGAAAAATAGAACATTGCAAGAAATGGCCAGAACCATGATCAACGAGACTAATCTGGCAAAGCATTTTTAGGCAGAAGCAATAAACACAGCTTGCTATATTTAGAATAGAGTGTCTGTAAGATCTCTTCTGGAGAAGACTCCCTATGAATTGTGGAGGAATAGAAAGCCCAACATTTCTTATTTCCATCCTTTTGGATGTGTATGTTTTATGTTGAATACTAAAGAGAATCTGAACAAGTTTGATTCTAAAGCACAAAAGTGTTTCATGCTTGGGTATTCTGAACGCTCTAAAGGCTACAAAGTATATAATACTGAGATACAGATTGTGGAGGAATCTATACATGTTAGATTTGATGATAAGCTTGGAAATCAAAAGCCAAAGCAGCTTGATAATTCTGCAGATAGATAAGTCATTCTCACAGACTCTGAAGTCTCAGAGGCAGAAAAGGATCAAGTGAAAGAACCAGAAGCAACGCCAGATGCAACTCCATTGGCTGCTCAGATGAACAATTTGAATATTTCTGAAGAACCAAATGTTAAGGGATCATCATCCAGAATCAAAGCCTCTCACCCAGAGGATGTGATAATTAGGAAGAAGGATGACCCTGTCAGAACAAGGTCTTTCCTCCGATCATCTGCAACGTCACTTTTTGGGTTGGTGTCTATCATTGAACCAACTTCTGTGGATGAAGCTCTGAATGATAATGAGTGGATACTTGCTATGCAAGAAGAGCTAAATCAATTCACCAGAAATGACGTTTGGGATCTGGTTCCTAGACCAAAAGGGTTCAATATTATTGGAACTAAATGGGTTTTCAGAAACAAATTGAATGAGCAAGGAGAAGTTGTAAGGAACAAAGCAAGGCTGGTTGCTCAAGGGTATAGTCAGCAAGAAGGAATTGACTACACAAAGACTTATGCTCATGTGGCCAGGTTAGAGTCTATACGCCTACTCATTTCTTTTGCTGCACAAAATAACATCACTCTTTATCAGATGGATGTTAAGAGTGCCTTCTTAAATGGTATTATAGAAGAGGAAGTTTATGTTCACCAACCTCCTGGCTTTGAAAATGATAAATTTCCAGAACATGTTTTCAAACTTAAGAAATCACTTTATGGCTTAAAACAAGCTCCCAGAGCTTGGTATGAAAGGCTGAGTAATTTTGTTTTGGAAAAGAATTTTATCAGAGGCAAAATGGACACAACTCTCTTCTGTAAATAATTTAAGAAAGATTTGTTAATTTGTCAAATTTACGTAGATGATATTATATTTGGATCTACCAATGTTACGTTGGGAAAGGAGTTTTCTCTTTCTATGCAGGCTGAATTTGAGATGAGCATGATGGGAGAACTTAGATTCTTTCTGGGAATCCAAGTCAATCAAACTCCAGAAGGCACCTACATACATCAGACTAAGTATGTGAAGGAGCTTCTGAAGAAGTTTAATATGACTGAAAGCAAGTTGGCCAAAACTCCAATGCATCCTACAAGCACTCTTGGTAAGGAAGAGATTAGTAAGAAAGTAGATCAAAAGCTTTACAGAGGTATGATTGGATCTCTTTTGTATTTGACTGCTTCTAGATCTGATATTCTATTCAGTGTTTGTCTGTGTGCCAGATTCCAATCAGATCCTAGAGAATCACACTTAACAGCTGTTAAGAGGATTCTAAGGTATTTGAAAGGTACTACTAATGTGGGTTTGTGTTACAGAAGATATGATGATTACAAATTAGTTGGATTATGTGATGCTGGTTACGCTGGAGACAGGGTTGAAAGAAAAAGTACTTCTGGAAGCTTCCAGTTTCTTGGAAGTCATCTGATCTCTTGGTTCAACAAGAAGCAATCCACTATTGCGCTTTCAACAACAGAAGCAGAATACATTGTTGCTGCTGGTTGTAACACTCAGATGCTCTGGAAGAAGAGTCAGCTAGAAGACTATCAAATCCATGAGAGTAACATTTCAATCTTCTGTGATAATACTTCTGCTATATGTTTGTCTAAAAACCCTATTTTACACTCTAAGGCAAAACATATAGAGATAAAACATCACTTCATCAGAGACTATGTTCAGAAGGGAGTTATCAGTTTAAACTTTGTTGATACAGATTATCAATGGGCTGATATCTTTACAAAACCCCTTGCTGAAGATAGATTTAAATTTATTCTGAAAAATATAAGTATGGATTTCTGTCCAGAATAAAATGTTTATCAGAAGAAATTTTTTTTCTAGATGAAAATGTTTTGAATCTGAAGTATTACATCTATTCATTTATTATTTATTATTTTATTTATTGTGTGCAAATATGAACTAACAAACCTCAGAGAATTTGAACATTGGCTAACGTTTCATTTCTCAAAGAAGTTTCAGAAGCACATGCAAGCAAACACGTGTAACTCTGAATCTGAAAAGATGGAGTGCACAATACTGAATTGACATTTGAGGTACTGTTTTTGAATATTGAGTTTCTCGTTTTCCCCCAAATTATCAGAATCATTAATTGCTTGAAATGATTATATTCTTTTTATTAAATGCTAAGTGCAAGCGTGCTGAACGTGTGACTCTTGTGTACCCTAATTTCCTCTATAAATGCCACAACTTTACACATTTCACACTTTTCACTCTCACGAACACCTTGTATGCATTTCTTCTTGTTTCATTGCTTTCATCTCTCTCTCAAACCCAAACATCTCCGTAACCCTAAATCTTCAAGAACATCAACGGCCACTTCATCATCAACTTTTGCTCAATTCCAATCTTCAATGGCTATTGTTTCTTCTACAAAATTGGGTGTTGTCGCTTTTAAGGAACCTATTAGGACATTACTCACACCTGTTAACAAGCTGGAAATCTTGTGTGAATCCATTGTTAACTTTGAATCTTTTGCTGAAAATGGGTATGATCTTCGTCCCATTGTTGATGCATAGTGTTGGACTAAGTTTTTTGATTGACTGATGGGACCAGTTTATCCTTGTCTGGTAAAGGAATTTTGGATACATGCTTCTACTTGCCCTAAGTTCATAGTTTCTTATGTTCTGGGTAAAGAAATCATAATAACTGAAGATCTTATAAGGAAACTCATAGGGTATGAGGAAACTGATGGAGTCACTAATCTTCCAGTTGGGCGTGTGGATATGACTGATGTGTATAGAGAAGTTTGCTCTTCTGGAGAGGTCTCTAACAAGGTAAAGGATTTTTGAAGCCAGTATACAGGATCTGGGCTAAGATTTTCATGGGTTGCATTCATCACAGAAAATCTTCCAATTCTCCAGACTATGTTAACACTGATCTGCTATACTTCATGTATTGTCTGAGTCAGAGCACAAAGGTGGATCTGTCGTATCTTCTGTTTAATCATCTGTGGACACACGTTAAACAGTCAAGGGAAGAGGTCAAAACTAAATATCAGAAGATAAGAAACTGGATTCCAATGGGAAGACTTATCTCAGACATTCTGAATGAGAATGGTCTTGTTGGACATTTGGTAGAAGCTGGATTGAAGGAAGATCTAGCTTCTGTAATTGGAAAACCTCTGAATGGGAAGAGTCTTCAGAGGATGAAAGTTGTAGAAGATGTTACTTCTACTCCAAAGAAAATAAATTCTGAAGAGGTCACTCAAAGAAGGATTCCAGTTGATAATTTTCCTATGTTCTTCGCCAATGAACCAAGGGAGATTATTCTGAAGTACATTGCAGAGTATATGAAGGATGGAACTCCTCTGCCAGCAAATCTGGTTCAGAAGGCAGGTGAACCTGCTCCAGATCTTTATGAGGCCAGACACAAGAAGAAGAGAAAGGTTGCTGAAGAAGGATCTTTTAAACCCAAGAGGAAGGCTACTAGTGAAGCTGTTGCTATCAAACCTAAAAGGGTCAAGAAGCAAAAGGTCAATCCTCCAGAAGCAAGTTTAGATTCTATTCTTGAAACTGTCAAAGAGGTATTAACATCTGACCAAACTCTCCATGAACCTTTACCCTCACCTTCACCTTCTCCTCCTCGTGTTTCTAAACCTAAGAATCCTTCTATTACAGCTTCTTCTATAACCCAACCTCAAGCAACTCCATCTGAAAAGGATACCTCTGAACCAACACATTCTCAACCATCTGATACTCCCCCATCTGACAAACAAACACCTGCACCACAATCATCTGAAATCCCCCCACCAGAACCACAAACTTCAAAACTTATAGAACCAACACCAGCAGAACCAACACCACAAGAACGACAACCACAACCAGAATCTATCCAACCATCTGAACCTTTCATACCTGAGTCTGATGTCTTAGATATTCAACCTTTGACAACTCTGGTTGATATCTCTTCCACATCCTGTCATTCATCTGAATCATCTGATTCATCTGAATCTGACTTACCACCAGAAATAAACTCACCACCCTCTCTCCGTGGCTAGGAACCTAGAACATCTGAGTTTGTATCCTTTGCTTCAACTGACCCTTCCACATAAACCTACCCTCTGTACTTCAAGCCTACCTAAAATAACAACCAGATATCATTCCATCAGAACCTCTGCACTCTCAAAACTCTGTTTTTATCCCCTATACTTCTACACCATTTGTTGTCATTCCCTCTGCATCAAATTTCAAACAGTTCCTGTTTCCCAAATCATCTTTATCCAGATTCAGAGCTTTCACTTCATCATCTGAACATCCTTCATTACCTTCTTATCCTAGTCCTCTGTTCATTATCCCAACCTTTACCATACCACCCCCACCTGAACAAACCAAACCATCACCTCTGGAAGCCTACCTTAAACCTAAAACAAGGCTAGATGTTAATGCTTTGTTTTCTAATTTCAAGAAAGAAATAAGGATGAGTTTAGACTCTGTAAAGGAGGAATGTCTCTCAAGCATTAATCCAGAAGCTTCTGGAGAATGCTGGAATAAGTTCATTTCTAGATCCAACTCTGTGGCTTCTAATCTGAAGACCATTTGCTCTGATGACGCAAAGGTCAGATTTGCTGAAGTTGTCAGACATACGCTATGGAATGTGAACAGATCTCCAACATTGCTTCTTGAGGATGCACCTTCAACTTCTAGAGTAACTGCTACTTCTGAGACTATTGAAGAATCTACTCCTGAAGTCACTCTGGAAACCAATCCATTAGCTCTGATGATTGTAGACCAACCATCTGAATCTGTGCCTCCAGAATTTGCATCTGCAATGATCATTGACTCTGCTCCTACTCCTGCATCTGAATCTGCTCCTTCTACTTCGTCTGAGGTTAAGAAAGAGAATCCAGATCTAGAAGACAAGATTGTCGTGCTGGAAGCTGGTCAATCTGAAATAAAATCTTGGATGGAAAAACAAGATGAGAAGACAGACAACATACAGAAATGGATGGCTAAGCAAGAGGAATCTACTTCTGAGATGACCCACATCCTTAAGCTTCTTACATCACGTTTATCTTAGTTCTTATGTTTGTGCACTTTAAGTGTTATTTTGCTCTGTTTTTTATTTCTCTGAATCATGTTTAATTCTTGATGTACTCTGAGTATCTATGAATGAATATGTTTGTTTGATCATTTGTTTTACATCTGTTGATGTTATCAAATTTTTTGCTCTTTTCTTCTATTAATCTTTTCTGTCTTAAACAGTTTTCTTTTTGATTATGACAAAAAGGGGGAGAAAAAGAAATTCTGTTTGTTCAAATATAAACAGTTACTAAAATGAAATTCAGACATAACAAATTATATCTAACGTTGAATTGTAGTCTTTCAGAACTAACGTATCATTTGAAAAATTTCATTGAAGTTACCCTGAGAATCCCCAAATCATATTTTTTACTCAAACTAGGTTTAACCAGGCTCTGATAAGTCAAACCAGGTTCTGATTACCAGGCTCTGATCCTAGAAGTTAACCAGGCTCTGATTATAGAAAATAAACCAGGCTCTGTTCCTGGGAAGAAAATCAGTAAGAGTAAACCAGGCTCTGGTTCTGGAAAGCAAAGCAAGCTATTACCAAGCTCTGATTCTGGAAAGTATATTCTAACCAGGATTCTAACCAGAAGTTTTTAACCAAGCTATTAATCTAAATAGTTTACTCATGCAAAAAGGGAAGTATTTTCTTCTATTGGAGTATTCATTTCAGGGGGAGATTCTTTATCTCAGGGGGAGTTATATATTTATCCTTTTTATTGAACAAAATTTCCTATGTTTTATCATCATCAAAAAGGGGGAGGTTGTTAGAACACAGATTGGTGTTTAATTATATCTCTATGTTTTGATGATAACTCTTATGAAATTTTGTATTAAGAAAATATATACTCTAATTTTGTTCAAGTGTTTTTGTTTCAGATATTAAATTAAATATTCTTATGGAAGCAAAAATGCATCTGAACAGTAGTCTACGCAAAGCTCTGAAGCATCAGAAGCAAGCCATCAGAAGACTCTGAGCGCTACCAGAAGAGACTCTGAAGCAGAAGCTGCAGAAGCATCTAAAGCGTAGCTGAAGATTTTGTATGAAGAGTTTAAAGCATTGTTTCAGAAGACTCTGAATGTACTTTATGCTGCAGGTACAGAGGCTCTGATAAACAGTTATGCTCTAATCAGATCACTCACGCTAAAGTACTATTGCTGCAACTCTGATATCATTGAATCTAATCTGAAGAACAAGAAGCACATCAGAGGATCTGATGTTGTTTACGTTTGAAAAGATGTCATCACGTGAATAGACTTGGTACTATTCTCAACGTCCTCTCCAACGAAACTATTCCTTATTTGTGATAGACACAAGGATTCAGGAAAAAGGAATTTCTCTGAACATTCTACTTCTGAGAAAGGAAAATTCATGTGAAGACAAAAGGCTACAGCTACTCTACTTGCATAGTCTTCAAGTATTGGACTTTCAGCACTATAAAAGGACGTCTTCAACATCTCGTCATAACTAACAAATTGCTAACGAATCTACAACAAATTATTTCACAACTCTCATATAATCATTCAAAGCTGAAATAGTTTTTTATTTGTTCTTAATCTAAGTGTAAAAATCACAGTTTGGGATATAGCTTTTTAGAAGCATCTAAACACTTGTTAGTTTACATTTATTTGTAAAAGACTCCTTGAGAAGACCAAGTTGTGGTCAGGATTTCTTGAGAAGACTAAGATAGTTGTTCTTAGTGGTTGACACTGTAATCTGTTTGAATATAATGGATTAAGTCCTTGTGGAGAAAGGCAAATCACCTTGATAGGGTGGACTGGATTAGTTGAGTTCAATGAACCAGGATAAAAATCTCGTGTTGCTTTTATTGCCATATTTTTTCTAAACCCTTATTCAACCCCCCCCCCCCTTCTAAGTGTTTTTCTCACCTTCACTATGGGTTTCTCGCAAAGTGCAGAAAATAATAAATATATTGAACAAATGGAAGTTATCGATAAAAGCGAAAAAGGAAGTTGTTCAGCTGTAAAAGGAAGCACAAAAGAACTGGAAGACGATGTTTAGAGATTGTTACTCATGGTTCTGAAAATGGGTGACACACACATGGAAATAAAATTAAGTCATTTTGTGAGTGTCATTAATTTTTATATGTCAGTTAAGTGTATCAAAGAGTTGTTGGTGGGTTTTGATTGGCTTGACGTGTCTACTCTGCAAGTTTGGTGCACATAAGTACATTTTCTTTTTTTATTACTGTCAATATCTATTAATATGTTATATTTCTCATCACTTTAATTCTAATGTTTATTTTAAAATTATTCAGATATATTCATTGTGTATGTATTGATAATTCCACATCAGAAGTATATGGATTTGTGGACCCTGCTAGGTGTATGTATGTTGATAATGGGTCAAAAACTGAAACAAATGTTAAAAAATACATACTAGATAAGTTACGTGACGAAAAGAGAGAGTGTCACTTACTACCATTTATTCATGGTTAAGTATGTATGAAATTTTGTTTTCTATTTTTTAATTTTGATAACATAGATATTTTATGTGACTTATGTGTTTCCACACACACGTGCAAAGATCATTGACAATTAATAGTCATTTGTCCAAGAGACAATATTATGGTCATCTTTTGTTCACTTCATCGGGAACTTAATCAAACCATGAGGAAAACTGTTACAAAGTAAGTTTATCTTTTATGTGACTTTTGTTATAATATATTATATATCCTATATACATAAATTGTTACAAAAGTAATTTCAGATTTTATGTGGCATTATATTGGTTTTTTTCTAAATTAGTGCTTTTGGGGTTTATCAAATGGCAAATGGCAATAGAAAAAAGGCTACATGGCTCCAACCCAAAGTAAATGTGGTGTAAATTATAATTTTATATTTAATTTTATCATAAGTATTCTCTAATTGTGTCATTTATTTGTAGACAATGAGACAACATAACTCTATTGATTGTGGATACTACGTTATGAAAAATATGTTGGATATTGTCTATGCCAATATAACTGAGTCTTGGATTCAGGTAATAAAAATAACTTTAATTTGTTATTTACTTTGCGTTTTGCAACTTAATATGAATTTTCAAAGAATAACTTTATATTGTTATTTACGTATTGTAGGTATTTGATGACCTAATAGAATTAACACAAGATGATTTGTATCATTTGCGACTCTGTTGGGAAAAACTTTTCTTTGAGTTATATAAAAATTAAGTTTTATCTAGTGAGTTATATAGAATTGTCTATATATATATATATATCTGATTTGAGTTTCTTGCACATGGTGTTGTCTGCTGATGTTTATTGGTGTTATCATTTATTGTAAGCAAATGTGATTTTCGTGTTGTCTACTGAAGGTAAAACTCATCTTCTTGTGGATTTCATGTTGGTAATTCAAGTGTGGGAAAGGACTTATAAATGGTTGGATACTTTTGTATATTTTCACTGGTTTTGTTGTTGTAGTAGTCCACCTTGTAAACATACTTATAATTTTGTACACTTGTGTGTATACTAGATTAGTACTTTTGTAAATCAATTGTTCATTTTGAAGAATATGTGCATCCTAGCTATTTGGTGAAATGAAATTAACAGGTTGGTTGTAAAAACATGAAAATTTAGATACCAAATAGCGACTTAAATATGGTCTGTGTGATGTTGGAAAAATATGAAAAATTAGGTACCAAAACAAATTACAGGGATTCCACCTTGATTTCGCTAAAAAGTAGTCTAATTTTTTAAAGAAAGATAACATACATATTACATCGGGCGCACCTTGCAACCGTTGTAAAAACATACATTTTAAGAAAGATAGCATATATTTTACATAGGGCCTGAAACACAACTGATGTAAAAACATACATTTTACATCGGGCCAAGAAGGAAACCGTTGTAAAAACATACCTTTTACATCAGGCTAGGAAGCCAACCGATGTAAAATGTGCATTTATTTAAAAAAATGTTAAACCCATATTACACATCAGACCTAATGGTCAACCGATGTAGTAGATGTGTTTTTCACATCAGACTATGGCCCAATGTAAAATGTCTTTGATTTACTACATCGCTTGGCTTTACATCAGACCCAGACCCGATGTAAAATGTAATATTCGCCCGATGTAAAAAGTCTTTCTTGCACTAGTGAGAGCATCACCTCCCAAACTCCATTTTTTTCAACTGCAAGTGGATTTGGACAGTGAAATAGAGGAAGTTTCAGATCAAACCATGGGTGCCTACAACTTCAGGAAGGATCAAGGGTGCTAAAGAGATTGTTTGTTTGCTTCTGGACCCATTGAAAGAGGCATTAGACCTTGCTCCAATAGGTAAGTTCATCTTGATCTGAAACTCAATCATCTTTGCATCATTTTCCTTCATTTGAGTTACCAATAGATTTGCCATGATGTAGAGATCAAAACCCCCCATGCTAATTGTTATGTATCAATGATGTATGAGATTTCATATTGTTTTGTATTTCTAGGGTTCATACTGGTGTCAGATTAATTGTTTGAATTAGAGTGAAAATTAATAAAATTAATTGATGTCATTGGGTTCCTTATTGAATTCTAGGCATGTTTGATTTTTATACCTTTGAATTTCATTGAGAAACAAAGTTATGTTTCTCTGAAAATCAAGAATGGTGGAAAAGTGGTGGAGTAAGAAGATGATGGATATGGCCCGCAGTTCATTTTCAAAAATATGTTTCATATTGAAATTCTGGTATGCAGATCTCATATGTCCCAAGAATATTGATCTCTGCTTAACAAGGACGAGGACAGACCATGACCAATTTAAATTCCTTTAAATTGTACCAATGTCATGACGTCTGTTGTAACATCTGCAGACTGACGGAACTATTTATCTCACCATTTAAGTTGTGCAGAATTGTAAATGTTGAAGGATAAATAACACAATGAATTGTTAACCCAGTTCGGTGCAACATCACCTACATCTGGGGGCTACCAAGCCAGGAAGGAAATCCATTATTAGCATAATTAATTCAGAGCTAAACTCCCCCGTTTACAACCCCTCACTTAATCTCTACCCAATGCAATTTCTTGCCTAGAACCCACTAGACAAGAGACACCTCTCACTCCCCACAATCACTGCAGTGATAAACAATTCAATACATAATAAGACTTTAGCAGACACTCTTCAAAGTCACAACACTTGATTTTGCTTAACAGCTTCAATCAAGGACAATGAACACAACAATTCATACACACTAAACCAATGCAATTATCCAGCAGACAATTGCTTGGCACACAAGGAATCCTAAGACTCCTACACACGTGAAGAATCACTACATACCACAGAATTCTCCACTCACAAAACACACGTGAAGAGCAACACTCTTCACTCACAAATATGTCTACCACAATGTATCAAAAGATACAAAGGGTGACTTACAAAGACACACACAAGGGACTCTCAAAACCCTAGACCTTTATTTTACACTCAAGTTGTTCTTGATGTGAGTGCTTAATTTCCTCTACTTCTGCTCCTCCTTAAATAGTAGTGCAGATTGGGCTTGGGCTGTTTAAAAGTAACAAACATTAGGTTTAACCAAGTTAAACCACTTTGCATAATTCAAGGTGCTTTCAAATAGGTCATGATCAGCTCAGCACTGCCTAGTATCTCGTCTAAGATAACTAAGGAACCCTAACAGGTTTCTTGAAATCTAGCCTGAGATATATCAGGTATCATAATAGAAAAACAAACCCTGCACGCCTGATGTCATACGACCAATGTCATAACATTCAGTCATGAAATTTAGCTTCACTTACTCTTAGCTGACCAGACTCCCCCTGTTGAACACTCCTGCAGAATCTTCTTCACAACAATAGAAACAAGCATATTATAGTTTCCTAAAAAGTCTCAAAGATCCTTTTTATGAACACCAATTAAATATGCACTTTGTTCCTAATGAATCACTTTGGCCTGCACATACTGATGAGGTGTATCCAAAGCACTTATGTCAAGTAATAAAACAGCAGCACCTGCTGTACTAGACAGCGATGTCATGAAATTCAGTATGACATCCATGACAGCAGTTATGTCATCATCTCTTGCTGCACCAGACAGCAATGTCATGACATTGGTAATGACATCCTGTTTAAAACACATGACAACAGTTTTGTTACCACAACTCCTGCTGTATCAGACAGCGATGTCATGACATTGGTCATGACATTGTGATTAAAAACACATGACAACAGTTCTATCATGACAGCAAATGGATGTCACGACATTCAGCATGACATTCACATTAAAACACTCCACAACAGTTTTGTCATCACAGCAGATGGAGATGTTATAACATCCTGCTTAACATCAGTGCAGGATCATGTTTTACCAAAATTTAGCCAATCATAGAACCATGGACAATTCTATATCATAGAATCATGGAACTAACACATATATTATTTTGTGCTTGCAACATTATAATTGAATTGGCATCACGCCCTAGTGGAAACACTAGTATTTGTGCATTGTGTGCGAGCATTAGGTCCGGGGTTCGAATCCCACTCGCCCCAGACCTCTTGATTTTATTTTTTAGTTCATTTTAGCATTGAACCTTCATATATTATCTTTGGCATGCGCTTTACCTTTAGGTTGCAGCACTTGGCCTAGTGGTATGAGTTTTAAGTTGTGAACATGAAAGTGCAGGTTTAACCCTTGTAGGCAGCATTTCTATTTTTTTTTATCACTTGTTTCCTTTATTTTATTTATTCATTTTATTTTCTTTTCATTTTCTTTTTAATCCAGGATTTTCCTTTTTTTTTCTTTTTGCTCCCTTTTATTTTTTTTCATCCCTAATATTTTTAAAAACATCAAAATAATTTTTAATCAAAGTCTTGATTTTATTTTACTTTAGCATATTAATTAAAAAGATTAAAAATATGTTTATTTATTTCACCTTGGATTATTTTTCCATTGATTTTTTGTGATTGATTTCCTTGAAGTACCGTCTTGATGCCTTGTTCTCTTGAAGTGTTTACTTGAACATGACCTTTTTTGAAGACTTATACCATGCTTAGGTGTCACTTTCTTTGAAAAATGCTTTGATTAAATTATTATTTAAATGAAACTTTAGGGCTTTATTTTATTGATCTTTTGAAAACATTTTGGTTCATGATTAAGACTTCCACTTGAGTTTAGTCTCTTCAACCTTTGATTCAATCATCTCTTAATGTCTTGTTCATTGTGCTTACTTTGTTAATTATTTACATGTTTTCAAGTATTTCCTTCATAAAATCCTAAATGTGAAGCATGCTTATACCTTTATAGGGTTTAGGGTTTGACTTGTTTTCAACAAGTTCGTATTCTCATTCATAACTTGTATGTGTAATGATCCTCATTTGGATTTTACTTCATCTCTACCATGCTCATATGATTCATGATTCACTTTGGATGAATACTTGTTCAAACTTGTTCGTAATGTTTCATTTGGTTCTATCTTTGATCATTTTTTCAAGTATTTCCTTCATAAGTTTCCACAATATTAAGCATGTATCTTACCTTATGTTTGTTCATGGGTTGTTTCTAGTGATGTTATGTAAGTATTTATCATTTCTTGTTTATGTTCACCATATCTCAATGCCTAAAATCATGTTAATGTTTTGTTCCTGATGTTATCAATTTATGCATGTTTATGTGATCAATTATTGTTATTCAATTCCAAGGGAGGGGCTTATTGTTGACATCATTGTCATTTGCATTTGCATCTTTTCTTTCGTGTACATATATCTCTTAAACTTTTAATCCTAGAACTTGCTATCCCTTAGGAAGTCTCCCTTAGGATTATCTTCAACTTAGACATTCAATTAGGGTTCCCCCTCTCTCAAACTCAAAATCATTTTCACTAAAAACCTTGACCTTAGGTCATTGACTTTTCAAACTCACTTCTCTTAATAAATGCTTCAAGACATCTTAATCATATTCAAACTCTTTCACAAAGACTAAAAAACATAAACTTCAATTTAAATCTTTTGCCACTTTGGATTTTCAATTTAAAACCTTTTCAAAATAGATTAGTCATTAGTCATCCTTAGTTGAGATATAAATCTCCTACCCCATGACATTTTTGAGAAATATGTTTATTCTTTTCCACTTGAGAGAGGTATGTGGCATACTTGTTAATTCTATATCCAAGTTGGAGCCTTTCTCTCATTGTGAAGCAAAGATTCCTCTTCCACATGTTTATGGTGGTTTAGATGAGTATTCTCCTTAGGATGACAACTTATCTCTTCTTTTAATCCACCATAACAAACCCTTTTCAATTTGTACCCTGAACTACGAGGTTTGATCCTTCATTGGTACGTAGGCACACGAATTTATGTCTTGACAAACGCAAAAACAAAAAAAAACATTTCTCTTTTCATCTCATTAATCAATCCTAATTAGCAAAGAAACTTATAAGACAAATTCAACAATAGGTTCCTATAGGATACCATAGATGCTTAGGATGCTAATGCTTTCTCTTAGTATAACCAACCCCCGAACCTTATATCTCTTTATTACTTTGTCTTTGCATTGCATATTTATGGGTTATTCTTTTTTTATCCCTTCCCTTGGATAAATTAAAGACCGGTGGTGATGTCTTATGATTTTTGAAGCCTAGCTAACTCAATAGCTATGATCTTCGGTTCTCACCATGATAGAAATGGAGACTCTGCTGGGGAAATTCCTCTAAGAGGGTTAAACCTATTTTGTAGATTTGTGTTATCTGTGTTTATTTGCATATATCTGTTTTCTATGTGCTTGGGTTTCTTTGGGTGACCCAATAGAGGTGAGATAAGTCTTAACCCAGACTTGAAAAGTGCAAATAATATAGAAGGGGGTGGTATAGTCAAGGAGGCTTTAAGGGAGTAATCTCGAATAAACTGACTTGAGATCCCCTACTCAGTGGAGGCCCTCTTAAGGGTGGTATTTGTTGAACGAGCAGGGGGGTTAAATTGTGTTTCGCGCTTTCTTATTATTTAGCTTCTGATCAGAGTTTCAGAATCAGAAGTGATGTTCAGATTCTAAGTTAATTCTTTTGGCAACGAATACAACATAACTAAATAAAATAACAACAGAAGACACAAAATATTTATACTGGTTCCACCCCTAACTGAGAGTAGTCCAGTCCCCTTGTATCACAAGGGCTTTTCATTATAACCACTTCATGATTACAATCGCTTATGCTTCTACATAAGAATTTTACAACTGCTCAGACCAATTGTCTGAGACTTCCCTTGCTTAGAGCACATATCTAAGACTTAACCTTTGCAAACACCATTAGACCAAGTCGTCTGCTCATATGTCTTCTAGTTGTTACTTTCCTTTGTTTAGAGAACATGTCTAAGAATTCCTTTGCTCATACCATCAGACTGAGTCGCCTGCTCATCTGTCTTCTGGTTGAGACTTTCCTTTGTTTAGAGTACGTGTCTAAGACTTCCTTTGCTCACACCATCAGACTGAGCCGTCTGCTTATCTGTCTTTTGGTTGAGACTTACCTTTGCTTAGAGCATAAGTCTAAAACTTCATTTTGCTCACATCCTCTAGCTGAGCCACCTGCTCTTCTGGCCATCCAGACTGAGACTTTCCCACTTCCTTAATCAGACTAGCTGAATAAGACTTTCACATCTCAAGTACTTAAACAATGAGACTTACGTGGATTAAGCATCTTGGCTTAAGACTTGTTGTTTGAATCCCAATGAGACAAGACTTGCTCAAGCACATAACAGGAGACTTAATCTAAACTACTGAAGGCTCAGCAGAATAGAGAACAAGGTGTACATGCTGAAAGCATCAGAGGTACGGGAGATCAACATAACAGAGACCTAAAGAACTTAATTTTCTAAATATGTACACGGATAAGAAATCTTAAGGCTTTTATAATTACAACCTAAAACATAAAATCTGCATATTACATAAAGTTGATAAATCCTTGATCTTGCTACTCCTTCAACAGAAGAATCCTTGTTAAAATTCAAGCTTGATTATATAGCCTTCCCAGAAACTATCCGTTGAGAAGGTGACTTGATCAAGTGTCTTTGCGTTTGCTCCATAGTATAAGAGACATTGAAGATGGATGCACAACAGAATCTAAATCCAATGTGTAACACATTTAACCTTTGATTCTTCAAGAGGTTCTGTACTAATTGAGTCGTTGGGAGCAGACATCCATAGAACGTACCAACTTCTCTTGAGCCTTGAAATCTTGTAGACTCAAGCTGACAGGCTGATATGATAATACAACTTGCTTTTAGTAGTACATGTAGTCCACAGCTTTATCACCAACTCTGAATTGTACCAGATGCTAATATACAATTACTAAGTTTAAAAACTCATCAGAATATTGAGGCCTTCAGTTCAGAGTCTTCATCAAACTACACTAGCAATTGTTCTTCAGACTCTTCCACTAGTAGCTAGCAATGAAGCAACTCCAAGTGTATCTTAAGTAAAACAGATTCTGATTATTTATGTATAAGAACAAGAACCTGCATAAATAAAACACACATCAAAGAAACCATTATTCTTTAAATACTTTTTTATCATCAAAACTAAAAGAGAATATGTCAATAACAAATCTTTTTCTAAGAATCTCCCCCTTTTTAATGATGGCAAACACAAGTATTTAAAGGGAAATGTTTGGCATTTAATTTTCTCTGCAAAAAAAGGGCATGAGGTTTGTAAGCTCCCCCTGATTCTAATAGCTCACACTTGAGTTTAATTTACTCTAGCATTAAGAACCATTTTTCAAGAAAAATAAACTAGTCTTCTTAGTGACCTCGGGGTTTGAGGTTTGTAAGCTCCCCTTGTGTCAAACAGTTCTAAGGTTGAGGTTTATAAACTCCCCCTTAGTTTCATATTTAAGAACACAAGATAACAACATTTTAAATCCTTTTGGCAACACCAAAATATGAGGTTTGTAAGCTCCTTCTAGGTCTGATAGACTAAGTCAAAGATCTGTAAGCTCTTTCCTAACACTACATACAAGAGAGTTAAAATATGTTGCCCTTTTTAATTTCCTTGTCTTGTACGAGGATTGTAAGTTGGAGGTTTGTAAGCTCTTCCTTAGACCTATGTATAAGAAAGTTAAAAATGTGCCCTGGGCAAGATAACAGAAAATAAATGACCTATATGTACAGGACAGGTATTCAATGGGTTCAGTTTCCACTTAAATACTTACTATTATTTCTCCCCCTTTTGTCACATAAAAAAGAATAAAAGGAAAAGAAGGAAATAGAAGAAAAAAAATAGTATCACTAATAAATGTAACTCAAATCATCATTATAGGATCAGTTTCGAAAAATGGAGAATAATCAAGTAATAAGAGTCATTAAGGTTTGTAAAGTGCACTCTTTAAAGTCTCAGTGGTTGTTAATATTCCAAGAATTAAACAAGGATTAATTTAGACTCTTGGTATCCATAGAAGTCATTATAAAAACATCCAACTTCAAATTCATTTTCATCAATCACCAGGATATGGAATCAGCAACTGAGAGTCATAATGCATATGTCATAACAGATGTAACTGAGAGCTCTACAAGCTTGGCAATCCAATCCCCTTAGAGGAAAACTTCTTCCGAGTCCTCTACAACTGTATCTCTTCTCTCAACATAGCTTGCTTCTGAAGAAGCTACTTCAGCTGCACCTGAAAGACCTTCAGAAGGTGGTTCAATAGTAACTGCCTTAAAGCCTTATAGAAGAAGCATGAAGAAATCAAGAAAGAAGAAAAGGAGGGTCAACAAGTCATTCTACGGATCTCTTCCAGACATAAAAGAGGAAGAAGTGATTGATTCAAAAGACGAGGAGGCGGACTATAACAACAGTGGACACTGTTGGACATGAGATGAAATGGCTAGGGATGAATTCTAGAAAACATCTTGTACCCCTTTTAAAAAAAATTGTAATCCATCATTTAATTAATGAAAAAGTTTTTCAGGCCAATACTTTTTTATCATGCATTTACATTCTAGAAATTTTCTTTAGATTTTCTAAAGGTACACTGTCAAAGTGAAACTGACACAGAAACGATAGTTAGAACAGATCAATCATAAAGTCATAGTTATTCAGAGAATCTTAATAGGTTAGATTACATTACCAAGAGTCATTATTAAAATACTGATTTAATCAGTACTTAAATAATATTAAACTCAAGACAATAAATGTAACGCGTCAATAAAAGGACTTTAGTAAGCTTTCTTCCATCATCACTTAATCCCTAAAACACCAAGATGTATAAGCAAAAGCAGATTTAGGTTCCAAAGAGAGATTGCAGGAAGGCAGCATTACTGAATGTAGCAACTCAAGCAAATTAAAGTAAGACAACAAGTGAAGAATTTGCAAGCAAGCAGACAACTTAAGAAGTGTTATCCTCTACAGTATCCTTTGTGAAAACACACAGAAGAAAGAAATTTTATGGATCCAGACGCAGAAACAAACTGAGGAAAAAGGCTTTGGATTTTGCTAAGGAAGAATGGCAAGATTTCTTAAACAATCTAGACATGTCAGATGATCCTAGGGATTTCCTTAGGACACATCCATTAAACTAGAAAAATCTAATTGTCTTGCGATCGCTTCCTTTTTATTAATAAAATAAGTTGCAAACATTTGAGTTCTTTTATCTATTTCAGATTCTCAGTGAACAACAAGAATAAATATCAATCAGTTAAAACTGAACACAAGCATGAACAAACTCTAAATTTATTAATAAGATGCTTAATACAAAGATTTCAATAGCAATACAAAGTATAACCTATGCATATATCTAACAACATAACCTTTCATAGATAGCTTCAAACATGTCTCTCCAAATCTTGGAAGAACTAGCCTCATAACTTATGCTAAGCTGTTGCTGAACAAGTATTTCAGAAATAACTCGTCCAAAAGGTATGGAGAAGGTATTTCCCTTTTGAAAAGAAGAAAGAGACTTCTTTAGATGGTGAAACATAACTTAAGGAAGATCAATCTTCAAATCTGAATTGAGAAGTAGAAGCAAATCTTTTTCAATAGGGTCCACTTGGTCTAAATCTCTATCCTTAGGCAGTAAGTTTGAATTAGAAATCTGACTCCAAACAACAGCATCAGGAAGAAGATTAGAAAATACTGATGTATTAGATGGATTTGCAAAGATACACAAAGTAGGAAGATAGTGTTCCCAAACAAGAGTTCTTGGGATTTCTCCAATCTCCTCACAATTGATCACATTTGCAATCGCTTTAGAGGTTACTGTAATAGAAACACTAGTTACTCTAGACAGAATAGCATACTCAGAATCTAACTCTACAAAGAAGGCATTGATCCAAAACTCTTTGACAAGATTTGGATAAGTGAAACCATAGAGCATCTCAAAATATTCGTTCCAAATTTGTTTAGACACAGTCTCCAAGAAGTTGAAAACAATCTTATGCAACTCATCAAAATCCACAAACTTTTCATTGATGGCAACCATGTGATTCAAAGAAGAATAAACTGAAGAACTCGTCTTAGGTTTGGTTTTGTCATAACATAACAAGAGGAAAAGAAGAAAAATAAGAAGAATAAGAAAGAAGAGAAACTAAGTAAGAATCTTACAAAAATAAGAATCTTGTCAGAAAAAGGGCACAATGATGTTTCACAAGACAGAGAATAGTAACAGCAAGTACTAAAAGAGAAAACATCATTACCCAAAGGTTCTTTATCCAGAAGATATTTCAATTCCACCAGATGAGTTTCGCCTTTATGAAAGGTTAAGTAGTATAAAAGCTTTCAGAAAACATTTTACTTAAACAGCTATGACATTAAAATAGAATCTTCTTCTGAATCTCAGAAGCTGACAACTTCCAAAATCTATCAACCATCAAAGTCTAGTAAGTCTATACTTAGACAAACATATCATCTGTTAGTCACAAGTCTCTAAGATTCAATTCAGAACTAGCACTTTATCTTGAAACAAGAGTCATGAGTGATAGATGAATATTGAATTGTCTTCTTTAGACAACTAAAAAGCAACAATATTAACATAAAAGTGAGAAAATTGTTTTCATAAATGTGATCATCATCGTACTTGATAAGACATTCAGTATAGACAAACACAACAGAGTTTCCTCTTAAAGATTTTTGAAGTTCTCTTTTTCAAAAGAACTTCTCTAGAGATCTAACAGAAACTTTGCATTTATATCTAAACAAATATTTCATTGAATTAAAAGAGAAACCAGAAAAGAACAAACATACCATTTTTTTTGTTTGGCCAAACTCGATTCAATATTCAGACTTGACCAATAGAGTCTGAACACAACTTTGAGTGGATTCTGATTCAAGAGGTGCCTAACCACTAATTCCACTACTCTCACCAAATTCAGTACCACCAGTACTTGAATCTAGGATGTTGGTTCTTCTTCCAATCAATGTTGCAAACAACCTAAAGGAAGATGCCTCTGCTTCTTTCCTTGATATCTGTAGCAGATACATTATTATACTCATATTTCTATAATACCATACATGTAAGTACAAACAAACTCTTTTGTGCCTTACATCTCAATCTAATAGCAGATCATAAATCACTCCAGAGTATGCGTATAGAACGATATATGATAGGAACAGAATCTTGTTCTAAGCAATGTCAATAATCACTTATGTTGGATTAAATCTTTTGAATTTGAAATCATTGACAAGCTCTGAACCAGATGGCGTTAGCTATCATAGATTGACATAAAGGAGATCAGAGTATGTTCTTAGTACAACTAATAGAGCTCAAAGAAAAGTTAAATATTTCTCATAGAAATGCCTTTTAAAACAACTTCTGCGATGGTCGTTAACCAAGAAGCAACGAAGATTCTTAAGATACCACCTTAATGAACAAACTCCATATAATTAAATATTTTGAAACAAGATAGCTTTAACAACATCTCTTGCTTTTCAATACTTGATTTTTTATTTCATAACACATATGCTTCTTTTGATCTACATCTTGCACTAATATCAACTTCAAACGATTAAGCATTGAAGAGCATATGATATTCGGTTCTGGTAGAATTTTCTTCTTGCTATCAGATATGGAAAATCAGTTGAAATATAAATATTTCAGAAGCTCTTGAAGTTACTCTTCTATCAACAGTTATCACAATCCATTCATCCAGTATGAAATTTCTTCTAACAAGAAACCTAAGTTTCTTATTATTAGTCATTCCAAAGAACTTAAGCTAAAAAGAGAAGGTGATCTATTGAATAGTTTTTCATCATCCAACTTCACTTCTTTCCTTTGAAGATTACAAGACAAACCTTCATAGCACAACAGATTCAAGATGTAAACATCAAAAAAACTGTGACTTTAGATTTAAGTCAATGAACAATATTCTCAGAATTTGCTTGAAAAGATTAGATGAAGTGCAACTACTTCAAGCTTCAAAAAATGATCCTCACAAACCCAAGCACAAGACTTCATAGATAGTCCAAGCATCAGACATATCAATGATGTTGATATACTTAGAAGTAATATAGTGCATATACTAGAATGCAACTACCTCTGAAGATATTCAATATGCATCTTTTAAGTTGGTGAAAGAGATTTTCAATATGATCATATTTAACACCATCAACTTCTATAGTAATACCTTTTTTCAATGATATTTTATAGACCTTCAACAACCGTTTATCAAGTCCAATGAGTTAAAAATATGTTTAGCTTTTCCATCATTTAAATTCAATGGAATCACCCATTTGAATATGGTAGGAAAAGCCGTATTATATTTTTCATGTGGAACTTGATTCCTTCTTGAAGAAGAAATATACTTTTCTTATTGGATCAATATATGCACCACTATTAAGTGTTAAGAACATGCCATGCTCTGATACCAATTGAAGGTGTGAAAAGTACATAAGAAAAGGGGGGGTTAAATAGTGTTTCTTGTTTTTCTTATTATTTAGCTTCTGATCAGAGTTTCAGAATTAGAACAGATGTTCAGATCTTGAGTTAATTCTTTTGGTAGTGAATATAGTATAAGTAAATAAAATAACAACATAAGATACAAAATATTTATACTAGTTCCACCCCTAACTGAGAGTAGTCCACTCCCCTTGTCTCACAAGAGCTTTTCATTATAACCACTTCATGATTACAATCGCTTATGCTTCTTTATAAGAATTTTACAACTGCTCAGACCAACTGTCTGAGACTTCCCTTGCTTAGAGCATATGTCTAAGACTTAACCTTTGCTCATACCATTAGACCGAGCCACCTGCTCATCTGTCTTCTGGTTGAGACTTTCCTTTGCTTAGACCACATGTCTAAGAATTCCTTTGCTCACACCATCACATTATGCTGCCTACTCGTCTGTCTTTTGGTTGAGACTTTCCTTTACTTAGAGTACATGTATAAGACTTCCTTTACTCACACCATCAGATTGAGTCGTCTGCTCATCTGTCTTCTGGTTGAGACTTACCTTTGCTTATAACACATGTCTAAGACTTCATTTTTCTCACATCCTCTGGCCAATCCACCTGCTCTTCTAGCCATCCATACTGAGACTTTACCACTTGCTCAACATGACTTGTTGAATAAGACTTTCATAGCTCAAGCACTTAAGCAATGAGACTTACGTGGCTTAAGCATCTTAGCTCAAGACTTGTTGCTTGAATCCTAATGAGACAAGACTTTTTGCTCAAGCACATAGCAGGAGACTTAATCTAAACTACTGAAGGCTCAACATAATATAAAACAAGGTGTACATGATGCAAGCATCAGAGGTACGGAAGATAATCATAACAAATACCTAAAGCACTTAAGATTTATAAATATGTATAGGGGTGAGAAATCTTAAGGCTTTTACAATTACAACCTAAAACAAAAAATCTGCATATTACATAGAGTTGATAATTGCTTCATCTTGCTACTCCTTCAACATAAGAATCCTTGTTAAAATTCAGGCTTGAATCTTCATCCATATATAGCCTTTCCAGAAATTAGTTGTTGAGTAGGTGACTTAGTCAAGTGTCTTTTCTTTTGCTCCATAGTACAAGAGATGTTAAATATGGATGCACAATAGAATCTGAATCCAACGTGTAACACATTTAACCTTTGAGTCTTCAAGAAGTTCTGTACTAATAAAGTTGTTGGGAGAAGACATCCATAGAACGTACCAGCTTGTCTTGAGCTATGAAATCTTATAGACTCAAGCTGACATGCTGATATGATAATATAACTTGCTTTTAGTAGTACATATAATCTATAACTTTATCACCAACTCTGAATGGTACTAGATGCTGATATATAATTACTAAGTGTAGAAACTCGTCTGAATATTGAGGCCTTCAGTTTAGAGTCTTCGTCAAACCACACTAGCAATTGTTCTTCAGACTCTGCCACTAGAAACTAGCAATGAAGCAACTCCAAGTGTATCTTAAGTAAAACAGATTCTATTTATATATGTACAAGAACCTGCATAAATAAAACACACATCAAATAAACCATTGTTCTTTAAATACTTTTGTTATCATCAAAACTAAAAAAGAATATGTCAAGAGAAAATCTTGTTCTAACAAGGTGAAAACAATTTTATGCTTAAGAAGATGATAGTGCACACTTGATGTCATGTTCACAGGAAAGGAAGAACAGTCTTAGGGAATCCTGATTGTGTCTCTTTGGAACCTTATCTCCAATGGGTGCAAGATAAGGCCATCAAGCTGAATATGCCTTATCCCCGTCAGGGACCTCTACATATAGCTTCTAGTGAGCTTACCTAGGTCTTCATGAGTGATGCAGAGAAGCTGAAGATTGCCTTGGCTAAAGTGCAACGAGAAAGAGATGCTTGGAGAAACAAGTACCAAGTTGTTTACAATGAGAATACAGAACCCCAGAAGCTTTTGAAGCAGAAGAATGAAGAAGACTTTGGTAAAATGAGGAAGGTGCAAGAGGATTTATTTTCCTCTGGCATGCCATCAGCTCCTGTTGTTAGTTTAGACGTTCCTCTGACATCATTTGTTTGGAAGTTGTATGTTGATAAGCTTATACCTGAGAAGGCCGGGATGAAGGAGCAGATCAATAAGCTTAAAAGGAAGTTACAAGGAGGGGTTGGACCTTCTCATAGGGCTCCTTAGGGTTTCTTCAGTTTCTTTTTCTTGTTTTTTTCCGCTTTGTTAGGATTTTTGAAAGTTGTACTCTAATTGAAACCCTTCAATTTATTGATGAAATGAGGTTTTCAACTTTTCAAAAATGTTATCTTTTTATGATGTTTGAAATTTATGATCAATGAGTTCCTTGAAAACTATTTTATTCGCATTGCACAATCAAACATCATTTAGCATTGCACTTTTTCATTTCAGTTTAACCCTGTCTCCTGTCTTCACTCAAACTGATTCATCAGTACGACACTCGAGCCAGTCGAAAGCGAAGATGGACCAACTTGAGTAGGAAAATTATGCACTCCGCGAAGAGGTTACCACTTTGAAAGACCATTTGGGAAGAGTTTCTACTATGATGAAAACTCTGGTGGACAATCATGAGCAAGAGAACCATGAATTCCACGAGGAGGTTGCTAGTTTGAAGATTGACAAAAAATATCTGATTGCTTTGGTTAAAAATCTGGTTGTTTCTCAGTGTTAGCCTAATCATCCTCCTTCTACTCATCAGCAACCTAATTAGAGGAAGGATGCGTTTGATGATATTTCAGTGTCTTATGCTACGTTGTATCCTGTCCTAGTGCGGAAGGGGTTGGTCAAGATAAGGGCACCACCCATCATCCCTAATATTCATAGGAGTTATCTCAAAGTAGATTCTTTCTATGCATTCCATCAAGGTGTACCCAGACACGACATTGAAAATTGTTTTGCTTTCAAGAAGGAAGTACAAAAGTTGGTCAAAGAAGGTATTTTGTCCTTCAAAATAGGAGATACCAAAATACAAGTCAGTTTGTTGCTAGAATATGAAGCAAGTTCCTCTGTGCACATGGTTGTTTTATGCCTTGGAGTTTTAAGACTATTCAGTAGGCCCGTGTCTTTTCAAATCTTTAGCTCATTTACTGCTTTTTCATATGTAATCCTCCTTGTTCGTTATTGCCTTTGTTTTTGTATGTAAGAACTTTATTGTTTTGGATGATTAATGCAATAAACATGTTTTTCTTGAAGTAATTCATTCGTATTCACTCATAAAATTCTTTTTTTTCCAACACTACCCCAATCTCCTGCCTGGCCAGAGAATTGGAGGGAGGATGACGAAAGTGAAAACGCAAGATCTCTTGTTATATGCTTTTGAGTAAAACCTTGTTGATGATGTATGAAATTGTTTCAAATCCCCAAATACTGGAGTTATAAGGAAGATAATCCCTCTTTAACCCCTTTGAGCCTTGAAGTAGGAGTTTCCTTTCATACAAAAAACCCTCAATTTAACCTGGGGCAGGGTAGTCTTTAGTTAAGTTGATCAAGCGCCAAAACTTTTAAACAAAAAAAAAGGAGTGAACATTCGAGGATCCAGTTCACCATACCCTCACACATTAGGAGTCTACAAGTCAAATCCATAATGATTATCCCTCAACTAGCTAAGGAATGAGGTAGTCATAATCCTTTCAACAAGTCAAAATGACTTAGAGTCACACAAAAATGAAAAAGGCCCGCTAAATCAAAACCTATGAAGGAGATTTAGGAAAATTTGGATATCCTGCTAGACTTCAAGGTCAAAACATAAAGACTCAATCCAGACAAAAGTTAGGGAAAACAAAAGAATGAAAAAACGCAAAAAGTGAAAATAAGGGATTACAAAGAAAAATCCTCAGTAAATAACAAGGTCGTGTGGTCAGACGTTAAAAGCAAAAAGGTAAGTGACTGCCATGTCCAAAGCCTCAGTATTTTCTCAACCATATCAAAATTCCTCTTGAGAGATGAGTGCTCGCATCAAATTAGCTGAATGTAGGATTGGAGAACATCACGAAGAATGGATGGGGTATAAATAAATTTTGAGCCTTATATCCTTTGTTTCATAAATCGTGAACCAGGCCACGTTACAACCCTCAAAAGACCTAATTGAAGAAGGTTTTATTTCGAAAGCATACTTAATGAGATAACGTTTCCTGACTCCTATGAGCTACGCTCAATATCTGTGTTGGTTTTGTACAAAAATTAGTTAATGTCATATCCTAACTAGTGACTTGGTCACAGGTTATTGCGATATCTTTTCAATAAAAACTTCAAGACTAACATGTTTGTTGCATTAGGAGTCTCAGAGTTATCGTTTTTCTGCTTTCTAACATTGCTTGATATCATAGAAGCTTGCATATGAGATTCAATGATGAGTTTAATCATTTGAGACTTGAAACTCTGATGAGTAAATGGAAAATCATTTAAAAAAATGATCATATCCAGAGGCATGTTGGCTGAAGACGTTGCTAAACAGAGGCAAGTTGTTTCCCAATTATTTCTTTCACAATCTGATTATCCCTATGGGGCAAGTTTGAAAACTTAGTTGTGTCGAGTACAGTCAATCTAGGGCAATTACGTCAAGATTCGATAAATCTCTCCAAGAGTTTGAAGACACTGGGGCATTTTGGATGCCAAGTTTTCCATAAAATCCTCTTGAAATGATTTCTTCTCATAGACCATGTAATCTGGGGCACTTGAGAATTGAAGTTTATTTTTATCCATTTACAAGAATTGTTGTTTGTTGTGATGACCACCATGCAGTTCATCAATGCAAAACTAAGTATTCTCCTAAGAAGTGTGTTCTTGCGATCAACCTTACACATATTCCTAGTAAGTCTCTACTCTAGGTAGCTCTAACATGTTTGGGTAATTGACTAGGATTTCCCTAGTGGGTTTCTTATGAGCTTAGTACTCCCCAACGAAGTATTTAGGCCGAAACCTGATTAAGCTATGATTAAAGGACCTCAATTTCCCTAGTTGGATGTGTTTCTTTCCGCCAACAGGATTTATTTTATCCCTAATAAGTTTCTACTTCAAGCAGTTATGACGCGTCTAGTGCAGGATTTCCTTAGTTGGTTCCTTATGACTCCCTTCTTCTCCAGTGAAGTGAATGTTTGTTTCATTCTCCATGAAGTCTCAGCTCTGACATCCCCAACTACAACTCTAATTCAGACCTCTCCAGTGAAGTGGATATTTATTTTATCCTCTATGAAGTCTCAGGTCTGGTATCTTCAGCTGCCATTTTTATTCAAGCTTCTCCGTTTTTGGGTGAATCTTTCTTCCAATGTGAAGCAAAATTCTTATTATCCTTCGGCGGTTCCTTGTAGCAGATTATTTTGGGTTATCCCCAAATGAAGTATCTTCCTCTCCTCAGAGAGATTGGAGCCTTGAAGCAAGACTTTGTTCCATCTTGGCTTTTAAAATTCATATGGTTGAGATTGGCAGAGTATCTAGTTGAGATGTTTATTTCATCTCCAGTTTACTTCTCCTTATTTGTTTTGTCAGCATAAGCATAACATGACATGCATTCATCAAATATATATGGCATATGTACATTTTTTACAATCTCGTGATGTTTATTTGATCCATTCACTTTGGCTTGGTGTCTTCCCTCCCCTATATTGTCGTCAGCTTTAAGTAGAAAGTGCATACCCTTTCTAATTCCCCACGAAGTTTAACCCTCGTGAAAGATTTTGCTTTAGCTCTCTTTTCCATTTTTGGGTAAGGTAAACCCCCAGTTGAGCTCATTCCTCATTGGGTAGAGTCTTGCTTGACCGTTTCTCTTCAGTTATCTATTGGATTGAACTTTGGTCCCTAACAACTATTATTTTTTAATCCCTAGGCTGTTAAACCTAGATTGAGTGTGCATTTATTTTGCACTTTGCCTCCCCATAAAGAATCTATGTAAAGATCACCATTGAAGACAAAATCCTACTCTCTAGTTGTGTGGTAACGTTCCTTTGGAATCTATACCCAGACAACAAGTGGCAACCTCTTCATTTGAGCAGCTTGTTTTGTCCTCAAGTTTTCTATGTGGATGGTAGATGGCGGTCTCTTTTTAAGACAATTTGTCTATCCCCAGCAAGTTATCGAGATTATCAAATTTTCTTCCACCGAATGACATATTTTCAGAAGTCCCTGTTAGAGAAATTTGTTGAAGACTTTACAAGTGTTTCTCTTTATTTAAGAATTCCTATTACGAGAATCTTGTTTTCTCCAATACATCTTTCAAATTTCAATCAACAAAGCTCCTAGGTGAGCCCATTATCAAATTTAATTCCATCAGATGGCATCTCTTTGAGAAGTTTAGTGAAGATTCTAACAGATGATCTTTCTCTTTATTTGGGGAGACATGTTTTACAAATCAACTGGCTTGCATCTCTTTTGAAGATCCCCGGTGAAGTTTCCTGGCTTCCACTAAAGTTATGGATCCCCACTGAAGTCATAAATCTCCAGTGAAATTCCAATTCCCTGTGAAGATACTTCCCCACAAGTATTCACCTTTCCAGGAAGAAACCGAGATCTTTTCATGGCATACAACCTCGAAGTGTTTATTTTTAGGACTTGCTCGTGGCATACAATCTCAAAGCATTTATTTCAAGACCTACTCGTAGCATACAACCTCGAAGCATTGGAAAAGTTTATTTTACCCTTTCAAGTGAAAGACTTGATTAAAGAAGAAACTGAGACATGCTCCTGGCATAAAACCTCAAAGCATTGGGGAGGTTTGTTTACCTTTTCTAAATGAATCATTTAGTTAAAGAAGAAGTTGAATCGTAGTTTGATCATGAAAGCTTGTCTTTTGATCAGTCAACTTTGCTTAGGCTGCCATATGTTTGGTAGTAGGTGATCTTTTCTCTCAGTTTATTACCTTTTCTTAGGCTATCATATGTTTGATTGTATGTAATATACCTTTCTTTTTGTCAGATTACCTTTGCTTAGGATACCATACACTTGGTAGTAGGTAATCTTTCCTTCAGATTTAGAGACCTTTGCTTAGGTTGCCATATGTGTCGCTACTGCGAAAATCGGCGCCGGCTATGACAGAACAGTCGCCACCGTGCATAATTTATCCCAAAGGAGGGAAAGGAAACGCTCGAAGTAAACCTACCGCAAATATGGGAAAGGAATGGTCATCGTAACCAAATCCTGGATTCGGGAGTCGGTTACGCAAGGGGAAGGTATTAGCACCCCTCACGCCTGTCGTACTTGACGGGATCCACGCTTGTTTTCTAGTACGGATTGTTATTCTATCTACTCTAAAGGTCTGGGGTTAAAAGAAAATAAAATGACTCGGCAAAGTATCGCACTTTATGCCTACGTATTCCCGTCTGGAACGAGAAATCAGAGTCAACGTAGTTCGCCTACCTACGGGAAAGGAGGGGAAGGTTGCTCGCTAGGATACGGCATCCTATGCCTACGTACTTTCATACAGCATGAAAGATCAGAGCAAACGTAGTTCGGGCTACGGAAGACACAGATTTGTCTGACTGTTTTTATCTTTTTGAAAAGGTTTTCTTCTGATTAAGAGTCCAAGCGGACAAAAATGACACTTTGATGTTTGTTTTTCAGTCTTTTACGCAAGAACTGTTTTTTATGATGTTTGCAATCTCTGACGCACTAGAGACTATGATTTGAGAGTGACTACGTCGTATGTCACCCTAAGGGTAACACACTAAGCAGTCAGATTACTGAAGAGTGACCCTCCAACAACCCTCTCTCAAATAGCTTAAGGCTTGTAGCGTACGACATCGATTATCCTTATTACTGTGTTTTGAATTGTTTTGAGATGAGAAGAGAAAGAAGCTCTAAAAACCTAGGGTTGAAAAGGGCATAAAAACTAACCTAATGTTGTCATGCATGGATTACAACCTAATGTCTGTCATAATTCCCTCTTGCACAGAGGAAATCAGAGATCCTAGGGGATAAACGGAAAAGAAACAGATATATACAGTAAGCAGTAAAATGCATGAGATGCAGCATTACAAGCGAGGCAAGGGAGTCCCACTCAACCTCGAACCTGGGAAAACAATAGGCAAAGTGAAACAGCTTCACTTCAAACCTAAGGGGCAAGCTGAACAAGCCAACAAACAATACAGAAAAAGAAAATAAAACCCAACACCAGCTCTGACAGCAACATCAACTCCTACAGTAAGCAGCTCAAACAGCAACAGCTCTAACAGCTACAGTTG
This sequence comes from Lathyrus sativus, assembly GCA_963859935.3. Taxonomy (NCBI): domain Eukaryota; kingdom Viridiplantae; phylum Streptophyta; class Magnoliopsida; order Fabales; family Fabaceae; genus Lathyrus; species Lathyrus sativus. The sequence continues at coordinate 520,738,026 of OZ012738.1, forward strand.
ATTAACAGCAAAAGGTTAACAACACCAACTTCAAGCAAGACCCCCTCTTCACTCTTCCATGATCCCCAAGCTTTAGATAAGCTCTTATCTTCAAGAATCTCCAAACTCTGGCAAGCAATGAACCCCAACAAATAGACAGCTTCAAACAGCAGCAAACCCTAGCTTTAACAGATACCCAGCTTTGCAGGCACAAGCTCCATCTTCACCAATCTTCAATGAACTTCATCTTCAATAGGCTTCCATCTTCAAGGCAAGCACTCACAGGAGAGAATCAACTAATAGATGAAGTTGAAATGTTAAGAGGCTCAGTGACAACCCAGGGAAATCACTAAGATCTTAGCATAGCAAGTAAAAGGTATCCTCAAGGTTCTACCCAATCAAAGCATGCTCTACATCCCTCCTAAGGAGAGATGGAACCTCTTTGGGGGACCTTGTATCATGGGATAGAATAGAGGCACAAGAAGCTCTCTATGTTTGACAGAAGAAATCAGTCTACTCTAAAGCTCTCCCTATATCTCCTATCTCCTAAGTCTTCAAAAGCAACCTTCAAGGATAAGAATCTCATGCATCAAGCTCCATCCTTTGTCTCCAATCATCTCCAATGTCTTCATGAGCTCCAACAAGTAAAACTCAATCCCCAAGCCCAATTAGAATAGCCCAACCCAAGCAAACAAGCCACATGCCCAAGGGGGAAACACACAAACATCATACAAGTTGCAAAAATCAAAAGAAATAGTAATACTCATCATAAAATCCTAGACTAATTTCTAAGGGAACCTAACTATATACCCTATACCCCACATAAACCCCAAGGCCTAAATCAAACCCTAAGTCTCCAAACTATGCCCTAAACTACACCTAAGTGTTGTAAAACCCTAATCCTAACACCCTAAAGTTTATTATTCAAAACTAACTTAAATTTCATCATAAAAATATGAGAAAAATCCCTAAGGGAGCATGCTTCCTTAACCTAATCAACCTCACAAGAATCAATCAAAAATCATGCACCAAACTCTCATACTAAATTCAGAAAAATAAGGTATCAAACAAATACAAAGTAAAATCAATAAAATTGTAAAATATACCAAAACATGAAAAATGCATGAATTAATGTTTTTATTGTTTTATTAAATTCTAGAAATCCTAAGAAAATCAAGGAAAAAATTCCCATCCAAAAATGTTTATTTTTCAATTAGTTATGAATTTTCTAATTAACCTAAATGAAATGTGAAAATAAAAGGAAAATAAAAAAAATGGAAAAGAGGCGTGTCAAATAGCAATGATATCCAATACAAATTCCAGGATGGGCCCAGGGTGGGGTGTGAATAAGAAGCGCGCGCTAGGCCCAATTCACTTCAGAAAATCAAATGAAAAAATCAAATGAAAAAGAAAAAGGTTCGTGTGAATAGCAAGTCTTTTACGTGTAAATTCCATTGGGCCTGGGACAAGGGGTGTCAATAGCATGTTCTACTTAAGCCCATCCAAGAATGTTTAGTTAAACGGTGCGTTTTGGTTTAGACTCAGACTCCTCACAAATTTTCCACACGTCCTGGCCGTTGGATCATGCTTTGGTCAAAGGTCTCCTAAGATCTAAGGGTGATGACACCTTCTTGTACCTTTGAATTTTGGAGGGAGAAAGAAGCCATGGATGAACAGAGTCGCGACCTTCATCTTCTCCAAACACAACTCCATTGATCCTCACCAAAGCTCAACCCTAATAACATCATCTGGCTCATTTTTCCACAAGGAACTCAACCACATCATCCAATTGTGTTGAAACCTTCTCCTTCTCAAAACACGAATGGGAGCTCAGAAAATGCTCAAACATAAATCCTCACCAAACTCAAAATTGAGAGGCCTAACATCATCACCATGCTACACTGAGCAAAATCCACGATCAAACTAGGTTTATATCATCAAGAATCATCAGATACGAGCCTCACTAGAAAATGTGCTCAACCTAACTTTGTCTCTAAATCGTGCAAATTGTTACCAGAATCCACCTAGCCATGTTCTACAATGAATATCACCATCTAAAACCTAAGGAATCTACATGAATCAAGCCACAGAATGAAGTTTACATACCTGCAAATCTTGGATGAACAGAGTGGTAAAACCTCCAAATCAAGCTCCAAGATCTTCCAGACACGTTCTATGATCAATTACCAAGCTTCTGTATGCATCAATTGGAGTTGAATCTTCTTGAATTGCCAAATCCGATTCTGACTTGCAAGAGATGAATTCCAAGTGCAATCTCACGATTCTTCCACGATCTTGATCAGCAATCTATCTGGAATCAATCTCCAACTCAAAGTAGAGCTTCTAAGTGCAAAAGAATGGATTGAAACCTCTCCAATTGGTGTAACCGATTTGAACTTGCAAGATGAAAACTCAAAACTCAATCTCTCCAATCTCTCTCAATCTGCACCAACCAATGCCTTGAACCTCTTCTAATACTTATATAGAGCATGAATGAAAGCTCTAGAAACTTCTGGATTGATCCAATGAGAAGTTCAATATCTCATGCCATGGAAATCTCATCTCATGCTATTCTCATGACAGTCCCCATAACAGCTTGTGTTTGCACTTGATTTTGATCCAAATTCTCACCACGTGACATATTGAATGTGTTAGGATTGATTAGAGCCTTGTAGCTGATCCAAGGAATGAGTTTGCATATGTTACTTAAGTGTGAAGCTATCAAATGCAACCCTTTCAATTTGACCTCAAATGGAAAAAGTAATATTTCCATTGTCTTTAAAACCTCATTTCTGATCAAAATGATATATCACATGCCCTATCTTGGCCTTAGAACAAAAAATCACAAAATTGACTTTTTAATGAACTTTAATTCTTCCTTTTCTTAGGCCATTTTTGCAATTTTTTGATACAAGCCTTTCCAAGCTCTCATGACTTCTTACCTAGCCCAAAAACATCATTTTAAGCACATCTCATGTTGAACATTTTTTCATTTGAGGAGTGGAAGATATAGATTTTGACCTATGTTGGAAAATGACCTATAATTCAACTTTCCCAAAATACTCCTGGATTGCCAAGACCATAACATGAGTTCCACAAATATTCTTGAGGACTTCTAGTACTAAAATTAAAGGTAAGATCAAACCCTACAATTCTTATGTTGGCCAAGAATCCATTTGAAAACTCCTTGATGGGAAAAAGTTGCTTGGAAGTCAAGTGACTTTCACAGATAAATTTCAGTGTCCTCTAATGACCCATAACTTGCAAGAACCATAACTTGAGTTCTACAAATCTCCTTGAAGACTTATAGTACTCAAATTAAATCTATTGAGAATCTCTACAAGTTTCATGTTGGCCAAGAATCCATTTGAAACTTGCATTTTGACCTATCTGGCTTGGAAGTTAGGCCTAAATTAGGGGATTTTACACTGAACCCCTAATTTGGCAACTCCTCCTACTCATGATTCTTTTTTATTTATCCTTGGCACAACACCACGCATGTATCAACATATCAATTCATGAATCCCACAACCTCCAATTAAGCCTTGATGCTCTTCAATCACTCAGTTGACCTAGGATTGACCTAGGGTTGACCCAGATGAAACCCTAGTTGACTGCACTTCAATTGTGGCTCTTGTACTTGAAGCAATGACTTGTCTCATCTTCAATATGACCCTCTAGGCATTTCATAAGCTTTGTACACATTCCATACCCTCAATTCATAGCTCATACCCCCATTGATGACCCTCAATACACCTCAAATTAGGAGAGAAATCCACTGGTTGACCCTCAAACTTCTCAAAGCTTCAAACATTTCTTGATGACTTGGATTGTCTTAAGCTTGAATAAAAACCCTTGATGTGCTTCTTTAGATAAGAATGGCACTTGATCTCTTGTTGGATGCCTTGCTATGCTATGTTATGCAAATGATTAGATTATGTACATGATGTATCTATGCAAATGATAATGCAATTAAAACATAAATCAGGTGAAATAGGTTGAGCAAATTTTAGGGTGCAACAGCTGCCCCTATTCAAACGGCTTGGACCCGACTGGGTGAAGAGCGAACGGCCTTCAAACAATCAAGGTACGAGACGGTTGAATACCAAGAACCCGAAAATTTGCCAACCGCAGAGATAAACTGCACAAACTGCTGGGAAAGCAACATCTGCCGACTGGATCCGGTTGTTACGGCAACAAACTGATCAATTAGCGACCGTGCTGGGGATTATTTTCATCAGCCCGAAAAAGACTCTATCATCACGGGGATAGAACTTTGTCTACGTTAGGACGCGATAGTCTGTCAACACAGAAAAATCCCGACGACTTCACTGGGGAAACATTTTCGTCTAATCACGGGGAACTTATCCGCCTATCTCTACAGGCACATTGTCTGTCTAAACACAGGAAACCTCATCCGTATACTTCACACGGGAAAAGTCATCTGTCTGATTATAGGAAAATCCATCCGCCTGCTTCATACTGGAAAACCTAACACATCTGCCTGGTTCATACAGGAAAGTTCATCCGCCTGTTTCATACGGGAAAGCACATCTGAATACTGTTTCTCTACCTACCTCTGCAGTAGCTAACTCCGTTGGTCCAGCCCACAAACGACTTTGAAGAGGACTCTACTGGGGATAGTAACACGAGGAAATCACGGCGACTTCCTTGGGGAAAATACCTTTGTCACATATCGGAACACAGCTCACGTACTTTGTCTATCACGGGAGAATTATCTACCTGGATACCGGAAAGTTCATCCGCCTGCTTCATACGGGAAAAGTCATCTGCTTGATTACAGGAACATTCATCCGCCTGCTTCATACGGGAAAATCCATCTGCCTGATTCTTACAGGAAAGCTCATCCGCCTGTTTCATACGGGAAAACATAGCACATCTGCCTGGTTCATACAAGAAAGTTCATCCGCCTGTTTCATACGGGAAAACATAACACATCTGCCTGGTTCATACAGGAAAGTTCATCCGCCTGCTTCATACGGGAAAACATAACACATCTGCCTGGTTCATACAGGAAAGTTCATCCGCCTGATTCCTACGGGAAAACATAACACATCTGCCTGATACTTACAGGAAAGTTCATCCACCTGATTCTTACGGGAAAACATAACACATCTGCCTGATACATACAGGAAAGTTCATCCGCCTGATTCCTACGGGAAAACATAACACATTTGCCTGGTTCATACAGGAAAGTTCATCCGCCTGATTCCTACGGGAAAACATAACACATCTGCCTGATACTTACAAGAAAGTTCATCCGCCTGTTTCATACGGGAAAACATAACACATATGCCTGGTTCATACAGGAAAGTTCATTCGCCTAATTCCTACAGGAAAACATAACACATCTGCCTGATACTTACAGGAAAGTTCATCCGCCTGTTTCATACGGGAAAACATAACACATCTTCCTGGTTCATACAGGAAAGTTCATCCGTCTGCTTCTTACGGGAAAACATAACACATTTGCCTGGTTCATACAGGAAAGTTCATCCACCTGATTCATACGGGAAAACATATCACATCTGCCTGGTTCATACAGGAAAGTTCATCCGCCTGTTTTATACGGGAAAACATAACACATCTGCCTGGTTCATACAGGAAAGTTCATCCGCCTGCTTCTTACGGGAAAACATAACACATCTGCCTGATACATACAGGAAAGTTCATCCGCCTGATTCCTACGGGAAAACATAACACATCTGCCTGGCTCATACAGGAAAGTTCATCCGCCTGTTTCATACGGGAAAACATAACACATCTGCCTGATACTTACAGGAAAGTTCATCCGCCTGATTCTTACGGGAAAACATAACACATCTGCCTGGTTCATACAGGAAAGTTCATCCGCCTGATTCATACGGGAAAACATAACACATCTGCCTGGTTCATACAGGAAAGTTCATCCGCCTAATTCATACGGGAAAACAACATCTTGGATATAGCTTCCTTGCATATTCTTGGTAGTAGCTTACTCCACTAGGGATATTCTGAAAATAATCGCCCGACACCCGTTTCGACAACAAGTGACCACTTCTGAAATTTTGATTTATGAAACCCTGAAATGCTGCCGCAACAGCAAACCCGAAGAAAAACACTCTGCTGGTCGGATAAGAGCAACTTCAACCAATAACTCTGTAAGGAATGATAACAAGAACTGCATCATCACATGTCTCACGGCGAGACCTCGATCGTCCTGTAACAGATCTGCACTGTAACTTCATACTCCTGCTGAGAAACACACCTGAAAGCAAAAGGTTAACCAACCTGATTTATGTTTCAAAATGCATATGTTTGGCAATGGCGTAATGCTCCATACGGCATGGAAATGCTACGCGTTTTTGGGCAGATGCAAACATGATAATGTATGCAAATGCAAATGCAGTTTCGGGATGCTGGGGAAGCTCTGACAAGCTTGCTTCAATACGGCTGTTGAGGACAAATACCACCCTGTTGGGGATGAACGGGTATCACAACGTATTCTGGCAAAATAAATGCCGAAAATACAACCAACTCTTCCGGGAAGAGATTACACCTCCATTTCCACTGGGAGGAAAGAATAACACCTGCTGGGAAGATTAAATCAACTGGGGAGAATCAACCCTTCTGGGGGACAACTATCTAGGTACAATTTATAAACTCGAAACTACCACTCCGCTGGGGATAATCATCCTGACGAAGGCATGACAACCTATGGGGAGAAAGAAAACCAATCTCGGTGGGGATAATCCTTCTGAACTTACTATCTTGGTTATGCGCCATAGAAATCCTCCCAGCTTGGGATTGAATGCGCACATCTTCAACTCTCTGGGGAGTATAAACTCTGCATGGGACACTGATCTCGTCTTGTTGGGGACATCTTGTGGACAACTTCCATGAGGATACTCTTCTGGGGAAAATAATCCTTCCTTCGGTAAGGGATAACATCGTCTCAACCTCTGGGGATGAGGTGCGACCTGCATGGGGATTAGCGTCAAACAAAGTCGAGTCTTTCACCACGAGCTTCCGGCTGGGGCCACTACTTCCTGATTGTTCGCTTCAAGGGCGAGACCCTGCAAAACACAAACGAGACAAAACAAATCTATACAACCAGATCTATTCGGGTTAGCATCCGCAACATTACTTCAGTCAATTCGAAGTTTTAGCAATTATTGGCAAGGGCCAACAAAGTTATGCACATGCGAGTTCATCGAAACATCAGCGTTTTCCACATATAAACAGTAAAGCACAAACATCAAATACTGAATAACATGTTTTATTAATAACAGGCCTCTGAATAGGCAAAGTTTTGTACACCGGATGCAACTCCTGAAAAGAGGAAGTTACGCACACACACATACATATATGCACAAAAAGCATAAAACTAAAAATACAAATTGAATTTGTACACATGTCGGCAACGTGGTGCAGACAAACATCGTGAGTTGATCCTCTTATGACTCGCCTGACTCTGGCGCTTTCCCGGTATTCAATTTTCGGAAGAGATTGTGTTGGATAAACGAACCCTCAGGTACTCCCAAACCCCTAAGCAATGTTGTATCAGATCTGGACCGCAGTCATTTGCTTTTTCAATCCCTAACTTTTGCATGAATCGCCCTTTGCGGGTTTTCAATTCACCGGGATACCCTTTTTTGCCGAAATCGCCCTTTGCAGGTTTTCGACTTCGTGGGTGTACATCTTTTCAATTTTATCCCTAACTTTTGCCCGAACCTTTTATTCATTTTTTTTATGGTTCGCGCGGGATGCCCCATTTTTGCCTGGACTCTCTTTTTACTGTCCAGCGGGTCACTTTCAAGCAAAGTATTTTTTCACTGCATCCGAATTCACAGGAGACGTAAAATCTTCACCATCCATGGTAGATAGTAGCAAGGCTCCTCCAGAGAAGACTTTTCTGATGACGTATGGCCCTTCGTAATTAGGGGTCCATTTGCCCCTGTGATCTGTTTGTGGCGGGAGAATCCTCTTCAGCACAAGGTCGCCCGTCTGAAAGCTTCGAGGGTGTATCTTCTTATCGTATACTTTCTTCATCCGGCTCTGATACAACCGACCGTATGCGAGAGAAGCTAGCCTCTTCTCATCCATTAAGCTGAGCTGATTCAGTCTATCTTTAACCCATTCTGCCTCGTCAAGTTGGACATCTCGTAAAACCCTCAAGGAAGGAATCTCAACCTCCAACGGTAACACTGCCTCCATTCCGTATACCAATGAAAAAGGGGTTGCCCCGGTTGATGTGCGTACCGTCGTACGATAACCGTGCAATGCGAAAGGTAGCATCTCGTGCCAGTCCTTGTACATTACAACCATCTTCTAAACAATCTTCTTTATGTTCTTATTGGCCGCTTCAACAGCGCCATTCATCTTGGGTCGGTAAGGAGAAGAGTTGTGATGTTCAATCTTGAAATTCTGGCACAGCTCTTTCATCATTTTGTTATTCAAATTCGAACCGTTGTCGGTGATAATCCTCTCAGGGATTCTATATCTGCAGATAATATCTCGTTTGATAAATCTGGCGACCACTTGTTTTGTGACATTGTCATATGACGCTGCTTCCACCCATTTGGTGAAGTAATCAATTGCCACCAAGATGAACCGGTGTCCGTTAGATGCCGTAGGCTCGATCTTTCCAATCATATCAATTCCCCACATCGAGAACGGCCACGGTGATGACATCACATTCAGGGGACTTGGGGGTACATGGACCTTGTCCGCATAAATTTGGCATTTATGACACCTCTTTGCAAACTTGAAACAGTTTGTTTCCATAGTTAGCCAGTAATAACCTGCCCGCAGCAGTTTTCTCGTCATAGCATGCCCACCAGCATGTGTACCAAACGTACCCTCATGTATCTCTTCCATGAGCAACTTTGCTTCTTTCTCATCTACACAGCGTAGCAACACCAAGTCGTGGTTTCTTTTGTATAGGACACCGTCCGGATTCAGATAGAAATTGCCAGCCAATCTCCTGAGAGTCTTCTAATCTCGACTGGATGCCCCAGCCGGATACTCCTTGTTCTTTAGGAAATTATGGATGTCAAAGTACCAGGGTTTACCATCGGGAGCCTCGTCAATGGCAAATATGAATGCAGGCCTATCAAGCCAAGAGATAACAATCCGGGGAGCCTCGTTCCAGAAGTTAACTTTATACATTGAAGACAATGTCGCCAAGGCGTCAGCCATTTGATTTTCTGCTCGCGGCACATGATGCAATTCAACCTTGTCAAAGAAAGGCAACAATCTCCTTGCATAGTTCATATATGGTATCAAATTGGGCTGCCGTGTCTCCCATTCTCCTTTAATCTGATTCACCACTAGAGCTGAGTCTCCGTATACGTCCAGATGTTTGATTCGCAAATCAATGGCCTCTTCCAGACCCATGATGCAAGCCTCATATTCAGCCTCATTATTGGTAACGGGAAAAGTCAATCGGGCAGTAAAAGGGATGTGCAACCCCTGAGGAGTAGTGATAATTGCACCTATTCCGCTACCATAGGAATTTACATCTCCGTCAAATATCAACTGCCATTTGGAACCCAACTTTGGTCCTTCGTCCGGCAATGGTTCTTCACAATCTTTCATCTTCAGGTACATGATATCCTCGTCAGGAAAATCAAACCTCATCGATTGGTAGTCCTCAACAGGCTGCTCCGCAAGGTACTCTGACAAAATGCTACCTTTAATAGCCTTTTGCGAGACATACTGAATATCATATTCGGTTAACACCATCTGCCATCGGGCAATTCTTCCGGAGAGTGCTTGCTTCTCAAACACGTATTTGATTGGATCCATCTTTGAAATTAGCAGGGTTGTATGATTCAGCATGTATTTCCTCAAACGTTTGGCGGCCCAGGCTAGCGCGCAACACGTCTTCTCGAGCATTGAGTATCTGGACTCAAAGTCGGTAAACTTCTTACTCAAATAGTAGATCGCATGCTCTTTACGCCCAGTCTCGTCGTGTTGACCGAGAACACAACCCAAACTTTCCTCAAGAACCGTCAAATACATAATCAATGGTCTCCCGGCCACTGGGGGTATCAAAACAGGAGGTTCCTGCAAGTATTCTTTTATCTTGTCGAACGCCTTTTGACAATTTTCATTCCAGGTCACAACCTGGTCCTTTTTCAACAACTTGAATAACGGCTCGCATGTCGCGGTTAGGTGAGATATGAACCGGGTGATATAGTTCAACCTCCCTAAAAACCCACGCACTTCTTTTTCTGTTTTAGGCATCGGCATTTCTTGTATTGCTTTTATTTTCGCAGGATCAACCTCTATTCCTTTTTCGCTCACAATAAACCCCAGCAGCTTACCCGATCTCACCCCGAAGGTGCACTTGTTAGGGTTCAGTCTCAACCTGAACTTCCTAAGCCTCTTGAACAGTTTCAGCAGATTAACCAAATGCTCCTCCTCCGTCTGGGATTTGGCAATCATATCATCAACATAAACCTCGATCTCTTTGTGCATCATGTCATGAAAGAGAGTCGTCATAGCACGTTGATATGTTGCCCCAGCGTTCTTCAATCCGAAGGGCATCACTTTGTAACAAAATGTTCCCCAAGGAGTAATGAAAGTAATCTTCTCCATGTCTTCTGGCGCCATTTTGATCTGATTATAGCCCGAGAAGCCATCCATGAAGGAGAATACGGAGAATTGAGCAGTGTTATCAACCAGCACATCGATGTGAGGAAGTGGAAAGTCATCTTTCGGGCTCGCTCTATTTAAATCACGGTAGTCTACACACATTCGCACTTTACCGTCTTTCTTCGGCACTGGCACAATATTAGCGACCTATGAGGGATATTTGGTAACAGCTAGGAAACTAGCATCCCACTGTTTTTGAACTTCCTCCTTGATCTTCACAGCCATGTCCGGTCTAGTTCTTCGGAGTTTCTGCTTAATAGGCGGACATTCCTCTCGCAGTGGCAGACGGTGAACAACCATATTCGTATCCAACCCAGGCATATCCTCGTACGACCAAGAAAATATATCACTGTACTCTTTGAGCATCTCAACCAATCTTTGCTTGATGTCGCTCTGCAGCGCAGCCCCTATACGGATGTTTCTCACAACCTCTTTCGTCCCCAAATTGATAATCTCGATGACTTCCTCATGAGGCAGAATGATTCTTTCTTCTTGTTTCAATAACCAGGTCAACTTTTCCGGTACGTCGCCATCTTCAACAATCTCTTCCTCAGCCTGAAATACCGGGTGCTCGAAGTCGAAGTGAGTCATAGGCGGTTCATAGATGTCATCTGAAATAGTAATCCTGCAAAGGAAATGGTTAAATGCTTCAAAACACAGACAAAGCAAATAACCACATTGCCATTTTATTGTAAAAGATAAAACAGGAAAAATAGGGATCACAATATTTGTCTATGAAAAACGCCTTTATTTCATGATTAAACAATGTAATGTACATAACCAAATGGCCCTAAGCAAAATCACTATGCCCCGGGTAGGACACAGGATTTATTCAACAATTAAGAAAACAAATCATTACTGTTTAGTTGTCACAGGAACAGTTGCCCAGATAGACCAATTGCAGAGACTTTGTCCTGGCACGCTTGGCTTGATCCACGCGTCCATGTCACAGTCGCTATCTCCGTCTTCAGCATCGGAAATAGCATTGATAGTCTCAAAGCTCACCCCAGTTGGTGTGATGGTTATCGGCCCTCTGAACTTGGGCGCTCCTGAAGAGGATGCTGATGACGAAGGATGATATCCAAGCCCGGACCTGTCATTCTTCACGGGAATCTCCAATACCTGCCCCCAGCCCTTGGTTTTGCCTGCCTGCACTAGAGCTTGAGCCTCTTTGTACGATGACACTGCCACGTCTGGTATTTTTCTTGGCCCTGGAGCTTTGTCTTTAATTCGCAACCCCTCGAAGGCTTGACAGGGTGTTTCGTGTATTTCGCCGTCGACCTCCACATATTTGAACGAAGACAAATGGCTAACCAGAATATCTTCTTCTCCACAAACAGTGACGACACTGTCCCCCACCATATACTTCAGCTTTTGGTGTAACGTGGATGTGACTGCCCCGGCAGCATGGATCCATGGGCGCCCAAGGAGACAACTATACACTGGCTGGATGTCCATTATATAGAATTCAGTCTCAAATATTTCAGGCCCCACCTGCAACGGTAATGTTATTGATCCGAAAACCGACCTCCTCGTTCCATCGAACGCTCTCACCACTAAGTCACTGGGTGTGCAGATAATTCCCCTGACATCCAATTTCATCATTGCTTTCTTCGGTAGCACATTCAGGGAAGATCCAGTGTCTACTAAAACATGGGACATGACCGTGCCCCGGCATTCTACTGACACATGCAATGCCATATTGTGCTCTCGTCCTCTCGGAGTCAAATCAAAGTCTGTGAAGCCCAAACTGTGCCCCGCGTTGACATGCGCCATCACCCCTTCTAACTGATTAACAGAAACCTCTTGAGGAACGAATGACGTGTCTAGAATCTTCAGCAAAGCGTTCCGATGGGCCTCGGAACATAACAGCAAGGATATGATGGAAACTTTTGACGGCGTTTGCTGGAGGTGCTCCACGATTTTGTAATCACTTTTACGAATGAGCCTCATAAACTCCTCCACATCCTTAAGTGACGTTTCCTTTTCATTCGACTGAGAAGGACCACCCTCAGTTACCTTGGCTTTACCCTTGGCTAATCTTTCCGCCTCTACCTCGGGTGACGTGAAGATTCTTCCGCTTCTGGTCATACCCCCTGGTTGTCCATTGACTTCAATTTTCTCACCGTCGCAATATACCTCCAACCCGTAAGTCCACGGCACTACTTTAGTACTCTCAAAAGGGACTGGTCTTGCTTTAGTAATTGTGATCGTTGGCCGCCTGGAGGGCGCCGTTATCGTTATTGTTTTCCTCGGAATCGCCACCGTCGCAACATCGTTCTGCTCATCACACAACGCCTCTACAGGCTTTTCAACCGCGGTCCTATCAAATTGTAAGGTACCTTTATCTATCATAGCCTGAATACCCTGCCTCAGCTCATTACAACCTTCTGGCCGGGTCCAACAATCCAAGAAAACTTCATCACAACTTGGGAATACACCCCCTTTTAGCAACCTGCTTTTAATCTCACCCAACGGTGTCTTCAGCTCATTGACATCCATCACTAGATCCAAATTTTCTTCTGTTAAGATGGCGTTTGCCCCATTATTGGGCATAGGCTGCTGTACGATATTTGGACCCACCTGCCCAAAGTTAATAGCTTTGCTATCTAATAAATCCTGAACCTTGTGTTTAAATGCCTGACAAGCTTCTATATCATGACCGGGCGCCCCGGAATGGAATTCGCAATGCTTGTTGGCATCATATCCGTAAGGAAGTACTGCCCCTGTAGGCGGTGCCAAAGTCCTCTTTTCAACCAAGTTCAACCCTAGCAGGGTCTGGAGGAGTTCTGCATACGTGGAAGGAGGTGCGTCGAACACTCTTTTCGCTCTCGCGTTCTGTACCCTTCTCTGGCCAGGATTTTGTCCTTGTTGTTGCTGTGGTTGTTGTTGTTGTGGTTGTCTTTGTTGAGGAAGTGGGATAGTGACACTGGCTATCTGCTGCGGCTGAACATACTGATTTCTTCCTCTGCCCCTGCCCCTGCCACCAAACACGGCACTAGTATCACCTTGTCGTCTACCACCAAATGCCTTTCTGGCACCTCCTGTTGAAGTAGACTCACCTGCTTGGAACCTTCCAACTTTAATCCCGTTCTCAATCATCTCCCCCATAAGAATCAAATCTGAGAAACTGCTCAATGACACACTAAACAATTTTTCGTAGAACACCCCTTTGAATGTCCCAATGAACATATCATTCATCTCCCTTTCGATTAAAGGAGGATGCACCCTCGTTGCCATATCGCGCCACCTTTGCGCATACTCTTTAAAACTTTCCCCGTTCTTCTGTGACAAACCCTGCAATTGGACCCGGTTTGGTGCTAGATTGTTGTTATATATGTAATGTGTCACGAAAGCATCAGCCAACTGCTCCAGGTTTTAATCTGCGTGGGTTCCATCCCCATATACCATTCAAGTGAAGGTCCTGATAAGCTATCCTGAAAGAAATGCATGAGCATCCTTTCATCATCTGAATACACGGACATCCTTCTGTAGTAAGAGCGGACATGGACCTTAGGGCAGGTGTCCCCCCTTGTATTTGTCAAAAGTGGGAGCCTTGAATTTCAACGGCACCCTCAGCCCTGGTACCAAGCCCATTGTAGTCATATCCAAACCGGTGGAGCTCTGATTCACTACCCCCTTCATTTGTTCTTCAAGCATTCTGATCCTCTACACAGGATCGACGGGTCCTTCAACTCCCACACCTCTTCCAGAAAAGGCGTCCTCCTGGCAGTCTTCGCCCCAATTCATATTTCCATTTCCATATCCGTCGTAACCAGTGTTGCGACCAAACCCTTGTTGATTGATCATGGGACCTCGTTGTTGCACCCCAAAATTTGACCAACTACTCATTGCAATTTGGCTCATGTTTCGACTCATTTCATTTCGCATTTGCATACCACGTACATTGCATTTTTTCCAGTCAAATTGGTTTATCGGGATCACAACCCTCTAATAGCATTTCAGGCCAATACGAGGATGTATTTTGAGAATCGGTGCTCGTCCCGGTGTTTTCAGCTCTCGCTGTTGTTTTTGAGGACATCTCGGTGTCCGAATTTTTACCGTTTATTTCGATATAGTTCGCTAATCGATTTAATCGGCTTTCTCGGTAGTTTTAGATTTTTTCCTTATTTTCTAGAATTTTTTAAGGATTTAATTCATTTTTCTAGGTATTAGATATATTTTTTAAATAGCTTTTAGATATTAATTGTTTTTTAATAGTTTAGGGATTTCTTTAAATAATTTTTAGATAATAGGTTTAGAATAAATCATAGATATTAAGTAGATTTTTAGATATTGTTTTTAATAGAATATTCCTTTAATAGGTATTTTTTAAGTAGAAACTAATATACTTTTTTCTATAGGTTAATATAGATTTTATTAGATATTAAATAGGATTTTAATAGATTTTTAAATAGGAATTATTAGAGTTTTTTCCATATTTTTATTAGTTTAGAGATTAATTAGAATTAATAGAGTTTTTCTTTAGGTTAATTCTCTTTTTAGATTTAATTAGGATTTAGTAGATTAATTAGGTCTTAATCATTTGTTTAGGTTTTAATGAGAGTTTATCAGGATTAATTAGATCAGATTTGTTTTCATTTAGATTTAATTACTGTTTTAAGTGTGTTTAGTTTTAATTAGGTCATTTTGCAGTCTCAGAATCCTTTTTCGTTGGGCCCAGTTTTGGAGGCCCAGTCTACCAGTCCAAGTTCTCCATTGCCACATGTCCTCCTATAAAGCTTCCACGCGTGCTTCAGAGGGTCCCAGTTTTTTTTTCCCACGTTTTTCACTTCATCATGGCCACGTTTCACCTCCACCATTCACCACTTCACCCTCTGCATGTCACGCCACGTGCTACTCTCTCACGCTGCACCACACGCCACGCGTCTCATTCCTAGCTCCCCTCTGCATGCGCAAAGCCACGCGTCCCCCCTCGCCGGAGACCCCACCGCCGGCCATGCAGCCGCCGCAGCGGTCGCCGGTAACCGTCGCCGGAGTTCCCAAATCTCACCGGAGAATTGCATCTTGATTCAGAAAGCTCTTCGATCTTCATCTTCCTCATCCACCATGTTCATGCCTTCGCCGGAGATCTCACCGGAAAATTCATCAGTTCATCATTAATCTTCCAGTTTTTTTTCAACCTTCATCACCGAGAATCATCCATTCGACATCAAGGTTCATCAATATTCTTCGTGAATTTTCCAGATCGCCATTGTTCTTGCAACTCCACCCAGAAACTCAATAATCTTCATCCACATCAAGACGCATGTTCATCATTCTCCAGAAACGAAGAATCTCTGCCGTGAATCTCCATCAGCACCTCCATCAGAATTCCCAGAGACTCAAGATCTTCATCAAGATCTTATCATCCTCAAGATCTTCAAGCACCATCAACATTTATCATCCTCAAGATCTTCAAACATCATCGATCTTCAATCCAACGTTCAAGAAGATCTCCAGATCCAACGTCAACTTCATAGATCTCGTCGACGATTCCAGAAACGGATGCATCCTCATCAGATTTTCCAGTTCAGCATCTCCAATGTTCATACTATCATCTCCAGATCGTCCGTGAACTTCAAGATCTTCAATCATCGGATGTCCAAAAGACTCAAAAATCCACCAGCAATCTTCATAAGTTCATCACGCTTTCATCTTGCATCCTCCAAAACTTCAAGATCGTCCTCAAACTTCAAAGTCGTTCACAAATCTTCGTCAAACATCAAGAACATCCACCAACGACTTCAAGAACACTTATGGATATTCGTAATTCTCCCAGCTTTTTGTTGAATTTCTGTTGTTATTTGCTGTTGATTTAAACGGAATTTGAAGACGATAAAAAAGAGTTTGTAAGGGAGAGATGAGATTGAGAGACTGAGAGATTTCGTGAGAAGTTTGAACGAAGGTAAGGGAGTGAGACGGAGGAGAACGAGAGAGAGTGAAGCTGAGAAGGATGGACGACGCATGAACAGTGCGCTGAAAAAAGAGTGATTAGGGTTGGAACGAGGAGAGAGACCGTGCATTGGATTGGGCCTTGGGCCCATTGGCTTTTTCGTCCATACACTCTCCGTTTCTGTCTTTCACACCCTCCGTTTCCATTAGTGTTTTGTCCTTTGATGAACATGGGCCCAGCCCAGCGCATTTCTGATCACACTCCTCCGTTTTCTTCTCAAACCCCCCCTGGTTTTTCATTCCTTGCAGAATTTCCCTAGTGGGCTGGGCCCAGTTTTGCCTATTTTTGCTGGTTGCACCTCCTAGCAGCAGTTTTGCACCCCCCTTGTATTTTTCTCCTCTTTTCTTTATTTTCCTTTATTCATTTGTTTAGAGATTTTAAAAAAGAAAAAGAATATGTAATAGATGAAAAATATAGTGAATATGAAAATATATATAGAAATATTATAATAGTATTTTTAATATTTTCTTTTAGGGTATATTTTCTTTTTTAGGATATAGTTTCTTTTAGGAGTCTTTTCTTTTAGAAGTAGATTTAAAAGTTCACTTGTTAGGGGACTATTTTCCATTAGATTTTCCATATTAGATGGATAGGATTTTTAGGAGTTTATTTTCTTGTACTCAATCATTGTAATTTCTTTCAGAATATTAATAAAACGAGATTTGTGTTGTGGTCTCCGTTCTACCCGTAGTTAGGCCGAACTACAGCTGCTCTGACTTTCTATGAAGAGAATATGTAGGCATAGGATGCGATATCCTAGCGAGCACACTAACAACTAACTTTTTGCTCTCTTCGCTGCTGTGCGATCGAGACTTTCCCGCTGACGACTGATGTTATCCTTTTCTCTTGCCCAAGTGCATTTGAGACCAGACCGTAGTTCTAGTTCCCGTAGGTTCCCATACCTCGAAACCCGACATACTACGTCCGTTCTACCGCAAACAGGTACGCCTAAGTCCCCAATGGTCGAGCAGCGTCCACCTAACTGCTAGAATGCGTATGCTAGTATCGTCAATCATTTCTCTCACCCCCGTGTGACCGAGAACACCCTGTCTAGCCGTAGTTAGCCTGAACTACGTCATGCTCTGATTTCTCTGAAGAGAATACATAGGCCCAAGACGCGACGTCTTGCCGAGCAACCTAACCCGTAGTTTCCCGAACTACGTTGACTCTGATTTTCTCTGATGAGAATACGTAGGCATAGAGTGTGACGCTCTATCGAGTCAATTTCTTTCTGTTTAGATTTAGCAGCCGTAGATAGATTGTTTTTCACCCGTCCAAGTAAACACAACAAGCGTGGATCCCGTCGAGTACGACGGACGTGAGGGGTGCTAATACCTTCCCCTTGCGTAACCGACTCCAGAATCCAGACAACGGTTGCGATGACCTTGTCTTACCCTTTTTTCGTCAGGTTTTTTCCGATCGTTTCCTTTCCCGCTCTGAGGGATAAATAACGAAAGGTGGCGACTCTTCTGTCATGCCGGCACCTTATTTTCGCGCAAGCGACAACTGGAGAATCTGCTGGGGACTTGCGATAATTCCCTATGCATTTGGGATCCAACGTCCCTTTAAGAGAGTCAATCCTAGCGCTTGTATGTTTACTTGTTGGGTTGCGTTTATTTATCGCATTTTACTTCTCGCACTTTATTTCCCGCATTTTATTTTCAGTATGATATGATTATCTGTGCTGTTGGGGGAGGGGCATTCTGATGAGTGAGAAGCCAGACCCAGGCTTGAGTGCACCATAGAATTAGAGTGGAAATTAGTGGGCGCGTGCTTGCTTTGTAGGCACTAGTGTCTCATGAAATCCACGCTCAGACGAGGTTCATCCGGTTGGCTTCTCTTTCAACCCTTTGGGTTGAGACGGTTGTTGGTTTGGTGGATTGTCGACTCTGGGGACCGATCATTTGTGATTCAGCTAAGTGAGGCCGCTTCATGAGCTGGTGATGCCACACCTTCTGGGTATCGTATCACCCCTCTTGAAAGTCTGTGGCGCTGATGAACGCATAGGATGCCGAACTTGAGTCAGTTTAGGTCCATACCCGTGAGTGGGAGGGTTTTTGCAGGAAACTTGACTTCCAGCCTACCCGATATCTTGGTTTTCTCTCGTCAGAGCAGACTTATCTCGTCAACAGCGCAGCAGTAATCAGAGCTTTATGGGGGCTGTGATCCCGTGTTTGCTGCATCTTGCATTGCATTTGCATGAACATTCCTGCATCATATTGCATGTCATTCGCCAGCTAGTCAGAGCTCTTATCCAGCCGTTATTTTGATTCTGAAGGTGAGTGCTGAAGACGACCAAGGGGTTGAAGCAAATTTGATCAGAGTCAAGCAGTGAAGTCAGTTGACAGTTGTTGGTAGCTATGTCAGAGAGCAGCTTCCAGTTTGTTGATACCTTGTCAGGTTTCACTGTGACGTCCAATCCTTTGTATGGATCTACGCATGACGAAGACTTTTCGCAAGTGAACAACCTTA
Source organism: Lathyrus sativus (assembly GCA_963859935.3). NCBI lineage: Eukaryota > Viridiplantae > Streptophyta > Magnoliopsida > Fabales > Fabaceae > Lathyrus > Lathyrus sativus. The sequence continues at coordinate 520,757,095 of OZ012738.1, forward strand.
CTGCAGCTCAGCCTGTACAACCTTCTGTTGAACACCGAGGTCTACGTGAGCAGTTTGCTGTCCGAGGTGAACGTTCTCCTTCTGTTGATGTCTCAGACTACCAGGGTTTTGCCTTCTTTGTGCCAAAGTCCCGAAGAGAGGTCCCGATAGAAAAAGAATGAAGACCCATTAGCTCCCGTGTATGCTGAAAGGTTTTGTGCATTGGATGAAAGATTCAAAGCCTTGAAAGGTAAAGACGTTGTTAACCCTAGTGCTGCAGATATGTGTCTGGTTCCTGGCCTAGTGTTACCTCCGAAGTTCAGAATGCCGAGGTTTGAAAAGTACAAAGGAGATAGTTGCCCGAAGCAACATTTAGTGATGTTCTGCCGAAGAATGACTTCATTCGTGCACAACGACAAGTTGATGATTCACTGCTTTCAAGATAGTCTGACAGGGGCATCTCTGAGTTGGTATATGCAGTTAGAGAGTAATCAGATCCGATCATGGGCGGATTTAGCCAATGCTTTCCTGAAGCAGTATGACTACAATCTTGATGAAGCTCCTAGTCGCATGCAGCTGCAAGAATTGTCTCAAGGGAACAGTGAACCTTTCAGAAAGTATGTTCAGAGATGGAGAGAATTTGCTGCTAGAGTGCAACCACCGCTTCTAGACCAAGAGTTGAAAGGCATGTTCGTAAATTCCTTGCAGAGCCCGTACTTTGAAAGAATGTTTGAAATCGCACCAAATTTCTCTGAATTGGTAAGGACAGGAGAGCGCATCGAGTATGGTGTAAAGACTGGAAGAATCCATAATGTTTCGAGCGGTCAGGCTAGTGAAACTGAATCTCTCTGTAGCTTTCAATCTGAAGATGAAACTATGGTCAATGCAGTCCTGATAGATGTTGGGTATCCTCAAGTCGAATCGGTGAAATATGTTGGTTCTCCGTCTTCTCAGCGGTCAGTATCTTCTGTGTCTCGTTATTCTGGACAGGCAATTGTGCCTGGGGCACCCCATCGGGAACCTTATGTCGCTCCTCTTGCAAATCCACGAGCCCATGGCCGAGGTTATCAGAATCAACGTTAGAATCAGAACCGACCTCGTAACAACTTGGAACAAAGGAATGGTCCTTTCCATCCAGTGCCTGTGCCGTATAGCCAGATTCTTCCACATTTGATTTAGAATTCTTTGGTGGAACCGAAAGCTCTTAAGCCCGTGCCAGAGCCTTACCCTCCCGGGTATAATCCCCATGCTCAGTGTGGTTACCATGGTGGATCTCCAGGGCATTCAACTGAAGATTGCAAGGCTTTCCAGGCGAAAGTGCAACAGTTGATCGACAAAGGGAGCATTTCCTTTCCAGAGGGAGTTTTGGTTGTGCATGACAACCTCTCAGCTGCTTGAGCTTGCAGATTCATAGGGTTATTTGCAAGAAGCCAGTGGTCCAGACAGGCAGACGCCCTCAGCATTGGCAGTCCTCGGACTTTTTATCATTTGCATCTGTAGTTTCTTTTCTGTTAGTTGCTACTTGCTGTTAAACATTGTTTGTTTCGAATGGTAATATTAATAAAGTGACTATGCATTTTTCTGAATTAATCATGTCGTTATCACTCATTTACTGCATTGCACTGACACTTGCACTTTATTCACTCCACTCTATCACTATGATTAGCAAAGATTGGAGGGAGGATGATGAAACTGAATACTCATAACCGATGATCGTATGCTTTCAGATCAAACCTTGCCGATGACGTACAAGGCATTGTTTCAAATCCCCTAAGCACTGGAGAAATAAGGAAGAGAATCCCTTGTTAACCACTTCGAGCCGAGAAGTAGGAGTTTCTTTCGGATTTTTAAACCCTCACATCTTAACCCGGGGCAGGGTAGTTGTCAGTTAGCTTGATCGAGCGTTCAAGTCTTATAGAGGAGTGTTGCCTTTCGAGGACCAATCACATCATATTCCTCCCCAGAGGTCGTACCTCATCAACCACAATGGTTAAACCTCACCAATCAGGAGTGAGACAGTTATAAACCTCTCGGATGAATCCGGACAGCCAGTGTCGCATGACTTATTTCGAAAAAAAAGAGAAAGAGTAAGAAAGCCCGCTAAGTAAAAAGAAAAGCTGGAAAGCAAATACTTAGGCAAAAATCAGGGCATCCCGCTGGACTTCAAAAGAAAAATCGAAGAGAACTCTGAAGAGTCAGTCCAAGCAAAAATTAGGGAATCAAAAGAATGAAAAAGAAAGGATAAAAAAGAAAAATCCTCGAACAAGGACAAAGTCGTGTAGACACAGACACCGAAAACGAAAAGGAGTAACTGTCACTCCGAACACTTTGTGAATTCTTTAACCAGTTGTTCCCAATATTCAACATACCTCTCGAAGAGGCGAGCGCTCGAGCCAAGTTGACTGAACTTTAGGATCGGAGATCATCACGTAGAAGGGGTGGGTACAAATCATAATTTGAGCCAAATATCCTTTGTTTCACGAACCGTGAACCCGACCACGATACAACCCTTAAAAGACCTAATTGAGGTAGGGTTTATTCTGAAAGCGCATTACGATAAGGTTGAGTAACCTGACTCCTACATGATTTGCTAATCATATCCTTATTGTATTTTCCACTGATCGAATCAGCACTACGTTTGAACTCTTTGGTTCATTCGTCACTCACTAGCATGGCACGTAAATGAGTGACAGTGCATCTTTTCAAAATCTGCATGAACACTGCATTAAAATTACCATTCGTGAATAAACAATTTTAATTGCAGGTCAGTAGTTGATACGAAGGAACTCCAACAGAGAGTAGCCAACCGGGACTGAATCGTTAGCAGTCTGGATCAGAATGGTATACTGTGAAACCCTGTGAATTTGGGGCATTGACTTCCAGTAAGTTTGGAATCAGTTTGTCTGAGGACAAGTCCCGGAGTATCGATTGATTATGGGACAGATTATTCAGGAAGCAGTTGATCAGAAGTTGACCTTCTCAAGACCCAATCAGGGGCATTTATCCAGAACTCTTGTGACTTGAGGGCAGATCCCTCCAGTGTTCAATCAGGGCATGTTGAGTCGCTCATCGCTCGTTCAGGGGCAAGCTACTTCAGAAGTATTGAAACCAACCGTGCTGAGAGTTGGTTTGTTGAGGATGAATCCTTCCATTGTATAGATATTGGGGCAAGCCATCTGAAGATTGTCTTGTTGCCAGCTGCTTTCTGTTCAGAATGAATTCTCCCGAGAGTCGGATTGGGGCAAGTTGAATTGTACTGGGGCAAGTTGTTCAAATGAGTTTGTTCATCCCTAGCAAGAGTTGAGTGTCGGGGAATCGTGTCATTACCCTACCAAAAACCTAAACCTTCTGAAGAAGCCCTTGCTGTCATTGGATTGTTATCCTACAGCCTAACCTGTTACTCGGCTGAACCTTGTAACCAAATCGTTTTAAAGTCCAGTTCTCTTCTGGCAAACCGGAGATCAGTTCTCGTCTGAAATCCAAACCAGAAACCAGCCTCGTCGGGTCACCTTTTTCTGTAACCTATTGTTTAACCAGTGCTCGTCCGGCTAACACAGTTTTAAAGCCCAGTTCTCACCTGGCAAACCAGAAATCAATTCCCGTCTGATATCCAAAACCGAGAAGTCAGTTCTCGTCGGACAACTTAAACCCTTTTGCCACCAGTTCTCGTCTGGTAGTCTACCCTTGAATGCTAGTTCTCGTCTAGTATTTCCCTTCAAATCCACTCTTGTTGGTAACCAGAAATAAATCCCTATCACCACTAACCATTCCTAAACCAGAAAAAGCCTAACTGTACCTGGCCCGATGATTCCTAGTGACTCGCATATTGTCACATTCCCTGATACAAGACTCGATTGATCCCAGCTCCATGATTGGTAGTCTGTATTCCCTGGGTTGATGTTGTTGAATCAGGATTATTTTCTCAACCGAGATGTACAATTTTTGAGATTGTTTCCCTGAGCAATTTGAGACTGCATCAAGTTGAGATGGCATTTGTCCCTTATTAGAGTAGGATCAAGATTATCCTCAGTAGAGCGAGATTGATATTTCCGGCAGAGTATGGCCATCCCAAGCATCGAACGTTGATTAGCCTGATGTGTTATTTTCCCAGGTGAGTTGAGGCTGAAGCTTTCCCTGACCGCCAGATTTGGGTTTATTTCCCCAGCAGTGGGACTGATGCAATATTGTATCCCCACAGAGTCCGAGTTTGACTCCCAGGTCATTGACTCATTCCTCAAGCAGAGGTCGACGGTGATTCCCTCATTGAGTAACCTCCAGACGGGCAGATTTTGATGTCAGCCAGAGAAGAGTTATTTCTCAGCAGAGTGGGGCGTACCCTATAAGGACTTAGGGTGATCTAAGGAGACCGTTCAGGGTTGTTTTCCTCAGTGAAGTGAGATTCAATTTCAGTGGTCGATTGTTATCTTCCGCAGACGCCAGAGGTGTTTCCTTGATAGGATCAGCACATCTCCAATAGAGTTGTACAATGAGTAGCTAAGGATTGATATCCCCAGCAGTGTTGATACACAGGTATTCCTCCTCAGACTTGATAGTCCAGCAGGTGTTACCCAGAAGGGTCAGTCTCCGTAAGGCGCATGCAAGATTATTCTCAACAGATCAGGATTGATATCCCCGATAAAGTTCAGCAGTCTCTCCCCGCAGAGTCTGAACGCGAGATCTTGAGCATTGATATGTCTCCCCAAGCAGAGATGATTCTCTCCCCAATCAGATGTATCCTGAAGGAACGGCATCTCCTCAACTGAGTCGGGCGCCGAAGCTCGTGTTCATCCCCCAGCACCGGGTCACAAGTGCAGGTTTCGTAGGAAACTATTCAGGCGCCGAAGCGTGAATTCACCCCCCCCCCCCCCCAGCACCGGGTCACAAGTGCAGGTTTCATAGAAATGTTTGTTCGCCGAAGTATGCAGCAACTGATGGTGCCGGACTGAAGTCTCCAGCGGAATTGAAATTCCCCACCAGAGTTGTACTCTCCCCCAAAGTCAGATGATTCCTTCTTCCCCAGCGGAATTGAGATTCCCCCAGAGTTGTGCTCTCCAGCAAAGCAGTTGGGACCATGATTGGTTTTCCCCCAGTAGAGTGTTGAACAGTTGATGCTGTATTTCCCCATCGGAGTCATTCTCTCCAGGAAAGTTTAGTCGCGAAGGCCGTGCAGTTTATTTTTGCGATTGGTATCGTTTCCCTCAGCAGTTGTGGTTTGAAGACCCAGATGAGCAGGCGGAGTCCAATTGAGATTGGTGTGACTTCTTTCTCCTTGACAGGAGGCTTCTCCCTTCAGCATTTATTTTGCTGGTGGGGCCATAGCATGTTGCATGATTGCATAGCATTTACTCAGAAAACGCATAGCATTTCCACCGTGTGGAGCATTATGTCATTATCAAAGCATATGCATACGAGACATGAGCCAGGTCGCCACCGTTCTTGTTTTGCAGATGTTCCTCCTCAGAATGGTTTGATCAAGATGATTCTTGAATTCTCCCCGCCGAAGGATCAGTTGCTCAGGATGATTCCTGACGTTCTCCCCAACGAAGTCGCTTGCTCAAGATGATTTTTGAGATCCCCAGCGAAGTCTTCAGGTCAAGATGATTCTTGAATTCCTCAGCAGGGCCGTCTGCTTAAGATGGTTCTTAAGACCCCAGTAGGGCCCCCAGTGAAGGTTGCCCAGGATGATTCCTGAAGCCCCAAGAGAGTCGAATCCATAGAAGCTGCTCAAGCCATGATTGGTTTGTCCCCGGCAAAAGTTGCCCAGGATGATTCCTGGAATCCCCAACAGAGTGTTTGCTCAGATTGGTTATCGGTTCAAGATGATTCTTGAAGGTCCCCGGCGGAATTATTTGTCCAAGATGATTCTTGAAGTCCTCAGCAGAGTTGATTTATCCAGAATGATTTCTGGACCCCCGGAGCGGAGTTACTTGATAGTTCTCCAGATTCCCCAGCGGCGAAGCGTCCTCCCCAACAGGTTTTTGAACGGTGAAGTTGAAATCTCCCTGGAAGACTCCATGATTGAAGTCTGACCGTGTTAATGAAGCAGTTCTCTCAGCTGATGCGGGGTGCCTGATGGCAGAGGTTTAGATGTTCCCAGTTGGCTCATGATTGACCAAGAATTCTATTCCCGACTTGTTGTTGAAGTTCGGCTGATGCCCGACAATTCCTTGGAATTCCTGATGGCATGATCAACCTGATGGTTGGAGTCCGGCTGATGCCCGACAGTGTTCTTTGAATGCCGGATGGCATGATCGACTATGTATTACCGGTTACTATATGACCAATTCCCCAATGGAGTTTCTTCACCCTGACGGCGAGGTCAGACGATGTTGAGAGTTGACGGCGAAGTCAGAAGACTATATTTGAGAACTTGACGGCGAGGTCAGATTATGTTGAGTACTTGACGGCGATGTCGGGTGTTTCTCAGAGTTAGATGTTTGTTTCTGGCGGCGATGTCAGTTGATTCAGTTTCCAGCGGCGATGTTGGGTGTTTTGTTGTCCGACGACGAGGTCAGATTCTTTAGTCCTCCAGCGGCGATGTTGGATGTTTTGGTCTTCCGACAGCGATGTCAGATTCTTCAGTTTTCCAGCGGCGATGTTGGGTGTGTTGGTCGTCCGACGGCGATGTCAGACGCTTTATTTTCATGAATGCCTGACGGCGAGGTCCGGTGTCTGATGACAGTGCTAGAGAAATTTAATGCGGATAACTGACGACAAGGTTCAGATCAGTATGTCTCCAGCTAGTTGTCGTGCAGCTATTATTCATGTTTTCGAAGATATGTTCCGCCAGAGTACCGTGTACTTGTGTAGTTGGCAAATTTCCGGGTTCTTTGGTATTCAACCGTCTTCTACCTTTGAATGTTTGAAAGTCGTTCGCTTCAACCCTTCAGGTCCAAGCCGTTTGAATAGGGGCAGCTGTTGCACCCCAAAATTTGACCAACTACTCATCGCAATTTGGCTCATGTTTTGACTCATTTCATTTCGCATTTGCATACCACGTACATTGCATTTTTTCCAGTCAAATTGGTTTATCGGGATCACAGCCCTCTAATAGCATTTCAGGCCAATACGAGGACGTATTTTGAGAATCGGTGCTCGTCCCGGTGTTTTCAGCTCTCGCTGTTGTTTTTGAGGACATCTCGGTGTCCGAATTTTTACCGTTTATTTCGATATAGTTCGCTAATCGATTTAATCGGCTTTCTCGGTAGTTTTAGATTTTTTCCTTATTTTCTAGAATTTTTTAGGGATTTAATTCATTTTTCTATGTATTAGATAGATTTTTTAAATAGCTTTTAGATATTAATTGTTTTTTAATAGTTTAGGGATTTCTTTAAATAATTTTTAGATAATAGGTTTAGAATAAATCATAGATATTAAGTAGATTTTTAGACATTGTTTTTTAATAGAATATTCCTTTAATAGGTATTTTTTAAGTAGAAACTAATATAGTTTTTTCTATAGGTTAATATAGATTTTATTAGAGATTAAATAGGATTTTAATAGATTTTTAAATAGGAATTATTAGAGTTTTTTTCCATATTTTTATTAGTTTAGAGATTAATTAGAATTAATAGAGTTTTTCTTTAGGTTAATCCTCTTTTTAGATTTAATTAGGATTTAATAGATTAATTAGGTCTTAATCATTTGTTTAGGTTTTAATGAGAGTTTATCAGGATTAATTAGATCAGATTTGTTTTCATTTAGATTTAATTACTGTTTTAAGTGTGTTTAGTTTTAATTATGTCATTTTGCAGTCTCAGAATCCTTTTTCGTTGGGCCCAGTTTTGGAGGCCCAGTCTACCAGTCCAAGTTCTCCATTGCCACATGTCCTCCTATAAAGCTTCCACGCGTGCTTCAGAGGGTCCCAGTTTTTTTCCCACGTTTTTCACTTCATCATGGCCACGTTTCACCTCCACCATTCACCACTTCACCCTCTGCATGTCACGCCACGTGCTACTCTCTCACGCTGCACCACACGCCACGCGTCTCATTCCTAGCTCCCCTCTGCATGCGCAAAGCCACGCGTCCCCCCTCGCCGGAGACCCCACCGCCGGCCATGCAGCCGCCGCAGCGGTCGCCGGTAACCGTCGTCGGAGTTCCCAAATCTCACCAGAGAATTGCATCTTGATTCAGAAAGCTCTTCGATCTTCATCTTCCTCATCCACCATGTTCATGCCTTCGCCGGAGATCTCACCTGAAAATTCATCAGTTCATCATTAATCTTCCAGTTTTTTTTTCAACCTTCATCACCGAGAATCATCCATTCGACATCAAGGTTCATCAATATTCTTCGTGAATTTTCCAGATCGCCATTGTTCTTGCAACTCCACCCAGAAACTCAACAATCTTCATCCACATCAAGACGCATGTTCATCATTCTCCAGAAACGAAGAATCTCTGCCATGAATCTCCATCAGCACCTCCATCAGAATTCCCAGAGACTCAAGATCTTCATCAAGATCTTATCATCCTCAAGATCTTCAAGAACCATCAACATTTATCATCCTCAAGATCTTCAAACATCATCGATCTTCAATCCAACATTCAAGAAGATCTCCAGATCCAACGTCAACTTCATAGATCTCGTCGACGATTCCAGAAACGGATGCATCCTCATCAGATTTTCCAGTTCAGCATCTCCAATGTTCATACTAGCATCTCCAGATCGTCCGCAAACTTCAAGATCTTCAATCATCGGATGTCATAAAGACTCAAAAATCCACCAGCAATCTTCATAAGTTCATCACGCTTTTATCTTGCATCCTCCAAAACTTCAAGATCGTCCTCAAACTTCAAAGTCGTTCACAAATCTTCGTCAAACATCAAGAACGTCCACCAACGACTTTAAGAACACTTGTGGATATTCGTAATTCTCCCAGCTTTTTGTTGAATTTCTGTTGTTATTTGTTGTTGATTCAAACGGAATTTGAAGACGATAAAAAAGAGTTTGTAAGGGAGAGATGAGATTGAGAGACTGAGAGATTTCGTGAGAAGTTTGAACGGAGGTAACGGAGTGAGACGGAGGAGAACGAGAGAGAGAGAGAGAAGCTGAGAAGGATGGACGGCGCATGAACAGTGCGCTGAAAAAAGAGTGATTAGGGTTGGAACGAGGAGAGAGACCGTGCATTGGATTGGGCCTTGGGCCCATTGGCTTTTTCGTCCATACACTCTCTGTTTCTGTCTTTCACACCCTCCGTTTCCATTCGTGTTTTGTCCTTTGATGAACATGGACCCAGCCCAGCGCATTTCTGATCACACTCCTCCGTTTTCTTCTCAAACCCCCCCTGGTTTTTCATTCCTTGCAGAATTTCCCTAGTGGGTTGGGCCCAGTTCTGCCTGTTTTTGCTGGCTGCACCTCCTAGCAGCAGTTTTGCACCCCCCTTGTATTTTTCTCCTCTTTTCTTTATTTTCCTTTATTCATTTGTTTAGAGATTTTAAAAAAGAAAAAGAATATGTAATAGATGAAAAATATAGTGAATATGAAAATATATATAGAAATATTATAATAGTATTTTTAATATTTTCTTTTAGGGTATATTTTCTTTTTTAGGATATAGTTTCTTTTAGGAGTCTTTTCTTTTAGAAGTAGATTTAAAAGTCCACTTGTTAGGGGACTATTTTCCATTAGATTTTCCATATTAGATGGATAGGATTTTTAGGAGTTTATTTTCTTGTACTCAATCATTGTAATTTCTTTCAGAATATTATTAAAACGAGATTTGTGATGTGGTCTCCGTTCTACCCGTAGTTAGGCCGAACTACAGCTGCTCTGACTTTCTCTGAAGAGAATATGTAGGCATAGGATGCGATATCCTAGCGAGCACACTAACAACTAACTTTTTTCTCTCTTCGCTGCTGTGCGATCGAGACTTTCCCGCTGACGACTGATGTTATCCTTTTCTCTTGCCCAAGTGCATTTGAGACCAGACCGTAGTTCTAGTTCCCGTAGGTTACCATACCTCAAAACCCAACATACTACGTCCGTTCTACCGCAAACAGGTACGCCTAAGTCCCCAATGGTCGAGCAGCGTCCATCTAACTGCTAGAATGCGTATGCTAGTATCGTCAATCATTTCTCTCACCCCCGTGTGACCGAGAACACCCTGTCTAGCCGTAGTTAGCCTGAACTACGTCATGCTCTGATTTCTCTGAAGAGAATACGTAGGCCCAAGACGCGACGTCTTGCCGAGCAACCTAACCCGTAGTTTCCCGAACTACGTTGACTCTGATTTTCTCTGATGAGAATACGTAGGCATAGAGTGCGGCGCTCTATCGTGTCAATTTCTTTCTGTTTAGATTTAGCAGCCGTAGATAGATTGTTTTTCACCCGTCCAAGTAAACACAACAAGCGTGGATCCCGTCGAGTACGACGGACGTGAGGGGTGCTAATACCTTCCCCTTGCGTAACCGACTCCCGAATCCAGACAACGGTTGCGATGACCTTGTCTTACCCTTTTTTCGTCAGGTTTTTTCCGATCGTTTCCTTTCCCGCTCTGAGGGATAAATAACGAAAGGTGGCGACTCTTCTGTCATGTCGGCACCTTATTTTCACGCAAGAGACACTCGTCCCCCGTTACCGAAACCCTGGTTGACCCTAACGGGTCCAAACCCAGTGTTGACAGGAATCACCCCAGCACCATTCATATTACCAAATCCACCATACCCCTGGTTAGCGTTACCAAAACCGTCGTAACCGAAACCCTGAGTGTTGAAGCCGAACTTCCCGTCCTGATTGACGTAATCAAATCCCTGATCATTGTAGCCAAAACCATTGTTGCCGAACCCATTATCGCCGTTGTTGTTACCACCGCCTTGGTTGGCGTCCCCAAATCCAACATTGTTAACAGCAGACTCATTTCCATTCCCTTTGTTGCCATTGCCAGCGCCAGCGCCATCGTTTACAACCACAACAGGTGGGGTCACTACAGGGGGGACCACATGCGTAGGGGGCCCATCCTCCGGAATAGTTTCAACCTGCGCAGAATTGTGGTCATTGTTGCCATTCCCATTAGCCCGCATCAGCAGCGGCTGTACCAAAGTCTGGAGGCTCTCCTGGCCCTTAGCAATGTTCTCCATTGCTTGCATGAACAGATTCAGCTTCTCGCGGATTTCCTGCATCTCCACTTGGACTTGATCCATGATTCTCTTGCAGTTGTTTCGGGTTGAGTAGCGGTGGACTCTTCGTTCGTCAATCCTGAAAAAACCTGAAGATGCAGGAAATAAGATACCGATTCAAGAATACCGGTCATGCAATATGAATGCATATGCAAATGCGTAACTATGCTACAAGTTATATTCCCCCCGATTCTAGTTTCAGAGAGAAGGCCATCCTGACAATGGATTCCCTATCAAGCAAGCAAGGAATCAGAAAACCCTCATATAAAAACACATGCCAAGAGGTTGAGTACAAGAGTACAACTGGATACAACTGAAGAGACCTCGGCCAACAAGCCTGGCGATGGTCAAAATACAAGTACAGATAACAAAGGCAAGGCAAAGGTAAATCAGGCCAGATGGCGTGCTCTGACGTCTTCTAATATCCTCAGCGTCTCTGAATGCCCTAGTCGGGAGATCAGCTCCTGTATCAGTAAGGCATGCCGCTCGGTAGTGGATCTCAGCTTTTTGGCGTCGTCCTGGCAGGTTCCTTCGCCAGAATTCTCGTCAAGTCTGTACCTCTTGGAACCGGCCTTCACTTCATAACCTCTCAGCTTCTCATCAAGGTTACTTACTCTAGGCTCAACAGCGCTCCTAAGTGATGTCTCTTCGGTAATCTTTGCGTCTTGGGCTCTAATCTGTGCCTCTAGCGTGGTGATCTGCATCTTCAGTTCGTCTTCACGCTCCTTCCGTTTGGTATGCATGGCATTCCACAAAGCTTCCCACTTGCTAAGACGGGAATAAGCTTTGCTTAAAAGTTCCTTCTTGGAAGTAAGCACCTTGCTAACACCGTTCAAGGCTATCCCCACTTTTTCTTTCTTGTTGGTCTCCTCCGTCAACTCTGAACCCAACCTGTTAATCAATTCAGTATGTTCCCTCACAGTGAAGGTAGCTTCATTCTTCTCATGACGCAACTGGAAGATCTCCTTCTTTAACTCATCATTGGCTTTCTTCAATTCTTCGTTTTCAGCCAACAATTTGTTATACTTCTCACTCTCTTCTGAAGTAGGTACCTCAATCATGGGAAGATACAGGGGTTCCGCAGCAGGATAAGGCATCAAGGACATATTAGCTCTCTCGCGGATCCAAGCCAATTAAGGATCATAAGCTTTGATGTTGTTCTTACCGAGCAAAGCTTTCCCTCTCTTATGGACGTTAGCCCATGCATGTCTCAATCTGATCAAAACAGCCGTGTCTAATAAGCCCGTGAGATATAGAGATTCCTGTATCTCCTTCTCAATAGGAGTGTCCCTCAAAGCGTAACCGAACTGTCTTACTAGCAGTGAAGGGTTATAGTTAATACAGCCTTTCCGTCCAATCAAGGGGACATTCGGAAAGCCACTGCAACTATATATAATATCAGTACCAAGCATGCTCCGATCAAACCAAATGGTGTTCTCAGCAGACAGCCCCATCAGCCAGGAAGACCAATCCAAAGTATCAACAGCATCAACAAAAGGCCCTGTCTTCGGAAGATGCCCCTGGAACCACCTGTACAACAGAGGAAGACAGCAGGAAACATTCTTGCCACGACGTTTCTCATTCTTGTAGTGAATAGAGTGATAAACATCGTCCAAGAGAGTAGGAACTGGATTCTTCGAGGCAAGGATCAGGAAGGCATCTGAGTCGACAAAATCTAGCACATTAGGAAACAAGACGATCCCGTAGATGCAGACGGCTAGAATGGCACTGAAGGCAACCCAACATCCACTCTTCGTGCACTGTGTAGCCTTATCAACCAGGACAGACAGGTGAAAACCATAAGCTCCGTTCAGCTTAACCAAACCTCCAGGGAACTCAGAAGCGTCTAAACTGACAATCTCAGCCAGTGTAGATAACTCAGGCTCAGCATCAACATGTATAAAGGGCATTTGGTCTAACACAAGAACTCCCAACATCGCAGAATACTCCTCCAAGGTGGGTGCCAGAATATAGTCAGGAAATAAGAAACATCTCAGCTGCGGCTCATAAAACTGCATCAAAGTATACACCCCAGTCGTCTCAAATGCTGAAGGTCTGTACAACAAACTAAATAATCTCCCATAAGATACCCTGAACTCAGCCCTCACTCTCTCATCTTCTAGAGCAACTAAACCCAGCAAGGAACTGATATCTGGCGAATGCAACCGGTAAGCAACTGTCCTCTTCAGGGACTCCATGTCTGGCTAGAAGATATACTAGAATCAGAGGGGAATGATCACACCTGCAACATAAATACATGTTAATGAAATGCAGTCATGAAAATGCACATGCATATGCAAACAAGGGACCAAGTGCAATGCTGGTGAACTGTGCTGCTCTTTACTGAAGCCTGAGAACCATCAAATCTTCATCTTAAACCAACCACTCAAATGAACCCTGTAACCACATCTCACTGACAGAGATAAACCAGGTATTCTGAGGTCAAAGGTTTCCTGCAAACAGTCCCACCTACCCCTCACAGGTATGTACTTAACCCGTAGACGAGGTACGGCATCCTATGCGGGTTCAACGTCACAGACTTTCAAGAGCGATGATACGATACCCAGAAGGTGTGGCATCATCATCCCTTGAAGCAGCCTCACTTAGTTGAATCCCAATTGATAGGTCCCCAGAGTCGACAATCCTCGGGTCAGACAACTTGTCGAGCCCTAAGGGCCAGGCAAGAAGCATCAAAGAGAATCTCGTCCGAGCGTAAATTTCGCGGCTAGCTGGTGCGAGCTAAGCAAGCAGGCTAACCACTACTCTCTACTTCTAAGTCTATGTGTAACCTCAAGCCCAGGTCTGGCTTATCTCTCAGCAGATCACCCCCTTCCCACAACAGCAATAACAATATAAAGCTGATAATAAAATGCGGAAAGTAAAGACAGAAAAGTAAATCTACAACACCCACGACGGGAAAACAAGCGCTAGGATTGACTCGCATAGGGGATATTCCTGTCCCCAGCAGAGTCGCCAATTGTCGCTACTGCGAAAATCGGCGCCGACTATGACAGAAGAGTCGCCACCGTGCGTTATTTATCCCAAAGGAGGGAAAGGAAACGCTCGAAGTAAACCTACCGCAAAGACGGGAAAGGAATGGTCATCGCAACCAAATCCTGGATTCGGGAGTCGGTTACGCAAGGGGAAGGTATTAACACCCCTCACGTCTGTCGTACTCGACGAGATCCACGCTTGTTTTCTAGTACGGATTGTTATTCTATCTACTCTAAAGGTCTGGGGTTAAAAGAAAATAAAATGACTCGGCAAAGTATCGCACTTTATGCCTACGTATTCCCGTCTGGAACGAGAAATCAGAGTCAACGTAGTTCGCCTACCATTTCTCTTCAGTTATCTATTGGATTGAACTTTGGTCCCTAACAACTATTATTTTTTAATCCCTAGGCTGTTAAACCTAGATTGAGTGTGCATTTATTTTGCACTTTGCCTCCCCATAAAGAATCTATGTAAAGATCACCATTGAAGACAAAATCATACTCTCTAGTTGTGTGGTAACGTTCCTTTGGAATCTATACCCAGACAACAAGTGGCAACCTCTTCATTTGAGCAGCTTGTTTTGTCCTCAAGTTTTCTATGTGGATGGTAGATGGCGGTCTCTTTTTAAGACAATTTGTCTATCCCTAGCAAGTTATCGAGATTATCAAATTTTCTTCCACCGAATGACATATTTTCAGAAGTCCCTGTTAGAGAAATTTGTTGAAGACTTTACAAGTGTTTCTCTTTATTTAAGAATTCCTATTACGAGAATCTTATTTTCTCCAATACATCTTTCAAATTTCAATCAACAAAGCTCCTAGGTGAGCCCATTATCAAATTTAATTCCATCAGATGGCATCTCTTTGAGAAGTTTAGTGAAGATTCTAACAGATGATCTTTCTCTTTATTTGGGGAGACATGTTTTACAAATCAACTGGCTTGCATCTCTTTTGAAGATCCCCGGTGAAGTTTCCTGGCTCCCAGTAAAGTTATGGATCCCCACTGAAGTCATAAATCTCCAGTGAAATTCCAATCCCCTGTGAAGATACTTCCCCACAAGTATTCACCTTTCCAGGAAGAAACCGAGATCTTTTCATGGCATACAACCTCGAAGTGTTTATTTTTAGGACTTGCTCATGGCATACAATCTCAAAGCATTTATTTCAAGACCTACTCGTAGCATACAACCTCAAAGCATTGGAAAAGTTTATTTTACCCTTTCAAGTGAAAGACTTGATTAAAGAAGAAACTGAGACATGCTCCTGGCATAAAACCTCAAAGCATTGGGGAGGTTTGTTTACCTTTTCTAAATGAATCATTTAGTTAAAGAAGAAGTTGAATCGTAGTTTGATCATGAAAGCTTGTCTTTTGATTAGTCACCTTTGCTTAGGCTGCCATATGTTTGGTAGTAGGTGATCTTTTCTCTCGAGTTTATTACCTTTTCTTAGGCTATCATATGTTTGATTGTATGTAATATACCTTTCTTTTTGTCAGATTACCTTTGCTTAGGATACCATACACTTGGTAGTAGGTAATCTTTCCTTCAGATTTAGAGACCTTTGCTTAGGTTGCCATATGTGTCGCTACTGCGAAAATCGGCGCCGGCTATGACAGAAGAGTCGCCACCGTGCGTTATTTATCCCAAAGGAGGGAAAGGAAACGCTCGAAATAAACCTACCGCAAAGACGGGAAAGGAATGGTCATCGCAACCAAATCCTGGATTCGGGAGTCGGTTACGCAAGGGGAAGGTATTAGCACCCCTCACGTCTGTCGTACTCGACGGGATCCACGCTTGTTTTCTAGTACGGATTGTTATTCTATCTACTCTAAAGGTTTGGGGTTAAAAGAAAATAAAATGACTCGGCAAAGTATCGCACTTTATGCCTACGTATTCCCGTCTGGAACGAGAAATCAGAGTCAACGTAGTTCGCCTACCTACGGGAAAGGAGGGGAAGGTTGCTCGCTAGGATACGGCATCCTATGCCTACGTACTTTCATACAGCATGAAAGATCAGAGCAAACGTAGTTCGGGCTACGGAAGACACAGATTTGTCTGACTGTTTTTATCTTTCTGAAAAGGTTTTCTTCTGATTAAGAGTCCAAGCGGACAAAAATGACACTTTGATGTTTGTTTTTCAGTCTTTTACGCAAGAACTGTTTTTTATGATGTTTGCAATCTCTGACGCACTAGAGACTATGATTTGAGAGTGACTACATCGTATGTCACCCTAAGGGTAACACACTAAGCAGACAGATTACTGAAGAGTGACCCTCCAGCAACCCTCTCTCAAATAGCTTAAGGCTTGTAGCGTACGACATCGATTATACTTATTACTGTGTTTTGAATTGTTTTGAGATGAGAAGAGAAAGAAGCTCTAAAAACCTAGGGTTGAAAAGGGAATAAAAAACTAACCTAATGTTGTCATGCATGGATTACAACCTAATGTCTGTCATAATTCCCTCCTGCACAGAGGAAATCAGAGATCCTAGGGGATAAACGGAAAATAAACAGATATATACAGTAAGCAGTAAAATGCATGAGATGCAGCATTACAAGCGAGGCAAGGGAGTCCCACTCAACCTCGAATCTGGGAAAACAATAGGCAAAGTGAAACAGCTTCACTTCAAACCTAAGGGGCAAGCTGAACAAGCCAACAAACAATACAGAAAAAGAAAATAAAACCCAACACCAGCTCTGACAGCAACATCAGCTCCTACAGTAAGCAGCTCAAACAGCAACAGCTCTGACAGCAACATTAGCTCCTACAGTAAGCAGCTCAAACAGCAACAGCTATGACAGCTACAGTTGATTAACAGCAAAAGGTTGACAACACCAACTTCAAGCAAGACCCCCTCTTCACTCTTCCATGATCCCTAAGCTTTAGATAAGCTCTTGTCTTCAACAAATAGACAACTTCAAACAGCAGCAAACCCTAGCTTCAACAGATACCTAGCTTTGACAGGCACAAGCTCCATCTTCACCAATCTTCAATGAACTTCATCTTCAATAGGCTTCCATCTTCAAGGCAAGCACTCACAGGAGAGAATCAACTAATAGATGAAGTTGAAATGTTAAGAGGCTCAGTGACAACCCAGGGAAATCACTAAGATCTTAACATAGCAAGTAAAAGGTATCCTCAAGGTTCTACCCAATCAAAGCATGCTCTACATCCCTCCTAAGGAGAGATGGAACCTCTTTGGGGGACCTTGTATCATGGGATAGAATAGAGGCACAAGAAGCTCTCTATGTTTGACAGAAGAAATCAGTCTACTCTAAAGCTCTCCCTATATCTCCTATCTCCTAAGTCTTCAAAAGCAACCTTCAAGGATAAGAATCTCATGCATCAAGCTCCATCCTTTGTCTCCAATCATCTCCAATGTCTTCATGAGCTCCAACAAGCAAAACTCAATCCCCAAGCCCAATTAGAATAGCCCAACCCAAGCAAACAAGCCACATGCCCAAGGGGGAAACACACAAACATCATACAAGTTGCAAAAATGAAAAGAAATAGTAATACTCATCATAAAATCCTAGACTAATTTCTAAGGGAACCTAACTATATACCCTATACCCCACATAAACCCCAATGCCTAAATCAAACCCTAAGTCTCCAAACTATGCCCTAAACTACACCTAAGTGTTGTAAAACCCTAATCCTAACACCCTAAAGTTCATTATTCAAAACTAACTTAAATTTCATCATAAAAATATGAGAAAAATCCCTAAGGGAGCATGCTTCCCTAACCTAATCAACCTCACAAGAATCAATCAAAAATCATGCACCAAACTCTCATACTAAATTCAGAAAAATAAGGTATCAAACAAATACAAAGTAAAATCAATAAAATTGTAAAATATACCAAAAAATGAAAAATGCAAGAATTAATTTTTTTATTGTTTTATTAAATTCTAGAAATCCTAAGGAAAACAAGGAAAAAATTCCCATCCAAAAATGTTTATTTTTCAATTAGTTATGAATTTTCTAATTAACCTAAATGAAATGTGAAAATAAAAGGAAAATAAAAAAAAAATGGAAAAGAGGCGTGTCAAATAGCAATGATATCCAATACAAATTCCAGGATGGGCCCAGGGTGGGGTGTGAATAAGAAGCGCGCGCTAGGCCCAATTCACTTCAGAAAATAAAATTAAAAAATCAAATGAAAAAGAAAAAGGTTTGTTGGAATAGCAAGTCTTTTACGTGTAAATTCCATTGGGCCTGGGACAAGGGGTGTCAATAGCATGTTCTACTTAAGCCCATCCAAGAATGTTTAGTTAAACGGTGCGTTTTGGTTTAGACTCAGACTCCTCACAAATTTTCTACGCGTCCTGGCCGTTGGATCATGCTTTGGTCAAAGGTCTCCTAAGATCTAAGGGTGATGACACCTTCTTCTACCTTTGAATTTTGGAGGGAGAAAGAAGCCATGGATGAACAGAGTCGCGAACTTCATCTTCTCCAAACACAACTCCATTGATCCTCACCAAAGCTCAGCCCTAATAACATCATCTGGCTCGTTTTTCCACAAGGAACTCAACCACATCATCCAATTGTGTTGAAACCTTCTCCTTCTCAAAACACGAATGGGAGCTCAGAAAATGCTCAAACATAAATCCTCACCAAACTCAAAATTGATATGCCTAACATCATCACCATGCTACACTGAGCAAAATCCACGATCAAACTAGGTTTATATCATCAAGAATCATCAGATACGAGCCTCACCAGAAAATGTGCTCAACCTAACTTTGTCTCTAAATCGTGCAAATTGTTACCAGAATCCACCTAGCCATGTTCTACAATGAATATCACCATCTAAAACCTAAGGAATCTACATGAATCCAGCCACAGAATGAAGTTTACATACCTGCAAATCTTGGATGAACAGAGTGGTAAAACCTCCAAATCAAGCTCCAAGATCTTCCAGACACGTTCTATGATCAATTACCAAGCATCTGTATGCATCAATTGGAGTTGAATCTTCTTGAATTGCCAAATCCGATTCTGACTTGCAAGAGATGAATTCCAAGTGCAATCTCACGATTCTTCCACGATCTTGATCAGCAATCTATCTGGAATCAATCTCCAACTCAAAGTAGAGCTTCTAAGTGCAAAAGAATGGATTGAAACCTCTCCAATTGGTGTAACCGATTTGAACTTGCAAGATGAAAACTCAAAACTCAATCTCTCCAATCTCTCTCAATATGCACCAACCAATGCCTTGAACCTCTTCTAATACTTATATAGAGCATGAATGAAAGCTCTAGAAACTTCTGGATTGATCCAATGAGAAGTTCAATATCTCATGCCATGGAAATCTCATCTCATGCTATTCTCATGACAGTCCCCATAACAGCTTGTGTTTGCACTTGATTTTGATCCAAATTCTCACCACATGACATATTGAATGTGTTAGGATTGATTATAGCCTTGTAGCTGATCCAAGGAATGAGTTTGCATATGTTACTTAAGTGTGAAGCTATCAAATGCAACCCTTTCAATTTGACCTCAAATGGAAAAAGTAATATTGCCATTGTCTTTAAAACCTCATTTTTGATCAAAATGATATATCACATGCCCTATCTTGGCCTTAGAACAAAAAATCACAAAATTGACTTTTTAATGAACTTTAATTCTTCCTTTTCTTAGGCCATTTTTGCAATTTTGTGATACAAGCCTTTCCAAGCTCTCATGACTTCTTACCTAGCCCAAAAACATCATTTTAAGCACATCTCATGTTGAACATTTTTCATTTGAGGAGTGGAAGATATAGATTTTGACCTATGTTGGAAAATGACCTATAATTCAACTTTCCCAAAATACCCCTGGATTGCCAAGACCATAACTTGAGTTCCACAAATCTTCTTGAGGACTTATAGTACTCAAATTAAATCTAAGATCAAACCCTACAGTTCTTATGTTGGCCAAGAATCCATTTGAAAACTCCTTGATGGGAAAAAGTTGCTTGGAAGTCAAGTGACTTTCACAGATAAATTTCAGTGTCCTCTGATGACCCATAACTTGCAAGAACCATAACATGAGTTCTACAAATCTCCTTGAAGACTTCTAGTACTCAAATTAAAGCTATTGAGAAGCTATACAAGTTTCATGTTGGCCAAGAATCCATTTGAAACTTGCATTTTGACCTATCTGGCTTGGAAGTTAGGCCTAAATTAGGGGATTTTACACTGAAACCCTAATTTGGCAACTCCTCCTACTCTTGATTATTTTTTATTTATCCTTGGCACAACACCATGCATGTATCAAAATATCAATTCATGAATCCCACAACCTCCAATTAAGCCTTGATGCTCTTCAATCACTCAGTTGACCTAGGATTGACCCAGATGAAACCCTAGTTGACTGCACTTCAACTGTGGCTCTTGTACTTGAAGCAATGACTTGTCTCATCTTCAATATGACCCTCTAGGAATTTCATAAGCTTTGTACACATTCCATACCCTCAATTCATAGCTCATACCCCCATTGATGACCCTTAATACACCTCAAATTAGGAGAGAAGTCCATTGGTTGACCCTCAAACTTCTCAAAGCTTCAAACATTTCTTGATGACTTGGATTGTCTTAAGCTTGAATAAAAACCCTTGATGTGCTTCTTTAGATAATAATGGCACTTGATCCCTTGTTGGATGTCTTGCTATGCTATGTTATGCAAATGATTAGATTATGTACATGATGTATCTATGCAAATGATAATGCAATTAAAACATAAATCAGGTGAAATAGGTTGAGCAAATTTTAGGGTGCAACAATATGTTTGGTAGTAGGTGATCTTTTCTTTCGAGTTTATTACCTTTTCTTAAGCTATCATATTTTTTATAGTAGGTAATACCCATCCCTTTTGGTCAGATACCTTTGCTTAGGCTACCATAGGTTTGGTAGTAGGTCATCTTTCCTTTCGAGTCTATTACCTTTGTTTAGGCTATCATATATTTGATAGTAGGTAATACACCTTTCTTTTTGTCCAAATACATTTGCTTAGGCTACCATACACTTGGTAGTAGGTAATCTTTCATTCAGATTGTAGACACCTTTGCTTAGGCTGCCACAAGTTTGGTAGTAGGTGATCTTTCCTTCCAAGTTTATTACCTTTTCTTAGGCTATCATATGTTTGGTAGTAGGTAATACATATCTTTCTTCTATTGAAGATACCATGTGTTCAAGCTATCCACAATAGTAGTCACTAGACTTTTCCCCATGAAGTTGTCAATCTTTCCCCAGTGGAGTTGAAATCTTTTCCCCGATACACTATTCATCCCCTGTGGCAACATTCCCCACAGATCTTTGTCTTGCATTTAATATCATATAATATCATATCATAAGCATCTTTGTGGCATATTAGGGCCAAAAATTGTGCATGTTTGTATTTAAGTCTCTTTTATCTCGTCGAGACGAAGATTTCAATCTATATATCTCCAAATAGAAGAACCTTAAATAGGAGCATCCGTCACACCCTAATTTTTAACCCTAATATTCCACCCCATTTGCATCATTTTGGCATAACATCAATCATCCCATCTGTGTGTGTTTTATGCATTGCTAATCCTTTTGAATCCAAGAGTATGTGTTTTGGTTTGCTTTGATCATAAGCTAGGGTTTTGGTGTCAAGATGATCAAGAATTTGACCAGTCAAGGGATTGTGGGATCCTCAACCTCTCAAGCCATAATACATTAAACATTGATCAAGAGTCTATCTCCTTTCATCAATAATGAAGTGCAAGATTGCATTGGATCAAGATCAACAAGCTTCAAATCATCAAATGCACCCAAATTAGGGTTTTGACCTAATTCAGTCCCTGGGTTGGCTTTTGAAGCAAGGACCTCAAATTCATCATATTAGTCCATCCATATGGTTGAATTGATCCAAGAAGTTTGATTCATAAGCAATGGAAGAATTCAAGTTCATCTGATGAAAAGTCAACTGTGATCAAGGTCAATATTTGAATTTTGAGATTTTTGGTCAAACATGGACTCCACAAGTCAAGAATCATAAAAATATGTGAGTTGGATCATTATCAATTAATAAAATCAAAGATAACATCCAAAGATCATGATCTGGAAAAATAAGGGTTTCTTGATTTTTTCTAAGTTATGAAATTCCTTGATATTTTCCCTAACTTTCCAAGCCCATAACTTTCTCCTCAAGCAACCAATGAGGATACTTGAGGACTCATTTTAAAGGTGGTACTACACACTTATATTTGGTGAGATAATGGACTTAAGATCATCTACCAATTGAGAGTTATGGTTGTTCAAAGTTGGGATTTTACAAGTTATCAAAATTTCCAATACTTAAAAAAAATTGCAAGTGTAAATCAATGAAAAGTTCAATTTTGGTAGCCATTTTTCTCCATGATCAAAATTGAATCTTTCCAAGTGATCAAAATCAAAGTTGTAATGTTTGATCCCCTCTTTCTAAACAGCAAGAAGATGAGATACTTGAGTGGCAATAGTAGAATTGAAACTCAATAGGATTATTTCCCACATAGCTGATTCTTTTTGTAAAACTTCATGACAAAATTCTCTTACTAGGGTTTATGTCTCCTTGTACAAACTTACCCGTGTATGGGTCACTTTTGATATAAATAAATTCCATCTTTTGAATCCAGATTCACTTTTACCCTATTTACATAAGCGAAACGTCCATTGGTTGTGTTTGAATGTATGTATGCCTTTGAATATGATTGATGTTTACCAGAAACGCATGTATGCTTTTAATATGATTGATGCAGTAATAGTATTTACTAAGGACGAACGAGGGAAGGATTTCAACGAAGCTTCGCCGGTTCATCTTTACAAGACAGTTACAAACCATCAGTAGGACTAATCCATTTTCACAAAGTCTAATCTCCCCTGGAATTTATATCCATCTCTTTTATCCTCATACGGATATACGGGAAATTACTTTCCAATAAGGGCACGATGAACGAAGACGGGATGTTATACTTATCCTACTATCAAACGAAAACGAAGGTTATCTATACCCTACTATCCCCAACAACGGGAGGTTATCTATACCTTGTTATCCCCAACAACGGGAGGTTATCTATACCTTGTTATCCCCAGCAGACGGAGGGTTATATATTCTTCAACAACGAATCGGGATTTATTTTCCTTGGCCAGCAGTTGTTATACAAGGACATCCAGACACTTCCAGCAGTGTCATAGCATACATACATCATTTACATCATACCATAACATATATGTCTATAGTACATTACCTAAGTGCATCATGCCATACATGCATACATAAAGCATAAACTAATGTTGTTATACAGAATGCTACCTTGTTTTCAGGTTAATTATCCAACAAACAAGCTTATGATCTTTGGGACTGCTTTATTGTAACCTCAGGGTTACTTTATCCTCCTGATGAGCTTCTTATTACTTTGGGACTGCTTTATTGTAACCTCAGGGTTATTTTATCCTCCTGATAGCCTCTCATGACTTCAAGACTGCTTTAGAGCTACTGATTGCTCTATCCTCCTGAAATCATCCTATTACTTCAAGACTGCTTTAGAGCTATTGATTGCTCTATCCTTCTGAAGACATATCACATTATTACTTCAAGACTGCTTTAGAGCTATTCATTGCTCTATCCTCATGAGGTCATATTACTACTTCAAGACTGCTTTAGAGCTATTCATTGCTCTATCCTCCTGAAGCCATCTAATTATTTCAAGACTGCTTTAGAGTTATCCATTGCTCTATCCTCCTGAAATTACATTATTATTTCAAGACTGCTTTAGAGCTATCCGTTGCTCTATCCTCCTGAAATCATTACTTCAAGACTGCTTTAGAGCTATTGATTGCTCTATCCTCCTGAAGACATATCACATTATTATTTCAAGACTGCTTTAGAGCTATTGATTGCTCTATCCTCCTGAAGACATATTACATTATTATTTCAAGACTGCTTTAGAGCTATCCGTTGCTCTATCCTCCTGAAATCATTACTTCAAGACTGCTTTAGAGCTATTCATTGCTCTATCCTCCTGAAGCCATCTAATTATTTCAAGACTGCTTTAGAGTTATCCATTGCTCTATCCTCCTGAAATTACATTATTATTTCAAGACTGCTTTAGAGCTATCCGTTGCTCTATCCTCCTGAAATCATTACTTCAAGACTGCTTTAGAGCTATTGATTGCTCTATCCTCCTGAAGACATATCACATTATTATTTCAAGACTGCTTTAGAACCATTCATTGTTCTATCCTCCTGAAATCATATCATTGCTTCAAGACTGCTTTAGGGTTATCATTATTGATTGCTCTATCCCCATGAAGACATGCTGTTACATCAGTATTACTCCAGACTCCTGACAGTTCTCATTATACTACTGAAGAACTTTCCCCTAGTGGCATCTTTAAGCCCACTCAATCATGTTCAACCAACCATCAATATCACTCCATGCACTGGTGAGTGCAAATTTTTGGGCTTTTGTGTTCAATCCCCTTCAACCTTCCAGGTTACGACTAGCAAATATACCAATCTAACCCCTCAGGTTTCAGAAAATTGAACAGGGGCAGCTGTTGCACCCCAAAATTTGCCCTCACAATACAAGACTTTGTGTTCCAAGAAGGTTCACAAGGTTCACACTGACCACTACATTATGGTAGTAAATCTATCCTTTGATTACCAATTTCTCACACCTGTTGTCAAATCACCATGTTCTTGGTGTATGCGCTACACTTTTCCCCTTTGGTGGTTGGTTCCTATTCCCGTGGAGTCTCCCGTTGACAAGCCTGTTCTTCCCGTGTGTTGTGTCTAGTTTCCCCCCTGTGGCATCTTTTCTCCACAAGACCACTATGTCTTGCATTCTCATATCATTCGCATACGGTAGCCTCTTAGGGCCAAAAATGCGTGCAATGTTTATATTTAAGTCCCTCCTATCTCATCGAGACGGAGATTTCAATATCCATATCTCCGAATAGGAGTAACTTAAATAGGGGCATCTGTCGCACCCTAATTTTTGACCGTAAGATCCACCCGTTTTTTTTTTTCGTTTTCTTTACCCTAATTTAATGTTATGTTTTGTAGCTAACCAGCGTGTGCAGGTGCAATGATGTCAAGGCATAAATTCTTACTAACAAGGAATCACAAGGGTGTGAGTGTTACTTTTGAATTTAAAGTTTACCATTCAAGATTTTAAGTGGTGAATACCTCCGGCTAATGGGTATCTGGAAATTAAGTACGGATATATCTTCGTATATGATTTCAAAGGATGACAACTGAGGATGTTACTACACTGATTTAATTTTGTTTCGAGTTAATTTCCCCTTTTCAAATATATATTCTATTAAGGAGTTTGCGGAGTAGGACTCTGAAGGTCCTCATGGCGACAATCGAGACATTTGGTTCATTTACGACTAATTTTCAAGAAAAGATTGAAGGAGCAATTAACGGTAATATTGTCAGCTCGAGGGTCTCTTCTTATTTGGCTACAACCACATACCAATTCTCCTGACATAAGGCATTACAAACCAACAAGAAATATAAGTCATGATTTAAGCTACAGATTAAAATGGGGTTTGTAAGGAAATCGGGACTATACAGAAGAAATCTCAAAGTTGCGAGAGAAACTCTCCCTCTTTTTCATGATAAAGTCATATTCAAAATTTAATCCATCTGGCATTTCAAGATTTAAGATCCAAGGTTTACAAGTTTGAAATTCATATTTACTAAACTCTTTACAAAGCCAAGGATATTCAAAAGTTACACGAAAACCATGACCATTGCAACATCAGAGAATTACAAAGTTAACAACTACCACAAATCCATAAGTCCTAATTCTAAGCAATCCAATGTCTCTTCGTGTCACTCCTATTTTGCACTTTGAGCATGTCACGCCAATCTTGAAAGCCCTCGTGTGCTAACTCGCTTCATGTGCACACCTGTGACAAACAATAACGCATCAGTTTGAACACAAAGCAGAGGTAGCAAATTCAAAATAACCGTCGAAACCGCAATTAAACAACAGCAATGGCAAGATGTATAAGGAACTCGCTTCAACGAGTCATTGCTATATCATACCTTGTCCTGCATCTCCAGCCTGCTATGGATATGTCTCAGTTGGGATGAAACTCGCGCTCCGATTACTGGTATTGCTCTATCATCGGCATACAGGATACTAACTCCGGATATGATCGATCAAACGCTGTCTAAGTTGTTGATACTATGGACTTGGCTTGAATGGAACTGACAAGTCTTGTCCAGCCAACGAACACCCTGCCAAAAGTACACCAGATAGCATAGAAGTTATCAAAAGTGAAGCACATAAATTTAGGAGATGCAGTTGGAGAATCAACTTTTACTGTGGGAATAATTAAACCACCGGAGTGATTTTCTTGCTATGGATACAATGATTTCAGAAGTTCCAGAGGATTCTACTAGGGATCTCAAAATGAAGTGGAAAGACAAAGAAAGGCAACACCTTACTTTGGTGACGGAGACGGTAAACATGAATCTGATGCCGGTATCGTAATTGAACCAAAAGCTGTATTCTAGAGGCGAGCATTACCGCAAACCATTTATTCTCACATTCATGCTTAGGATTGAGCTTTGGTTCTGAGAGTAGGCATGTCCCTTTTGAAAACCTCGTGCCTCAGCATTATCCACAAGCATTTCTCGGACTACTACGCGTTCATTGTTGCTAAATGCTGCTGCTGCCCCATGTGAGAAGCAGCTAGTCAGAATAGGGTGTCTTCTAATTGTGACCATCACAGGTAGAGATGTGCGGCGTCATAGTTCCGGCAACAATGTGGACCATCAGCCTCCTCTTCTGTGCAATCAAATTGAGACTGTTAGAATCATCCAGGGTTATCCCATGAAGATACCTGTCAAGAAGGAAGTGGACAGGGATATAAATTGCAATAGTTCAACAACTAAGTTAAAAGAACATCACGAGTTTCCGAGGACTACCGTGGAAAAGGACGATCAGCCACAGAGTCAAATGCCTCAGCAAGCTCTAATAGGATAGAACCTATGAGTTGTGACCATCACAAGTTCCTGCGTATCCTTTGGCATTCACAACATCTCCAGCAGTGGGTCATCCACACTCAATCTCAACAGAGTCTCTTTGCCCATACAGGTGCTGTTATTTAACACAAGAACTATGTTCTGGTACAATAGCAACAACACCACCCCAATCTCCTATCGATACTCAGTTAACCTACGCCCATAACTGTTAAACAGGCAGAAAGTCAGAAAAGCGCAGTGTATAATAAGACTCAAAATCACTATCGTTCAAAATGACCGGCAACCTTCAAATTCAAACGGGGATTAATTCCGCTTCGAGGAACAGGGCTGAAATCGAAACTGCAGACGAAAGTTCTCGAAGAGGAAAACAGAAGTGGGAATAATTCAGTCGCCTCAGGTATTGTTTAGATGGCCCTGTGTTGTTAGCATACCAAAAATGGAAGCCTATTGTTAGAAACCTTCCTGTCCAGGCAAGAAAATTGAATTAAGAGATGAGTTTAATCCACAAAGATTTCAAAAGGTTTCGCCCTTGTAATTCACCTGCAAGCAAGATGCTGAAAATGCCGTTCGAAAGCTCAATGGATCAAAGCTTGAGTGTTGCCCTATAGATGTTGACTAGGCTATTCCAAAGGAGATGGTTAGTAGTGGCACCAACATTGCTCCTGCTTCAGAGAAAGGACAACGAAGGTGTCAGAAAACGTTAGTATTACTACAGATGATGTTATTGAGGATACCAACAAACAATATGTTGAAGAAGACGAAGCCTCAACCTCCAGTTTCTCATGTTTCAAAACTAAACTGGTTATCTATAACTTACCTAAGTCAAAGACCAAAACAACCAAAAAGCATTGCATTGATGCAACCCTCTCTGAAGACCGTTCAACTCTAGGAATTCACTATGGACCGCATACTTCCTCCTTGGCCCAACAACGTGCTTGCTTTCCACACCTACAAATCACAATTTCGAAATTACCAAAATTAATTGGAGAATATTCCCCAGGAGGATCCACATATCCAAATCCAACATTGAACCTAGACAAAGGATTTTTTTTAACGAAATTGATACGGTATCAAAGATGGGATTTTCATTTAAGAGATTGGAGCAAGAAAAGGGGAAAGTTTTCAAAACTGATTTGTCCCAATTTGGAAAATCCAAATCGATATTCAAGACAACAATCAAATTCAATCAAGGCATTTTTCAATCTGAAGCCTATAAAAGAAGGCTTAAGAGATGAAGAGAAGAAAGAAACCGAAAAATCACCCTAAAAGCTAAATCGCGAAACCCTAACAACGTGAAAAGAACTTATCTTCTTCGACGGTCGAAATCTCGGAACCATTCGTGCTTGAACGAAGAAGAATGCTTATCCTCCATCACCAATTTCACCGCGAGCTCCGCCGCCGCTACCCGCCTTCGGTAAACCCCTTTTCTTGTCAATGATATTTGATTATTGATGCTATCGTTTTGATTTCAGGTTCAAGAAGCAAAAGGAGATGAAAGACTAGGGAGAACGGGAGATGATTACGATCGGAGAGGAGAAAGAAGGAGATCGAGAGAGAAAGAGGGATTTCAGATTGGGGCTTAGGGATTTCGCCCTGTGTTTTTGTTTTTCTGATGTAATAATTTTGTGAAACTGCAGCACATACACACACACCCCACACGG
Source organism: Lathyrus sativus (assembly GCA_963859935.3). Classification (NCBI taxonomy): domain Eukaryota; kingdom Viridiplantae; phylum Streptophyta; class Magnoliopsida; order Fabales; family Fabaceae; genus Lathyrus; species Lathyrus sativus. Next base: position 520,785,839 of record OZ012738.1, read on the forward strand.
TAACCACCGGACCAACTTGTTTTTCATTTTTTTTTAAATTTTTAGATATTATATGATGTTTCAAGTTAAAATTAATTTGTTTTTTTTAAAAAAAAATAAAATAAAACTTTTTTTAATTAAATTAAACTTTTTTTGATTAACTAGGTAAAACCTTTTTTACTAAATAAATTAAAACTCTTTTTAAATTAAAACCATTATTGCTTTTGCAAATTTAACTTAGTTTCTTTTTTTTAAAAATTTCTATTAAGAACTTGTATATAAATATTACAAAAAAACAATAAAAGTCTCAAAAATCTCGCAACTTCTCTGACTGCTGTCTTGTTTCGGCTTACTAACCACATCATTTGTTTTGCAGCTTAGTCATGTTACCGTCGATTTATTTTTCGTGTGTTTTATTCAAATTTTCATTATAACTGCTTCTCATCTGTAACCTCGCGAATCCTAACAATCGCGCTTTAATTTCTGTCTTTAAGTTTCTGCTTGTATGGCTTTAACTTCTGGCATTATGTCCCCGCATGTATGATTTTAAGTTTCTCACACTTTCATCACTATTATTTCTGTCACATTACACACATCCGAAGGTTAAGTCTAACCGTTTGGCCGCCGCGCCAATGGTCCTCAAACCCTCAAAACTACAAACTACAAACCCTCATTTTCACAAATGCCTCGCCGCAGGCAAAATTACAATTTTACCCTTAGCATTAGGTCAAAGAGCCGCCGCGCTCATTTTAGGGTTTCCCGCCGTGGAATCCCTAATTTAACCCTAATTACAACTTAACATTTCAACGTAGAGATTTGGAGTTTCTACACTCCACGTAAGCGTGTCCTTAAGATGCGTTTATTCCCCTTGAGACCTTGACCACAGTCAAGAAGTCTCTAACCTCCCTTTTGAGGGGAACTACGATTACTCTGATTCCACTCCCGTAAGGATACGTAGGCACAAGATGCGAGGTCTTGCCGAGTAAACTCAGAATCAACCCCCTTTATTATTTATTATTGCTTATTTATATTTTATTTATCTTTGCTATTTAATTATTTTGCTTATTATTTTGTAATTGTTTCTTGGATGTAAAGTTGTTTAATTATTTAATTATTATTATGGTTAGTAATTAGGGAGTGCTAATATGTATGATATTTAAAAAAATAAATTAGATCATTTTAAATAAAGATAATTAAAATAAACACGTCACACACGTAAGTCGATTTTAATCGCCGTCTCACTTCCTAAGGATATCCCTCAAGTTGCCTACGAATATTGGTTAAGTGGGGTGTATAAAGCAAGTCCCTCAAAAAGAAAAATCATCAAAGTCCCTTATGGTTGCCTTTACGAATCGAGTCCCTTTCGAAAAATGATGATGGTCCCTTATATGTGCTTATTACATCCCACAATGGCCTTCAAAGTCAAATTGTCCCTCACACGTCCCTTAACATCCAAAGTAAGGACTACCTACTCCATTATAGTAGGGATAGTCTTACTAAAGGAAAGAATAAAGAATAAGAAAGACCTTTAAACATTAGGGTAGGTTACTCCTAGGTGCTTGCTCACTTCAAAACTGTTTCACACTTAAACAAATTTTCAACAAGTTTTCAAACAAGTTCTTAACACATCCTTACATGGATTATTTATTAACTATTCTGAAAATTTTCTATTCACACACTACACTTTTAAAACAATTCAAAAGTGAGCTTAAGTACCTAAGAGCCCATGGATAACCATGGATGAAAAGGGTGCTAACACCTTCCCTTTTCATAACCTACCCCCCGGACCCAAAATATTCTCTAAGGTCTTTCCTGTTCTTTTATAACCTTTCCTTATGGATAAAATAAAAGTCGGTGGCGACTCTTGCTATCCGCAACATTGTTTAAAGTCAGTTCTCCCACCGTGTTACAGAACTGGCGACTCTGCTGGGGACCTATTTAAGAGGGGTACCCTTAGGAATTAAGATCACTTTAAATTGTTTGCCTTGTTTGCTTTATTATTATATTGTTGGGGTGCTCTTATGTGTGAAAGGTCCTAACCCGGATCTAGTGTACCTTAGGTAAATGGCAATAGACCAAGGAAACTGTACGACGTATATCGATACGGTTGATCTGGTGGCCATAGTTAGTGCGACTTCTTGGTTGGTGCTTATATTCCTTAAGTCAAGTTGAGGATAATATTGAGGCTGCCATATGTTGTCAATGCATTAACTGACTTTTAGAACCCTAGTTAACTCATCTTGGCCTTTAGAAAGTAGTGAGGTAACCGGCTTTGGTGCAGACTGAAGTTGGTTGACACTCGATACTACGCTCATTGAGATCTTAAACTTGGAGGGTTTTGGTTGGCAAGTAAGTTGCCTTCTGAACAACCACCCTTGTGAAGGATCAATGATATTGAGATCCCTTAGAACCTGGTTACTTTTGTAGGACAGGATGAACCATCTAACTTCAGGGGAGGGTACTTGCCTTTGAACCTCATGCAAACCTTTAAACCTAGGGCTATGGTGTGACTTGTTTGTGTGTGCCACATGTTTGTGATTGAGCATGACATCATGACATCATCATGCATCATAAGCATATCATTTTCCCTAACCATTTCAAGGACCAAAGGATTTATCTTTGTTCTTTGCTGCAGGTCATGGCTTCTGCTCGTAGAAACACCATCAGGATCAACTTTGTAGGGATACCTGCTAAGCTCAAGGAGTTGGTTTCCCTAGTGCCTGATCATTCCCAGTTCAACAAGAGACATGGTCACTTATTGGATCTAGTTACTTCAGGGTTCAGTGAAGACATGATGAGTGTGCTGTTTCAGTTCTTTGACCCTAAGCACCATTGCTTTACATTTCCTGATTATCAGCTGGTTCCAACCATGGAGGAGTTCTCTAAACTTCTGGGTATACCTGTTCTTGATCAGAAGCCATTCACAGGCTTAGAGAAGGAACTTAAACCAGAAGTTATTGCTGCAGCTCTACATCTGAAGAAGTCTGACATTGTTCTAGAGACGAGAAGTGGAGTTAAAGGTATTCTTGCCAAGGTATTAGTGGATAAAGCTCAAATGTTCTTGAAGGCTATGAGCTACGATGCTTTTGAGGAGATCTTAGCCTTATTGATTTATGGCTTAGTGTTGTTCCCCAATCCTGATCAGTTCATAGACGTTCATGCCATCAACATATTCCTGAGTCACAATCCAGTGCCTACCTTACTTGGAGACATCCTACATTCTCTTCACACCCGTACTACAAGGGCAAGAGGAACGTTGATGTGCTGCATACCTTTACTTTCTAGGTGGTTTATTTCTCACCTTCCTCGCTCAGTAATGAAGAATGAACAAGGGTTCAGATGGTCCAAGAGGATCATGTCACTTTCTCACTCGGACATCCATTGGTGCTCCAGATCTATGGGGAATGTCACCATCATTGACCGTTGTGGGGAATTTCCTAATGTGCCACTTCTAGGCATAAGAGGAGGCATCACCTACAACCCATCTCTAGCTTTACGACAGTTTGGTTACGCCCGGAGCGATGGTCCACATGACATGTTGATCCAGGGCATTGTGTTTGACTACGACAACGATCTTCAGGGTTACCGTCAGAGATTCATCCGAGCTTGGGGAAAGGTAAACAGGATTGACAGCAAGACACTGGAGCCTAAGTACACCATTCCTATGGGGGCTTATCTCAGATGGGTACGATTTCGTGCTCAGACACTCATGATGCCATATCCTGCCATCCTACCAGTTACCATGGAACCTGTTGCTGAAGGAGACACAGCTTATACCATCCTTCACCCAGACATGCCAACTGATATGGAAGACTTGCAGAGATCATGGATCCAACTGAAAGAGCAAAGGGATACTTTCGAGGCTCATTACAAAGCAAGCCGAGCAAGGATCCTAGAGCTAACAAAGCTACTTCATGAGGAACGAAACCTCAACTCATACCTCAACACAAAGAGGAAACGTCCATGGGAGACTTAAAACCCCATCTTTTGTACTTATTTCGTTTTCATTTTTTGTAAGCCTAAAAGGCAAAACAAGTTATTACTAATAAAAAGTTACTTTCTTGTTTGTTTAAGCGAATTTAAATCCTGCGGTCCTTGAAAACATTGCATATGCATTCCCATATCATTGCATCACAGGTTTATAATTGCGCGCATGTTCTTACCGCTGGGGCGGCTGTTACATCCATGGTGTCAAGCAGGAGCCTTTACCTGATATGCCTGTTGACATTGATAATATTGCTGGATCTAGCAAGATCACTCGTAGTGGAAGAGTCTTCTCTCCTCCAGTTGCTTCTAAGAGTGCAGTTACTCCTGCTGTTACTTCCACCACTGATGCTCGGGGCAAGGGTCCTGTTATTGAGCCTGTATCTACTGATGTGCCAGCTGCTGATGACCTCTCTAAGCAGATGGAAGAAGTATTGAAAATCATTCGCAAGAGTGATTATGATATTGTTGATCAGCTGGGGCATACTCCCTCAAAGATTTCTATGCTCTCCCTGTTATTATGTTCTGAGGCTCATGCCAAGTCATTGATCAAGTTTCTAAAGATGGCTCATGTACCCAATGCAATTTCTGTGGACCAGTTTGAGAATTGTGTTGCTCACCTGACCTATGACAACGGGTTAGGATTTTCTGATGCTGACTTGACCCCTGCCAAGAGGGATCATAACAGGGCCTTGCATATTTCAATTGAATGCAGGGGCACTACCCTGTCTCATGTGCTGATAGACAATGGTTCCTCTCTGAATGTGTTGCCTAAGGAAGTCCTGAACAAGCTGAGTCCTGAAGATACGGTATTGAAGCCCAGTAATATTGTGGTAAAGGCTTTTGATGGTTCTAGAAGAGTAGTGCATGGGGAAATTGATCTTCCAATCAAGGTTGGCTCTCAGGTGTTTACTGCTACATTCTATGTGATGGATATTCGTCCTTCGTACTCATGTCTGCTTGGTCGTCCCTGGATCCATGGGGCAGGTGCTGTGACCTCCACATTACATCAAAAGTTGAGATATCCGGTGAATGGAAAAGTTGTTACTGTCTTTGGAGAGGAAGAATACTTTGTCAGCCATGTAAACACTTTCAAGTATCTGGAAGTAGAAGGTGAATACATTGAAACTCCATGTCAGTCATTTGAAGTGGTTCCCTGGGCTGTTAAGGATTGTGTGACTCCTCATGCTGTGAAGAAGGTTCCTGTGGTCATCAGAAACCCTCCAACAATGGCAATGGCCTCCCTCAATGACGCAAAATCTATGGTGGAAGAAGATGAGTCCCAGAAGGCTGTTCATCGTGCTCGTGCTGTTCGTATCACCAATCAAGGGGTTATCAATGCTGTGGGAGACCAAGATGAAGACTACAACTTGGAGGCATGGATTTTTCCTACTGTGGGTGCTGGACTCAATAATTGGGAAGCTGAAGATGTTGTCCCTATCTCCTTTAGTCAGGAGTAAATACTATTACCGTGTTATGTTTTTAAATTTAAACTTTCAAGCCATGTGCCTTACCCGGGGCACAATGGTGTGCTTGTTACGGGTTGTCATTTCATTTGCATACTTCATTCCATAAAATCAATGGACGTTTCGTTTTCGTAAATATTGTGTTCCTTGTCTTTCTTTTTCTTTTATTTTTGCTTTATCAGCTATGTGTTCTTACACACACCCACGTCACTAAAATGCCGATCCTCATCCACTCTGGATCCAGTTGATAACAGTTCTACTATTGCCAATTACAATTTCGAGAATTCGATCTATCAAACTGAAGACGGAGACGAGGACGATCGTGAAATACCTGTAGAGCTTGCTAGGTTGTTACAACAAGAAGAGAAAGCTATACAGCCACATGAAGAGCCAGTCGAAGTTGTGAATCTGGGAACTGAAGAAAACAGAAAAGAGGTCAAGATAGGGGCAACATATCAGCATGCTATGGTGGCTTTGTTTCATGATATGATTCATCATGAGATAGAGGTATATGTGGATGATATGATAGCCAGATCTCAGAATGAAGAGCAACATCTTGATCATCTGCACAAGTTGTTTGAGAGGTTGAAGAAATACAGGTTGAGATTAAATCCAAACAAGTGTACTTTTGGAGTTAGATCTGGAAAGCTCCTGGGTTTCATTGTCAGTGGAAAAGGTATTGAAGTGGATCCTGCAAAAGTGAAAGCTATACGAGAGATGCCAGCTCCCCGTACTGAGAAAGAGGTTAGAGGTTTCTTGGGACGATTGAACTACATTGCAAGATTTATTTCCCAATTAACTACCATCTGTGAGCCAATCTTCAAGTTGTTGAAGAAAGATCAGATGATGGAATGGAATGATGAGTGCCGGACTGCCTTTGATGAAATCAAGAGATATTTGCTAGAACCTCCCATTTTAATGCCACCAGTTGATGGAAGACCCTTGATTATGTATTTAACAGTATTAGACAACTCAATGGGGTGTGTATTGGGGCAACATGACGAGTCTGGTCGAAAAGAGCAGGCAATATACTACCTTAGCAAAAAGTTTACCGACTGTGAAACAAGATACTCACTGCTCGAGAAAACTTGCTGCGCTTTGGCATGGGCTGCTCGCCGACTAAGACAGTATATGTTGACCCATACTACCTTGTTGATTTCGAAGATGCAGTTCAAGATTAAGCATCACAACTCTTCTCCGTATCGTCCAAAGATGAATGGGGCAGTTGAAGCTGCTAATAAGAACATTAAGAAGATTGTACAGAAGATGACTGTTACTTACAAGGATTGGCACGAGATGTTACCATTTGCTCTGCATGGTTATCGTACTACAATACGTACTTCAACAGGGGCAACCCCATTCTCCTTAGTCTATGGTATGGAAGCAGTTCTGCCTATTGAAGTTCAGATCCCCTCCTTGAGAATTATGAAGGATGCAGGCTTGGATGAAGATGAGTGGATTCAGACTCGACTTGACCAGATAAATTTGATTGATGAGAAAAGGTTAGCAGCAGTTTGTCATGGCCAGATGTACCAGAAACGGATGATCAAAGCTTTTAACAAGAAGGTTAAGCCAAAGGTATATCAGGCTGGTGACTTGGTAATCAAGCGTATCATATTACCACAGGGTGATCCTAGGGGCAAGTGGACTCCAACATATGAGGGACCATTTGTAGTCAAGACAGTGTTCTCAGGAGGTGCCATGATACTGACTACAATGGATGGTGAAGACTTCCCACAACCTGTAAACGCAGACATAGTTAAAAAATACTACGCATAAAAAGAGACCCGCTAGGTTGACAGGCCTAGGCAAAAATAAGGGCATCCCGGCAAACCAAAAGGGTTTGGGCAAAAATTAGGGATATATATATAAAGAGATGTACACCCGGCAAGTCGAAAACCTGAAAAGGCGGCTTGGGCAAAAAAGGGTATCCCGGTGGATTGGAAACCTGAAAGGGCAATCCAGGCAAAAGTTAGGGATTAAAGCGTATGACTATGTCTCGTTTGGATCACTCATGAAACTGCAACCAATTGTACTACTTACTCAAGCTCAAACAGATAAAGCTCAATCCAATCGTTTCCGTCTCAACAGCAAGAAGATGAGATACTTGAGTGGCAATAGTAGAATTGAAACTCAATAGGATTATTTCCCACATAGCTGATTCTTTTTGTAAAACTTCATGACAAAATTCTCTTACTAGGGTTTATGTCTCCTTGTACAAACTTACCCGTGTATGGGTCACTTTTGATATAAATAAATTCCATCTTTTGAATCCAGATTCACTTTTACCCTATTTACATAAGCGAAACGTCCATTGGTTGTGTTTGAATGTATGTATGCCTTTGAATATGATTGATGTTTACCAGAAACGCATGTATGCTTTTAATATGATTGATGCAGTAATAGTATTTACTAAGGACGAACGAGGGAAGGATTTCAACGAAGCTTCGCCGGTTCATCTTTACAAGACAGTTACAAACCATCAGTAGGACTAATCCATTTTCACAAAGTCTAATCTCCCCTGGAATTTATATCCATCTCTTTTATCCTCATACGGATATACGGGAAATTACTTTCCAATAAGGGCACGATGAACGAAGACGGGATGTTATACTTATCCTACTATCAAACGAAAACGAAGGTTATCTATACCCTACTATCCCCAACAACGGGAGGTTATCTATACCTTGTTATCCCCAACAACGGGAGGTTATCTATACCTTGTTATCCCCAGCAGACGGAGGGTTATATATTCTTCAACAACGAATCGGGATTTATTTTCCTTGGCCAGCAGTTGTTATACAAGGACATCCAGACACTTCCAGCAGTGTCATAGCATACATACATCATTTACATCATACCATAACATATATGTCTATAGTACATTACCTAAGTGCATCATGCCATACATGCATACATAAAGCATAAACTAATGTTGTTATACAGAATGCTACCTTGTTTTCAGGTTAATTATCCAACAAACAAGCTTATGATCTTTGGGACTGCTTTATTGTAACCTCAGGGTTACTTTATCCTCCTGATGAGCTTCTTATTACTTTGGGACTGCTTTATTGTAACCTCAGGGTTATTTTATCCTCCTGATAGCCTCTCATGACTTCAAGACTGCTTTAGAGCTACTGATTGCTCTATCCTCCTGAAATCATCCTATTACTTCAAGACTGCTTTAGAGCTATTGATTGCTCTATCCTCCTGAAGACATATCACATTATTACTTCAAGACTGCTTTAGAGCTATTCATTGCTCTATCCTCATGAGGTCATATTACTACTTCAAGACTGCTTTAGAGCTATTCATTGCTCTATCCTCCTGAAGCCATCTAATTATTTCAAGACTGCTTTAGAGTTATCCATTGCTCTATCCTCCTGAAATTACATTATTATTTCAAGACTGCTTTAGAGCTATCCGTTGCTCTATCCTCCTGAAATCATTACTTCAAGACTGCTTTAGAGCTATTGATTGCTCTATCCTCCTGAAGACATATCACATTATTATTTCAAGACTGCTTTAGAGCTATTGATTGCTCTATCCTCCTGAAGACATATTACATTATTATTTCAAGACTGCTTTAGAGCTATCCGTTGCTCTATCCTCCTGAAATCATTACTTCAAGACTGCTTTAGAGCTATTCATTGCTCTATCCTCCTGAAGCCATCTAATTATTTCAAGACTGCTTTAGAGTTATCCATTGCTCTATCCTCCTGAAATTACATTATTATTTCAAGACTGCTTTAGAGCTATCCGTTGCTCTATCCTCCTGAAATCATTACTTCAAGACTGCTTTAGAGCTATTGATTGCTCTATCCTCCTGAAGACATATCACATTATTATTTCAAGACTGCTTTAGAACCATTCATTGTTCTATCCTCCTGAAATCATTTTATTGCTTCAAGACTGCTTTAGGGTTATCATTATTGATTGCTCTATCCCCATGAAGACATGTTGTTACATCAGTATTACTCCAGACTCCTGACAGTTCTCATTATACTACTGAAGAACTTTCCCCTAGTGGCATCTTTAAGCCCACTCAATCATGTTCAACCAACCATCAATATCACTCCATGCACTGGTGAGTGCAAATTTTTGGGCTTTTGTGTTCAATCCCCTTCAACCTTCCAGGTTACGACTAGCAAATATACCAATCTAACCCCTCAGGTTTCAGAAAATTGAACAGGGGCAGCTGTTGCACCCCAAAATTTGCCCTCACAATACAAGACTTTGTGTTCCAAGAAGGTTCACAAGGTTCACACTGACCACTACATTATGGTAGTAAATCTATCCTTTGATTACCAATTTCTCACACCTGTTGTCAAATCACCATGTTCTTGGTGTATGCGCTACACTTTTCCCCTTTGGTGGTTGGTTCCTATTCCCGTGGAGTCTCCCGTTGACAAGCCTGTTCTTCCCGTGTGTTGTGTCTAGTTTCCCCCCTGTGGCATCTTTTCTCCACAAGACCACTATGTCTTGCATTCTCATATCATTCGCATACGGTAGCCTCTTAGGGCCAAAAATGCGTGCAATGTTTATATTTAAGTCCCTCCTATCTCATCGAGACGGAGATTTCAATATCCATATCTCCGAATAGGAGTAACTTAAATAGGGGCATCTGTCGCACCCTAATTTTTGACCGTAAGATCCACCCGTTTTTTTTTTTTCGTTTTCTTTACCCTAATTTAATGTTATGTTTTGCAGCTAACCAGCGTGTGCAGGTGCAATGATGTCAAGGCATAAATTCTTACTAACAAGGAATCACAAGGGTGTGAGTGTTACTTTTGAATTTAAAGTTTACCATTCAAGATTTTAAGTGGTGAATACCTCCGGCTAATGGGTATCTGGAAATTAAGTACGGATATATCTTCGTATATGATTTCAAAGGATGACAACTGAGGATGTTACTACACTGATTTAATTTTGTTTCGAGTTAATTTCCCCTTTTCAAATATATATTCTATTAAGGAGTTTGCGGAGTAGGACTCTGAAGGTCCTCATGGCGACAATCGAGACATTTGGTTCATTTACGACTAATTTTCAAGAAAAGATTGAAGGAGCAATTAACGGTAATATTGTCAGCTCGAGGGTCTCTTCTTATTTGGCTACAACCACATACCAATTCTCCTGACATAAGGCATTACAAACCAACAAGAAATATAAGTCATGATTTAAGCTACAGATTAAAATGGGGTTTGTAAGGAAATCGGGACTATACAGAAGAAATCTCAAAGTTGCGAGAGAAACTCTCCCTCTTTTTCATGATAAAGTCATATTCAAAATTTAATCCATCTGGCATTTCAAGATTTAAGATCCAAGGTTTACAAGTTTGAAATTCATATTTACTAAACTCTTTACAAAGCCAAGGATATTCAAAAGTTACACGAAAACCATGACCATTGCAACATCAGAGAATTACAAAGTTAACAACTACCACAAATCCATAAGTCCTAATTCTAAGCAATCCAATGTCTCTTCGTGTCACTCCTATTTTGCACTTTGAGCATGTCACGCCAATCTTGAAAGCCCTCGTGTGCTAACTCGCTTCATGTGCACACCTGTGACAAACAATAACGCATCAGTTTGAACACAAAGCAGAGGTAGCAAATTCAAAATAACCGTCGAAACCGCAATTAAACAACAGCAATGGCAAGATGTATAAGGAACTCGCTTCAACGAGTCATTGCTATATCATACCTTGTCCTGCATCTCCAGCCTGCTATGGATATGTCTCAGTTGGGATGAAACTCGCGCTCCGATTACTGGTATTGCTCTATCATCGGCATACAGGATACTAACTCCGGATATGATCGATCAAACGTTGTCTAAGTTGTTGATACTATGGACTTGGCTTGAATGGAACTGACAAGTCTTGTCCAGCCAACGAACACCCTGCCAAAAGTACACCAGATAGCATAGAAGTTATCAAAAGTGAAGCACATAAATTTAGGAGATGCAGTTGGAGAATCAACTTTTACTGTGGGAATAATCAAACCACCGGAGTGATTTTCTTGCTATGGATACAATGATTTCAGAAGTTCCAGAGGATTCTACTGGGGATCTCAAAATGAAGTGGAAAGACAAAGAAAGGCAACACCTTACTTTGGTGACGGAGACGGTAAACATGAATCTGATGCCGGTATCGTAATTGAACCAAAAGTTGTATTCTAGAGGCGAGCATTACCGCAAACCATTTATTCTCACATTCATGCTTAGGATTGAGCTTTGGTTCTGAGAGTAGGCATGTCCCTTTTGAAAACCTCGTGCCTCAGCATTATCCACAAGCATTTCTCGGACTACTACGCGTTCATTGTTGCTAAATGCTGCTGCTGCCCCATGTGAGAAGCAGCTAGTCAGAATAGGGTGTCTTCTAATTGTGACCATCACAGGTAGAGATGTGCGGCGTCATAGTTCCGGCAACAATGTGGACCATCAGCCTCCTCTTCTGTGCAATCAAATTGAGACTGTTAGAATCATCCAGGGTTATCCCATGAAGATACCTGTCAAGAAGGAAGTGGACAGGGATATAAATTGCAATAGTTCAACAACTAAGTTAAAAGAACATCACGAGTTTCCGAGGACTACCGTGGAAAAGGACGATCAGCCACAGAGTCAAATGCCTCAGCAAGCTCTAATAGGATAGAACCTATGAGTTGTGACCATCACAAGTTCCTGCGTATCCTTTGGCATTCACAACATCTCCAGCAGTGGGTCATCCACACTCAATCTCAACAGAGTCTCTTTGCCCATACAGGTGCTGTTATTTAACACAAGAACTATGTTCTGGTACAATAGCAACAACACCACCCCAATCTCCTATCGATACTCAGTTAACCTACGCCCATAACTGTTAAACAGGCAGAAAGTCAGAAAAGCGCAGTGTATAATAAGACTCAAAATCACTATCGTTCAAAATGACCGGCAACCTTCAAATTCAAACGGGGATTAATTCCGCTTCGAGGAACAGGGCTGAAATCGAAACTGCAGACGAAAGTTCTCGAAGAGGAAAACAGAAGTGGGAATAATTCAGTCGCCTCAGGTATTGTTTAGATGGCCCTGTGTTGTTAGCATACCAAAAATGGAAGCCTATTGTTAGAAACCTTCCTGTCCAGGCAAGAAAATTGAATTAAGAGATGAGTTTAATCCACAAAGATTTCAAAAGGTTTCGCCCTTGTAATTCACCTGCAAGCAAGATGCTGAAAATGCCGTTCGAAAGCTCAATGGATCAAAGCTTGAGTGTTGCCCTATAGATGTTGACTAGGCTATTCCAAAGGAGATGGTTAGTAGTGGCACCAACATTGCTCCTGCTTCAGAGAAAGGACAACGAAGGTGTCAGAAAACGTTAGTATTACTACAGATGATGTTATTGAGGATACCAACAAACAATATGTTGAAGAAGACGAAGCCTCAACCTCCAGTTTCTCATGTTTCAAAACTAAACTGGTTATCTATAACTTACCTAAGTCAAAGACCAAAACAACCAAAAAGCATTGCATTGATGCAACCCTCTCTGAAGACCGTTCAACTCTAGGAATTCACTATGGACCGCATACTTCCTCCTTGGCCCAACAACGTGCTTGCTTTCCACACCTACAAATCACAATTTCGAAATTACCAAAATTAATTGGAGAATATTCCCCAGGAGGATCCACATATCCAAATCCAACATTGAACCTAGACAAAGGATTTTTTTTAACGAAATTGATACGGTATCAAAGATGGGATTTTCATTTAAGAGATTGGAGCAAGAAAAGGGGAAAGTTTTCAAAACTGATTTGTCCCAATTTGGAAAATCCAAATCGATATTCAAGACAACAATCAAATTCAATCAAGGCATTTTTCAATCTGAAGCCTATAAAAGAAGGCTTAAGAGATGAAGAGAAGAAAGAAACCGAAAAATCACCCTAAAAGCTAAATCGCGAAACCCTAACAACGTGAAAAGAACTTATCTTCTTCGACGGTCGAAATCTCGGAACCATTCGTGCTTGAACGAAGAAGAATGCTTATCCTCCATCACCAATTTCACCGCGAGCTCCGCCGCCGCTACCCGCCTTCGGTAAACCCCTTTTCTTGTCAATGATATTTGATTATTGATGCTATCGTTTTGATTTCAGGTTCAAGAAGCAAAAGGAGATGAAAGACTAGGGAGAACGGGAGATGATTACGATCGGAGAGGAGAAAGAAGGAGATCGAGAGAGAAAGAGGGATTTCAGATTGGGGCTTAGGGATTTCGCCCTGTGTTTTTGTTTTTCTGATGTAATAATTTTGTGAAACTGCAGCACATACACACACACCCCACACGGTAACCACCGGACCAACTTGTTTTTCATTTTTTTTTTAAATTTTTAGATATTATATGATGTTTCAAGTTAAAATTAATTTGTTTTTTTTTAAAAAAATAAAATAAAACTTTTTTTAATTAAATTAAACTTTTTTTGATTAACTAGGTAAAACCTTTTTTACTAAATAAATTAAAACTCTTTTTAAATTAAAACCATTATTGCTTTTGCAAATTTAACTTAGTTTCTTTTTTTTAAAAATTTCTATTAAGAACTTGTATATAAATATTACAAAAAAACAATAAAAGTCTCAAAAATCTCGCAACTTCTCTGACTGCTGTCTTGTTTCGGCTTACTAACCACATCATTTGTTTTGCAGCTTAGTCATGTTACCGTCGATTTATTTTTCGTGTGTTTTATTCAAATTTTCATTATAACTGCTTCTCATCTGTAACCTCGCGAATCCTAACAATCGCGCTTTAATTTCTGTCTTTAAGTTTCTGCTTGTATGGCTTTAACTTCTGGCATTATGTCCCCGCATGTATGATTTTAAGTTTCTCACACTTTCATCACTATTATTTCTGTCACATTACACACATCCGAAGGTTAAGTCTAACCGTTTGGCCGCCGCGCCAATGGTCCTCAAACCCTCAAAACTACAAACTACAAACCCTCATTTTCACAAATGCCTCGCCGCAGGCAAAATTACAATTTTACCCTTAGCATTAGGTCAAAGAGCCGCCGCGCTCATTTTAGGGTTTCCCGCCGTGGAATCCCTAATTTAACCCTAATTACAACTTAACATTTCAACGTAGAGATTTGGAGTTTCTACACTCCACGTAAGCGTGTCCTTAAGATGCGTTTATTCCCCTTGAGACCTTGACCACAGTCAAGAAGTCTCTAACCTCCCTTTTGAGGGGAACTACGATTACTCTGATTCCACTCCCGTAAGGATACGTAGGCACAAGATGCGAGGTCTTGCCGAGTAAACTCAGAATCAACCCCCTTTATTATTTATTATTGCTTATTTATATTTTATTTATCTTTGCTATTTAATTATTTTGCTTATTATTTTGTAATTGTTTCTTGGATGTAAAGTTGTTTAATTATTTAATTATTATTATGGTTAGTAATTAGGGAGTGCTAATATGTATGATATTTAAAAAAATAAATTAGATCATTTTAAATAAAGATAATTAAAATAAACACGTCACACACGTAAGTCGATTTTAATCGCCGTCTCACTTCCTAAGGATATCCCTCAAGTTGCCTACGAATATTGGTTAAGTGGGGTGTATAAAGCAAGTCCCTCAAAAAGAAAAATCATCAAAGTCCCTTATGGTTGCCTTTACGAATCGAGTCCCTTTCGAAAAATGATGATGGTCCCTTATATGTGCTTATTACATCCCACAATGGCCTTCAAAGTCAAATTGTCCCTCACACGTCCCTTAACATCCAAAGTAAGGACTACCTACTCCATTATAGTAGGGATAGTCTTACTAAAGGAAAGAATAAAGAATAAGAAAGACCTTTAAACATTAGGGTAGGTTACTCCTAGGTGCTTGCTCACTTCAAAACTGTTTCACACTTAAACAAATTTTCAACAAGTTTTCAAACAAGTTCTTAACACATCCTTACATGGATTATTTATTAACTATTCTGAAAATTTTCTATTCACACACTACACTTTTAAAACAATTCAAAAGTGAGCTTAAGTACCTAAGAGCCCATGGATAACCATGGATGAAAAGGGTGCTAACACCTTCCCTTTTCATAACCTACCCCCCGGACCCAAAATATTCTCTAAGGTCTTTCCTGTTCTTTTATAACCTTTCCTTATGGATAAAATAAAAGTCGGTGGCGACTCTTGCTATCCGCAACATTGTTTAAAGTCAGTTCTCCCACCGTGTTACAGCGTGCAGTTCATTTTCAAAAGTATGTTTCATATATTATTTTGTGCTTGCAACATTATAGTTGAATAGGCATTGCTCCCTAGTGGAAACACTAGTATTTGTGCATTGTGTATGAGAATTAGGTCTGGGATTTGAAGTTCTCTCACCCTAGACCTTTTGGTTTTGTTTTTTTGTTCATTTTAGCATTGAACCTTCATATATTATCTTTGGCACGCGTTTTACCTTCAGGATGCAGCACTTGGCCTAGTGGTATGAGTTTTAAGCTGTGAACATGAGGGTGCAGGTTCAACCCTTGTAGGCAGCATTTCTATTTTTTTTATAACTGGTTTCCTTTATTTTTTTTTATTCATTTTATTTTCTTTTTTAATCCATGATTTTACTTTTTTTTTCTTTTTTCTCCCTTTTATTTTATCATCCCTAATATTTTCAAAAACATCAAAATAATTTTTAATCAATGTCTTGATTTTATTTTACTTTAGCATATTAATTAAAAAAGATTAAAAATATGTTTATTTATTTCATCTTGGTTTATTTCTTCCATTGATTTTTGGTGATTTATTTCCTTGAAGTATTGTCTTGATGCCTTGTTGTCTTGAAGTGTTTACTTGAACATGACCTTATTTCGAAGACCTATACCATGTTTAGGTGTTACTTTCTTTGAAAAATGTTTTGGTTAAATGATTATTTAGATTAAACTTTAGGGTTTTATTTGATTAATCTTTTGAAAACATTTTGGTCATGATTTATTCCACTTGTGTTTAGTCTCTTCAACCTTTAATTCAATCATGTCTTAATGTCTTGTTCATTATGCTTACTTTGTTAATTGTTGACATGTTTTCAAGTATTTCCTTCATAAACTCCTAAATGCAAAGCATGTTTATACCTTGCTAGGGTTTAGGGTTTCACTTTTTTTCAACGTGTTCTTAATTCTCATTTATAACTGGTATGTGTAATGATCCTCTTTAGGATTTTGCTTCATCTCTACCATGCTCATATGATCCATGATTCACTTTGGATGCTTACTTATTGAAACTTGTTTGTGATGCTTCATTTGATTCTATCTTTGACCAATTGTTTTCAAGTATTTCATTCATAAATTTTCACAATGTTAAGCATGTCTCTTACCTTATGTTTGTTCATGAGTTTTTTCTTGTGATGTTATTTAAGTCTTTGTCATGCCTTGTTTATGTTCACCATATCTCAATGCCTAAAATCGTGTTAATGTTTTCTTCATGATGTTATCATTTTATGCATGCTTATATGATCAATTATTGTTATTCAATTCCAAGGGAGGGGTTCGTTGTTGACATCATTATCATTTGCATTTGCATATTTGATTTCTTGTACATATATCTCTTAAACTTGTAATCGTAGAACTTGTTATCCCTTAGGAAGTCTCCCTTAGGATTATCTTCAACTTAGACATTCAATTAGGGTTCCCCCTCTCTCATACTCAAAACCACTTTCATTAAAAATCTTGACCTTAGGTCATTGATTTTTCAAACTCTCTTTTCTTAACAAATGCTTCAAGATATCTTAAGCATATTCAAACTCTTTCACAAAGACTAAAATACACAAACTTCAATTTAAATCTTTTGCCACTTTGGCTTTTCAATTTGAAACCTTTTAAAAATTGAGTAAATATTAGTCATCCTAAGTTGAGATATAAAGCTCCTACCCAATGACATTGTTGATAAAGATGTTGATTTTTTTCCACTTGAGAGAGGTATGTGGCATACTTGTTGATTCTATATCCTAGTTGGATCTCTTCTCTCAATGTGAAGCGAATATCCCTCTCCTACATGTTTGTTGTGGTTTAGATGAATATTCTCCTTAGGATGACAACTTGTCTCCTCTTTTAATCCACCATAACAAACCGTTTTTAATTTGTACCGTGATATACGAGGTTTTTATCCTTCATTGGTATGTAGGCACAAGAATTTCTATCTTTCTAAACACAAAAACAATAAAAAAACATTTCTCTTCTCATCTCATCAATCAATCCCAATTAGCAAACAAAATTATAACACAAATTCAACAAGAGATTCCTATAGGATACTATAGATGCTTAGGGTGCTAATATCTTCCCTTAGTCTAACCAACCTTCGAACCTTATATCTCTTTATTGCTTTGTCTTTGCATTGCATATTTATGGGTTATTCTTTATTTACTCGTTCTCTTGGATAAATTAAAGATCAGTGGTGATATCTTATGATTTGTGAAGCCTAGCTAACTCAGTATCTATGGTCTTTGATTTTCACCGCGACAGTGACAAACATGGTAATGTCATTGAGGTAGCGTTATGGGATGATTATGGAAAACAGTTTATGAATAATACTATGTCTAACAAAACTAATGGTCCAACAATCATTGTGTTGAAATATGCTTGGTGTAAGAAAAATACAGGTTAGTATTAGGACTTTAACTACATGCCATTCTGTTAACATTATGGTTTTTTAATTCATCATACTTACAATGCACAATACCTGCATTTCTATATTGATTTTTCAGTTTCTGGACTGCCTAGCCTTTCAAATGCTTGGAATGACTCTAGACTTCTTATTAACCTTGATCATCCCCAAGTTGAATCCTTTAAATCCAAGTTGTCATTAGTGCCTTATGTTTATTCTAATATCCAATGGAAACTTCATATGTATTTCATTTCTTTCGTGTTAACCATTAGCACTATTATATGTAAATAACTTTCAGTTTATCATCAAATCAATTATCAGTAGCTTTGTCACATTCTCTTAGCCAATCATGTGATTTATCTATTCAAACCACCAGCAAAGGTTGGACTAGCCCAAATGAGGTAAAGAGTATTTGTTATATCAATGCAATGGGAAAGGATTGTTTTGCCACCACAATTGGCACTACAAAGAGATTCGAAGCTTCCAAGCATGGATGGTATTTTGAGTCTTGCCCGTCTTGCAAAACCTCTAACAAGTCCCCCAGAGAAACTTTTGTGTGCATTTATGGAATGAAGGATGTGGAACCTATCACTAAGTAAGCAATCATTAGTATTTCCTACTATGCCATCTTATTTTTTCACATAGAAAGTTTTACATTTCCATTTATTCTCTTTGTGTTTTAGGTTCAAAATGGAAATTGAGGTTGAGTATGAAAACCATGTTGGTTGCTTTTTATTTTAGGATAAAGATTGTATCCCTTTCGTTGAAATGACGGCTAAATAATTAAGAGAACTCGTGAAGGTGGTGTGCTTTTTTTATATGGTTATGGTGGAACAGGTAAAACATTTATGTGGAACACTTTGTCAGCTGCACTTCGTGCTAAAAGAAAAATTGTGTTTCCAATTGCCTCAAGTGGGATTGCAAGTTTTTTGTCACCAAGTGGAAGAACAGATCATTCAAAATTTAAGATTCCAGTGCCTACTTTGCAAACATCCATTTGCAACATTGATAAATAAGATGAACTTGCTAACCTTTTAAGTTTTGTCGATCTTATCATATGGGATGAGGCTCTCATGCGCTTGCAAAGTGAAACAATGACAGTGTTTCACCCCAAATTTTGACCCCTTAGATTCTCATTATCATTTTAGGAGCATACTCATGAATTGTCTAACCTTAACGCAGTGCAAGTTTGTCTTTGTCAAGTTACAGATGAATCAGGGTTGTGTACAGTCAAAATCAAAGCTTCAAAAAGGTGATCAATCATTATTTTAGGTTGATTCAATCATGAAACAAGGTCAAGGGTATCATATGATGACAATTGAGAATCCAATTTGAAGTTGTCACTCCAGGATCAAGAACAGTGCAGTCCAGGAGCCCCGATTAGGGTTTTTGACCGGTAAAAGTCAACTGTAGTTTGACTTTGGTGTTGGAAAGTGTTTTAATGGTGGGATCATGGGACATGAAGTTCAAATAGCTTAATAAAGTTCATTCAAGAAGTGTCAAAGTTTCAGAAGGTCCAGAGTGTCAACAGGCGACTCGGTAGTCACCGATCGATCGTACTGTTGACCGAAAAGTCAACTCTTCAAATTTAAGGAATTGGACTTCAAAGTGTGAATCAAAAATGTTCCTTATGTCATATTGCACTTGCCTATCAATTTTCATGACCATTGGATCAAGGATGAGGAAGTAATCGAAAAATCGGGAAATTAGGGTTTTGAAAGGGGCTAAACCCTAACTCCTTAACCACACATCCAAATGAGTTGGTTCAAACCTCATTAGAAAGATCTTGACAAGTCCTACAAAAGTCCCACAGTGGTCCACAATCAGAAAATGCATATTTTTGGAGTTAGAAGCAAATTCGTTGCAAGAGGGGAAAATAACTTAGAAAAATTCTAAGTTATTTCACTTTAAAAGCTTATTTTCAGCCAACTTTGGAGGGATTTTTGACATAGTTCCAATTGGAGTTGGAATTTATGGCAAACATGAATGTTTTAGAGCTACATGAGGGCTTTCCAAAAAGTATTAGAAGTCCTCAAAAGAATTTGTGAGCTGAAAGTTATGGGTTTGGCAAGTTAGTGTTTTCACACTTGAGTCCCACATTGACAAACTTTCAAAAATCATTCCTTTGATCAATTGGACCAATCTCAGCCCTTGGATGTCATTATTTCTGATATGTAGAGGCTTTTTAGTGTAGAAATGTGAAGAAAATGCAGAAGAGTTGGATTTGCCAAGTTTGCAAGTTGCCTTGCAAGTTGCAAATGCAACTTGCATTAAAAAATCATAAAACAAGCAAGAGGTGGAAAGTGAAATCTGAACCAGCCATAAACCTATGCCCTCTAGCATGAATTTAGCCACTCTAAGTTCATCATTTTGCTTGACTTTAAGCTTACCTATCAGCCAAGAAAGCCTTTTTTGAAAGGTTGGATCCAAAAGTGCAAAACCTTTCCTTCTTAGGAAGGAAACCTCAAATATGCCCACTACCCTTGCTTTGCCTATAAATAGAGGCACTCTCCACCTCATTTGACACACAAGAACTCTTCTAAAAACCAGATAAAGTTCAAGCATCCACTCTTTCACTTTTTGCTCCCATTTTCACAAAATCACAAAGTCACAAAAACCACAAAAATCTGTCTTGCTACAACAGCTGCCATATCCATTTCTCTACACTCAAACTCACCAACAATCTTCCACACAATTCCAAAATGTGATATAGAAGGTGTCCATGCCCTTAGACCACTTAAAAACCTCACCATTCCAAAAGTCAACTTCCATACCAAGCAACTTTAACCATAATGCATAAAATCTGCCAAATCATGTTCTAGACATTTGCTTGATGTTCTAATCACTCAAACACCTCATATATATCATATCTTAACTGTCCAAATCATTGAGGATCATTGGCATAGCTTATTTCTCCAACTGTCTTAAGGATTGCACTTTTGCTTCAAGAGGAAGAAAGCTCCAAAGCTAGTGTCATTTGGAAGTTTCTCTGGGTTTCTTGGTGTTTTCACTTGTTCAAGGCTGTCTACAAGAGGCATGTGACATTGAAACTTCCTCTCATACTTTACCTTATCATGTTTTGCAAGTTTGAGGCCATGTGTTGAAAATGCATTCATGCTGTCCCAAAACAGTTTTTACAGAGCATTCAATATGTCAAAATTTGCATTGTTGAAAGCTTGCTTGTTTTCTTGGTATAAACACACCTACTATCATGTTTGGGATGTGTGTGGATATTTTGCTTAGCTTGTTTTTATCTGTTTTGGTATCTCACTCTCAAATTGCATTTTCAAGCCAAATATGCCATGAACCATGTCAATGTCTTTTCTGTCTGCAATATGCTTGAACCTTAAGTGTGAAATCATTCATCTACATATTTATGACATTTATGTATGGACTGCATAATTTGTTTTCACATGTTGTGACATCTCACCTCCAAAATGCATTTTCAAGACAAGTTGTCATGAGATATGCCAAAAACTTGTCCTCTTTACAATGTAATTGATTCTTGAGCATGAACATCCTTATCTCCATGTGTGTGACTTATGTGTATGAGTTATGTGGCCTATATGTGCATAGAATTGACTATGAACATCCTACTGTTTTTATCAAAATGCCAAAATTGCAGCCCACATATCATTCTCCACCAAAATCAGTTTTGAACCATTTCATGTGTTTTAGTTCACTTGTTACCATGAATATGATGTGTATGTGTGATCTAATTGGACTGATTATGTTTTAAACCTGATTTGAGTTCTCTCATACATCACCAAAATGGCATTTTGCAACTTGAACCTCACTTTCAATTATAGCTTGTTTTGAAACTAGTTATGTGCTTGAACATGTTTGTTAATGTATATGATGTCACACCCTCATTTTCGCCTTTAGCCTTTATACCCTACATTCGCCATACCATACATCATTTTATTACATATCGAGCATGTGGATACGAATTGGGTCGATTTGTCATTTTCCATTTCAAATGAGATAACTTGTCTACCTTGGACTACATGGAAGGAAAGGTTCATCATTTAAGGTTTGATCTAAATTGGAAAGTCTATTCTTGTAGATTTCTTCAAAGAGAAGTTACTTGACAAAATATTAGGATATTCAAGATATATTCCTAATGACCATGAAATGCAAGGCATAATTCAAGATTGCTTCATCCAATTTTGTTTTAAATTCTTGATCAAGTGGAGTTCAAATTTGCAAAGCATGAGTCAAGATCACAAGTCCATAATTCAAGACTTCATCCCTTTCAAGCTTAATGGTTCTAAGGAAATCCATCATGAATTCAAGATTAAAGGCAAGAATATTACAAAGAGAAATTTTATGACATTAGAAGAATGTCATTTGTTGCAAGATTTCCAACTCTAAGTAATGTTTAGAAATTAAGTTATTTCTAATCTTCATTCAAGTCTCTAGTCAAATTCATGTTATGGTAATGCCACACCAAGTCCACATTGTGCTACAAACATCCAAGAAATATGCAAGAATTAAATCAACATTGGAATGTTTTAAGACCAAGAATATGCATGGGCAAAACAGCCCTATGCAAGAGGAGGAAAATTACCTCATGTCACAAAATCTACATGTCACAAAATCAATAGAATAACATATGATAATGCATCTAAATATCAGATTTTCAAAATGCTGTCAAGTGTTGGTGGCATTGACCAAGAGGAGCTGTCCAAACACAAACCAACAAAATGGGTGCAAGGCACAAGGTGCTGCAGCAAATAGCATAGGAAAGTAGTGCAGAAAATGCAGCATAGCAAGTTGCATGGAAATGGAAAGAAAGAGAGTGACATGAGAAAAGGTGGCAAGAGACATTGCCCCATGAAAAAATCTGATGTTTGGGGGGAAGAGAAAACCCTAGGAGCTGAGATAAGAGGAGGGGGCTGTAAACACTCTTCATTCATTCAACATTCATTCTACACACACTTGCAAAACCAGAAAATAGAGAGAGCAAACAATACCCTAAAAAACAGAAAAAATAGGAAGCTTTGCAAACCAGAAAAAAGAGAGTGATATAGAACCAAGAGGATCATTAAGAAACAAAACCTTCACAACATAGAGGGAAGAGGAGTGAGGTACATTCAACCAAGACCAAGGAGGACTTGCAAGAAGGATAGAAAGCTCTTGGGTATCCATTTCCTCCAACCTTTCTCTCTTTATTTTTTTTGCTATTTACATTCATTTTGTTTACTCTTTTATGTGTTGTTGTATTGTATGTATCATGTAAGGTTCCAAAGGGACCAAGAAACCATTCTCAAGAAACCACAAAAACGAAAGAAAAACATAGAAAAGTTAGGTTTTTTCACTCTGGTAGCCTGACACGGGCCGTGTCACACAACACGGCCACCCGTGTCGCCCAACACGGGCCGTGTCACACAACACGGCCACCCGTGTTGCACCTCTGTTTGAGGTTTCAACATCCAAAAACCCCAGGCCTCACATCACGGGCCGTGTTGCACCTCTGTTTGCCCTAAAAATCATTTTTCACCCAGACTTTACAACACGGGCCGTGTCACACAACACGGCCACCCGTGTTGCACCTCTGTCATGCCCTAAAAACTCACATTGCAGGTACCCTATGACACGGGCCGTTTCATACAACACGGCCACCCGTGTTACTCCACTATTTTCCACTTATTTTTGTTATTTTTACCTCCAAAAAAATTTTTCTCAAGGAATTCGCCGTTTTTATTGCATGTCTCGATTTTTTTTTAGCCGACTAATCCCATATGTTGTATGATTTTAGTGTGAATGTTGCTATTATCCTTGGTGACTTTTGATTCCAAAAACCATTTTCAAAAATAAACTCTCGATTTTATCGAGCCATTTTCAACCCTTGTAAGTCGGCCGCCTTGTGCATCCGCCATCGACCTTGTTCATATCACCTCAAATACTTTTACAAACAATAAACCTTGATCCAACGTCAAGTGGTTCTCATTTTCTCAATAAAAAAATCCAAAACACAATAAATATATGATTAGGACTATACACCATGGACTTTAAAGTGGTGGAAAAGGAATGAGAATGGAGTCCTCCTACACTCATTCTGAATGTTTTGGATACAAGGTGCTCGACTTGGTTATTCAAAACATTCATTTCTATCCAAAGTCTTTTGTGTATAATCCTAATCAAGAACAATTTCTCTTAAGAAACTTAAAAATAACATCAACTCATCAAACTTATTTTCGCCTTAGGGCTTCAATCAAAAAACCCTTTTTCAAGGTATAAAATCAACCAACAAACAACTATTTCGTAAGCCTCCGAACTACGGAGCTCTGATTCTTCACTTCTTTTAAGTGAGGATACGTAGGCACAAGGGCCACAATCCTTGGCGAGCATTAAAATAAATAAACCAACCCCTCTTTTCCTTAAACAAGCAAACTCTTAATAAAAACACTCATTCACGCGAAATAACCTAGGAGGTTCCCATCGAGTACGATGGATGCGAGGGGGTGCTAATACCTTCCCCTCGCATAACCGACTCCCGAACCCTAAGACTTGGTTGCGATGACCACGCTCTTTTCCCAAAGGTTTTATCGTTATTTCCCTTTCTCTCCTTGGGATAAATAAAATCCGGTGGCGAATCTGTGTCATTTTTCGCGTAGCAACATATGAGAGATGTGTATATGTTTTGTTTTGATCAAAATGCCTTGAAACTGACTTGAGCATCATCTTGCATTTCATCAAAATATCAAATCTGCAACTTAATACTCATTCTTCATAACAGTCTGTTTTGAACCTTTCCTTTGTTTGATCTTCACTTGTTAACATGTTTTCAAGTTGTATGTGTGATCTATCTAGTTTAAACATGCCTAAGACCTGAACTGAACTTTATCATGCATCACAGTCATGACACTTGCATCTTGGATACCACTTTTTATCACAGACCATTCTGAATTATTCTTGGTATTTAGATTCATTCAATAGCATGTATGTGACTTGTGTGTATGAGTTATTTAACCTGTATGTGCCTAGAATTGAAACTTCACATCATCATGCACCTCACAAACACCAAAATTTCCGCATGAATATCACTTTCCACTACCACCAGTTTTGAACTCAATTTTGTGTTGGCACTCACTTATCAGTATGTTTTCAACATGTGTATGTGTTTACATTAATCTGAACTTGGCTAGAATCTAACTTTTGTCTCATCATGCATTCCATAAGTGACCATGTGCAGCTTGATAATCACTCCTCACCAGAGCTTGTTTTGAACTTAATTTCTTACTTACACTCATTCATTAACATATATTCAATGTGTATGAGTGATTAATTTGATCAACATGTGCATAGAAACTGAATTGCCTCACAGCCTGCATATCACTCATGACAAAATTGCGACTTGCATAACACTCTTCACCACAACTTGATTTTAACCACAACATGTGCTTACACTCATTCAATAACATTTTTGTAGTGTGTGTGTGTGTATAGTTATCTTGATCTAAAACTGGCTGAAGTATGAGCTTCATTCCAAAATGCATTTTAATGTTCACATAGCATGTACTACCGGGTTTTGAGTTGGGGAGGGAATTTCAAAAAACCAATGCCACCATCTTATTCCTTGTAGAATTCCACGCAATCTAGACCTAAAGTTTGCTTAAATCCATTAAAAATTGACTGAGTTACAGATCAAAATGCAAATCCAAGTTTGTGTGTTTTTCTTGCCCAGCCTGCCATGAATGTATGCCTTGTATATTTATGGGGGTTGCTTCATCAATGGATGTACAGCCATTCCAGTGGTAATCACTTTGTCACCTAAGCGCCTTTGACCTTGCTTGCATGGGTTCAATCCCTGAGGAGGGCAACCCTTTTACCATTTTTCACTATTTTTCATCCAATCTTCAAAAAATCACATCTCACTCATTTTTAATCATTTTGAACCCATTCTTTTTGCATTGTGCTTATTTTTATGCCTACTTTCATGTCATATTTTAAAATTTCATGTTTGACCAATTTTTCATCCCTTTTGACCACTTGCAAGTTAAGTGTGTTTTGTGATCGTTTTCACCTGTACAGTTGATTTTCTTTCTTGTTATACTTGTGATTGTTTGTGATATTTGCTTACATCCATATCCTTAAATGTTAGTCAACATGCTAGGATTTTAACTTTGGGTTGTTACCATGATTACTTGCTTTCTCTGAGAAAATTACTTAAGCTCGATCTGTCGTCACATTTCCTGCTTGATCATCTGCTTTGATTGTCATCAATAAATCTTTGTTTTATCTTTTAGCATGTTCATTTAGTGGTTGTCACCATGATCTTATCTTCATTATGTTTAGTACTTTGGTTAATGTTTTCTTTCCCCAAGTGATGAAGCTTGTTAGCTCTTATCCTAGTTGTCTCCCCTTTCTCCTTCCAAAGGAAAAGTCTTTCCATTGACCCTCATGTCATGGATAGCTCATTTACCCCTTTCTTGAATTTGTTAAGTCACTTTAACCTTAACTTAGAAGCCATTAGACTTTGCTTTAAGTCTAAGGAGCCCACCTGTACTAGGAGTGTTCTTCAACTAGAACCCTAAGACAGAGTTTGTCAACTCTATGTAAGAATCATTGTCATGATTTCTTACTTTCCCTTTGAGTGTTACAATCTAGATTAGGGAGTTTTGTCAAACTCCACACAAACATTGTCATGTTTGTCTCCCCCTTGAACCTTGATCATCATCAAGTGTTCTTTATCCCTTGTGAGGTGAACTATGATTGCTCTGATTCTATCCTAGTTAGGATACGTAGGCAGAAGACGCGACGTCTTTGCGAGCAAGCTTAGAAACCATTATTAGGTCTTTGTCTATTCTTTTACCCAATCCCAAACCATAGCACATTTCACAAACTTAGCAAGCAATCAAATAAAAGGTTCCTGTAGAGTACTACAGATGCTTAGGGTGCTAACACCTTCCCTAGGTATAACTAACCCCCGACCCCCAAATCTCTTAGCGTTGTTATTACATCGCGAAAAGGGTTTTTCTTTCTTTAGACCTTTTCTCTGGATAAATTAAAGTTCGGTTGTAAAAGAATTAAGGTTCAAGTTAATATAATAGCTTGATATCCTATTTTCACCGCAACAGACAGCTACCGCTGATGAGATTCAAAAAATTTCTGAGTGGATCTTAAAAATTGGAGATGTGATAATGTCTGAACCAAATGATGGTTATGTTGAAATTTCAATTCCACAAGAATTTCTCATTTCTAATTTTTCAAATCCTATTGATGCTATAGTTGAAAGTACTTACTCTAATCTCATTCATAACCACAATGAATCCAATTACCTTCAAAATCGTGCAATTTTGGCTTCAACTATTGAAGTGGTATATGATATCAATCAATACATCACAAACCTTCTTCCAGGTACTATTCCTACTTACTTATTGTATTTAATTCCATATTGTTTTCTTTCTTAGAATTGAATCCAAATAATTTTTTTTTTAATTTAATGAGATGAAAATGAATACTTCAGTAGTGATTATGTTGATAGATCTGAAGCAACTGGCTTCGATGCATTTGAACACTTGACATCTGAATTCTTGAATGCTCTTAAAATATTAGGATTGCCTAATCATTCAATCAAGTTGAAAGTTGGGAGCACAATTATGTTGTTGCGAAACTTGGATCAATCAAAATGATTATGCAACGGTACTAGACTCACTGTAACAAGGCTTGCTAATCATGTCATTGAAGCTAAAATCATTTCTGCAAAAAATATTGGTAACATCATTTATATTCCAAGAATATCTTTATCCCCTTCACAGACACCATGGTTTTTTAAATGGTAAGAAGACAATTTCCAATTATTGTTTCTTTTACTATGACAATTAATAAATCACAAGGCCAATTTTTAGACAACGTTGGTTTATACATACCAAAAGATGTTTTTAATTAATAGATATTTAACTACAAGTTGTTTGTATAATTTTTTGGTCTTGGTTGTTGGTGTTCTTAGTTGTCACCTAAAGTGTTATTCTTTACCGGTTAAATTTTTTTGTTCATTGTGGAGAATCATGTTACACAAGCCACCATCAACAATGATCGCAACCAATGATGTTTTATCATATGTTTTTGTCTTTCTTTTTTACTCTTTTACATTGTTACTCAAGTTTACCACAATATTTTGTGTAAACATGTTACAATTCATTTGTTATTCTAATTCTATTTCCTCATTTCACATTGTACTTTTACAATTATATTTAGCATTTATCTTACATCTTTTTCAATTATTTGAATCTACAATATCAAAATAAATTTACCCGTTTCGCACGGATATTCTACTAATTCAACCTTTAATAACTAAACAACACGAATACGACACGACACATGACACTCCTAGCCATATTAATAAAAGATATTAACAAAATATAAAGTAAAACCAAAAAGAAATTAGAAAGAAAATAAATTAATCCCATAATTTATTCTCTCATTCCATATACACAAAAATAAATTAAAACTTCCTCAAATTCTATCTCTATTAAACAAACACACAACTAAGCATACTTCAAATCTGGAAATTAGAAAAGTCACGAACCTGGATTTCAAAAAACAACGGCAGATCTGAAACGGAGAGGATGGATGTCTCGGTTGAGTTGCGTATTACAGGTTGAGGTCGCATGGTCTCGATGGCGACGAGTGAGAGTGACGGAGATGCGGCCGGAATCACAGGCGGCACAGATCATTGTGGCGGTGTCCGTCGGAGGCTGAGAGGTTGCTCGCGGTGGTAGTGATTCTTGATCCTATTCCACTTATTTTCTTCTTCTCTTTATTCTGATTTCTATTCTTCCTTCAAATTGCCACTGTGGTGTATTTTGTGGAAAATTTTGATAGAAGGTTCTGTTTGTTCGCAAGTAATAATTTTCTGCAAAATTTTTAAGTGCATGTATTGTGTAGACAAGCTTGTGGTTTTTTCGTGTATCTCTATGTGGTCTTTTTTTTTCCGTCTGAATGTATCAGTGTTGTGTTTTTATAGTGATGTATTCCACTGTTGTAGACAATGTCTTTATTGACTTTATAATAATTACAATTAATATAAGGGAAATGCTAACGAGTGCTCTCAGGACATTGGTTAAGAGATTAAAATGGTAAGTTGGACATTATTTAAGAGATTGAAAATATATATTTTTTCTAAATATATGTATTCAATGTCCTGAAAAGAGAAATAATCAGACTTTTTAAAGAATATTGTGTGTATTAAGTGAATTAAATATAACATATTTTCCTTATTTGAAATTTTTAACTAGTACCCTAAGGGCACTGGTTAGCATGACCCTTAATATAATAATTATAGAAATTATGAAATGATAATATCATAATGTTTAATGGTAAAATCTAAATAATAATAAAAATCAGTAAGTCATACTTAATTTTCTTTACTGCTATAAAAATAGTTATCATAAAGTCTTAAAATTTTATCTTAAACTTATAATAAATAATTTAACATGGGATATAAATTATTCTTTCAAACATCAAATTTTATTTTATAGTAAGTGCATCACGTTATCATATTTATAGAAAAAATTTGGTTTAAAAAATTATTCAGTTGTAATGATGAGTATAATTTAGGTTGTTTTGTGCCATTTTAGTTTTGATGTAGTACATAATTTTTTATTCTTAATAAAATCGTGTAATTGATGTAATATAATTTTTGGTCTAAGTCAATTCAAAAACTGTTGTATTGTTGTTTCTATTTTGATAAGATTCAGAAATATTCAGGTTTAAAATTTAGAAATACTGTAAAATTGAAAAATATATCGCAACTGTTTTTAACTTATATGTTGTTATAAGTAGAGCGCGTTATCCAGAACTAGCGTTCAGACGGGCTCTCTCGTGCCCGTCTGTCCGCTTTTTTTAATGCGCACATCATAGAAAAATAAACGTGTGTATATTTTGTATGAAGTTTTTATCATACTTAGGATTAAAAATAATATTTTTAGATATTCTCAAGTAGTTTTAAAACGTGCGCATGTTTTTTTTAGTGCGCATACGTTATGGACAAATCACTCCTTTATCGGAAGAGTCTATATAGTATAACCTTCGAAGGGAGAGAAGTTTTCCTTCTGATTATTGTTATTTCATGCCAAAGATCCAACTAATTGAAAATATCTTCTTACGAATAATGGAAATTCGTTTAATACATTTAAAGGATCAGTTGAGAATAGAGGATTTCTAAAGTCTGATCATAATATTTGTGATTGTTTCATTGAGACTACGACTATTCAAATGTCATATGATTTAAGGAGGTAATTCGTGATGAAACTAATATTTTGTGAACCTAACCCTATGCCACTCAAAGTATGCTTAATTTTAATAACTTTTTCCAATCAAAAAAATTACCTATATATTTTTTTATTATTCTAAAACGTGTAAGATATCAAAATTATTTGTCAAAAATTTTATAATTACTTTTAATAATCATAATGTAGATTTAAATTAGCATGAACATCATTAAAATAAATAAACACGTTTTCAACATATTAGAGGTATTGGTGACATCAAACGTACAAATTCTAACTATAAGCATCAAATCAATATTTAAAATAAGTGATTTAGTTTGATTCAATAACTAAATTTTGTAATTAATTTTTAATTGGTAGTTGAAATGGAATTGGAGGTCATACTTATTTATTTAATAAAAAACAAAAAAAATCTATTAATTTATAAATTGTTATATATATATCACTACGCCAGATTTGATCTTTAGCAGCGCACAAAAGACAGCGCTTTTAAAAAAAGCGCTGCTAAATAGTCAGTAAAAAAAAAAGAAAAAAATTACCTACCAAAGACAGCGCTTTTTTAAAAAGCGCTGCTAAAAGGGGACCCTTAGAAAGCGCTTTTTAAAAGCGCTGCTAAAAGGGGACCCTTAGAAAGCGCTTTTTAAAAGCGCTGCTAAAAGGGGACCCTACGAGAGCGTTTTTTTTATAAAGCGCTGCTATATGTCATTGCTAATGCACCCTATGAAAGCGCTTTTAAAAGCGCTGCTAAAGGCCTTTAAAAAGCGCTGCTAAAGGTATTAGTATAATAATTTTTATATACCCTCCAGAATTGTAAACGAAACAGAACACGCGTTTTTTCGTTTTCTTCTTCGTTTCTTCATTTCTCCATTGCCCTATCTTCCATTTTCGCCCTCCGTTGAAGCTTTCGTCGCCGTCCGTTTGCGCCGCCGTCTTCCATTTGTTTTCGCCGCCGTTCGCCGTTCCCTTTCGCCGCCGTTCACCGTTCGTTCTCCTCCACCGTTACGGTAAATCCGCGACTGTTACGGCATTTTTATGGATTATTGTCTTAGTATTGCATTTTTCTGGATTAGATGATGTTAGTGCTACTTCTTTCTGAGTTATTGACTTGTTTTTGTTGATACCATTGATGAGCATTACTCTTTTGATATTGGCTTGAGTTTTGTATGGAAGGTGTTTGTTGAAATGCCACAATGAATTTTGAGCTTTATAAATTAGTTTAGAATAATTTAGTCCATTACCAAAATTTTTGAGAGTATGCTTTAATAATTTAGAATAGTTTAAAATCATATTAATGCAATAGTTTAGAATAGTTTAGAATAATTTAGTCCATTTCCACCATTTTTGAGAGTATGATTTAATAGTTTAGAATAGTTTAAAATCATATTAATGAAATAGTTTAGAATAGTTTAGAATAATTTAGTCCATTTCCACCATTTATGAGAGTATGCTTTAATTTAGTCCATGTCATTTTGAGCATTATAAAATAGTTTAGAATAGTTTAAAATCATATTAATGAAAGTATGCTTTAATAGTAGAATAGTTTATTATAGTATATCTACTTTTTTTTAATATGATTTGTTTTGTTGGATTATCTAGTTTTTTTGTTTTGGTTAATTATTAATATGATTTTAATAAAATGTATATATTGTCTGTTATAGGGGTTACCTGAGAAGAGCAAGGTTGTGATTGTTTCCAAGCATCCTACTGTACAACTTTCTTAGAAGTTAGTGATTTCTTTACAGGTATTCTCTGTTTTTGCCTAACTTTCATAGTATGGATAAAAATTGGATGTCTGTTAATCGATTGTCAAAAGAGTACGAGAATGGGGTATCGAACTTCGTTAAGTTTGCTGTTGAACACGCCAAAGACCCCAGTAGGATCACATGTCTTTGCTTAGGTTGCTGTTATGGGCGTCGAATTGACGCGGTTCAGTTGGAATCTCATTTAATGAGACATGGAATTGATCGAAGTTACACATGTTGGACATTACACGGTGAGATAAGTAACGAGAATGTTGAACCCCAGAACAATACGACCTCTACTTCAAAGGACAATGGTAGGGATACATACGATTGTGATCGAGTCGAAGATATTGCAGAAGCACTTGAAGAAGATCTTAAAGATTGTCCAAAGATGTTTGAGAGGTTGGTAAGCGATGCAGAGAAGCCGTTGTATAAAGGTTGCACTACTTTCACAAGATTGTCTGCGGTATTAAAGTTGTACAACTTAAAGGCGGGTAATGGATGGTCGGATAAAAGTTTCACAGAATTGTTAGCCCTACTTCAAGAGATGCTTCCGGAGGATAATGTTCTTCCCAATCGAACCTATGAAGCTAAAAAAATGTTATGCTCTATTGGTATGAGCTATGATAAGATACATGCTTGTCCAAATGATTGCATTTTGTTTCGAAATGAGTATGCATCATTAAACGAGTGTCCTAAATGCGGTGTATCTCGGTATAAGAAGAAGTTGTCACCAGCAAAAGTCTTATGGTATTTTCCTATAATTCCGAGATTCAGACGCATGTTTCGTAGTGAAACAGATGCGAAACACCTTACTTGGCATGCAGATGATAGAATTATAGATGGGAAGTATCAACATCCGGCAGATTCACCACAGTGGATGAAAATTGATAATGATTATCCTGATTTTGGAGAAGAAGCTAGAAACCTTCGCTTGGCATTATCGACTGATGGAATGAATCCGCACGGTCTGCAAAGTATCTCCCATTCCACCTGGCCTGTAATTCTTATGATTTATAACCTACCTCCATGGCTATGTATGAAGCTGTTGCACCCCAAAATTTGACCAACCGGGTCTCGTATCTGGCTCGATGTTTCGACGCATAACCGCATTCGCATCTGCATATCACATACAGTGCATTTTTCTCATTTGTTTTGATTTTATCGGGATCACAGCTCTCGTCTCGCGTTTCAGGTGTTTTTAATCAGTTTAGATAGATAGAATTGTATTTTTGGGATATCTCGGTGCCCGTTTATTTTTTACCGGCTATTTTGATGCGCTCTCGCGGTGTTATGTGTCGTTCGGTGCTATTTTGTTCCTCTGGGAATTATTGTGATTTTTCTGGATTTTATTGGCTATTTTTAGGGTTTAAATGGATTTTTAATCATTTTCAGGATTTAATAGGATTTTTTTAATAGTTTTAATTCTTTTTAAATAGATTTTAATCATTTTAGGATTTAATAGATATTTTTAGAATATAATAAATAAGTTTAAATCACTTTTTAGCATTTTTAGAATATTATAGATTTTAAATAGAGTTTATCATTTTCTTAATAGGATAATATAGATTTTATTTTAGGATAATATAGAATGATAATAGATTTTCTCTAATAGAATTTTAATAGAATTTCCATAGTTTTAATAGTTTTAATAAGTAAATAGATTTTTTAGAGGATAGATTTTCTTGTTAATAAATAAATAAATAGTTAGTTTCTTAAAATAGAGTACAATAGTTTGTAGAAATAGTTTTAATATAGGCTTTTATTTTAATATAGGATTTAATTAGTTTTTAGGTTAATTAGAATTAATTAACTTTTGTTTAGCTTTAATCTTTTCCATTAATCGTTGTCATTAATCCAATTTTTAATTCATTTCATTAATCCATTCAGTTTTTTGGTTTTTATCTGTTTTTCGTTTTGGGCCCAGTTCATGCAGAGCCCAGTTTGTATCAGTTCAATCCAGCAAAGTCCAGAAGCTTCTAGAACGATCCAGAAGCTCTCAGTCCTATAAAAGCCAGCAAGCCACGTGTTCAAGGAGAGAGGACCCACGTTATCCCACACTGCCACGCCACCTCACCATTCAGACTCTCCCTCTCGCCGCCACGCGTAGGACACGCGTTCACCATGCGTGCACCCCTTCCACTACCGGTGCCACGCGTCACCCCCTAAGCTCCCACCAGTTGCATGGCCGGCGGCCATGCAACCGCCGCTCCAACCTCCATCGCCGGCGACCCCAACGACCCTCCGGCCACCATGAACATCACCGGAAAATCAATTTCTACCCAGAACTCCGATCAACCTTCATCTTCCTCCTCTAATCTTGATCATTCTCAACCCAGAAATTCCCGGGAACCTCCTCTTCAACCTCCGATCAACATCCAGATTCAACTGATCATCAACCTCCAAGATCATCAAGAACATTCATGAGATGTTCATCCGTTTTTCCAGAAACCGATCAAGATCTTCATCCATTTTTCGTGACCTCCATCAATCTTTTCCAGATTTCGCCTCAAGAACTTCATCGTTCTTCATTGACATTCATCACCGTTCGGTTCTTCATCAAATCTCCAGAATACTCATCTTCCTCAAAAAATCTTCATCAGATCTTCATGAGCATTCCAGATTCTCATCTTCTTCGTCCAGATCTCCGTCCTTCATCGCGCGTTCGTCGTTCTCCAAACTCGTCAGATCAACAAGGTTCCTTCAAACCATGTCACCATAGATCATCAACAACCCTGGTCATCGTATGGATCCAAGATTCGTCAAGAAATCTTCAAATAAACCTCAGAGTCTCCAGAGCGATCATCCTCTATCAAGATCCGCGCACGCAAAGATCTCAGAAGTTCGTCCTCATTGAAGGGTTCAATATCTTCAACAACACGAGCTGGGGAATATTGGAGAAGCGAAGAGTTGAACGGAGATTGAGAGTGAGACGGAGAAAAGTCTGAGAGAGAGGGAAGTCTTGAGAGAGGAGAGGTTGAGAGAGGGAGAAGGAGAGGAAGACGGCGGCGACGGTTGAGAAAGATCCATTAGGGTTTCAGATAGGGAGAGTGAAAGGAGAGGAGGAGAAGATGGGCCGGGTTTGAGTTCGGGTAGCCACTGGGCCCAGATCTTTTTTTTCTTGCACCCATACCCCTGAGTTGTTTTTGGTGAATGGCTTATGGGCTGGGCCTTAGTGCTGTTCGTTTTTGCTGATACGCCCCCCGGTTCATCCAGCACCCCCTTCCCCCCATTTTGTCTTTATTTTTGTGGGCTGGGCCCTTATTTCCTTTTTTATTTTTTCTGCTTGCAATACCCCCTTGTAGCAGTTGCCCCTCCCCTTGTGCATTTTTATTTCTTTTGTTTAGAGACAATAAAAAAAAAAGAAATAGAAAAAGAAGATTGCAAAAATAGAGAAAATAGAAAAAGAAAAGATTATATTTGAAAAATAGAAAAAGAAAAGTGAAAAACAATAAAAGAATATATTTTTGAAAAAAGAAAAAGGAGAGAAATACATAGAAAAAATATAGAAAAATATGAAAAATACTTTGAAAGAAAGGAAAAAATAGTTGAAAATAAGAGAAGGAAAAAGAGAAAAATATTAGCGTCGATTTAATATTTTTTAGAGTACATTTTTGAGGATATATTTCCATAGAATTTATTTTACCCTTTTAGAGGTAGTTTAGAATGTCCACTTGTTAGGGGACTTTTTCATTCGATTTTTCAGGATAGGATAGGATAGTATTTTCTAGGAGATTTATTTTCAGTATTCAATCATTGTAACCCATTTTCAGAATGTTAATAAAACGAGATTTGAGTTGTGGTCCCGAAGTAGCCGAACTACAGCTGCTCTGATTTCTCGTACCAGACGAGAATATGTAGGCATAGGATGCGATATCCTAGCGAGCACACTAACGACTAACTTTTGTTCTCTCGCTGCTGTGCGATCGAGACTTTCCCGCTGACGACTGATATTACCCTTTTTCTCTCTTGCCCGAGTGCATTTGAGACCAAACCATAGTTTTGCCCATAGGTTCCCGACCTTTGAAACCAGTTGATTTTTCTCACTGCTGTGTGAGAATACCCTTGTTTAGCCGTAGTTAGCCTGAACTACGTAAAGCTCTGATCTTCCATGCAGTGTGGAAGTACGTAGGCACAAGACGCGAGGTCTTGGCGAGCCAATTTTCCCTGTAGTCCCGAACTACGTTGACTCTGACTTTCTCTCTTGAGAATACGTAGGCATAGAGTGTGACGCTCTATCGAGTCAATTCCCTTCCGTTTAGATTTAGCAGCCGTAGATAGATTGTTTTGCATCCTTTAGACAACCCAAGCAAGCGTGGATCCCGTCGAGTACGACGGACGTGAGGGGTGCTAATACCTTCCCCTTGCGTAACCGACTCCCGAACCCAGGTTTTGGTTGCGATGACCATACCTTTTCCCCGTTTTTTGCGAGGTTTACTTCGAGCGTTTCCTTTCCCTCCGTTGGGATAAATAACGCACGGTGGCGACTCTTCTTTCAGTCGGCGCCGATTTTCGCAGTAGCGACAGCTGGCGACTCTGCTAGGGATTGCGATAGTTCCCTATGTGAGTCTGCTGGGGATCCAACGTCCCTGGCTGCTAAGGACTGCGATAGTTCTTATGCGTGTGGGATCCAACGTCCCCTAAGAGAGAGTCAATCCTAGCGTTTGTTTGCTTGTCTATTGGGGCTTATTTATCGATATTATCTGTTGCTGTTGGGGTGTTACGGGTGTTCTATGATTGAGTGAGAAGCCGGACCTGGGCTTGAGTATGCACCTAGATATAGTTGCGGAGAAGTAGCAGACGAACCTGTCTGCTGAGCAGGCACAGTTCCCTACGAAAATCTGCGCTCAGACGAGATTCTTGCAGAGGTGCTCCTTTCCGGTCCTGAGGATCTGAGGGGAGTCCAGACGTGAGGATTGTCGACTCTGGGAACCGATCATTTGGAAGTTAGCTAAGTGAGGCCTCTTCAGGACTTGATGATGCCACTCCTCCTGGGAATCGTATCGTCAGTCTTGAAAGTCTGTGACGCTGACGACCGCATAGGATGCCGTACCTTGTCAGATATAGGTCCATACCTGTGAGTGGGGTTTTTTTTTTTGCAGGAAACTTGACTTCCAACCTACCCGTTATTTTGGTCTCCTCTTCAGAGCAACCGTTCTCCGTCAGCAGTGCAGCAGTATTTAGAGATTTGTGTGGGGGCTGTGGTCCCGTTGTTTGCTGCATCTTGCATATCATGTGCATATCAGTGTTGCATTGCATATCATCCTCCAGCTAGCCAGAGTTCTGATCCAGCCTTTGTTTCCTGAAGGTGATTACCCGGAGTTTGGATTGAGCAACTGTTGATTGTCAGAAGACCGATCTAGGGGTTGAGTAGCTTTGAGCAGAATCACGCATTGAAGTCAGCTGAAGACTATTGGTAGCCATGTCTGAAGGCAATTTCCAGTCTCCTAACACCCTGACGGGGTTCACTATGGCGTCCAACCCTCTGTATGATTCTATGGAAGATTTCCCGCAAGTGAACAACGTTACTGCAGACCAAGTTGTACAGCCTCCTGTTGAGAACCGAGGTCGACATGAGCAGTTTGTTGTCCAGAATGAGCGTCCTCCTCCTGTTAACAATCAAGGTGTTGCTTTCCCTGTGATGAATTACCGAAGAGATATTCCGATGGCCGGGATGGTAGATCCAAGAGATCTTGAAAATGGTAGAAGACTCCGAGCGTTAGAAGAAGGATTGAAAGCTTTGAAAGCCAAAGATGCTGTTAACCTGGATGTTGTAGGCATGTGTTTGGTTCCTGACCTGGTGTTGCCTTACAAGTTCAAAGCACCGAAATTTGAGAAGTACACGGGGGATAGCTGTCCGAAGCTGCATTTGATGATGTTCTGTCGAAGAATGACTGCATTCGCGCGAGATGACAAATTGATGATCCATTGCTTTCAAGATAGTCTGACTGGGGCATCTTTGAGGTGGTATATGCAGTTAGAGAGAAATCAGATTCAGTCATGGATGGATTTAGCCAGAGCTTTTCTGAAGCAGTACGATTACAACCTAGACGTAGCTCCCTATCGCATGCATTTGCAAGAACTGTCTCAAGAGAGCAATGAACCTATCAGGAAGTATGCTCAGAGATGGAGAGAATTTGCTGCTAGAGTGCGTCCACCGATGTTAGACCCAGAGCTGGCAAGCATGTTTGTGGATTCCCTACAAGATCCGTACTTCAAAAGATTGCTCGGACTTCCAATAAGTTTCTTTGACGTGATAGCATTAGGAGAACGCCTTGAGTACTCCATA
Organism: Lathyrus sativus; assembly: GCA_963859935.3. Lineage (NCBI taxonomy): Eukaryota > Viridiplantae > Streptophyta > Magnoliopsida > Fabales > Fabaceae > Lathyrus > Lathyrus sativus. Next base: position 520,824,144 of record OZ012738.1, read on the forward strand.
AGAATCGGGAAAATTCAGAATACTTCAAATGATCAAGCTGGTGAAACTGAATATCCTTATGACTATCAGAGTGAAGAAGGATTTGTGATCAATGCAGCCATGCCAAAGGTTGAGTATCCTCGAAGTGAATCAGTGAATTTTGTCGGTTCATCATCTTATCAGAGATCAGTACCTCCCGTGGCTTATTATACTGAACAGACAGCCGTGCCTGGGGCACCCTATCAGGAATCTTATGTCGCTTCCATTGCAGAGCAGCAAACTCGTGGCCGAGGTTATCAGAATCAGCGTCAGAATCAGAATCGACCTCGCAACAATTTGGAACGAAGGAAAGCTCCTTTTCACCCAGTGCCTATGCCGTATAGCCAGTTGCTACCATCTTTGATCCAGAAGTCTTTGGTGGAGCCGAAAGCTCTTAAGCCAGTTCCAGAACCTTACCCTCCTGGGTATAATCCCCATGTTCAGTGCGGTTACCATGGTGGCTCACCGGGGCATTCAACCGAAGATTGTAAAGCATTTCAGGCGAAGGTACAGCAGTTGATTGACCAGGATCACATTTCCTTTCGAGAAGGATTTCTGTTTGTTCATCCCAACCGCTCAGCTGTCTAAGCTCGTAGACTCGGAAAGTATTCCCCAGCAAAAGCCAGTGGTTCAGACAGGCAGGCGCCTCAGCATTGGCAGTCCTCAGACCGTTATATCATTTGCATTTGTAGTTTCTTTTCTGTCAGTTACTACTTGCTTTTAAACGTTGTATGTTCGAATGGTGATAATAATAAAGTGACTATGCATTTTTCTGAATTAATCATGTCGCTGTCGCTCATTTACTGCATTGCACTGACACTTGCATTTTATTCACTCCACTTTATCCCTGTGACTAGCAAAGATTGGAGGGAGGATGACGAAAATAAACTCATAACCTATGATCGTAGGCTTTCAGATAAGACCGTACCGATGACGTACAAGGCATTGTTTCAAATCCCCCAAACACTGGAGATATAAGGAGTTAGTCCCTTGTTAACCACTTCGAACCAGGAAGTAGAAGTTTTTTCGGACTTTTTAACCCTCACGTCTTAACCCGGGGCAGGGTAGTTGTCAGTTAGCTTGACCGAGCATTCAAGTCTTACAGAGGAGTGTTGTCTTTCAAGGACCAATCAGTTTATACCTTTCAAGAGGTCAAACCTCACCAATCAGGAGTGAGACAGTTACAATCCTTTCGGAGCAATCAAGACAACCAGTGTCACGCGACTTTGTTCCAAAAGAAAGAAGAAAGAAAGCCCGCTAAGTAAAAAGAAAGAAAAGCTGGAAAGCTAAATACTTAGGCAAAAATCAGGGCATCCCGCTGGACTTCAAAAGAAAACGAAAAATTGAAAAGAACTCGAAAGGAGTCAGTCCAGGCAAAAATTAGGGAATCAAAAGAATGAAAAAGAGGGATAAAAATAATTTTTCCCCAGCAAATCACAAAGTCGTGTACACAGACACCGAAAACGAAAAGGAGTAACTATCACTCCGGAAAAGCCTTGTGAATTCCTTAATTGTGGTTCTTACCAGTCAACATACCTCTCGAAGAGGCGAGCGCTTGTGCCAGGTTAACTGAACCTTAGGATCGGAGATCATCACGTAGACGGGGTGGGTACAAATCAAAATTTGAGCCGAATATCCTTTGTTTCACGAACCGTGAACCCGGCCACAATACAACCCTTAAAAGACCTAATTGAGGTAGGGTTAGTCTGAAGCGCATTACGATAAGGTCGAGTAACCTGACTCCTTCTTGACTTGCTAGTCACATCCTTGTTGTATTTTTTTCACTGATCACGTAAGCACTACGTTTGAACTTTGATTCATTCGTCACTCTCAATCATAGCATGTAAATGAGTGACAACTCAAATTTTTTCAAAATCTGCATGAACACTGCATTAGAATTATCATTCATGAACAGACAATTTTAATTGCAGGCTAGTAGTTGGTGTCGCTACTGCGAAAATCGGCGCCGGCTGAACAGAAGAGTCGCCACCGTGCGTTATTTATCCCACGGGAGGGAAAGGAAACGCTCAGAGTAAACCTCGCATAACACGGGAAGGGTATGGTCGTCGCAACCAAAACCTGGGTTCGGGAGTCGGTTACGCAAGGGGAAGGTATTAGCACCCCTCACGTCCGTCGTACTCGACGGGATCCACGCTTGTTTTCAGGTATGGATTGTTATTCTATCTAAACTACAGGTCGAGGGTTAAAAAGAAAATAAAATGAAAATAAAAATGACTCGGCAAAGTATCGCACTTTATGCCTACGTATTCCCGTCTGAAACGAGAAATCAGAGTCAACGTAGTTCGCCTACCTACGGGAAAGGAGGGGAAGGTTGCTCGCTAGGATATCGCATCCTATACCTACGTACTTTCATACAGCATGAAAGATCAGAGCAAACGTAGTTCGGGCCACGTACGACACCAGTCTGTTTTGATTGTTTTTATTCCTTCTGAAAAAGGGTTTTTCTGATTACCGGTCCAAGATGACGAAAATTGACGTTTTGATGAGTTCACATTCTTTTACGGAAGAAGTGTCTTTTATTGTGTTTGAAATCTTATTGTATTTTCCAGTTTGTTTTGAGAAAGAAGAGACAGAACTCTAACCTACGGTTGCAAAGGGAATCAAACTAACCTAATGTTATCATGCATGGGTTAAGACCTAGTGTCTATCATGCTCCTCTCTTACGCAGAGAGAAACAGAGATCCTAAGGGAATAGACGGAAACAGAAACAATAGCAGATATATACAGTAAAGCAGTAAAATGCATGGATGCAGCAATACAAGCGAGGCAAGGGAGTCCCACTCAACCTCGAACCTAGAAAACAATAGGCAAAAGTGAACAAAATTCACTTTCAACCCAACAGGTTAAACAGCAAACAATACAGTCAGGGAAAACCAAACAATACATCAGAAATGAACAGCAAAAATAAACAGCCACAACAGCTCTGCATCAACATCTGGCTCCAAGTAATCTCCAATCAGTTACAGGCTTCAACAAGCATCAATCTCCATCTTCATGGCCTTCAAGTAAGGGCTTTGACCCTCAGTCTTCTATCTGCAAGGGATTTTCTTCAAGCTCAAACCTCCAGGATGAGGGATCAGTCACAAGAGTGGATTGGGTGTTAAGCAATCAGTTGACTACCAAAGGTGGTGAACAGACTGCTTCTAACACAAAAGACATTTTCTCTCAAGAGTTCTATCTCTTAGACACTATCACCAAGCCTTCCAAAGGAAGGGGTGAGTGTCTTAGAGAGACTCTGAATCACAGAGAAGAATGGATGCAGACAAGGCAATCCATGTTTGAGAAACAAACTATCTAATCTTGAGCTCTGCCTAGCTCCTAAACCCTAGTCTCCTCAGCATCTGCTAGCAAGAGACTCCTCTTCAACTCTGGAAGTTGATCTTCACTCTCTGGATCCCCAATGGCTTCATCTCCTCAAGTCTTCAGCTCCCCCAAGTCCCCAGACAAACCCAATACCCACACAAGCAAGCAATAATCCCCATAGGGCATACCACACCAGTCAATCAGATATACAGTACATTAATAGCAGTAGGGGAATCCTGACTTTTTCTAAGGGGATCTAATAACTACCCATAGCCCCTATAGTCCCATAGCTAAATTATTCAAACCCTAAGTCCTAAGGGAAATGAATTGATTCTCCTAAGTCATCACCTAAAAACCCTAGTTTGTTCATGTTGTTCACACCTAAGCTAAAACACCTAAAATTAATTTCTAAAAATGGGAACTAAATTGAATCTACAAGTTTAATGTCTAACCTAAACAACCTAAAAAGAATGGGCAAAAAATATTGAAGCAATTAATAGAACAAAAAATAACAAAATCATGTATGAAATGAAATTATGTAAAATGTTATTTATTTAGAAAATATGAGAAAAATATCAAATAAAAAATAAAATGCAATTTTTATTTTTTATAATTTTCTAGACATCCTAAAGAAAAATATGCAAAAAGAATGAATTAAAAATAATGTTTTTTCCATTTATTATGAATTTTTAAAAATGAATGAAAAATGAAAAGAAAATAAAAGAAAATATAATGAATAAATGGGAAGGGGTGAGAAAAGTAAGGAAATCTAGTTCAAACACTTGGGCTTCGCGCGCGTGGGGGTGCCAATAGTCATCAGAGCCCAACTCCCCTACTTAAATGAAACGGTGCGTTTCATCTTTTAAAATTTCCCTCCGTTTCTCAGAGCGCACGTGGACCGTTGGATGGGAATTCTAGTCAAAGGTCAAGCTGGGATCGTGTGGTCTAGCCATTGTCTTCAACCTCGAGCTCTCCTAGGGTTTCAGAAAACCCTAACCGTGCATGATCTTCTCTCCCTTTGTTCTCCCTCCACACGCCATGAAAACACACGATGTAAAAAACAAAATTCATCCATTTCTTTCCCTCTACAAGTCTATGTCCTTAGTTTATCTTAAAACTCAAACAATCAGCCAATTCGAAGAAGGTAACAGATGGAAATCACCATTAGTGTCTGATATCGAACCTCTCCAATTCTCCACGAAACTCATCCTAAACTGATCTACACTTCACCCTGATCATAGCATTCTACTCCAATCATATTTTCATGCCTTAATCCAAGAGTTATGAACCTCAACAGAATTAACACATCATGCTCAAACTTCATGAAACCTCCTCAAATTCATCCAAAACAATCCTCTACCCTACCTTAACCGTTCTAACCTATCAAAACCCTAAAATTCTAACTAATTCATGCCATACGAAGAGAAAACAAACCTGGTGTAATTTCTTGATACAGGTGCTAAGATCTTCAAATCAACTGCTTGTAATGAAAGGAAAGTGATCAAGAGGCTTGGTGATTGCTTCTGTATGCAACAAGTGTGGTTCTAAAGCCTTGAATCACTCACTTCCAAAGTTCATGCTTCTTGAATGATAATGGTGAATGGTACCATTCCTTCCTCAATTTGACAAATGAAGGTGTGGATTCTGATCCTTGTATGATGATGGTGAAGACTCAATCAAGAATAGTGAAGATTGGTGAGAAATTGAGGGAGTTTGAGAAGCTTATGCAAGAATGGGAAAATGAATGAAAATTGAGGTTTTGAACAAATGGGAGCACCAACCCTTGCATGAACCAACTTGTATGAATATATAGATGGGATTAGAACTTCCTAGAAGCTTGGAGAAGTTTCCCTTGTGCAAATTCCCTTGGATGTTGATTATGTAACTTTCAATTCAAGCAACCATGGATAACTATCAAATTATGAACTAAAATCAAAATTCCACTTTAGCCAATGTCTTTAAAATGCCCTTTCCATTCAAAATGACCTATAATTTTGCATCATTTGTCCAAGATATGAAAAATCTCATTTTTTAAGCCATTTTTCTTCATTAAATTCAACAATTTTGAAACCTTGTGCTATGAACTTTTCCAATCTCTCATGGTCACTTTTCTAGACTCAAAATGTCATTTGGAGCAAGTTTGATGTTGTAAGTTTTTCCATTTGAGGCCTCCTTGTATGAGTTTTGGACATAGGTTAAAATGACCTGTAATTCACAAATGACCAAAATACCCTTTGCTTGCCAAGACCATAAGTTGAGTTCCACACATCATATGAAGGCATACTATACCATTCTAGAAAGCTAAGACAATAATGAACAATTCTTATGTTGACTATAAGTTCATTTGAAATCTCCTTGAGGGGTAAAAATTGCTTGGAAGTCAAGTCACATTCACAGACAAAATTTCAGATACCTCAGATGACCTGTAACTTGCAAGGACCATAACTTGAGTTCTATAAATCTCCTTGATGTCTTCCACCACTCAAATTAAAGGTCTTGAGATCCTATACAAGTTCCATGTTGGCCAAGAAGCCATTTGAAGCTTGCATTTTGACTTATTTTACTTGGAAATTTGACCTAAACTAGGGGATTTTACATAGAAACCCTAATTTAGAAACTCCTCTTCTCCTTGATTTCTCTTGAATTCTTCTTAGCACAACAACATATCCTTATTCTCCATGTCAAATGATGAACCCCACACCTCTTCAATAGCCCTTAACTGCCTTTCCAACAATCCTTTGACCTAGGGTTGACCCAGGGTTGACCTAGATGAAACCCTAGTTGACTGTCTTCAACTGCAATTCTTGTGATTACATCAACCACTTGTTTTCTCCTCCAAATGACTTTCTAAGTCCCCCAAGATGTCTATATACTCCCCATGCTCTCAATTCACAACTCATAATTCCCTTGTTGATCCTCAGACACCCTCAGTTAGGAGATATACTCAGTGCTTGACCCATTGAACTCCCTGCTTTCAAATTCTTTCTTGATGACTTGAATGAGATTGAATTAGGATAATAACCTATGGATAGGCCTCTAGAGATGAGAATAATGCTTGATCCCCTGTTGAATGACTTGCTATGCTTATGTTATGCAGATGGTTAGGCTATGTACATGACTCTATATGCAAATGCTAATGATATTGAAACATAAACCAAGTGAATAAGGTTGAGCAAATTTTAGGGTGCAACAGTTGCCCCTATTCAAGCGACTTGGACCCGATTGGGTGAAGAGCCCGGAGCCTTCAGACATTCGCGGTACGAGACGGTTGAATACTAGAAACCCGAAATTTGCCAACCGCAGAAATAAACTGCACCCCTGTTTGGGTAACGACATCCACTGCTTGGGTCTGACTGTTTGCAGCCGCTCACTGATCTCGTAACGACCATGCTGGGGATTGTCTTCACCGTTCTGAAAAGATTCTGTCATAACAGATTTCTTGCTTGTCCACGTTAGGACTCTGTCTGTCATCAATACGAAGAAATCTCAACTACAACCCGTCCACGTTAGGGCTCCACCTGCTGTTAACCCAGAAAAATCTCGGCAACTCCGCTGGGGATAATTTGTCTGCATTTCGATAAATCGTCCACGTTAGGAATAAACTCTTCCACGTTAGGAATAACACTGTCCACGTTAGGAATACCATCGTCCACGTAAGGGATCCATCTCCTTCTTCCATGTTAGGAATACGTCTTCTTTTGCTTTGTCCACGTAAGGACTCTTTCTTTTTCCACGTTAGGAATCACAAATTTCCCACGTAAGGAACCCCAATCTTTCCACGTGAGGAATACCATGTCAATCTTTCTTTCCACGTCAGGAATGCTTCTTCTTTCCACGTAAGGAATACCGTTTCTTCTTTCCGTCCATGTCAGGACTAAACTTTCCATCTTTCCACGTCAGGATGCAATCTTCTTTTTCCACGTAAGGAATAACTTCTTTGATCTGTCCGCGTCAGGACTAAATTTTTTCCACGTCAGGAATAATCTCTTTCTTTCCACGTCAGGAATCAATCTTGATATGTCCGCGTGAGGACTCAATCTTTCCACGTAAGGAAACCCATTCTTTTCCCCATAAGGAATCTCCTCTTTCCACGTTAGGAATAAACTCGTCTTTCCACGTAAGGAATCTCCATCTTTTTCCACGTAAGGAAACTATTTTTCTTCCACGTAAGGAATACCTTTTGATATGTCCACGTAAGGATTCCAATCTTTCCATGTAAGGAATAATCTTGATCTGAATCTGTCCACGTCAGGACTAAACTTTCCACGTAAGGAATCTACCTTCTTTCCACGTTAGGAATCTCTTTTCCACGTAAGGAATGCAACTTGATATGTCCACGTAAGGACTCAACTTTTCCACGTAAGGAATTGTCATCTTTCCACGTTAGGAAACCATATTCTTTCCACTTAGGATTCTCATTCTTTATCTGTCCACGTGAGGACTTCACTCTTTCCACGTAAGGAATAACACCGTCCACGTTAGGACTCAACTTCTTTTCCACGTAAGGAAGCCCATTTTCTTTCCACGTAAGGAATTAACTTCTTTCCACGTAAGGAAACACATTTTCTTTTGATTTGTCCACGTAAGGACTCACATGTCGACTTGCCGAGGAAATAAACTTTGTCCACGTCAAGATTCATGCACTTTCGACCCACTGGGGAAGTGAGACTTGTCCACGTCAGGACTCACATTTTGCCCACAACGCAAAAAAGGATAAACTTGTCCTCGTCAGGACTCTCGCATCTTGTCATCACGAAGAACTATAAACTTGTCCACGTCAGGACACCCACTTCATCATCCCGAATAAAGCTATCTGCTGGAAATAAATTGTCCACGTCAGGACACCAACACGAAGAGTAACCAACTTTATCCACGTCAGGACCCCACACTCAATCAATACCGAGCACTCGCACGTGTCCACGTTAGGACTAACACGCATCGTCAACTCGAGGAAATGTCCACGTTAGGACTCCACATTCCAACAATCTTCCCTAGCACACAGAAAACCCGTCAATAAAATTGTCCACATTAGGACTCATCCTTCCATTGGTCCGCAAATTTCTTATCACTGACGTTACAGCAACCTTGAGGCTGGCTCTACTGGGGATATTTGAAAACCAAACTACCGGACGCCTGTTCTGATAACCGGCGGTAGCCCCTGAAATTCTGATTCATGAATCCTTTAATGACCAATAGCTCTGCTTGGCGAATAAGGAGAAACTCATCCTGCTGCCCCTGGCGGGGAAAACACAAGAAATTCATAAATAACTCTGCTCGGAGGCAAAGAGAACTTCATCTTGACAACTCTGTGGGGAGTAGTGCCAAAGCTGACACTTCGTGAAATATCTCATGTCGAAATCCTAAATACTTATTGATTCACCTGAGCAAGGGCTCTCTCTTCCTGCAAAAGAAATAATACTTGAAACGAACAGTTAACCAACCTGGTTTATATTTCAAAAATGCGTATGTTTGACGGCGATGCAATATTCCATTCGACATGGAAATGCTACACTTTATTTGGTGGATGCAAGTACGACCCTATATGCCAATGCAACTGCAGACTCGAACTGCTGGGTACAGAAGCTGCTTCAGCAAAAAGCATGCTGCAAATAATGTCAACTTCGCTGGGGATAGCCAGATGCTACAGAATTATTCCAGCAAAATACATGCCGGAAGAGTGAAGTCGACTCAGCTGGGAAATTGGGAGTTTAACCAGGCACCTTGTTGAGATAACACCCTGCTGGGGAATATAACCCTGCTGGAGAATAATAGCGGCGCTTGGTATGATTATACTTCTGCTAGAGAGTGAACGGATATTACACAGTATCCCTGACAAAATAAATGCCAGGACCCACACCAACTCTTCCGGGGGGAGTCTTAATCTTCGAATTCCACTGGGAGGAATACTTGCTGAGAAGAGAATTCCGCTGGGGATAGGATGATTCTCTTGGGAAAAATCAATTGAATCCGCTGGGGGAGAGTACATGACCCTGCGAGGGAAGTAAACTGCCTGAATACTACTCACAAATGTTAATCTTTTGCGGCCAAACCACTCTGCTTGAGATACACTGCCTGAATACAGCCTACAATCTTAGAACCGCCAATTCTGCTGAGGATAAACGACTTTACTGGAACACGTCCTTTTGGATATGCTACGACTAGCCGGGGAATTTGATCCTTCTTCAGTAAGGAACATGCATGACCTGCGTGGCGATCGAGTCTTTTATTATTGCAATCTTTTGATCATCTTCCTCGTACGGTTATGAACCCTGCAACAACACAAATAAGACAAGACAAGCCTATGCAACCAAATCAATTCAGGTTAGTGACGTTATTTTTTCAGTTAATTCAAAGCTTTAGCAATCGTTGGCAAGGGCCAGTGACGTTATACACATGCTAGTTTCATCAAACTTAGGCGTTAATCATGCACAAAACAGTAAAGAACAGTGTCAAGTACTGAATAACGTATTTTATTGATTGGGCCCCTGAATGGGCGGAGTTTTTGTACACGGGATGTAACTCCTGAAAAGAGGAAGCTACACAAAGCAAATATACAAGTATGCACAAGAAGCATAAATATATTGAAATTTTGTACACATGTCGGCAACGGGATGCAGACGAACACCACGAACTGATCCTCCTATGACTCGTCCGACTCTAATGCTTTCCCGGTATCCATACTTCCGAAGAGATTGTATCCGATAGTCGCCCTCTCAGGTATATTCTCCCGCATTGATGCTCAGTGCAATATCAAATTCGGACCGCAGTCATTTGCTTTTCAAATCCCTAACTTTTGCGTGAACCGCCCTTTACGGGTTTTCAATTCACCGGGATACCCTTTTTTTTGCCGAAGCCGCCCAGTGTAGGTTTTCAACTTCGCGGGTGTACATTTTTTCAATTTTTATCCCTAATTTTTGCCCGAACCTTTCATTCTGTTTTTGGTTCGCCAGGATGCCCTATTTTTGCCTGGACTCTCTTTTTCTGTCCAGCGGGTCTATTTTAAGCAAAGTATTTTTTAACTGCGTCCGAATTCACAGGCGACGTGAAGTCTTCACCGTCCATAGTGGACAACAACAACGCTCCTCCTGAAAAGACCTTCCTGACAACGTATGGCGCTTCGTAGTTGGGGGTCCACTTGCCCCTGTGATCTGCTTGCGGCGGGAGAATCCTCTTCAGCACAAGGTCGCCCGTCTGAAAGCTTCGCGGATGTATCTTCTTGTCATACGCTTTCTTCATTCGGCTCTGGTACAAATGACCGTATGCTAGAGAAGCTAGTCTCTTCTCATCCATCAAACTCAATTGATTCAACCTGTCTTTCACCCATTCTGCCTCGTCCAGCTGAACGTCTCGCAATACCCTCAGAGAAGGGATCTCAACTTCCAACGGTAGCACCGCTTCCATTCCATATACCAACGAGAATGGAGTTGCCCCGGTTGATGTGCGTACCGTCGTACGATAACCGTGCAAAGCGAAAGGTAGCATCTCATGCCAGTCCTTATAGGTCACCACCATTTTCTGAACGATCTTCTTGATATTCTTATTGGCCGCCTCGACAGCGCCATTCATCTTGGGTCGGTAAGGGGAGGAGTTGTGATGTTCGATCTTGAAATTCTGACAGAGCTCCTTCATCATTTTGTTGTTCAGGTTTGAACCATTATCCGTGATTATCCGCTCGGGAATCCCATATCGGCAAATGATATCTCTCTTGATAAATCTGGCCACCACTTGCTTCGTTACATTTGCGTAAGACGCCGCTTCCACCCACTTGGTGAAATAATCGATTGCTACTAGAATGAACCGGTGCCCGTTAGAAGCTGTTGGCTCGATTTTTCCAATCATATCGATTCCCCACATCGAAAATGGCCAAGGCGATGACATCACATTCAGAGGACTTGGAGGCACATGGATCTTGTCAGCATAGATTTGGCACTTGTGACACTTCCTCGCAAACTTGAAACAATCAGTTTCCATGGTCAGCCAAAAATAACCTGCCCGCAGCAGCTTTCTTGTCATAGCATGCCCGCCAGCATGCGTACCAAAGGTACCTTCGTGTATTTCCTCCATGAGCAACTTTGCCTCTCTTTCGTCTACACAACGCAATAGCACCAAGTCGTGGTTTCTTCTGTATAAGACGCCATCCGGATTCAAATAGAAATTGCCTGCTAATCTCCTGAGAGTCTTCTGATCTTGACTGGATGCCCCAGCCGGATACTCTTTATTTTTCAGGAAATTAAGGATATCGAAATACCATGGTTTGTCATCAGATGCTTCATCAAGAGCAAATACATAAGCTGGTCTGTCAAGCCGAGAGATGACGATTCGGGGAGCCTCGTTCCAGAAGTTGACTTTGTACATGGAAGACAAAGTGGCGAGGGCGTCAGCCATTTGATTTTCTGCCCGCGGTACGTGATGCAATTCAACCTTGTCGAAGAAAGGCAACAATCTCCTTGCATAGTTCATGTAATGTATCAAGTTGGGCGGACGCGTCTCCCATTCCCCTTTTATCTGATTCACCACCAGAGCTGAGTCTCCGTATACGTCTAAATGTTTGATTCGCAAATCAATGGCTTCTTCAAGCCCCATTATACAAGTTTCGTATTCGGCTTCATTATTGGTAACAGCAAAGGTCAACCGGGCAGTAAACGGGATGTGCGACCCGTGTGGCGTAGTGATGATTGCCCCTATTCCGCTACCGTAAGCATTCACGGCTCCGTCAAATATCATCTTCCATTTGGAACCCAACTCTGGTCCTTCGTCTGGCAACGACTCTTCACAATCTTTCATCTTTAGGTACATGATATCCTCGTTAGGAAAATCAAACCTCATCGATTGATACTCTTCAATAGGCTGCTCCGCCAGATACTCAGACATCACACTCCCCTTTATAGCCTTTTGCGAGACGTATTGAATATCATATTCAGTCAAGACCATCTGCCAACGGGCAATTCTACCTGACAACGCCTGCTTTTCAAATACATATTTGATAGGATCCATCTTTGAGATGAGCATGGTTGTATGATTCAGCATGTACTGCCTCAAACGCTTGGCGGCCCAGGCTAGCGCGCAACAAGTTTTCTCCAGCATTGAGTATCGAGATTCGCAGTCTGTAAATTTCTTACTCAAGTAATAGATTGCATGCTCTTTTCTTCCTGTCTCGTCGTGTTGACCGAGAACGCAACCCATGCTTCCCTCAAGAACCGTCAAATACATTATCAAGGGTCTACCTGCCACTGGGGGTATCAGAATGGGAGGCTCCTGCAAATACTGCTTTATTTTATCGAACGCCTTTTGACAATTTTCGTTCCACGTTACAACTTGATCTTTCTTCAACAGCTTGAATAATGGTTCACACGTGGCCGTTAGGTGAGATATGAACCGGGCGATGTAGTTCAACCTCCCTAAAAACCCGCGCACCTCCTTCTCTGTTTTAGGCGTCGGCATTTCTTGAATTGCTTTTATTTTAGCAGGATCGACCTCTATTCCTCTTTCGCTTACGATAAACCCCAGCAGTTTACCCGACCTCACCCCGAAGGTACATTTGTTAGGGTTCAGCCTCAGCCTGAACTTCCTAAGTCTTTTAAATAACTTCAGCAGATTCACCAGATGCTCCTCCTCCGTCTGGGATTTGGCAATCATATCGTCAACATAAACTTCGATCTCTTTATGCATCATGTCATGGAAAAGAGTCGTCATCGCACGCTGATATGTTGCCCCAGCATTTTTCAAACCAAAGGGCATCACTTTGTAGCAAAATGTTCCCCAGGGCGTTATGAAAGTAGTCTTCTCCATATCCTCTGGCGCCATTTTAATTTGATTATAGCCCGAAAAGCCATCCATGAAGGAGAATACGGAGTATTGAGCAGTATTATCAACTAACACGTCAATATGAGGAAGTGGAAAATCGTCTTTTGGGCTTGCTTTATTCAAATCTCTATAGTCCACGCACATCCGAACCTTGCCATCTTTCTTTGGCACTGGTACGATGTTAGCAACCCAGGAGGGATACTCTGTCACAGCCAGGAACCCAGCGTCCCACTGTTTTTGAACTTCCTCTTTGATCTTCATTGCCATATCTGGTCGAGTTCTGCGAAGCTTTTGTTTGACCGGCGGGCAATCTTCTTTCAGTGGCAGGCGGTGCACAACCATGTCTGTATCGAGCCCTGGCATATCTTCATACGACCAAGCGAATACATCATTATACTCTCGAAGCATTTCAACCAGTCTTCGCTTGATATCGCTCTGCAGCGCGGCTCCGATGCGAATATTCTTCTCAACCCCTTCCGACCCCAAGTTGATAATTTCGATGACCTCATCGTGAGGCAGAATGGCTATTTCCTCTTGCTTCACGAACCAAGACAGTTCTTCAGGAACGTCACTATCTTCGACAACCTCTTCTTCGGCCTGAAATACCGGGTGCTCAAAGTCGGGACGAGTCATAGGTGGTTCAAGGATGTCATCTGAAAATGTTATCCTGCAAAAGGAATGGTTAAGTGCTTCAAAATGCGTATAAAGCGAATAACCGCGTTGCCATTTTATTGAAAAATGTAAAACAAGAAAGACAGGGATTACAGTATTTGCACATGAAAAAAACGCCATTCATTTAATGATTGACACGCAATGTTCATAACAACACAGCCCTAAGCAAATCCTGATGCCCCGGGCAAGACATCAGATTATTCAACAATTAATAAAGCAAAGCATTACTGTTTAAAAGTCACAGGAACAAGCTCCTGAATAGACCAGTTGCACAGTCCTTGTCCTGGCGTGCTTGGCTGAATCCAGGCATCCATATCACAGTCGCTGTCTCCTTCGTCAGACTCCGAAGCAGCATTGACGGTCTCATGACATACTCCACTGGCAGAGATGGTGATTGGCCCTCTGAAACGGGGTGCTCCCACGGAAGGAGTTGATGACGACGGTTGGTATCCCAGCCCGAACCGGTCCATCTTCACAGGAATGTCCAGCACTTTGCCCCAGCCCTTTGCTTCTCCTGCTTCTACTAGAGCTTGAGCTTCTTTGTACGATGAGACGGCTATCTCTGGCACTTTGCTCGGCCCAGGACCTTTGTCCTTGATGCGCAGACCTTCAAATGCCTGGCAGGGTGTTTCGTGGATCTCCCCGTCGACCTCCACATATTTAAACGATGATAGATGGATGACCAGGATGTCTTCTTCTCTGCATACAGTGACTACGCTGTCTCCGACCATATATTTTAACTTCTGATGTAGGGTGGATGTGACTGCCCCCGCCCCATGAATCCAGGGTCTTCCAAGCAAGCAGTTGTACGTAGGCTGTATATCCATGATATAAAACTCAGTTGCAAACACCTCCGGCCCCACCTGTAGAGGCAACGTTATTGATCCGAAAACGTTTCTTCGCGTACCATTAAACGCCCTAACCACCAAGTCACTGGGCGTGCACCGGATTCCGCTAACATCCAGCTTCATCATTGCCTTCTTGGGCAGCACATTTAGAGACGACCCGGTGTCAACCAATACGTGCGACATTACTGATCCTCTACACTCGACAGATACGTGCAGCGCCATATTATGGTCTCTCCCTTTCGGGGTCAAATCAAAGTCGGTAAAGCCCAAGCTGTGGCCTGCATTCACATGTGCCAACACTCCTTCTAGCTGATTCACGGAGACGTCCTGAGGTACAAAAGAAGTATCCAGGACTTCCAGCAAAGCATTTCTGTGAGCTTCCGAACACAACAGCAATAATAGGATAGATATTTTGGACGGCGTCTGCTGCAGATGCTCCACAATCTTATAATCACTTTTTCGAATCAAGCGCATGAACTCTTCTACATCTTTTGACGCCGATTCTTTGTCACTTGCTTGCACTGGGACATTCTCAACCGCTTTCCCTTTTCCTTTTGCTAGTCTTTCGGCCTCCACTTCAGGGGATATAAAGATCCTACCACTCCTTGTCATACCTCCCGAACCAACAACATTATCCACAGTCTCGGCTGGCTGCTTATTAACATCAATCTTTATCCCGTCACAATACACCTCCAACCCATATGACCATGGGACTGCTTTCGTGTTCTCGTACGGGATCGGCCCGGCCTTAGTTATGGTGATCGGTGGGCGCTGAGCTGGTGCTGCGATAGTGATTGTCTTTCGAGGAATCGTTACAGTGGCCACATCAGTCTGATCACGTGCTACTACCCCTGTGGGCTCTTCAGTTGCTGCTTGGTCAAACTGCAATATGCCTTCATCAATTAAAGCCTGAATGCCCTTCTTCAAATCATCACACCCCCCAGCTAGGGTCCAGCATTCTAAGCAATATTCGTCACATCCCGGGTAAACACCCCCTTGTAACAGTCGGCTCTTTATCTCGCTCAGTGGCGTCTTTAAATCTTCGACACTCACAATCAGATTCAACCCTTCCTCCGTCAGAATGGCGTTTGCCCCGTGATTAGGCATGGGCTTCTGCACTATATTCGGACCTGCTGTTCCGAAATTAATAGTCTTATTGTCCAGAAGATCCTGCACAATATGCTTAAAAGCATGGCAACCCTCTATATCGTGGCCTGGAGCCCCAGAATGAAACTCACAGTGCCTGCTTGCATCGTAACCAAACGGGGGAGCTCCCGTTATCGGTGCCAGAGTTCTCTTCTCTACTAGGCTCAAACCCAACAATGTCTGCAACAAATCAACATATGTCGAGGGAGGCTTCTCAAACACTCTTCTTGGTTTACTACCCTGGAATCTTCGCTGAGCCTGCTGTGCCCCCTGCTGAGGCTGCTGCTGCTGTTGCATTGGCTGTTGCTGAACCGGTTGTTGTTGCTGGAGTGGTTGTTGTTGATACGGGATAGTAACACTCGCCACCTGCTGCGGCTGACGATATTGACCTCGTCCCCTGCCTCGGCCTCCAAATACTGCGCTTGCCTCGCCCTGACGGCGCCCACCAAAAGCCTTCCTATTACTGCCAGATGCAGTCGATTCCTCAACCTGGAATTTTCCTTGCTTAATGTTACGTTCAATCTTTTCTCCCATCAGAATTAGGTCTGAAAAACTGGCCAGAGACGTGTGAAACAGCATATCATGAAACAGACCTGTGAATGTGCCGACAAACATGTCATTCATTTCCTTATCTTCTACAGGAGGACGGACCCTGGCAGCCATATCGCGCCACCTTTGCGCGTACTCTTTAAAGCTCTCCCCCTTCTTCTGCGACAGTCCCGCCAACTGGACCCGATTGGGTGCCAAGTCGCTGTTATACTTGTAGTGAGCTACAAATGCCTCTGCTAATTGCTTCCATGTCTTGATATTGGTTGGCTCCAACCCCATATACCACTCTAGGGAAGGACCCGACAGACTATCTTGAAAGAAATGCATTAGCATTCTTTCATCAGTTGAGTACGCAGACATCTTTCTGTAATAAGCTCATACATGCACTTTCGGACATGTGTCCCCTTTATACTTATCAAACGCAGGGGCTTTGAATTTGATTGGCACCCTCAAGCCAGGTACCAAACCCATTGTTGCCATGTCCAAGCCCACAGCGCTTTGGTTCAGGACTCCCCTCATCTGCTCTTCCAGCATTCTGATCTTCTGGGTGTCATCCATCGGCCCTTCGAAACCTCCGCCGGAGAAAGCGTCCTCCTGTTGATCTTCTTGCCACATACCATTTCCAGCCCCATACCCATCATATCCATTATTACGTCCAGCTCTGATCTGATTCATGCCCGGACCTCGGCCTCTGTTGCCGTACCCTTGAACTCCTCCAGCAGGACCAAAAGCCATAAATCCCGCGCCGTTTCCATTTCCAAAGCCTCCGTAACCCTGATTGGTCACACCATAACCATCCTGCCCAAAGCCTTAAGCATTAAAGCCATATTTCCCAGCGTTATCGAATCCCTGATCGTTGAATCCGCATCCAGCATTAACAAAGCCGTTGCCTCCCATATTATCTCCCAAGTTGACATCACCCAGCCCAACGTTATGGACAGCAGTCTCATTACCAACTCCGACGTTACCATTCACAGCAGCGGTAGCGTTGTTGATGTTAGCAGCAGGTATATTGACTACAGGTGGAGCCACTGGCGTGGGAGTGCCGTCTCCATGAACAGTATCGACCCGTACAGACTGATGATCTTCATTACCGTGACCAGCATTTCGGGCCAACAGAGGCTGGACCATGGCCTGCAAATTCTCCTGACCCTTTGCAATAGCTTCCATGGTCTGCATGAAGAGAGCGAGCTTCTCGCGCACATCTTGCATCTCGTTCTGCATTTGATCCATGATTCTTCGACAGTTGGTGCGGGTAGAATAGCGGTGCGGGTGTTGATCTGCAATCCTGGAAAGTACCTGGTACAGAGCAGGAAATAAGACCCTATTCAAAGATTACCTGTAATGCAATATGAATATAAATGCAATGAAATGTGTGTGCCTGTGCATTAGGGTGATTCATTCCCCCAGTTCTAGTGTGAAGGTGTCAGTGCAGTGACGGTGCTGACAATAGGAATATCGGAGCCGAATCATAGAAAGCCTCATATATTGCTGAGAAAACCAGAATACAACGTCACCGAATACAACAAAAAGGCATGACCTCAACCAACAATCCTGGTGATGGTCAGCACTATGCAAATAAAGTATACAAGTTACTACATGAAATGATCAAATCCTCCCAAAAGTCTGGTACTCTTCTATCAACTTCTTGGTCTCTGGATGACTTGGTCGATCAAGCAGCCCTTCAACAAGTTGGTTTCTCTTCTGAAGAACACGGCGCACGTCTTCAGCAGTTTCTTCCCATGTTGCTTCCCCGAAGCAATCTTCTAGTTTTCGCTTTTGAGACACTGCTTCATCTCTGCATTTGATGGCCTTGTTCAGTGCATGCTGGACACTATACCGGGTCATCACTTCTTCCTCACACTTCTTGATGCTAGACTTCAACTTCTCTTCGAGGTCGGAGATTTGCTGCTTCAACTTATCCTCCCTCTTCTTGTTGTTGGTGAGCGTAGCGTTCCAAGTCTTATTGCAAGAAGAGATCTCTCGGTGAGCGATGTCAAGCGCCTTTTTCTTGGATTCAAGCATGTCGTGGGAACTTCTGAACTCTTGCCCCAGACGTTCGCGCTTCTTCTTTTCTTCGGTCAACTCAGCCCCTAACCTGTTTAACAGCTCGATCTGTTGTTGGAAAGCATATACGGCCTTGTTTTTCTCACTGCGTACCTGAGCTAGCTCCTGCTCCAACCCTTCGTTGATCTTCAACAAGGCTTCCTTTTCTCTCACAACCTGCTCGTAGGCTTCCCGAGAAACAGTAGTTGGCTCTTCTGCCGGAATAGGAACAATGACGGGTGCAGCTGGAAATGGCATTAATAACTGACTTGCTCTTACCTGGATCCAAACCCTGTAAGGTGCATAGGCCTGGCAATCGTTCTTACCCAACAGTGGCTTTCCCTTGCGGTTAATACGTGTCCAGGCATGTTGCAACTCAGCTAGCAATTTTCCCTTCAAATCACCTGTGAAGTACAGAGATTCCTGTACTTCTTCCTCCTGAGGTGGATTCTTCAGTGCATATCCGAACTGGCGAATGAATAGAGAAGGGTTGTAATTGATACACCCTTTTCTTCCTATCAGCGGCACATTAGGGTACCCAGAACAACTGAAGATGAGCTCAGATCCCAACAGGTCTCGATCAAACCACTCCATATCTTCCGACGATAGCCTCATCAGGCGCTCTGGCCAACCAACTGGTACTGTAGTCTCTGCAACAGATCTTCTCTTAGGAAGGTGACTCTCAAACCACCTACTCAACAAGGGTACACACAGATGAACATTCTTCCCTCTTCCCTTCTCATTCTTGTAATGCAGTGAGTGGTAGAGATCTCCGAGTAAGGTAGGTACAGGATTACCAGCGGCAAACAAGTAGAAGGCGTCGAAGTCCACAAAATCCGGTATATTGGGAAACAAGACTATGCCATAAATGCACAAGGCCAACACAGCATTGAAAGCAACCCAGCACCCGCTCTTGGCATACTCCTGGGCTTTACCAACTAGGAACTGGAGTGAGAAGCCTGGAACTCCGCGGGAAACAGTAGTCAATAGTTCAGAAGCATCAATATGCAAAGCTTTTGCCAAGTCCTTCGGCTTGGGCTTGGCGCCAGAATGGATGAATGGAACCTGGTTCTCAAAGCAGGGTCGTAGAATTGCATCAAAGCATACAGCCCGTCTAACTCTATCTCTGTAGGTTTGCACACCAATCTCAGTAGTCTACCATAGCTCGTCCGGAAGCTCCTCCGGACATTCTCATTATCCAGAGAGATCAACCCAAGTAGAGGAACAATATCAGGAGTAGGCAACTTGTAAGCAACTGTTCTTCTTAAGCTAGTCATGATCAAACACTCAGAAGTCTGGGCACTAGAACTAGGGAAATGCAAATGCACCTGCAGCACGGACACACGTTAGTGAAATGCAAATGGTAATGGATATGCAGTAATGCAATGCAAGTAACATGCAACAGGGGCCAAAGCTGTAGCTGAATAGCTTGAACCATATCAAGAAAGTCCCAGACCCTCCAGAAATCATCCAATCCTGATCTCGGATAGACCTCAATCAAAGCTCCAATATTGGTCTCTGATAGACCCCATAATCATAACCTAAATGGTCTCTGGCAGACCTCCAATCAAATCTCCCACTGGTCTCTGACAGACCTCAGAACACCTCTCCAAATAGTCTCTGACAGACCTTAGAAAACACCAACTGGTCTCTGACAGACCTTAGAACACATCTCCACCTGGTCTCTGACAGGCCTTAGAACCCTCCATAACTATCCAGGATCCTGATCAAGAAACAAACCGGTGGTCTGAAGGTCTAGTTACCTGCATAACCCTGAATCCCCTCACAGGTGGGTGGCCCTATAACTGGCACAAGGTACGACATCCTATGCGGTCGTCGGCGTCACAGACTTTCAGGGTTGATGATACGATTCCCAGAAGGAGTGGCATCATCAATTCCTGAAGAGGCCTCACTTAGCCAACTTCCAAATGATCGGTCCCCAGAGTCGACAATTCAACTAACCAGCAACCCACGCCAACCAAAGGAAGGGGCAGGAGGCCAACCAGATGAACCTCGTCTGAGTGTAGATTTCATGGGACACCAAAGCAAGCAAAGCAAGCGGGCACCCACTAATTTCTACTCTAATTCTAGGTGCACTCAAGCCCAGGTTCGGCTTCTCACTCAATATCAGAACACCCGTCACACCCCGGATACAACAACAATAAACAATATACAAAGCTGAAAATACAGGGTTAGAAATATAAAATAACTCCATACAAAATCCTCGACGGGAAAACAAGCGCTAGGATTGACTCTCTTAAGGGACGTTGGATCCCAAATGCACAAGAACTATCGCAGTCCTTAGCAGCCAGGGGACGTTGGATCCCCAGCAGAGTCGCCAGCTGTCGCTACTGCGAAAATCGGCGCCGGCTGAACAGAAGAGTCGCCACCGTGCGTTATTTATCCCACGGGAGGGAAAGGAAACGCTCAGAGTAAACCTCGCATAACACGGGAAGGGTATGGTCGTCGCAACCAAAACCTGGGTTCGGGAGTCGGTTACGCAAGGGGAAGGTATTAGCACCCCTCACGTCCATCGTACTCGACGGGATCCACGCTTGTTTTCGGGTATGGATTGTTATTCTATCTAAACTACAGGTCGAGGGTTAAAAAGAAAATAAAATGAAAATAAAAATGACTCGGCAAAGTATCGCACTTTATGCCTACGTATTCCCGTCTGAAACGAGAAATCAGAGTCAACGTAGTTCGCCTACCTACGGGAAAGGAGGGGAAGGTTGCTCGCTAGGATATCGCATCCTATGCCTACGTACTTTCATACAGCATGAAAGATCAGAGCAAACGTAGTTCGGGCCACGTACGACACCAGTCTGTTTTGATTGTTTTTATTCCTTCTGAAAAAGGGTTTTTCTGATTACCGGTCCAAGAGGACGAAAATTGACGTTTTGATGAGTTCACATTCTTTTACGGAAGAAGTGTCTTTTATTGTGTTTGAAATCTTATCGTATTTTCCAGTTTGTTTTGAGAAAGAAGAGACAGAACTCTAACCTACGGTTGCAAAGGGAATCAAACTAACCTAATGTTATCATGCATGGGTTAAGACCTAGTGTCTATCATGCTCCTCTCTTACGCAGAGAGAAACAGAGATCCTAAGGGAATAGACGGAAACAGAAATAATAGCAGATATATACAGTAAAGCAGTAAAATGCATGGATGCAGCAATACAAGCGAGGCAAGGGAGTCCCACTCAACCTCGAACCTAGAAAACAATAGGCAAAAGTGAACAAAATTCACTTTCAACCCAACAGGTTAAACAGCAAACAATACAGTCAGGGAAAACCAAACAATACATCAGAAATGAACAGCAAAAATAAACAGCCACAACAACTCTGCATCAACATCTGGCTCCAAGTAATCTCCAATCAGTTACAGGCTTCAACAAGCATCAATCTCCATCTTCATGGCCTTCAAGTAAGGGCTTTGACCCTCAGTCTTCTATCTGCAAGGGCTTTTCTTCAAGCTCAAACCTCCAGGATGAGGGATCAGTCACAAGAGTGGATTGGGTGTTAAGCAATCAGTTGACTACCAAAGGTGGTGAACAGACTGCTTCTAACACAAAAGACATTTTCTCTCAAGAGTTCTATCTCTTAGACACTATCACCAAGCCTTCCAAAGGAAGGGGGTGAGTGTCTTAGAGAGACTCTGAATCACAGAGAAGAATGGATGCAGACAAGGCAATCCATGTTTGAGAAACAAACTATCTAATCTTGAGCTCTGCCTAGCTCCTAAACCCTAGTCTCCTCAGCATCTGCTAGCAAGAGACTCCTCTTCAACTCTGGAAGTTGATCTTCACTCTCTGGATCCCCAATGGCTTCATCTCCTCAAGTCTTCAGCTCCCCCAAGTCCCCAGACAAACCCAATACCCACACAAGCAAGCAATAATCCCCATAGGGCATACCACACCAGTCAATCAGATATACAGTACATTAATAGCAGTAGGGGAATCCTAACTTTTTCTAAGGGGATCTAATAACTACCCATAGCCCCTATAGTCCCATAGCTAAATTATTCAAACCCTAAGTCCTAAGGGAAATGAATTGATTCTCCTAAGTCATCACCTAAAAACCCTAGTTTGTTCATGTTGTTCACACCTAAGCTAAAACACATAAAATTAATTTCTAAAAATGGGAACTAAATTGAATCTACAAGTTTAATGTCTAACCTAAACAACCTAAAAAGAATGGGCAAAAAATATTGAAGCAATTAATAGAACAAAAAATAACAAAATCATGTATGAAATGAAATTATGTAAAATGTTATTTATTTAGAAAATATGAGAAAAATATCAAATAAAAAATAAAATGCAATTTTTATTTTTTATAATTTTCTAGACATCCTAAAGAAAAATATGCAAAAAGAATGAATTAAAAATAATGTTTTTTTCCATTTATTATGAATTTTTAAAAATGAATGAAAAATGAAAAGAAAATAAAAGAAAATATAATGAATAAATGGGAAGGGGTGAGAAAAGTAAGGAAATCCAGTTCAAACATTTGGGCTTCGCGCGCGTGGGGGTGCCAATAGTCATCAGAGCCCAACTCCCCTACTTAAATGAAACGGTGCGTTTCATCTTTTAAAATTTCCCTCCGTTTCTCAGAGCGCACGTGGACCGTTGGATGGGAATTCTAGTCAAAGGTCAAGCTGGGATCGTGTGGTCTAGCCATTGTCTTCAACCTTGAGCTCTCCTAGGGTTTCAGAAAACCCTAACCATGCATGATCTTCTCTCCCTCTGTTCTCCCTCCACACGCCATGAAAACACACGATGTAAAAAACAAAATTCATCCATTTCTTTCCCTCTACAAGTCTATGTCCTTAGTTTATCTTAAAACTCAAACAATCAGCCAATTCGAAGAAGGTAACAGATGGAAATCACCATTAGTGTCTGATATCGAACCTCTCCAATTCTCCACGAAACTCATCCTAAACTGATCTACACTTCACCCTGATCATAGCATTCTACTCCAATCATATTTTCATGCCTTAATCCAAGAGTTATGAACCTCAACAGAATTAACACATCATGCTCAAACTTCATGAAACCTCCTCAAATTCATCCAAAACAATCCTCTACCCTACCTTAACCGTTCTAACCTATCAAAACCCTAAAATTCTAACTAATTCATGCCATACGAAGAGAAAACAAACCTGGTGTAATTTCTTGATACAGGTGCTAAGATCTTCAAATCAACTGCTTGTAATGAAAGGAAAGTGATCAAGAGGCTTGGTGATTGCTTCTGTATGCAACAAGTGTGGTTCTAAAGCCTTGAATCACTCACTTCCAAAGTTCATGCTTCTTGAATGATAATGGTGAATGGTACCATTCCTTCCTCAATTTGACAAATGAAGGTGTGGATTCTGATCCTTGTATGATGATGGTGAAGACTCAATCAAGAATAGTGAAGATTGGTGAGAAATTGAGGGAGTTTGAGAAGCTTATGCAAAAATGGGAAAATGAATGAAAATTGAGGTTTTGAACAAATGGGAGCACCAACCCTTGCATGAACCAACTTGTATGAATATATAGATGGGATTAGAACTTCCTAGAAGCTTGGAGAAGTTTCCCTTGTGCAAATTCCCTTGGATGTTGATTATGTAACTTTCAATTCAAGCAACCATGGATAACTATTAAATTATGAACTAAACTCAAAATTCCACTTTAGCCAATGTCTTTAAAATGCCCTTTCCATTAAAAATGACCTATAATTTTGCATCATTTGGCCAAGATATGAAAAATCTCATTTTTTAAGCCATTTTTCTTCATTAAATTCAACAATTTTGAAACCTTGTGCTATGAACTTTTCCAATCTCTCATGGTCACTTTTCTAGACTCAAAATGTCATTTGGAGCAAGTTTGATGTTGTAAGTTTTTCCATTTGAGGCCTCCTTGTATGAGTTTTGGACATAGGTTAAAATGACCTGTAATTCACAAATGACCAAAATACCCTTTGCTTGCCAAGACCATAAGTTGAGTTCCACACATCATATGAAGGCATACTATACCATTATAGAAAGCTAAGACAATAAGGAACAATTCTTATGTTTACCAGAAGTTCATTTGAAATCTCCTTGAGGGGTAAAAATTGCTTGGAAGTCAAGTCACTTTCACAGACAAAATTTCAGATACCTCAGATGACCTGTAACTTGCAAGGACCATAACTTGAGTTCTATAAATCTCCTTGATGTCTTCCACCACTCAAATTAAAGGTATTGAGATCCTCTACAAGTTCCATGTTGGCCAAGAAGCCATTTGAAGCTTGCATTTTGACTTATTTTACTTGGAAATTTGACCTAAACTAGGGGATTTTACATAGAAACCCTAATTTAGAAACTCCTCTTCTCCTTGATTTCTCTTGAATTCTTCTTAGCACAACAACATATCCTTATTCTACATGTCAAATGATGAACCCCACACCTCTTCAATAGCCCTTAACTGCCTTTCCAACAATCCTTTGACCTAGGGTTGACCCAGGGTTGACCCAGATGAAACCCTAGTTGACTGTCTTCAACTGCAATTCTTGTGATTACATCAACCACTTGTTTTCTCCTCCAAATGACTTTCTAAGTCCCCCAAGATGTCTATATACTCCCCATGCTCTCAATTCACAACTCATAATTCCCTTGTTGATCCTCAGACACCCTCAGTTAGGAGATATACTCAGTGCTTGACCCATTGAACTCCCTGCTTTCAAATTCTTTCTTGATGACTTGAATGAGATTGAATTAGGATAATAACCTCTGGATAGGCCTCTAGAGATGAGAATAATGCTTGATCCCCTGTTGAATGACTTGCTATGCTTATGCTATGCAGATGGTTAGGCTATGTACATGACTCTATATGAAAATGCTAATGATATTGAAACATAAACCAAGTGAATAAGGTTGAGCAAATTTTAGGGTGCAACAGTTGGCATGAAAGAAATTCCAACAGGGAATCGTTGAGCAGGACTGAGTAATTCAGTAGTCTGAACCATAATGGTGTATGTTGTGAAGACCTGTGAATCAGGGGCATTGACTTCCAGTAAGCTCAGTATCAGTTAGTCTGAGGACCAGTCCCGAAGTTTCAGTTGAGCAGGGGCAGTTTATTTGAGAAGCAGTTGATCAGAATGAGTTTTCTCGAGAGCCAATCAGGGTCAATTACGCAGAGCGTGGAGATTTGAAAGTAGATACTTCAGGTGGATAATCAGATCGGGTTAAGTCGCTAGAACGCTCATTCAGGGGCAAGTTATCGCAGAGAGTGTTGAAGCCAATTGGGCTAATGGAGATTGAATTTTGTTGTTGTACAAATACCGGGGCAAATATTCTCGAAGTCGTCTCGTAGCAAGCCGTTCAGAGCAAGTACTCCCAAGAGTTAGATTGGGGCAGGTTGATTGTATTAAAGCAAGTTGTCCAAGCCAGTCTTTATATCCCAAGTTGATTGTACTGGGGCAAGTGGTTCACACCAGTCTTTTTATCCCCAGCTGAGTGTACTGAGGCAAGTTGTTCAAACCAGTTTGTTTATCCCCAGCCGGAGTTGAGTATCGGGGAATCGTGTCAATACCCTCATCAAAAACCTGAACCTTTCAAATAAGAAGACCTTGCTGTCATTGGATCATTGTCCTACAGTTTAAACCTGTTGCGTGTCAGTAACCAGTCATTTCCAAAGTCCAGTTCTCGCCTGGCAAACCGGTAACCAGTTCTCGTCTGGCCCACCCTTCCGTAAGCATCAGTTCCCGCCTGGTGCAGTTTATTGTAAGCATCAGTTCCCGTCTGGTGCAGTTTATCGCGTAACCAGTTCTCGTCTGGTCACCGTTTCTTCAAGTGTTGTATCAGTTCTCGTCTGGTACACGTCGTCGCGTAATCAGTTCTCGCTTGATCATCGTGTGTTTCAACCTATGTGTTATACCAGTTCTCGTCTGGTGTACGTCAGCTTTCGGCCAGTTCTCGCCTGGTTGTCTATACCTCAGTCTGTTATTCCAGTCAGCCCCGCCTGACGTTCAAAACACAAAAATCAATTCTTGTCCGATAACCTATTTTGCTATCAGTTCTCGTCTGGTAGTCCACCTTTGAATGCTAGTTCTCGTCTAGTATTTCCCATATCTTCCACTGTGTACATAGTCCATGTTCATACCAAACCAGAAAAACAAAAAACCTAAAGGTATCTGACACAGTAATTCCCAATGACTCGCACGTTGTCATGTTCCCCGATACGAAGCTCGACGGATACCAGTGCTCCGAGTAATGTTTGAGTTCCTTGTGGATGTTGTTAAATCAGAATTGCTACTCTTCGACAGATGAGAGTTGCGTACTATCCCCGGAAGAGTCGAGATTGTATTTTACCCCGCATCAGAGTAGGATCAGGAGTATCCTCAGCAGATTAAAATTGATATCCTTGATAGTAGGGGCATTTCCAGCAGTGTGTTGCGCGCAGTCAATCCCAGTTTGGGTCAATCCCCGCAGAGCACAATCAGTTGCCAATGGTTTGAAGAGAGCATCCCCAAGCAGAGTTGTTTTTCTTCTTTCCCCCAGTGAAGTCGCCAAGCAGGGTTACCTTTCCATTTCTCCAGCAGGACGGTTATCCGCAGCGGATTTGATTTCCCGTTTCCAGCATTTATTTTGCTGAGATGGTCCTGTGACTTCAGTTCATCCCCAGTAGAGTTGACGTCTACCTTCGGCATTTATTTTGCCAAGTGGTTTTCAGACCTGGTGTTCTCTGGCAGCTAGAGCCTGCATTAGCATTTGCATATATAGTCATTGCATTTATACAAGTATGTAGTATATCCATGTCGTATGGGCATCGCATTTTCAAACAGAATGTATAACATTTACATATCATATAGGACATCGCATCATTTCAAGCATACGCATGTCGAAACATGGACCAGGTTGGTTACCTATTGGATTTCGAATTTGTTCACCTACAGAGTTGTTTGGTTCAGCTTCTCGACTTCCCCAGCGGAGTGATTCTTCATTTGGTTGTTACGTCAGCATCGAGAAAAAAACAACAACAAGGAGAGATTGACATATATCAGACTTCTGAAGCTGCCGCCTTCGTCAAAATAGGTGCCAGGCAGTTCCATTCAGAATTCCCCAGGAGAATTGTCCTCAAGTTCGCAGTGAACTGAGTTGACCGGATTTGATCCCATGAGAGAGATGGGAATCAAGGTGTTTGCTTTGTGAAGCATTAGTCCAATACTTGTGGCATCACACAGGTGATTGGTAAGGAGAAGAAAATTTATCAGAAAATGACTAGTTGTTGTTGTGACAACCGAACTTCAGTTTATTGGAGGCTATTCCTCAAGCAGTTTGCAGTATATTCCCGCGGTTGGCAAATTTCAGGGTTCCATTTGTATTCAACCATCATTTACTTTGAATGTTTGAAGGCTGAGCGCTCTTCACCCATTCAGGTCGAAGTCGCTTGAATAGGGGCAGCTGTTGCACCCCAAAATTTGACCAACCGGGTCTCGTATCTGGCTCGATGTTTCGATGCATAACCGCATTCGCATCTGCATATCGCATACAGTGCATTTTTCTCATTTGTTTTGATTTTATCGGGATCACAACTCTCGTCTCGCGTTTCAGGTGTTTTTAATCAGTTTAGATAGATAGAATCGTATTTTTGGGATATCTCGGTGCCCGTTTATTTTTTACCGGCTATTTTAATGCGCTCTCGCGGTGTTATGTGTCGTTCGGTGCTATTTTGTTCCTCTAGGAATTATTGTGATTTTTCTGGATTTTATTGGCTATTTTTAGGGTTTAAATGGATTTTTAATCATTTTCAGGATTTAATAGAATTTTTTTTAATAGTTTTAATTCTTTTTAAATAGATTTTAATCATTTTAGGATTAAATAGATATTTTTAGAATATAATAAATAAGTTTAAATCACTTTTTAGCATTTTTAGAATATTATAGATTTTAAATAGAGTTTATCATTTTCTTAATAGGATAATATAGATTTTATTTTAGGATAATATAGAATGATAATAGATTTTCTCTAATAGAATTTTAATAGAATTTCCATAGTTTTAATAGTTTTAATAAGTAAATAGATTTTTTAGAGGATAGATTTTCTTGTTAATAAATAAATAAATAGTTAGTTTCTTAAAATAGAGTACAATAGTTTGTAGAAATAGTTTTAATATAGGCTTTTATTTTAATATAGGATTTAATTAGTTTTTAGGTTAATTAGAATTAATTAACTTTTGTTTAGCTTTAATCTTTTCCATTAATCGTTGTCATTAATCCAATTTTTAATTCATTTCATTAATCCATTCAGTTTTTCGGTTTTTATCTGTTTTTCGTTTTGGGCCCAGTTCATGCAGAGCCCAGTTTGTATCAGTTCAATCCAGCAAAGTCCAGAAGCTTCTAGAACGATCCAGAAGCTCTCAGTCCTATAAAAGCCAGCAAGCCACGTGTTCAAGGAGAGAGGACCCACGTTATCCCACACTGCCACGCCACCTCACCATTCAGACTCTCCCTCTCGCCGCCACGCGTAGGACACGCGTTCACCATGCGTGCACCCCTTCCACTACCGGTGCCACGCATCACCCCCTAAGCTCCCACCAGTTGCATGGCCGGCGGCCATGCAACCGCCGCTCCAACCTCCATCGCCGGCGACCCCAACGACCCTCCGGCCACCATGAACATCACCGAAAAATCAATTTCTACCCAGAACTCCGATCAACCTTCATCTTCCTCCTCTAATCTTCATCATTCTCAACCCAGAAATTCCCAGGAACCTCCTCTTCAACCTCCGATCAACATCCAGATTCAACTGATCATCAACCTCCAAGATCATCAAGAACATTCATGAGATGTTCATCCGTTTTTCCAGAAACCGATCAAGATCTTCATCCATTTTTCGTGACCTCCATCAATCTTTTCCAGATTTCGCCTCAAGAACTTCATCGTTCTTCATTGACATTCATCACCGTTCGGTTCTTCATCAAATCTCCAGAATACTCATCTTCCTCAAACAATCTTCATCAGATCTTCATGAGCATTCCAGATTCTCATCTTCTTCGTCCAGATCTCCGTCCTTCATCGCGCGTTCGTCGTTCTCTAAACTCGTCAGATCAACAAGGTTCCTTCAAACCACGTCACCATAGATCATCAACAACCCTGGTCATCGTATGGATCCAAGATTCGTCAAGAAATCTTCAAATAAACCTCAGAGTCTCCAGAGCGATCATCCTCCATCAAGATCCGCGCACGCAAAGATCTCAGAAGTTCGTCCTCATTGAAGGGTTCAATATCTTCAACAACACGAGCTGGGGAATATTGGAGAAGCGAAGAGTTGAACGGAGATTGAGAGTGAGACGGAGAAAAGTCTGAGAGAGAGGGAAGTCTTGAGAGAGGAGAGGTTGAGAGAGGGAGAAGGAGAGGAAGACGGCGGCGGCGGTTGAGAAAGATCCATTAGGGTTTCAGATAGGGAGAGTGAAAGGAGAGGAGGAGAAGATGGGCCGGGTTTGAGTTCAGGTAGCCACTGGGCCCAAATCTTTTTTTTCTTGCACCCATACCCCTGAGTTTTTTTTGGTGAATGGCTTATGGGCTGGGCCTTAGTGCTGTTCGTTTTTGCTGATACGCCCCCCGGTTCATCCAGCACCCCCTTCCCCCCATTTTGTCTTTATTTTTGTGGGCTGGGCCCTTATTTCCTTTTTTATTCTGCTTGCAATACCCCCCTTGTAGCAGTTGCCCCTCCCCTTGTTCATTTTTATTTCTTTTGTTTAGAGACAATAAAAAAAAAAGAAATAGAAAAAGAAGATTGCAAAAATAGAGAAAATAGAAAAAGAAAAGATTATATTTGAAAAATAGAAAAAGAAAAGTGAAAAACAATAAAAGAATATATTTTTGAAAAAAGAAAAAGGAGAGAAATACATAGAAAAAATATAGAAAAATATGAAAAATACTTTGAAAGAAAGGAAAAAATAGTTGAAAATAAGAGAAGGAAAAAGAGAAAAATATTAGCGTCGATTTAATATTTTTTAGAGTACATTTTTGAGGATATATTTCCATAGAATTTATTTTACCCTTTTAGAGGTAGTTTAGAATGTCCACTTGTTAGGGGACTTTTTCATTCGATTTTTCAGGATAGGATAGGATAGTATTTCCTAGGAGATTTATTTTCAGTATTCAATCATTGTAACCCATTTTCAGAATGTTAATAAAACGAGATTTGAGTTGTGGTCCCGAAGTAGCCGAACTACAGCTGCTCTGATTTCTCGTACCAGACGAGAATATGTAGGCATAGGATGCGATATCCTAGCGAGCACACTAACGACTAACTTTTGTTCTCTCGCTGCTGTGAGATCGAGACTTTCCCGCTGACGACTGATATTACCCTTTTTCTCTCTTGCCCGAGTGCATTTGAGACCAAACCATAGTTTTGCCCATAGGTTCCCGACCTTTGAAACCAGTTGATTTTTCTCACTGCTGTGTGAGAATACCCTTGTTTAGCCGTAGTTAGCCTGAACTACGTAAAGCTCTGATCTTCCATGCAGTGTGGAAGTACGTAGGCACAAGACGCGAGGTCTTGGCGAGCCAATTTTCCCTGTAGTCCCGAACTACGTTGACTCTGACTTTCTCTCTTGAGAATACGTAGGCATAGAGTGCGACGCTCTATCGAGTCAATTCCCTTCTGTTTAGATTTAGCAGCCGTAGATAGATTGTTTTGCATCCTTTAGACAACCCAAGCAAGCGTGGATCCCGTCGAGTACGACGGACGTGAGGGGTGCTAATACCTTCCCCTTGCGTAACCGACTCCCGAACCCAGGTTTTGGTTGCGATGACCATACCGTTTCTTTCCTTCCGTTGGGATAAATAACGCACGATGGCGACTCTTCTGTCAGCCGGCGCCGATTTTCGCAGTAGCGACAGAAGCGTAAGTACATGATGTTATCTATGTTAATTTCTGGCCCTAAACAACCAGGAAACGACATAGACGTATACCTGACACCTTTAATCGAAGACTTAAAAAGTTTGTGGGAGAACGGTGTGGAGGTTTATGATGGATATAGGAAAGAAAGTTTTAATTTGAGGGCCATGTTGTTTGGCACAATTAATGATTTCCCAGCATACGGAAATCTATCGGGGTATAGCATTAAAGGTCAATGTGCGTGTCCTATCTGTGAAGAAAACACAGATTGGACGCGGTTGGAATTTGGTCAGAAGAATGTCTTTCTTGGTCATCGTAGATTCTTAAGTTCTAATCATCAGTACCGTGGGTGGAGACAAGAATTCAATGGAAATTCAGAACAACGTAGAGCACCACCTACATTGACCGGCGATCAAATTTTTGCAAAGGTGAAAGATGTGAGTACTCAGTTTGGCAAGCCTTTTGCTCATACGCTTACCACGCGTGGGTGGAAGAAGAGGTCAATTTTGTTTGAGTTGCCGTATTGGAAGTCGTTGTATGTACGACATTTTCTTGATGTTATGCATATTGAAAAAAATGTATTTGAAAGTGTTATTGGTACGTTACTCAATATACAAGGAAAGTCTAAGGATGGCCTTAAAGCAAGAAAAGACTTGGTAGCAATGGGAATAAGAAATGAATTAGGACCCCAGAAGAAAGGAAATCGCACTTATCTACCACCTGCTGCATATACTTTGTCTAGAAAGGAGAAAAAGATAATGTGTAAGTTTCTTAGTGAAGTTAAAGTTCCAGAAGGATACTCTTCAGATATTAGAAGACTTGTTTCTATGAAAAACCTAAAGTTAAAGAGTTTAAAGACACATGATTGCCATGTTCTTATGGAACACTTTCTACCAATAGGTATACGTTCTATTTTGCCAGAAAAAGTGAGAGGCGCAATAACAAAATTGTGTTTCTTTTTCAGATCTATTTGTAGTAAGGTGATCGATCCTGCGATCTTACCAACATTGCAAAAAGATATAATTATTACTTTGTGTGAGCTTGAAATGTATTTTCCTCCGTCATTCTTTGACATAATGGTACATCTAGTTGTGCATCTCGTGAAAGAGACACAACTGTGTGGACCTGCATATATGAGATGGATGTATCCAGTTGAACGTTATATGAAAATATTGAAAGGGTATGTGAAAAACCGAAGTCGACCAGAGGGATGTATTGTTGAACGATACATTGTTGAAGAAGCTATTGAGTTTTGTACTGAATATTTGTCCAACGTTCAATCCATTGGCCTCCCAAAATCTGATGTTGTTGAAAAAGTAGTAGGTAAACAGTTAATTGGAAATAAAGTTGTGACAGTTTCAAGGGATGAACGGGAGCAAGTGCATTTATATGTTCTGCACAATGACATTGAGGTTGAGCAGTACGTTAAATTGCACAAGGACGTTCTCCGAGGTTTAAATCTGAATAGAAATGAAAATTGGATAGTACGTGAGCACAATCGAAGTTTTATAACATGGTTCAAAGAGCATATTTATTCAAAGTTTTATTCTGATCCCGCTTCAATAACAGAAAGGTTGAGATGTTTAGCATATGGTCCAACTTTGCATGTGTTTTCTTATAGCGCATACGCAATTAATGGATACACATTTTATACCAAGGAGCAAGATGATAAAAGTACAATGCAAAATAGTGGTGTCACTGTGCTTGCCGAATCAATGCACATTTCCTCGTATTTTGGGGTAATCGAGCGCATTTGGGTGTTTGATTATGAGAAGTTTCAGATTCCTATCTTTGGATGCAAGTGGGTTGAAAGTAATAGTGGCATACGTATGGATAAGTCAGGTTTTTTGCAAGTGGATCTTAATAAGGTGGGGTACAAAGATGAGCCTTTTATTCTAGCCACGCAAGCTAAACAAGTGTTCTATGTCACTGATCCGAAAAGTACGAAATGGTCTATAGTTCTTTTTTCCAACAAAGTAATCAACGATAACATTGGAGAAAAGGGGGAGGTTGATGTTGAGAATGAATCTTATGTTAGGGATGATCCAGATGAGAATATTATAGCAGACGAATCATATATTAGAAATGATCATAGCGAGGGAATTTGGATCAATCCATCCGTCCGTGTTGTTAAGAGACAAGTAAAGCACCTTCGAACTAAAAAAAGAAAAAGATGTTAAAGGTACTTGTAAAATTACATATTGTCTCATTCAATAAAATAACATATTATTTCTTATTTATATGTTTCTTATGTGTGTGTGTGTGTATATATATATATATATATATATATATATATATATATATATATATATATATATATATATATATATATATATATATATATATATATATATATATATATATATATATATATATATATATATATATATATATATATATATATATATATATATATATATATATATATATATATATATATATATATATATATATATATATATATATATATATATATATATATATATATATTTCTTATTTACATATTTGAATGTCATTCATTTGATACTTTAGTTTTCCTGAATTACAGGTATATTATGGCCAGCAATGAAGATTGGAAGAAATTAAAGTAGAATTGTATAATTTGTGATGTTGAATTTCGAGTTGAGAATTGTATATAATTTGTGATGTTGAATTGTGAAGCTTTTGAATTTAATATATTAAAGTGGAATTGTATACAATTTGTGATGTTGAATTGTGAAGCTTTTGAATTATATATATTAAAGTGGAATTGTATATAATTTGTGATGTTGAATTGTGCATATAATGCCAAAGTGTTGAATTGTGCACATAATGCCAAAGTGTTGAATTGTGTATATAAAGCCAAAGTGCTGAAATAAAGGGCTAAATTATATAAGCAGGTATTGTAATATAAGCAGATTTATTGAAAAATATATAAAAAATGCCATTAATCAGGAATTTTTTTTTTTCAAAACGTGCACATTAGACAGCGCTTTTATGTATAAGCGCTGCTAAAGGGGACAGAGAAACTGCTAAAAAAGCGCTGCTATAGGTGGGGAAAGAGGGGGCTAAGACAGCGCTTCCATAAAGCGCTGCTATAGGGGGGGTCTAAGACAGCGCTTTAGAAAAGCGCTGCTAAAGGGGGGGAGGGGGAGATTACGCAGCGCTAAAAAAGCGCTGCTAAAGGGGTAAAAAAGCGCTGCTAAAGGTGATGTCTTTACCAGCGCTTTTTCCACAAAAAAAACGCTGCCTTTACCTTTAGCAGCGCCACTTTAGGCAGCGCTTTAAAGCGCTGCTAAAGGTCTGTTTTGGCATAGTGTGTATATATATATATATATATATATATATATATATATATATATATATATATATATATATATATATATATATATATATATATATATATATATATATATATATATATATATATATATATATATATATATATATATATATATATATTCGTGTAGTGAAATAAGATGTCAAGTGTTCCGTTACAATTATTTTTTGACAAAATAATTTGTAACGTCTATCCATTTATGTATCTTTGTTAAACTCTCTCCCATTTCCCTTGAATATACAAAGCTGAAAGCAAACAAAAAATATGATAAATACATAGTTGAATTGTATTTTACATGAACAAATTGGTTTTAGGGTGAGTGTCTCCCCCAACTTGAAAAGTTATGTCACTACATTTAAAAAAGTATCTTATGATCCTGGCTTTTTCAGAATTGTGCGATTGGCTACGTGGTAGCATTTCTATGTGATAGCATTCCCATGATTGTTTTTGATATATGTGCTCCCTCACTTCCTTCTTATATAACATTTTCCATTTTACTCACAATCCAAATAAATTTAAACTCATTTTTATCTTCACCCTGTTTCAACATTTGATCACAGTTCATTCTTTTTCTCTCATTTCCTTAACCTCTCTCCTCTCTATGATAAATCAATCAATAATAATAAAATTGAAAAAACACAAAATCAAATTTAAAAAGAATTGTTGAGGCAATTTCTCTACAAAGACAACCAATTAAAATGGAACAAACAATATACAAATTTCAACATCAAAACAATCAATTAAAATACCCTGACATAAGAAGAACGAAAGTGATGATAGAGATTGCAACCATAATATGGAAGATAAAAAAAAAAAGAAACAAAAAAAGAGATGTGAGAATTATTGGCAGTTCCATAAACCTTAGCAACATGAGTGCTCTTATAAATTTTCATTTGTAAAAACTGATTGTGTTTAATCCAGAGAGAAAATTGTCCATTGAATCTTTGCTTTGCTTTATGAAATTTATGTTCTTCTCTTTCTCTTTTTTATAACTTTTAGATAGTTATTGTATGTCTATCTCTTCCACAATAACCTTTAGGTGGTTATTGTATGTGGAAGTTACTTAAACTAATTCTTTGAATTGTAAAATATAGAGTAAGTAAAGAGAAATGATGTTATAAGTAGTGGAAATCATCATACATACAACCACACACTACCTAATTATAGACGTGCAACGGTTATTATGTGTTTCACAACCTTCATTATATATTGTTTTCCATAGTAGTAGTAATATATATATATATATATATATATATATATATATATATATATATATATATATATATATATATATATATATATATATATATATATATATATATATATATATATATATATATATATATATATATATATATATATATATATATATATATATAAAGAGAATACACAATTTTGGTATGGCCTATTTTCTATTCCATAATTACCCTTCACTTACTTCATATTTTACAATACAAATCATTAATTTAAGTAACTTCCTCATACAATAACCACCTAAAGGTTATTGTAGAAAAGAGACCAAAGATATGTAATGACTATATGAAAGTTACAACGAAGAGAGAAAAATATAACTTCATAAGAAAATAAACTTCATAAAGCAAAACAAAAATTCAATGAATAATTTTCTCTCTAGATCAAATACACAATTTTTTATAAATAAAAATTTATAAGAAAGAGCACTCATGTTGTCAAGGTTTATGGAACTGCCGATTCTTCTCTTTTTTTCTTTTTTTTTTTGTCTTCCATATTATGGTTGCAACTTCTCTCATCAGTTTCGTTCTTTTAATGTCAAAGTATATTAATTGATTGTTTTGATGTTGAAATTTGTACATGTTTGCACAATTTAGTTTTGGATATGTCTTATGTTTTTTGTTTCTTTTAATTTATTGACTTATTCTTTTTGTAATGTGAAATTTTTGTGGCAATGAACGCTACTCGAGAGGAAATTGTCTTTATAGAGAAATTGCCTCAACAATCCTTTTTCAATTTGATTTTGTGTCTTTTCAATTTCATGGTAACAAAGTTATTATTATTGATTTATCATAAAGAATGAGAGAAAAAGAATAAATTATAATTAAATGTTGAAACATAGGATGAAGATAAAAATGGACTTAAATTTTTTTGGATTTTGAGTGAAATGGAAAGTCTTATATAAGGAGGAAGTGAGTGAAATGGAAAGTCTTATATAAGGAGGAAGTGAGAGAGCATCTAAATCCAAAAAGATCATGTGAAATTGGAGAAAAATACGGGGAAATTAACCTTAGGGTTTGGAAATGAATAATTAAAAATTAAGAAATAAAGAAATAAAGAAAGATGAATTTTGTTTTGCGTTGCCATGTTGGTGTATAGTTGACGAATGAATGTGATATGTATCCTTAAATGAATGGATAGTTTAAGTCTTAAGGATACTTTTAAAATTTGCTTCGATGTGTATTCAATTTCATGGTAACAGAGGTATCATTAATGGTTTTTCAGTTTATTAATGAATATGATAAGGTGAATATACAAAGTATGAATTAGTGAACAATGATTTTGAAGTGGCAACAACATAATTAAAATGCTACCACGTCTTTAAAACGAGCTAAGGTTACAATTCTATGGAAAATCCAAGGTTACAAGATGCTTTTTGAAAGGTTAATTGATTTGAAAGTTGAATGAAAAAGATAGATAGATAAATAGATTTTTTACGAACAAACAAACATAACAATACACATCACAAAGTTTATTACACAAATAATTTAAATTTAAATCGAAATTAATAAAAAATATCTGTTTAAAATTTAGACACGCGTGTTCATTAAAAAAAGTGGACAAACGGGCACGGAAGTGCCCGTTTGGACGCTAGTATATATAAAGGCAATACTTGGTTTTTGGTGTAGCTTTTTTTTATACCAAATTTACCCTTATTTTAAAATATATAACTTACACAATAATTTCCATTGAACTACTACTATCATCTTTCATATAACTCCCTACTAATAACTTCCCACATAACTTCCATAATATTAAATAAAAATATATCATTTATATTTATATGTGTGCAATATAAAACCGGACAGACGGGCACGCGAGTGCCCGTCTGGACGCTAGTATATATAAAGGGAATACAACTTTTTGGCGTGACCTATTTTTCCTCCCATATTTGCCTCTTACATATTATTTAAAATTCTCACAATAATTTATTTAATAACACTACATGATAACTTTAAAAAAAATAACTTTCCACCACTTTCAATTCAACCGCCCTTTCTATATTATTTACGTTCATCTACCTACTCCCGCTTGCAAAACCAATCTCTCCGAACCACTCACAAATATTTCACATTCATTTTTCCAAGTTATTTTCAAATTAATTATTTCTCTTTCTCTCTTACTTTCGAAGGCTTAAGTAACTCCATTATTACAGTGAAAGGAGTGGTACATTACTTCATTATCAAGAGAATTTATTTTTTGTCAGATATTTTTTTAAAATATAATTGAATGAATTTATTAAACAGTGATCACATATCCTCCTACTTACATTTCTATTGGTTTACATTCTTTTATGGAAATCGTTTTTGGATATTAATGGAAACTAATCATTACACTTGCGTGCGTTTTTTTGTTTTGTTTTTATGTATTTTTTCTCCAACCGTTGTTTTTATTTATTATTATTGTTGTTTCAACTTTGATTTTTTGGAATTGATTACGTGAATGTGATTACGATTGATAACTTGATCCATAATTTGTGTTTTTATATGGATACGTAAATTGATTTATGGATCCAAGGTTACGGTTTAGGTTGTTAATTATGATGATTTTTGATTGAAGAGGAGTTAATTAAGAGCCATATTGCATTGTATTATTTATACACCTCTAATTAGAAGGTTGGTTAATCTAATTTTACAATCCTAAACGTACCATAGAAAAATAGGCAATATTTATCCATAAGAGATTTTAATAGGTTATAAATATAAGCAAGGTCTACCTATTTCTTATCATAATATCCAAACGTATATGGATAATAATGTGTTCCATGGGTAATGTATATGACTTAGGAGATATTAAGTATATGGTATCCATAATGTATTATCATAGAGTTTGCATATGCACGGATTTCCTTGCATAATATACAATAAGCCCCTATTAATATTCTATGGATAATATTAAAATAGGTAGACATTATGCCCTATTCCTTGCATAATCGGAATAAAGAAAGAATATATTCTGATCTGACCTGATCAGGAGGGGATCACGATATGGCCACGCGCTGTTGGACGGCTACCTGTTCATCGGGGTGAGAAGGAGGAGGGGGTGTACCTGCAAGACACTCCGATGGCAAAGTAAGAAGTTGGACAGAGTGGAAGCAATAGTACAGAAAAAGGGACAAGAAGAGTTACCTGACCCTCTTGAGGAAGAGGGTATTTATAGAGAGACCCCAGCGCTGGGCCAACGGTCATTTGAGATGGGCTGGATGACCAGGCCCAACCCTAATGACTGCTAGGGCTTACGTGGCGTAGTGAAGACCAGGACGTGGTCTTCGCCCTAGTCCAACTGCTCCTAGATCTCCGGAAATTGGGTTTGACCTGCTCTTTCGGAGGTGGGCAGTTGGTTGATGACGTGTCCCCGCGGAGGGGAGCACGTGGAGAACGTGCGCCAGGCACGTTATCCTCCCCGCGGAGGGGAGCTCGGGAGGGTCCCCGGAGCGCGCTGTTCTCCCCGCGGAGGGGAGAAGCCAAGGGCCGCGCTTTGGTGAGCCGGAGACGGTTCTGCTCGTCCGGTGTGGTGGACGATGAAAGGTTGTTGGGACGTTGCTTGTGTTCGGCAGCTTGCCCTGCTCGTCTTGAGGGATGCACGTGCCCGGCGTGCCCGATTCGCTTGTTGGACCGTACGCGGTATTGGGCCTGCCGAGGTTGGGCCCATACCGGAATAGGAGCCCCCCAAGTCGAAGCTCTGGGGAGAGAGCGAGGACTTAAGGTCGCCGCATCTGGAACGGGCACTCGTTCGAAGATCTCCGGTCGTCGGCAGAGCGGGGAAGAGGCAGGTGAAGGGACGCGACTGTCAGGTTGCCGCCACGTGTCTTGCGTTAAGTGGTCGTAGGGGCGGCTACCCTATGTCATTAATGAGCCTAGGGTCGCTTCGAGTCCCGCGCCGGGTTATAAATATGGGGGTCCCCGCTCATTCTGCTACTTTTCTCTCTGCCGTTGTGTCTGCTAAGCTTTGTCGTCTCTGCTCGTCCGCCGCTTGTCGCTGATCGCCGTCGTACCGTTTGATCTTTTCTTCCGTCCGCCGCCGTTACAAGTGAGTTCTTCTTTTCCCTCCCTTTTTATTTCCGTCGTTTAATTGGAACGTGTGGTTGGGGCGTGATGAACGCCCCGAGGAGGGACGCGAGATCCACCGTGTCTGGCGAATTTTCTGATGAGTGTCCCGGGGAGGGTAGGCTGGTTCCGATGAATGCCCCGAGGACGGGAGCTTTTTCTGATGAACGTCCCGAGGACGGGGGGCTTTCTCCGATGAATGCCCCGGGGAGAAGTACCTTCTCCGATGGCTGTCCCGAAGGGGAATGAGGGGTCGGCCTTTGATCCCCCGAGGAGGGTAGACGAGGAGCGAGTGTTTGCTCGTCGCTTCCCGGCCTTTGTCGCCCTTTCACTTGACTTGCGGTGGAAGGGTGGATTTGATCCTGGCTATCGAATTCACCGTTGTCCTCTGCTTTCAGGTGTAGATGTCGGCTCTGGTGCCGGGGATAATGGTCGAAGACAATGAACCTGAGATTCCGGAGTATGACGATGATCGTATTGCCCCGTCTGAGGAGTGGGCGGCCGAGGAGCCGCTTTCTACCCCTTCTTGCTTTGTGGCCGACGCGTCTGACGTGTACGCCACGGTCGAGGACACGCCTATAGGAGAGCCACAGCACTGGCAGGTGTACCGACCAAAAGAACATCACCGCATCTGCTCGCGATATGGGCGGCAGATGTTCCCGATGCATGAATTCTACTTTAAAGAAGCTCGGCTCCGGTTACCGTTCTCCGCCTTCCATCTGGGGCTTTTTGACTGGCTGCGCCTTGCCCCGTCCCAGCTGCACCCCAATGCCTTGGCCTTCATCCGGGCTTTCGAGATGGTGTGTTTCTACCTCTCGGTGGAGCCGACGGTGCCGTTATTTTTCCGCATCTTCCATCTACAGCGGCAGACGGTGAATGGCCCCCACGGATGGGTTTCTTTTAAGCAATCGACAAAAATTTTCAAAGCGTATAGCGATTCTGTCAAAGATTTCAAAAATCGGTTCTACCTCGTCAAGCCGATTACGCAGCACGGCTCGGACACTCTCTTCGACGAGGGCGAGCGAACGGTAGATGGCCAGCGATTCTGCGCGTGGCTTCCTAAGATACATCTACTGTGGACTGCGGAGCATTTCAGCCGAGGGACGGATAGGTATATCGTCCGGGCGGGGACCCTCGAGGAGAAGGACATGGCCGCCTATTTGAAAATAATTGCCTTTGTGCGGTCTCTCCCTCCGTCGAAGCTGGTGACGCCCGACGGTCGGTATATCCTTGACGCTCAGGGGAACGTACGCACCAAGAAGCGTTTGATAAATACTAAGACCTTGCTCGGCTGTGCGACCGGGGCGGCCGCTTTGGATTACCTAGGTAGGAATGTTCGTTTTTCCCCCCGTGGTCGGGGTTTTTGACCGTCGCTAACTCCTTTCTTTATTTTTGCAGCGAACATGTCTTCCGTCGAGGAGCGGGTGAAGCAGTTGCGTGCTACTAGGAATGTCGCGGCCCCAAGGACGAGGGTGAGCCAGCTGGTCAGGCAGGAGGTCGCGACGCCGGGGGGGGCAAAGTTCGTCCTCTTCGCCTCAAGAGAGCCAATCTCCTGCGTCTCAAGGAGCGTCGAAGAGGCAGAGGTCCGAGGAGCCCCGAGTGGTGGATCTGACGGTCGGCACCGTCGAGGAAGGTTATGTCGTCCCTCCCTGCCACCAACATCCGGGATATTTTCATGGTGCCCGTTCTCCCACTGTCTCCGCCGGGGAGGTGAAGGCTGTTCGTCAGGCCGATCGAGAGACTCGTCGACGTGTCCTGGCTGAGGACTTGGCCGCAATGATGCAGACGTTCACGACGGCTCTTGTGTTGAACGAGGAGGGCTGCTCTGCTGCTGAGCTGTCCAAACTGCAAGGGGATCTCACTTTCACGCAGTCGCGGTTGGCCAAGCTCACTGAGGAGTTGGAGAAGAGCCAGAAGGATGTTGCTGAGCAGCGGAAACGGGCAGAGGGGTGCTGAGGGGAAGGTGACTTCGCTGGAGGAAAAACTGGGGGCAGCGACGGCCGAGGTGCAGGCGCTGAAGGTCCGCACAGAGGTTTTGGACAGCGCGGTTCGTCCGGCCGAGGACGAGGACAGACGGGGATCGACGGTTAATCACTCGTGCTGACCTGATCGCTCGTATCCGGGTGTTGGAGAGCGACTGTCTGAAGGCTGTTGAGGTCGGGTTCAAGAGTGCTGTCGAGCAGGTTCAGGTCGCCAACCCTGGTGTCGTGCTGGCCGTGGACGGGATAGGGCCGTACCACGAGATTGTTGATGGGAAGGTGATCGATCCCTATCTTGTTATCCCCGAGGAGGAACCCGTGGCTGCTGACCGGGCGGACGAGGAAGCATAGGTTGTCGGGCCTGCGTGCTCGTTGTTTTTATGGCCTGCGTGCCGATGTTTGTTATCTCTTTTCTTTGGGCCTGCGTGCTCTGTGTTTGTACCATTGACTACTGGGCTGGTGCCCGCTTTTGTTTAATATATTTATCGTGGATTTTCTAAGTGTGTGCTCGTTATTTGCATGTCGTTTTATGCTCGTTTTTCGTATTTGTTTGAATGCCTCTGATGTGTATGACATTTCTTGTAAATTTTCTAAGTGTGCGCTCGGTGTGTTTAGCTCGACAATTTGTTACCGGTAGTGCAGGGAACTGGCCGGTTTGGCCGGCGATGTAGCCGGGCCGTTTCGGGGGTAGTTCTCCCCGGGGCGTGGACGGCCCATCGCGAGCTGGGGTGTCCTGCCTCTTTTGGTACGACGGCGAGGAGCCTCGGTCGAGGTATTCCCTGCCGAGCAAGGCCTTCTGCCCGCGCACACGAGAGGCAGGGCTTGCTTTTCTTTGGTCGCTAGTGGACGCGGGGGTGTGCGGTGGTACCATGTCGCCCCCCAGTGGTCGGGACGATGGGTCGTCGCGGGCAATGTTTTAACTGTAGTACCGCTTAAGTTTCGCGGCGTTCCATGGTCGAGCTAGTTGTTCACCGTGTAGGTTTTCGAGGTAATAGGCCCCCGTGCTCCGTTTTGTCCCGGACTCGGTACGGGCCTTCCCAGTTCGCAGCCAGTTTGCCCTCGTGGGAGTCTTTCTGGTTTCTGCGTAGAACTAAGTCGCCTGTTTGAAAATCGCGTTTTATGACTTTGTTGTTATGGCGAAGTGTGACTTGTTGCTTCAGTCGGGCTTCCCGGAGGGCTGCTCCTGAGCGGATTTCTTCGACGAGGTCGAGCTCTTCTCGGAGGGAGCCGTCGTTGTCGTCGGTGTCCAGGGGAGCTTCCGTTCGTCGGGACGGTTCGCGGATTTCGACCGGTATCACAGCCTCGGTTCCGTACGTGAGGCGAAATGGGGGTTTCCCCCGTGGTTGAGTGGGGGGTAGTGCGGTATGCCCAGAGGACGCTGTGGAGTTCTTCGACCCATGCTCATTTGGCGTCGCCGAGTCGTCGTCTGAGTCCTCTGAGTATAACTCTGTTCACCGACTCCGCCTGGCCGTTTGTCTGAGGATGTTCGACCGAGGCGAAGTGATGTTTGGTTCCGAGTTTGGTGACGAAGTCGCGGAAGTTTTTGTCTGTGAATTGTGTGCCGTTGTCGGTGACGATGGCGAGCGGGACCCCGAATCTGGCGAGGATGTTGCGTTTGTAGAATCAGAGTATGTTGTGGGCGGTGATTTTGGCCAGAGCTTCGGCCTCGATCCACTTGGTGAAGTAATCGACTCCCACGATGAGGTACTTGTTCTGGTATGAACCTAGGGGGAAGGGCCCGAGGATGTCCAGCCCCCACCAAGCGAACGGCCACGGAGATGAGAGGGACGTGAGGTCGGTCGGGGGGGCGAGGTGCATGTCCCCCGTGTCGTTGACACTTATCACATCGTTTGACATGTTCCTTCGCATCGGACTGCATTGATGGCCAGTAGTAGCCTGCGCGTAGGGCCTTGCGCGCTAGGGATCTTCCGCCGAGGTGCTGCGCGTTGATGCCTTCGTGGATTTCTTCTAGAACGGTCGTACTCTGGGGCTTATCTATGCATTTGAGGAGTGGGATTGCGAAGCCTCGGCGGTATAGTCGTCCCTCGAGGAGGACGTACGAGCAGGCCCGTCGTTTCGTCGCGTTGGCCTCGCTAGTGTTGGCCGGCAGACGGCCGGTGCTGAGATAGGTGTGGAGCGGGGTCATCCAGCAGTCAGCGTCTCCGATGGCATTGATGTCGAGGGGTGTGGTGGTCGGGCTGGTACTTGGTTGGGACAAGATTTCTCGAATGACCGATTTGTGGCCGCCTCGCTTTTTGGTGCTTGCCAGTTTGGAGAGAATGTCGGCGCGGGTGTTCTGCTCCCGAGGGACGTGCTGAATCTCTGCTGAGTCGAAACCTCTCAGTTTTTCAGTGATGAGCGCGACGTATCCGGCGAGGGTGTCGTTTTTTGCTTGGTATTCGCCTCGGACTTGCGAAGCGACCAGCTGGGAATCCGTGTAGATTCGGATGTCCCTGGCTCCCAGGTCGGATGCTAGGCGAAGGCCGGCGAGAAACGCTTCGTATTCGGCCTGGTTGTTAGTCGTTGGGAAAGCTAGTGTGAGGGAGACTTCAATGACCGTACCCTCGTCGTTATCGAGGACGATGCCGGCGCCGCTTCCCGTGGAGTTGGAGGAGCCATCCACAAAGATGGTCCAGAGGTGGTTCCCGGCGGTAGGGTCGGGGGGGTGTGGTCATCTCGGCGACGAAATCGGCCAAAGCTTGAGCCTTGATGGCGTGCCGGCTCTCGTAGGTGATGTCGAACTCGGAGAGTTCTAGCGACCATTTCAGCATGCGTCCAGCCATGTCGGGGAGGCCGAGTAGCTGGCGGATGGGCTGATCGGTGCGGAGCACGATGGTGTGTGCTAGAAAATAATGTCGGAGTCGGCGTGCCGCTGTCACGAGGGCCAGGGCGACTTTCTCGATCAGCTGGTGTCGGACTTCCGGGCCGTGGAGAGCTTTGCTAGTAAAGTAAA
Organism: Lathyrus sativus; assembly: GCA_963859935.3. Taxonomy (NCBI): domain Eukaryota; kingdom Viridiplantae; phylum Streptophyta; class Magnoliopsida; order Fabales; family Fabaceae; genus Lathyrus; species Lathyrus sativus. The sequence goes on from OZ012738.1 coordinate 520,868,966, forward strand.
TGGGCTTTTGTCCTTCTCCGGCTTCGCTCACGAAGACGGCGCTGACGGCTTCGTTGGAGACGGCCAGATATAAGTATAGCGTTTCGCCCGTCGCGGGGCGCGTCAGCACTAGTGGTTCGGATAGGACGCGTTTGAGGTGGCAAAGGGCTTTCTCACATTCGTCTGTCCATTCGAATTTGGTCTCCTTCCTGAGCAGTTTGAAGAACGGGAGGGCGTGTTGGGCCGATCTCGCGATGAATCGCGAGAGGGAGGCGAGCACGCCGTTGAGGGACTGGATGGCCCTCTTCGTGGTCGGCGTGGTGATATTGGAGAAGGCGTGGCATTTGTCCGGATTGGCTTCGATCCCCCGTTCGGTCAAGTAGTAGCCGAGGAATTTACCGGCGCAGACGCCGAAGGTGCACTTTTCCGGGTTAAAACGCATGCGACATGACCTCGCGGTCTTGAAGACCTTCTGGAGGTGTGCCGCGTGGTCGTCCTCCGCGCCGGATTTGACGATCATGTCGTCCATATATACTTCGAGCATGTCCCCGATTTCGTCGCGGAAGACACGGTTCATCATCCGCTGGTATGTGGCCCCGGCGTTTTTGAGGCCGAAGGGCATCACGTTGTAATAGTAATTGCCCGACGCCGTCATGAAGGCCGTGGCTTGCTTATCGTGTTCGGCCATCGGGATCTGGTTGTATCCCGAGTACGCGTCCATGAAGGACAAGAGTTTGAAGCCCGCAGAGTTGTCGACGAGCTTGTCGATATTGGGGAGGGGGTAGGCGTCCTTAGGACATGCCCGGTTGAGGTCAGTGTAGTCAACACACATGCGCCATTTTCCATTATTCTTTTTAACGAGTACAACGTTGGACAGCCAGGTTGAATACCGGGCTTCCGAAATAAAATTTGCCTCTAAGAGGTCTTTTACAGCTTGTTCGGCCGCTGCCGATTTTTCGGGGGACTGGCGACGTCGGCGTTGTACAACGGCCTTTGCATTTGAGTTGATGGACAGCTGGTGGCAGGCGACCTCGGGGTCGAGTCCCTGGCATTTCCGCGGCGCTCCAGGCGAAGAGGTCGGCATTCTCACGGAGGCAGGCTTGGAGCTGACGTTTCGCAAGGTCTGGGAGTCCTGCGCCTATCCTCACGGTTCTGCTCGTGTCTTCCCCGAGGGGAATGAGTTCGAATTCTCCATCCGGGATGGGGCGCGCTGGGTGTGGGGGCTGCCCGTTGACTTCGTCGGTCTTTGTTTTATTGTCGATCTCGTCGGTGAAGCGACTGTCGAGCTCAACGGATCCGACCAGCTCCATTGGTTTGTCCTTTGGTGTAGCGCTTGACGCTTTCTTTTTGGTCGATGGAGCGATGGAGTCTAGGCCTTTCAGCGCGGCTTCGAAACATCTTCGAGCGGCTTCGATGTCTCCGTTGAGGGTTACCACGACTCCCCTTCTCGTGTAGTACTTCATCTTCAGGTGGACGGTGGAGGGTACCGCGGTGAGTTCTGCTATCGTCGTCCTGCCCAGGATGCAGTTATAGAGGGACGGGCATTTGATGACTAAGAAACGGACGTTGATGTCCCTGGCGGTTTCCTCTTCTCCGAAGGTGACTTTCAATTCTACGTATCCCCAAGGTCTCGTCGTCGTCCCGCTGAACCCCTGAAGGTCGGAGCCTACGTAGGGAGAAAGGTTGGATTCGTCGAGCTGGAGAGTTGTGAATAGATGTGAGTACATGATGTCAACCGAGCTCCCGCCGTCGACGAGGAGGCGCCTGACGTCGAAGTTTGCCATTCGGGCACGTATGAGCAAGGGTATGTTGGAATTGGGAGATCCCCCGGGTAGTTCCTCGAGGTAAAATGTGATCGGGTTGGAGCGGCCTCGGAATTTGTCGAGCGTGCTCATTTTGCCGGAGTTGTTCGCGATGAGTTCGTCGAATTTCCTTTTCACAGACCCTATGGATAGACTCCTCGTGGCTCCATCAGAGATGACCATGGCTCTGGGGAAGTATTCCCATCGGATGGTTGGTCGGATTGGCTCGTCGACTAGGTTGGGTCCCTCGGGGATGCCGAATTCTCTGCCCGCGAACCAATCCTCGGGGCGGCTGACGCACAACGCGACCTGGAGCCTGCTGCTGTCCTCTGGAGAGGGAAGTTCCTCGATTTTCTTGGCTTCCGGAGCCTCTGGCCTGGGTGGTTCACCTCCTCGGGTGTATCGCTTCAGGTACCCGTCTTTGATTAGAATTTCGATCGCATCTTTGAGGTGGATGCAGTCTTCTGTCACGTGCCCGTGGGTCCTGTGGAATCGGCAGTATTTTGACTTTTCCACGTTGGGTTTGGGCGGTGTTGGTCGTGGAAATTGGACACCTCCCTGAACGAACTCGGTTTTAGCGCATTCGGCCAGTATGCGTTCGCGCGAAGCGACCAAGGCCGTGTACTCTGTGAATCTTCCTGCGGGGCCGCGCGGCTCGCGGGGGCGGTCTTCTCGACGGCGGTCTCCTCCTCGTCGGTGGCTCGAAGCTCCGTCGTCTCGGTGCCTGCGGGGGACCTCTCTGTCTCGAGTGTCGCGAGCGGAGTTGGCCGCTTGTGTTTCCTCGAATCGGATGTAATGCGCGGCTCTGTCGAGGAAATCTTGGAGGGACGTGGGCCGGTGTATGCCTACGGCCTCGTAGAATTTGGAGTCGTGGCGCAGGCCCTGTTCCATTAAGTAGCGTTTCATTTCGTCGGAGGTTGTCACTTGCACGGCTTCCCGAGTGAACCTTTCGATGTATTTTCGGAGAGGTTCGTCGGGGCCTTGGATGATTGCCCCGAGGACTGCTTCCGTCTTCGGCTGACGTCGGGACGCCGTAAAGTGCTTGGAGAACAGGTCCTTCAAGACCCTCCACGAAGTAACTGATTCGGGCTCCAGACTTTTGTACCAGGTCATAGCGCCTTTCTTCAGAGTCGTCGGGAAAAGTCTGCACTTGATAGCTCCCCGGACGTTTCGGTAGTCGAGCATAGCCTCGATGTCTTCCAGGTGATCGTCCGGGTCGGAGGTGTCGTCGTATGTCGACAGCGTCGGTGGTTTCTCCATCCCCTGGGGTATGGGGGCAGCCATGATCTCCCGGGATAGCAGGGTGCGGTAATCATCCTCGTCGCTGTGTGCCGGGGATCTGTGGGGAGATGAGCCGTTCAAGGTGTGCCCCTGGCTTCGAGTTCTCTACCTCCTGCCGGAGTTCTCGCCTCGGGGGTCCTCGGTTGGGATCGTCGCGGCGTTCTGGTTCCTCCCGCGAACGTGTCTTGCCGAGGAACTGGTGCGTTCTCGTGTCGCCTGCGGGCGGTGTCTCTCCAGCCGGGGTCGGCGGTTTCTGGGTCGAGGTGAAGGACTCCTCGAACCTCCGTTCTGGTCTTCCCGCTGGGGGTACCTCGGAGGGCCGACGCGTTCTAATGCTCCGATTCTCGCATTTTGTTGGAACAGCAGCTGGTTCGTCTGGTTGATGGCCGTAAAGAGAGCGGCCACCGTTGGGTCTGCTCCCGCCGGGATGGGAACGGGGTGGAATGCTGGCGGGCTCGGGGGGCGGTGATCGGCCTGATGGGGCCGTTCCGCGGACGATGGTGAAGCAGTTTGCCCGTCCCTTTCATCGGCTTCCGTCGGACGTGCCGTTCCTGTCTGCTTCCCGTTGGTGGCGACGTTGAGCGCAAGGTCGTGCGGAGTGTCGTCGCGGTGTGGGCTAGCCATGATCGTGGAGGTTTGGTGAAACTTTTGGTTTTCTGCTCGGAGTAACGGGGAAGTTTCAGGTTCCCACAGACGGCGCCACTGATCTGACCTGATCAGGAGGGGATCACGATATGGCCACGCGCTGCTGGACGGCTACCTGTTCACCGGGGTGAGAAGGAGGAGGGGGGTGTACCTGCAAGACACTCCGATGCCAAAGTAAGAAGTTGGACAGAGTGGAAGCAATAGTACAGAAAAAGGGGCAAGAAGAGTTACCTGACCCTCTTGAGGAAGAGGGTATTTATAGAGAGACCCCAGCGCTGGGCCAACGGTCATTTGAGATGGGCTAGATGACCAGGCCCAACCCTAATGACTGCTAGGGCTTACGTGGCGTAGTGAAGACCAGGACGTGGTCTTCGCCCTAATCCAACTGCTCCTAGATCTCCGGAAAGTGGGTTTGACCTGCTCTTTCGGAGGTGGGCAGTTGGTTGATGACGTGTCCCCGCGGAGGGGAGCACGTGGAGAACGTGCGCCGGGCACGTTATCCTCCCCGCGGAGGGGAGCTTGGGAGGGTCCCCGGAGCGCGCTGTTCTCCCCGCGGAGGGGAGGAGCCAAGGGCCGCGCTTTGGTGAGCCGGGGACGGTTCTGCTCGTCCGGTGTGGTGGACGATGAAAGGTTGTTGGGACGTTGCTTGTGTTCGGCGGCTTGCCCTGCTCGTCTTGAGGGATGCACGTGCCCGGCGTGCCCGATTCGCTTGTTGGACCGTATGCGGTATTGGGCCTGCCGAGGTTGGGCCCATACCAGAACATATTCATATATGCATACCTAGTAATTCAATAAGCCCTTATACATTATATACATTTGTAGGGGCGTATATATAGGGAATAGGTAATATACATTATATTTGTAATATTGCCTAGAATTATTGTAGAATATACATTATAGAATGTGGGAGTGATTTCAAAGGGTTAGTATATAGGCATATTATATACTAATCAAATATATACATTTATCATCCTATAATATAATATAACTAATATTTTATACATTTTAGGATTTATATTTTAGGACCAAATATATAATAAATGAATTTTTTTTTCAATCAAATTATGTAGAGAAGAGTTCATTTAAATTTATATCAATGACGTTAACAATTTCTTTTCATTTCCTATTGCAGTTAACTTTTTTAGAATGTTTGATGTATTTGCCGGTTATAATGCTTTTTAAACGGTTAGCCATTGGTTTTTAAATTATGTGAACTATTCATCAACAATTTTTTTTTATCTTCAGTTAAGTAAAACGTTGGTTGTATATTATTTATCCAAGTGTTAGGAAAAAAAATAAAATTGTTATTTACAAATTGAGAGCTAGCATATACGCTAAATAATTGTAGCTTTGAAAAAATTCATTTAAGAGAGTATTTAGAAATAACTATAACATACTAAATAAATTCATCTGTAAGTGTAACAATTTTAGAGTAAGAAATAACTGTAACAATTTTAACAGAGAATGTTATTTCTAAATAACTGTAACATACTTAAAAGTATTTAAAAATAATTGTAACATACTAAAAAAAAATTATAACAATTGAGAGCTAGCATATACGATAAATAACTGTAACAATTTTATCCAAGGGTTGTACAAAATTAATAAATTCTAATTATTGTACTAAAATAAACTTTTATACATAATTTAAAAAGATTTGCATTGAAGCTACACTCATAATATTAGATTGTTACAGTTATGCTAAAATGAATCGGATTAATAGAGTGTTATATATATATATATATATATATATATATATATATATATATATATATATATATATATATATATATATATATATATATATATATATATATATATATATATATATATATATATATATATATATATATATATATATATATATATATATATATATATATATATATATATATATATATATATATATATATATATATATATATATATATATATATATATATATATATATATATATATATATATATATATATATATATATATGTTAATTATTATTTTTGTATCAGGCGATATGGATGTTGACGAAGCTTTGGAGGATGCAGCAATATCAGATGTTAACATGGAAGCCATAAATAATAATTAACATATCTTTTATCTATATAAATTACACTAATTTTATTTCTTACCCCATTTTATATTTTAATATTTAGTTAATATGCAATCTTTTCATCTATTTGTCCAACATAATTTATGTTTCTTTTTATTGATTGCCCATTTCTTCTTTGTCTTTTTTATATTTTAGTTTTGATTTATATTTTTAACATATGTTTTACAAATAATACTTTTTGGTGTAAACTTCTTTTTTACAAAAAAAAGAATATTTATTTTAAATCTCATCTACATTTACCAATACTTTTCAACAAAATTAGTGAAATTATGTTGCTTATAAATCACATATGTGTTTGGCAGTTACATTAACAAAATGAAAAATAATACCCGTCAGATATCAAGTCAACATTAAAGGGCAAGAAGGTCCGAAAATGAAAGGAAGAGGAGACAAAATATGAACATCGAGCAAAGAGAAAATTATTTATCGATACGACGTGACAATTATAGTGGAGAAAAGAGCAAGATAAACAAGCTCAAATATCTCGCACTATGAACAGTCGAAGGAGAGTTCCATTTCAAAATTTTACAAATATGAGATCTCTAATATCACACTTTCAAGGAACTCATGACAATGAAGTCAGCCCAAGTAGAATTACACATGTTAATGATGTTGCACTTGGTTGGTGATGATCAATATAAACATTATAATCGTACATTGTATAATATTGTTTATTTGTCATCTCTCATTTTATGTATTTAAACCCGCAAATCATAATTGCACATCACCTAACAAACGTATCAACAATAGTCACTCTGCTACAGGTATACGGGATATTGTTTTACGTATGCGAGCAGTAATTTCAACGTATATATATATATATATATATATATATATATATATATATATATATATATATATATATATATATATATATATATATATATATATATATATATATATATATATATATATATATATATATATATATATATATATATATATATATATATATATATATATATATATATATATATATATATATATATATATATATATATATATATATATATAAATATGTGTGTGTGTGTGTGTTAATTATTATTTTTGTATCATGCGATATGGATGTTGATGAAGCTTTGGAGGATGCAGTAATATCAGATGTTAACATGGAAACCATAAATGATGGTGCATCATGTCGTCCTCAAGGTATGTTCATAAACATTTTTGTGCCAAATAATGTAGTTTATACTCAAATGACATAAAATTGAAAATTATGAAATGTTAAATCTTCTAATTTAGGAATCTTGCGTTAATTATTTATTTGTATTTTATATTTTAGATAATATTTAGTAATCAATATCAAACTCCTCCCTGTAGAATCAGGACGCGCTTTTCGAGTAAGACACAATATTGCTCGAAATTTCAAAAATAATTCGATGATGCCAAAATCCCAGTTTCCTAATCTAATTTCCTGTAGATATTGCAATGCAAAATTGTTTCATCATGAATCACTTGATACGTGTTGTAGTGGTGGAAAGGTATCATTTTCACGAGTTAATACTCCTATAGAATTGCAACATTTATTTTTGGATGGTTTAGTAGAAGGAAGACATTTTAGGCAACATATTCGAAGTTACAGCCATGTGCTCTCATTCACTTCAATTGGTGTTCACGTTGATGATAATATTCTTGCATCTGGTTATGGTATATATACATTTCATGCTCAAGGTGCTTTTTACCATTACATAGGAGATTTCTATCTAAATGAAGGTGCCAAACTGCGTTTTTTTATAGTTATCATCTACGACACAGATAATGAGCTACATAATAAAACCATGTATACAATAAAATAGGTAGACATTATGCCCTATTCCTTGCATAATCACAATAAAAAAAAATACGTTCATATATGCATACCTAGTAATTCAATAAGCCCCAGTGCATTATATACATTTCAAGGGGCGTATATATAGAGAATAGGTAATATAATATTGCCTAGAATTATTGTAGAATATACATTATAGAATGTGGGAGTGATTTCCAAGGGTTAGTATATAGGCATATATACTAATCAAATATATACATCTATCATCCTATAATATAATATAACTAATATTTTATACATTTTAGGATTTATATTTTAGGACCATATATATAATAAATGAATATTTTTTTTTCAATCAAATTATATAGAGAAAAGTTCATTTAAATTTATATCAATGAGATGCCGGAGTTATAAATTAAGTGGCTTCGGTTAACAATTTTTTTTCATTTTCTATTGCAGTTAATTTTTTTAGAGTGTTTGATGTATTTGCCGGTTATGATGCTTTTTTAACTGCTAGCCATTGATTTTTAAATTATATGAACTATTCATCAGCCGTTTTTTTTAATCTTCAGTTGAGTAAAAAGTTGGTTGTATATTATTTATCCAAGTGTTAGGAAAAAAAATAAATTTGTTATTTACAAATTGAGAGCTAGCATATACGCTAAATAATTGTAACTTTGAAAAAATTCATTTAAGAGAGTATTTATAAATAATTATAACATACTAAATAAATTCATCTGTAACTGTAACAATTTTAAGGTAAGAAATAACTGTAACAATTTTAAGAGAGAATGTTATTTCTAAATAACTGTAACATACTTAAGAGTATTTAAAAATAACTGTAACATACTAAAACAAACTATAACAATTGAGAGCTAGCATATACGCTAAATAACTGTAACAATTTTATCCAAGGGTTGTACAAAATTAATAAATTATAATTATTGTACTAAAATGAACTTTTATACATAATTTAAAAATATTTTCATTGAAGCTACACTCATAATATTAGATTGTTACAATTATGCTAAAATGAATCGGATTAATAAAGTGTTTTTTTTATCTAATATTAGTGTGCATTAATATCATATTTTAATAGTAGTTAACGTTAACAATATTATATGCATATCTGTAATATAAATTAGTGCACACGCATATTTGGTATTAATCCACACTCATAGTAATAGCGTATTTTATCATAATTATATACTATATTTTACTACTCTATAATTTACTAGCATATTAATGCACACTCATAATATATAAATTTATCTAATAACTATTATATGCATATTTTATGTCACCAGTGTGCCTTCTAAAGTGAACTAAATAAATGATATTCTTTAACACTCATAGTATACATAATTATTGTACTAATTAATAAAAAGATGAAAATTTACTTTTGATCAATGAAAAAAGCTTCAATGATAATATTATGAGTTAATTAAAATATAAAATAATTTGGAGTAATATAAAAATATTATTATGAACCTACAAGGAATATAACACTATCTTTTCTCATTTTATTTTAATATATCTTTTATCTATAACAAAAATTACACTAATTTTACTTCTTACCCCATTTTATATTTTAATATTTAGTTAATGTGCAATCTTTTCATCTATTTGTCCAACAATATTTATGTTTCTTTTTATTGATTGCCCATTTCTTCTTCGTCTTTTTTATATTTTAGTTTTGATTTATATTTTTAACATATGTTTTACAAATAATACTTTTTGGTGTAAACTTCTTTTTTTCAAAAAAAAAGTATTTATTTTAAATCTCATCTATATTTACCAATACTTTTCAACAAAATTAGTGAAATTATGTACTTATAAATTGCATATGTGTTTGACAGTTACATTAACAAAATGGAAAATAATACCCGTCAGATATCAAGTCAACAACAAAGGGCAAGAAGGTCCGAAAATGAAAGGAAGAGGAGACAAAATATGAACATCGAGCAAAGAGAAAATTATTTATCGAAACGACGTGAAAATTATAGGTGGAAAAAAGAGCAAGATAAACAAGCTCAAACATCTCGCACTATGAACAGTCGGAGGAGAGTTCCATTTCAAAATTTTACAAATATGATATCTCCAATATCACACTTTCAAGGAACTCATGACAATGAAGCCGGCCCAAGTAGAATTACACATGTTAATGATGTTGCACTTGGTTGGTGATGATCAATATAGACATTATAATCGTACATTGTATAATATTGTTTATTTGTCATCTCTCATTTTATGTATTTAAACCCGCAAATCATAATTGCACATCACCTAACCAACGTATCAACAATAGTCACTCTGCTACAGGTATACGGGATATTGTTTTACGTATGCGAGCAGTAATTTCAACCTATATATATATATATATATATATATATATATATATATATATATATATATATATATATATATATATATATATATATATATATATATATATATATATATATATATATATATATATATATATATATATATATATATATATATATATATATATATATATATATATATATATATATATATATATATATATATATATATATATATATATGTTAATTATTATTTTTGTATCAGGCGATATGGATGTTGATGAAGCTTTGGAGGATGCAGCAATATCAGATGTTAACATGGAAGCCATAAATGATGGTGCATCATGTCGTCCTCAAGGTATGTTCATAAACATTTTTGTGCCAAATAATGTAGTTTATTCTCAAGTGACATAAAATTGAAACTTATGCAATGTTAAATCTTCTAATTTAGGTATCTTGCGTTAATTATTTATTTGTATTTTATATTTTAGATAATATTTAGTAATCAATATCAAACTCCTCCCTGTAGAATCAGGACGCGCTTTTCGAGCAAGACACAATATTGCTCGAAATTTCAAAAATAATTCGATGATGCCAAAATCCCAGTTTTCTAATCCAATTTCCTGTAGATATTGCAATGCAAAATTGTTTCATCATGAATCACTTGATACGTGTTGTACTGGTGGAAAGGTATTATTTTCACGAGTTAATGCTCCTATAGAATTGCGACATTTATTTTTGGATGGTTCAGTAGAAGGAAGGCATTTTAGGAAACATATTCGAAGTTACAACCATGTGCTCTCATTCACTTCAATTGGTGTTCACGTTGACGAGAATATTCTTGCATCTTGTTGTGGTATATATACATTTCATGCTCAAGGTGCTTTTTACCATAACATAGGAGGTTTCTATCCAAATAAAGGTGTCAGACCGCGTTTCTTACAGCTATACATCTACGACACAAATAATGAGCTACATAATAGAATGCAAGAAATCCACAACTCCACCAAAATGTAGTTCAAAAGTTGCAAAAAATGCTTCATTAGTTTAATCCTTTTATAATTAGGTTCAGACAACTGTCACAACTTCCAAATATCGGTGAATGTAGCTTCATACTTAAAGAGCATCCAAGTAATCACCATCAATATAATCTTCCAACTACAGAACATGTTGCGGCAATTATTGTTGGAGGAGATTAAGATTCTATGGAATATGGAAGAGATATTAATGTCATTCGTCGTGATGGAATTCTAAAGAAAGTTCAAGAGACAAAGGGGTATTATGATCCGTTGCAGTATCCTATATTGTTTCCATTTGGGACACATGGTTGGGACGTTAACACAACAAATTGTAATGGACGAAGATTGTCATGTCGAGCATATTACAGTTACATGCTTCAGGTAAATTTAGATTAATTTTAGTAAATAGTATACTTAGATAAGTGTAGTTTAAAACAAATCACTTTTAACGTCGACATGTTTTTCAATCAATTGTAGATTCGCCCAAATGATCAATCAATGTTGTTAAATGCGGGTCGACTGTTGCAACAATATGTTGTAGACAATGATGTCAAAATTGAATCAGCAAGATTAAGGTGGATTAGAGAGCACCAACATGATATACGTGCTGAAGTGTACCAAGGTTTACAGGATGCTTTGCATGTCGGTGAAACTAATGCAGGTACTAAATAATGTAGCATAAATATATATATTTTTAGAGTACTAATTAGTTGTTTTACTTATAATGATAATCTTTCATGTATTCTGAAACTAATACATTTCATGAATCACCATAGAAAACATTGGAAAAAGAACAATATTGCCATCATCATTTATTGGAGGTCGTTGAGACATGACGCAATGCTATGAAGATGGCATGTCTATTGTTCTTCATGGCGGTAAACCAAATGTTTTTCTGACAATGACATGCAATCCTTCTTGAAGTGAGATAACATCAGAACTTTTGCCTTTTCAAACACCACAAGATCGTCTATATTTGCTAACAAGAATATTTCGTTTGAAATTCGAGCAATTAAAGGATGATGTTATTAATAAAGGAGTGTTAAGGAAGGTTAAAAGCTACATGTATGTCACTAAATTTTAAAAACGAGGATTATCGCATATGCATATGTTGTTGGTCTTAGAAAGTAAGGATAAATTGCGTGGCCCAGAAGAGTATGATAGTGTGGTAAGAACACAAATACCTAAGTTAGAATGTGAACCACAATTGCATGAAGCGGTTCTAAAACATATGATCCACGGACCTTGCGGCGTTATGAACCGGAAGTCCCCATGTATGAAAGACGAACATTGTAAAAAAAGATACCCAAAATAATTCTTGGATGAAACACATCAGGGCACTGACTCATATCCTGAGTATAGGAGAAGATTTGATGAACCTATATCGTTAGGTAGAGGTAGGTCTGTCGACAATAGATGGGCGGTTCCTTATAACCCTTGGTTACTGTTTAATCACGACTGCCACATCAATGTAGAGATTTGCAGTAGCATTGAAAGTATCAAGTATCTATACAAATATGTGTACAAGGGCCCTGATCGTGTGGCTATGGAGGTTCACAAGGGATTATACATGGATGAAGTTCAACAATATGTTGATGCAAGATGGATTTGTGCTCCCGAGGCATTATAGAAAATATTTCGCTTCACTCTTTACCGATTATATCCTTCTGTTGAAAGATTACAGATCCACTTGTCGAACCGCCATCAAGTGTGCTTTCATGATCATCAGCGAATTGTGGATTTGTTAAATAATGAACGCAATTCCAAAACAATGCTCACACAATTCTTTGCTTTAAATCTAAGAGATCCATAAGCAAGAAATTATCTGTATAGAGAGATTCCAGAGCATTATTGTTGGAATAATAGGGATAAGGAATGCATCGCAGGCGGGCACTAAGAAAAGTTATCGGGAGAATCTATACGGTATCACCTTTGGAGGGAGAGAAGTTTTACTTGCGAGTACTGTTATTTCATGTCAGAGGTCCAACCAGTTGGGAATATCTTCTTACAAATAATGGCACTTCTTTTAGTACATTCAAAAAATCAGCCGAGGATAGAGGATTTCTAGAGACTGATCATAGTATTCATGATTGCTTGGTTGAAGCGGCGAGTCTCCGAATGTCATATGCTTTAAGGAGGTTATTCGTGATGAATCTCATATGTTGTGAACCTACTGATGTTAGAAGCCTTTGGAATGAGTTTTTTACACATATGACAGAGGATTATCAAACAACAAACAATATTGTGGAATCGGTCTTGACTAATATGTTGTTGAAGGACTTGAATGAACTCTTAAATCTGCACGGTAAAAAGATTAAAGATTATGATCTCCCATATTTACCCCTTGATACAATACAAGGAGATTCAATTCCAAGTGTCATATAGGAGGAGTTAGCGGTCGATATCCCCAATGAAGATATTGAATCTGTTGCAAAGTTAAATAATGACCAAGTGATTGCGTTCAAAACCATTATGAATGTAATTGATCAAAAACACAGTGGGGTATTTTTTGTTGATGGTCCAAGAGGAAAAGGTAAAATATTCCTTTATAGAGCATTAATGGCAAGTTTACGAAGTAGAGGAGAAATTGTTTTGGCAACTGCATCAGCTGGTATAGCTGCAACGTTGTTACCCGATGGTAGAACTGCGCACTCTCGATTTAAGATACCTATCGATATACATCCGAGTTCCATTTGTGGTATTCAAAAGCAAAACGATCTTGCAAATCTCATTAGGGTTTCTGCTGCAATAATTTGGGATGAAGCCCTAATGATAAACAAAAATTATTTGGAAGCCTTAGATCGATCATTACATGACATTTGTAGCAACAATACTCATTTGGAGGAAAAGTTATGATCATGGGGGGAGACTTTCGTCAAGTTCTTCTTGTTGTAAGAAAAGGTACTAAGGTACAAATAATTTCTGCGTGTATTATTCAGTCTCATTTATGGGCTCATACCAAAATTTTATGATTGTGTCAAAATATGCGATCATTGCATGATCAAGAGTTTGCAGAATTTCTTATGTGAATTGGTGATGGTGTTGAACCTACCAAATCAGATGACATGGTGAGGTTGCCTTCACAGATTGCAGTCCCACGGGAAGATAAACATTATGTACAAGTGCTTATACAACATATCTTTCCTGATTTAGAATTGCATTGTTGGGATGCCCTTTATATGGTACATAGAGCTATTTTGACCCCAACAACGATGATGTCCAAAAATTGAATGATATAATTATTGACCCAGTTTCCAGGAGAAGAACACAATTTGTTATCATTTGACAAGGTTGAAGGGGATAATAATAATTTATACCAGCAAGAATTCTTAAACTCATTTGCACAAGGTAGTTTGCCCTCACATATTCTAAAGATAAAAAGGGTGCACCGTTGATGTTGTTGCAAAATCTAGATCCTAGATATGGGTTGTGTAATGGGACGCAGTTATTATGTCATGGATTATATATGAATATGTGGGATGTGGAAATCTTGACAGGAAACAACGCAGGAAGACAAGCTTTCTTGCCAAAAATTAAAATAAAAACATCGGCCAGTGATGGGTTGCCTTTTGTCCTTAGTAGAAAGCAGTTTCTTGTGCAACTAAGTTTTGCAATTACAATAAATAAGTAACAAGGACAAACCATCCAAAATGTTGGAATATATCTTCCACAACATGTTTTCAGTCATGGACAGTTATATGTGGCTTTATCCAGAGGTGTTTCACAGACTACAACAAAAGTTTTATCCAAGGAAGGAAAATTGGAAGGAGAAGATGGTGACTACACAAAAAATATAGTCTTTAAACAAATTCTTTTATCGCACCCGTAAGTATCATTACATACATTAAAAAAATATTCTCACACATTGATTCCCATTTTAATTACCCGAAATACCAATATTATATTGTATTCTTTATATGATAATAATAACTAAGTATAACTAAGTATAAAATTGTGTGGCTTTGATATACAGTCAAACTAGAACACAATGAAGTCTTCCAATTATGTAAGGAGCTGAGAGGGAAGAATGTTGAAACATGCTTCGACATAAAAGTAAGCTATACTTAATCATTTATTTTATCCTTTTAATATAATCAATCAATTGACTCATACTTATTCTCACTATTCTTATACGGAATAAATTTTAGATGGGAGACTTTAAAGATAAATGGAACACATGGAAGGATGAATAAACAATTTCATCTATAGGCAAGCTAGACAATAAGGTGCATTTACCTTTTTCGCAACATGTATAGAAAAAATCTATTTGTTGCATTTTTACCACTCTTTCACTAACACTTTTATCATCCTTATTAAAACAGGTCAAGCATCTAAAAATTTACTCTGTCGGTTGGGGCTCCACAGTGATAACAGATAAAACATAACTTTGGAAAATGGTGAAAAAATAAATAATATCTCAAAGGATGGACAAGTTTTTATTTTATTCATTTAATAATATTTGTCTATATAATATTTTTGAATTCATGAGTTTTACTTTTACTATTGGTTTGTGTAAATGAAACCATGTATATTCACTAAACCCATGCTTTTCCTTTTTTACCAGAAATCCAAGTAATTCAAAAATAAGTCAGGGTTGTTGTTCTACCAAATCTGAACTGAAACAAAATATCTTCATTCTTCAGGTATACCTTTATTTATGTCTCAGTACACCAGATTATAATAAAAAAAATCACATGTTTTGAATGTATTTCTTTATTGATATGACATTTCATAATGTATTTGTAGTTTTTTAAAGCTCAAGAGTGCATCGATAAAGGGATGTATGAAGAATTGATTCGAATCTTTACAAGGTAGAAAAATAATATATTACACTAATTACTATTACTTTCACTGTATTTTTCTCTAAAGCAATTTTAATGTGAGAGTCTTACATTTTTTCTTTACTACGCGAAACAATTGCAGGGAGAGAAAAAATTCTCAAGATAAAGATTTTATCGTCGGACTTCCTCTTAAAGAACGTTATTGATTACACGGTATAAATGGTACTTTGTTTTCTTCGATTATTTAATATAATTTAGAATAACTTTGTTTGTCATTTTCAAAATGTAATAATATTATTAGCATGTTTAGACAACATATTTTGTAATCTAAATTTTATTTAATTCGATATGTTTAAAATAATAGTAGCATTAATGTATAGTTAATTCACTAAAATATATTTAGTATATATACATTTATCATCCTGATTTTAAGACTGCTTGAGGATATTTAGAAACAAATGCATTTAATTAATCTTAAGTATGATAAAAACTTCATACAAAATATACCCACGTTTATTTACCTACAATGTGCGCATTAAAAAAAGCGGATAGACCGTGCCCGTCTGAACGCTAGTATATATAAAGAGGATACAAGTTTTTGGAGTGGCTTATTTTTGTTCCAAAATTATCATTTATCTTTTTTATGAATAAATTGAGTGGTTGGTAACTTTTGTTGGTTACCAATTGAATAACTCACTTCCATCTCTCACAAAAAACCTTAAATCTATAACTTGCGTTAACCGTCGATTGTGACACAAGTTAAGAAATATCTTCTATTTCTTTTTCTAAATTCCATCTCTTTCTCAACCAACATACTATTTTTTTTTAAAAAAATTCATTCTATAATTTTTTCATTTATTCAATTTTGATCAATGATCTTTTTATTCTTGAAGAGGAGATGAAGCTTATTTCCGATCAAGACCACTCCCACCCCAGATGAAGAAAACATTCTCATTACGACTGAAGTCATACGTGCTACCATTAATTTTAACACACCATAACATGACTATGGTAAGTTAAGTTCTTTGATTTTGACAGTCTAATGTTTTATTTAATCATATATCTTGAAAACTCAAAATAGTCCCTTACATATTATGTTCATGACTCATTATGCAATATATATATATATATATATATATATATATATATATATATATATATATATATATATATATATATATATATATATATATATATATATATATATATATATATATATATATATATATATATATATATTACGTTTATATTAAAATTGAGCAGATGCATATAAATGCATATTTAAAAATTTTGATATGGGAACACTTAGATACTTCTTGCAAAAGTAAAATTAAAGTGTTGACTTAAAAATACTCTTAAAAATAATAAAATTGTCAATCATATGTAACAGTCATTCAATTACGGAGCAGTTATTTAAATTATTTAAAAAATTAATAATTATATTTTGTTAAGTTGTAATGGATTATCCTATGCAAATTTATAACCCTTCAATGAAGAATTTTTAAAACAAAAACTACAATCATTCACAACGAAAGTGAGATTTTTTTTTACATATTATATAGTCTCTTTTACTCCATTTATATTTTACTTATGTTTTTTTTAATAATAAGAATACTTTTAAGTTGAAATAGGGTAAGTGTTTATATTTTTCAAACCGTGTTATTCATAACCGAATCCGCTTTTGGTAAAAATCGTAAAGTTTCAATAAGATAAATTTGAGAGTATTTCTCACTTTTCATTTTCTAAACATCACCTAACTTGAATTGAAATATGTCCAATTTTGTCTCAGAATATTTTTTCTTGCAATTACAGATATTACATTCTTTTTTCAAATCTATGTTAACTTTCTTATTCTTGACAATAAAGGTTAACACGTAGTTGTAAATATAATGCTATAAATATGAATATTCATTTTATTTGCTACAGAATCAAACTCTTTTATTTGTTTAGTTTTTTTTTTCCTGACAGTAAATATTAAATATATAATTTTTAATGCGTTTGGTGAAAGTATATGAATGCTTATAGTTTAAACATTTTGGTGTAGCTTTGAATTATATGGTGATATAGGTGTATTTTAGGAACAGTAGTACAAGTTATAACAATCATCACCATCATTCAATATATTTTGATGTTTATGGATGAGTAGAAACTTAGTTTTTATTTATGAGGCTTTCTGTGTTAAGAGAGTTATTTCATCTATCATACTTATAATACTATCGAAAAAGCCAATAGATCACAACCTAAAAGAATTGAAATTTCTGTTATACTATCAAGTGACAAGCTCCTATTCTTTCAATGTGACATTTCTATTATTCTTGTAAGTTTGTTTTGCATATTTTCTATTCGGTTACAAGATTATCCTTCCATTATTAGAGTTATGTTAAATTGCAAGTTGAGGTTTCAAATAGTTTGGTTTAACCTTCTTTACAATGAGCAGATTAAGTTTCATTGACTTTGGTCAAGGATGACAGAGAATTATGTGTTTCTAGATATGATCCACGCATAAGGATGACATACAGGTTCCTCCCTCGTAGTAGAATAAACGGTCGAGTGCACCGTTTATTCTATTATATTTTAAAACAAGACAAAATCTTATTTTAAAATTTGACAAAATAAGATTAAATTGATCATAATCTTATTAAAGTAGTAGGTGGTACTCGAATTAAAATTATATTGTTTATTTAAACTTTGATAAAAGGGTAGCGGTCGATATCCCCAATGAAGATATTGAATCTGTTGCTAAGTTAAATAATAACCAATGATTGCGTTCAAAACCATTATGAATGTAATTGATGAAAACACAGTGGGGTATTTTTTTGTTGATGGTCCAGGAGGAACATGTAAAACATTCCTTTATAGAGCATTAATGGCAAGTTTAAGAAGTAGAGGAGAAATTATTTTGGCAACTGCATCATCTAGTATAGCTGCAACATTGTTACCCGGTGGTAGAACTGCGCACTCTCGATTTAAGATACCTATCGATATATAACCGAGTTCCATTTGTGGTATTCAAAAGCAAAACGATCTTGTAAATCTCATTAGGGTTTCTGCTACAATAATTTGGGATGAAGCCCCAATGATAAACAAAAATTGTTTGGAAGCCTTAGATCGATCATTACAAGATATTTGTAGCAACAATGCTCCATTTGGAGGAAAAGTTATGATCATGAGGGGAGACTTTTGTCAAGTTCTTCCTGTTGTAAGAAAAGGTACTAAGGTACAGATGATTTCTACGTGTATTATCCAGTCTCATTTATGGGCTCATACCAAAATATGCGATAATTGCATGATCAAGAGTTTGTAGAATTTCTTGTGCGTATTGGTGATGGTGTTGAACCTACCAAACCAGATGACATGGTGAGGTTACCATCACAGATTACAGTCCCATGGGAAGGTGACCATTACATACAAGTGCTTATACAACATATTTTTCCTGATTTAGAATTGCATGGTTGGGATTCCCTTTATATGGTGCAAAAAGCTATTTTGACCCCAACAAACGATGATGTCCAAAAATAAAATGATATAATTATTAACCAGTTTCCAGGAGAAGAACATAATTTGTTATCATTTGACGAGGTTGAAGGGGATAATAATAATTTATACCAGTAAGAATTCTTAAACTCAATTGCATAAGGTAGTTTGCCACCACATATTCTAAAGATAAAAAAGGGTGCACCATTGATGTTGTTGCGAAATCTAGATCCTAGATATGGGCTGTGTAATGGGACGCGGTTATTATGTCATGGGTTAAATATGAATATGTTGGATGTGGAAATCTTGACAGGAAACAACGCAGGAAGATGAGCTTTCTTGTCCAGAATTAAAATAAAAACATCGGTCAGTGATGGTTGCCTTTTGTCCTTAGTAGAAAGCAGTTTCTTGTGTGACTAAGTTTTGCAATTACAATAAATAAGTCACAAGGAAAAACCATTCCAAATGTTGGAATATATCTTCCACGACATGTTTTCAGTCATGGACAGTTATATGTGGCTTTATCCAGAGGTGTTTCATCGACTACAACAAAAGTTTTATCCAAGGAAGGAAAATTAGAAAGAGAAGATGGTGACTACACAAAAAATGTAGTCTTTAAACAAATTCTTTTATCGCACCCGCAGGTATCATTAGGTGCATTAAAAAAATAATTTCACACATTGATTCCCATTTTAGTTACACGAAATACCAATATTATATTTTATTCTTTACTAAGTATAAAATTACGTGGCTTTGATATACAACCAAACTAGAACACAATGAAGTCTTCCAATTATGTAAGGAGCTGAGACGGAAGAATGTTGAAACTTGCTTCGACATAAAAGTAAGCTATACTTAATCATTTATTTTATGCTTTTAATTATAATCAATCATGAATCATACTTATTCTCACTATTCTTATACGGAACAAATTTTAGATGGGGGCTTTAAAGATAAATGGAACACATGGAAGGATGAACAAACAATTTCATCTATCAGCAAGCTAGACAATAAGGTGTGTTTACCTTTTTCGCAACATGTATAAAAAAATTTGTTTGTTGCATTTTCACAACTATTTCACTAACACTTTTATCATCCTTATTAAAACAGGTCAAGCATCTAAAAGTTTACTCTGTCGGTTGGGACTCCAGTGATAACAGATAAAACACAACTTTAGAAAATGGTGAAAAAAAATAATATCTCGAAGGATGGACAGGTTTTTATTTTATTCATTTAATAATATTTATCCATAGAATATTTTTGAATGTATGAATTTTAATTTTATTATTGGTTTGTGTAAATAAAACCATGTATATTCACTAAACCCATTTTTTTTTCCTTTTTTACTAGAAATCCACGTCATTCAAAAATAAGTCAGGTTGTTGTTCTACCAAATCTGAACTAAAACAAAATATATCCATTCTTCAGGTATACATTTATTTATGACTCAGTACACCAGATTATAATCAAACAAGTCACATGTTTTGAATATATTTCTTTGTTGATATGACATATCATGATGTAATTGTAGTTTTTTAAAGCTCAAGAGCGCATCGATAGAGGGATGTATGAAGAATTGATTCGAATCTTTACAAGGTAGAAAAATAATATATTACACTAATTACTATTACTTTCACTATATTTTTCTATTCTAATGTGAGAGTCTTACATTTATTCTTTACTACGGAAAACAATTGCAGGGAGAAAGAAAATTCTCAAGATAAAGATTTTATGTTCGGCCTTCCTCTTAAAGAACGTTATTGATTACACAGTACAAATAGTATTTTGTATTCTTCAGTTATTTAATATAATTTAGAATAACTTTGTTTATCATTTTCAAAATGTAATAATATTATTAGCATGTTTAGACCACATATTTTTTAATCTAAATTTTATTTAATTCGGTATGTTTAAAATAATAGTAGCATTAACATATAGTTAATTCACTAAAATATTTTTAGTATATATACATTTATCATCTTGATTTTAAGACTGCTTCAGGATATCTAAAAACATTATTTTTAATTAATCTTAAGTATGATAAAAACTTCATACAAAATATACACACGTTTATTTTCCTATGTTGTGCATATTAAAAATAGCGGAAAGACGGGCACGGGAGTGCCCGTCTGAACGCTAGTATATATAAAGGGGATAGATGATTTTGGACTGCCCTATTTTTTTCCAATATTACCCTTATACAACTTACTTATTTTTATTCCAATATTATCCTTATGTAACTTACTAAACAATTCCTAACTGCTAGGAACTAAAATTGCCGGTGAAAAACTATGAACGCAATATATAAGTGAAACTACCACTTAAAAACTATGAACGCGATATTCGTGATTTTTTGGTTGAGGCTACGAGTCTTCGAATGGCATATGCTTTAAGGAGGTTATTTGTGACGATTATAATATTTTATGAGCCTACTGATGTTAGAAGCCTATGGAATGCGTTTTTTGCACATATGATAGAGGATTATCAAACAACACACAATGGTGTGAAATCAATCTTGACTAAAATGTTGTTGAAGGACTTGAATGAACTCTTGAACCAACACGGTAAAAAAAATCGAAGATTATGAACTCCCATTGTTTCCACCTAATACAATAGAGGAAGATTTAATACCAAGTGTCGTGTAAGAGGAGTTAGCTGTCAATATCCCCAACGAAGATATTGAAGCTGTTGAGAAGTTAAATAATGATCAGATGATTGCATTCAAAACCATTATGAATGTCATTCATCACAAGCACAATGGGGTATTTTTTGTTGATGGTCCATAAGTAAGGGTAAAACATTCCTTTATAGAACAATACTAGCAAGTTTAAGAAGTAGGGGAGAAATTATCTTAGCAACTGCATCATCTGGCATAGCTGCAACATTGTTGCCCGGTGATAGGACTGCACACTCTCGATTTAAGATTCATATAGAAATATAATCAAATTCCATTTGTGGTATTAAAAAGCAATAAGATCTTGCAAATCTAATTAGAGTTGCAACTGCAATAATTTAGGATGAAGCCCCAATGGCAAATAAATTTTTTTTAGAAGCCTTAGATCGATCATTGCAAGACATATGTAGCAACAATGATCCATTTGGTGGAAAATTTATGATCATGTGGGGAGATTTTCGTCAAGTTCTTCCTGTTGTAAAAAAAGGTACTAAGGCACAAATGATTCCGGCATGTATTGTTAAGTTTCATTTTTGGGCTCATACAAAGATTTTGTGTTTGCTTCAAAATATGCTATCAATGCATGATCAAGAGTTTGTAGAATTTCTTATGCACATTGGTGATGGTGTTGAACCTACCAAACTAGAATATATGGTAAAGGTACCTCCACAAATTGCAATACCATGGGAAAGTGAACACTCTATACAAGTTCTTATCCAACATATTTTCCTCAACTAGATTTGCATGGATGGGATGAACCTTATATGGTACAAAGATCAATTTTGACACCAACAAATAATGATGTCCAGAAATTTAATGATATAATTATAGATTAATTTCCAGGAGATGAACATAGTTTGTTGTCATTTGATGAGGTTGAAGGGGATACTCATAGTTTATATCATCAAGAATTCTTAAACTCAATTGCTCAAGGTAGTTTGCCACCACATATTTTAAAAATAAAAAAGGGTGCATCGTTGATGTTGTTGCGGAATCTAGATTCTAGATATGGACTGCGTAATGGGACATGGTTATTATGTCGTGGGTTATATATGAATATGTTGGATGTGGAAATCTTGACAGAAAACAACACAGGAAGACGAGCTTTCTTGCCTAGAATTAAAATAAAAACATCGGCCAGTGATGGGTTTCCTTTTGTACTTAGTAGAAAGAAGTTTTCTGTGCGGCTAAGTTTTGCAATTACGATAAATAAATCACAAGGACAAATTATTCCAAATGTTGGAATATATCTTCCACGACATACTTTTAGTCATGAACAGTTATATGTGGCTTTATCCAGAGGTATTTCGCAGAATATAACAAGAGTCTTAATTAGGGAAGGAAAATTACAAGGAGAAGATGGGGACTATACAAAAAATTTAGTCTTTAAACAAATTCTTTTATCGCAGTCACAGGTATTCATTAAGTACAATAAAAAAATTGTTTACACATTAATTCCCGTTTTGGCTACAAGTAACTAACAAGAATATATTGTATTGTTTAATGATAACTAAATATAGTATCATTTTGATTTAATATACAACTAAACTAAGATATGGTGAAATCTTCCAATTATGTAAGGAGCTGAACATAAAGAATGTTGAAGCTTGCTTCGACATAAAAGTAAGTTATACTTAACCATTTCTTCTGTATTTTTATATTATATAAACTTGTTCATAGTTCTTCTTATTATTGTGGTGGAGTAAAATTTAGATGGAAGATTTTGAAGATAAATGGAACACATGGAAGGATGAGCATACAATTTCATCCCATTAGCAAAATCGATAATAAGGTGTATTTGCATTTTCCATAATATATGCGATGAAAAAACTATTTGTAGAATTTCCATCATCATTTTACTAGAACTTTTATCATCTTTATTGAGGCAGGTCAAACGTCTGAAAATTTACTTTATTGGTTGGAGCTCCACTGTGATATCAGATAAAACACAACTTTGAAAAATATTGAAAAGAGAAATAATAGCTCAAATGATGGAAAGGTTTTTATTTTATTTATTTATGAATATCTATCCATAAAATATCTTTGGAGGCATGAATTTAACTTTTATTATTTGTTCATTTTGTTAATAAAACCATATTGGCTTCTACTAAGTCAATTGTTTTCTTTTTTTTTTTACCAGGAATCAACGTAATTCGACAATCAGTCAAAATTGTTGTTCTATTAGATCTAAACTAAAACAAAGTATCATGATTCACCAGGTATTATGCTTTTTTATTATATTTTTATAAATCATATTATACTCTACAATCTAAACTTTTAATGTATTTAGTTTGTTGATCTGGAATTTCGTGACTACTTTGTAGTATTTTAGAACTCAAGAATTTATTGATAGAGAGATGTATGAAGAATTGATTCGAATTTTTACAAGGTAAAAAATACTATATATTAGAATAATTATAATTAATTTCACTATTTTTTTCATTTTTAAAAAGTTCTTATAAGAGAAACTTATGGTAGGCTTTACTACATCAATATTTACATGGAAAAAGAAAATTCTTTAGATAAAGATAAAGATTTCATGTTCAGTCTTCCTCTTAAAGCACATCATTAATGACACAATATCAATAATATTTTGTATGCTTTAGTTCTTGAATATAATTTAGAATATTGTTTACAATTTTCTAAATGCATTAATGCTATTAACATCTTTAGATAAATATATTTTTTATCTTAATTTTATTTTAAAAAAGCTAATATATATTTGATCTGACCTGATCAGAAGGAGAAAAATGACCTGCCACGCGTCGTTGATCTACAAGCTGCTCATAAGGAATATGGACGAGGAGGGGGTGTACTTGCAAGACACTCCGATGCCAAAGTAAGTGATGGACCAGAGTGAGTGCAAATATAGAAAAAAGGTTAAGAAGAGAATACCTGACCCTCTTGTGAAAGAGGGTATTTATAGAGAGACCCCAGTGCAGGGCCAACGGTCACTTGGGTTGGGCTGGATTGTCAGGCCCAACCCAGGTGACTGCTAGGGCTTACGTGGCGTAGTGAAGACCAGTACATGGTCTTCGCCCTAGTTCAACCGTCTGTGTTCTCTGGAAGGTGGGTCGACCATCTCTTTCGGAGGTGGATAGTTGTATGATGACGTGTCCCCACGGAGGAGAGCACGTGAAGAACGTGTGGAGGACACGTTGTTCTGCCCGACGGAGGAAGCTTCCTGGTCGACAGGAGCACCTGTGCTCGACATTGGGGAAATTTGGGTCTCGTGGGCCTTCCCTAAATAGCGTGGTATTGGGCCTGCCCATTCAGGCCTGGGCCCAGTCCAGAACAGGAGTCCCCTAAGTCGTAGCTCCAAAGTGAAGGAGCGAGGACTTGATGGTACTGCGCCGGGGAGGAAGGATACGCGAGGAGGGTCTCTGGTGGGACTACTATGTCGAGGGTAAAGAGCACGAGGAGGGACTTGGCCGGTCTAGCTTGTCGAGGATGCTGGAGCGCAGGAATCTCGGTCTTGTCGAGAAATCAGGTCGAGGAGGTGGAGGATGGTACGTCCACGCCTGCCCGTCCGCGCGGGGAGACCGAAGGGACGTGGTCTTTGATGCCAGGTGCCCAACAGCCAGTGGGCCATGCGGGGCAGCTACCCTAGGGTACTTGAGTGCCTAGGGGCGCTTCGAGTCCCGTGCTGATGGTATAAATAGGCAGGTCGCTGCCCATTTATTATTTTCGCTTTCGCTCACTTACGCACGTGCTTGATTAAACTCTGCGCTTGCATTCGTTCCCCATCACCGCCGCAACCACTACCGCGTGCACCGCCATTACATCTAACTCAGTAAGTTCCCCTTTTCTTTATCCTTTCATTGTTTTACACTTGAATGCTGGTGTTGGGGCGTGAGGAATTCCCCAAGGAGGGAGAGGGCCCTCCGCCGCACCCGACGGTGGGTTTTTAGGTTTAGGATGAGGATCTCGAGGACGTTCTAGGGGGTAGAGTGAACGCCCTGGGGACATGCATTGGTTTTAGATGGGTGTCCCAGGGACGCACGATAGAGTTAGATGCACGCCCCAGGGGCAATGAGAGATGTTGGAGGAATCCCCCAGAGAGAGATGCCTGGGTGGCCTCCGCTACCGTCGTGGCTGCTGTCCCCGTCGCCCTTTCACTTGACCTGCGGTGGAAGGGTGAATTTGATCTCGGATATCGAATTTATTGTTTCCTTCTACTTTTCAGGTGGATATGAATTCGTGGGTCCCGAGGACCATGGACGTTGATGTGGAGCCCGAGGCTCTGGCCGACGAAGTACGAGTCTGGCCAGTCGAAGAATGGGTAGCTGAAGAGTCGTTGAGTACGCCTTCGTATTTTGTTAACGAGGAGACTGGTGCTTTCGCGACCGTCAAGGACAGGTGCGCGGATACACCTATAGGCTGGCATGTATATCGGCCCCGCGAGCATCACCGTATCTGCTCGACATATGGGAAAATGTGGTTCCCTATGTACGAGTTCTATTTTCGGGAAGCCGGTCTCAGGTTGCCCTTCATGGATTTCCAGTTGGGGGTCCTCGACTGGTTGAGGTTAGCTCCCTCACAACTGCATCCCAACGCGATAGCTTTCATCCGGGCGTACGAGCTCGTTTGCAGGCATCTGGAAGTCGGGGCTACGTTATCACTTTTCTTTCGCCTCTTCCATCTGCAGAGGCAAACGATCGATGGTCGACACGGATGGGTTTCATTGAAACAACCGAGGAAGCTTTTCCGGACTTATATGGATTCTGTCAGGGATTTCAAGGCGTGTTTCTTCGTCGTTTGGCCAATACCTCACGCGGCGTGTGCTTTGTTGTTTCGGCGAGAAAATCGAGTAGTGGACGGGCAGCGCGAGGCCGTTATGGTGCCGAAGGTGCCTCTAGAGTGGACGGAGGAGCATTTTACTAAGGGCACGGACCAGTACATAGTGCGGGCAAGGACCCTGGACGAGGAGGATTTGGCGGGCTATCAAAAGATAGTATCTTTTGTGAACAGCTTACCCCTGTCCTGACTGGTGACGCTCGACGGTAACTATATCCTTGACAACCAGGGGCATATCTGTTAGTGGAAGAGGTTGATTAGCACGAGAGCTCTGCTTGAGTGTTCATCTGACGAGGAGGCCCTCCATTTTCTAGGTGGTGATCGACTTTCTCTGCCCGAGTTACTGTTGTTTTTGTTTGTTTGCTGACTTCTTTATTTTGTTTTTGTAGGGAACATGTCGTCTGTCAAGGAGAGAGTGAGGAAACTGGTGGCCTCTAGAGCCGCGGCCAAAGATGGTAAGAGCAGGGTCATCAAGGTGGTCCAGCAGGCTGTAGTGGACTAGGGAGGAATGGGATCTTTGTCATCACCACAAAGTAGTCGATCTCCGACGTCTTAAGGGGTTGCAAAGTGGGCCAGGGGCCAGTCGTCAGAGGGTGTCGTCGATCTCACGGGGGACTAGTCGGGGAGGGATTTCTTATTCCCTCGTGCCACTAGAAGCTTGGGTTCTTTCACGGTGCAAGGTCGCCAGCAATGCCGGTCGCAGAAGCGAAAGCGATCCTCGGGTCGAATCGGGCTACACGAAGGCAGGTGTTGACCGAGGACCTGACTGCCATGATGTGGGTCTTCTCTACAACTCTGGTCCTAAGTGATGAGGGCTGCTCCTCTGTCAAGCTGGCCAAGATGCAAGGTGACCTTACCTTTTCTCAATCGAGGCTGACGAAGCTGGCCACAGAGCTAGAACAGAGCCAAGGGGAAGTGGCTGCGCAGCGCAAGAGGGGGGTCGAGGCCAAGGAGAAGCTGAAAGCTGCTGAGGAGGAGTTACAAAAGCTGAGAGCCCGTGTGGAGGGGCTGGAAGATTCGCTTTGCTCCGATGACTGTGAGACGAACGAGGAGAGGCTTTTGGTTACCCGCGCATATCTGCTGGGGAGGATTCGGGAGCTGGAGCATGATTGCCTGGAGGCGGTCGAGGTCGGGTTCTCCGGTGTCGTGGACCAACTCAGGGTGGTGAACCCCGAGGTCAGCTTGGTCGTTGACGGGATCGGGCCCTTTCACCAGATCTTCGACGGATGGGTGGTCGCCCCTGGTCTGGAAGATGCTGATGATGTCGCTCCTGCCGAAGAGCGCGAGGAAGATGGTTTTGAGGATGTGTAGATGTTTCCTGGGCCTACGCGCCAATATTTTGCTGTTTTTTGCTAAGTACTTTTGTCGGACCTGCGTGCCCCTTTGTGATGTAATTGAATATTGGGTTGGTGCCCCTCTTTATAATACAATATTTTCGTTAAGTGTGTGCTCGTTTATGCTTGCATGCTTGTTTTATTTATGCATGTTTGTATGCTTGTATGTTTATTACGCTTGTTTTGTATGTTTGTTGGGAGTGTCAGCTCGACAATTGTTGTGCCCGGTAGTGTAGGTGTTGCACCCCAAATTTGTCCTACCTTTACATGGTTTCTGTAACGCCCCGATTTCGATTTTCACTTTTATTGGGCCCCAATTTAATTAAATTGGGTGAATAATATTTGGATGTAGAATTTGTGTGGAAATATGTTATATTTACATATTATCATATTTTTTAACCGGTATTGGGAGGTTTCGGAGGAAATAGTTTGGAAGGGTATTTTGGACATTTCCTATTTAATATTAAGTGAGATATTTGTGAGATATTGAATTAATAGATGTTTTGGAAAAATAATGGAAAAGATATTAAAGAGGAAATAGAAGGGAAAGAAAGGATAGTAAGAAGAAGAGAAAGAAAGGAGAAAGAAAGAAGAGGAGGAGAAAGAGAAGAGAAAGAGGAAAACCTAGAATCATCAAGAATCGATCAAAGCTTGCGATTAATCAGGTAAGGGTGAGAAGTTTTATCATCTTAATAATGTATAGCATCATATATGTATTAGTTTGGGGCTTGTTGGTAGTTTTTCTACACTATCCATTTCTAGGGCAAAAGTTGGAATAATCGGTAGATTGAGGATTTAATCGGTCGAAACTGAGTAATAACGCCGTAGAATAGTCGGGTAACATGTATTGATGCTATTTGTATTGATTTAGATGTTTAAGAGATGGTTGATGATGGATTGGTGAAGGAGAGACAGAACAGAATGCTGTTCTGCGCAGGTTCGCTGGCTCTCGCCAGGCGAAGCCCGGCGAATGCTGGCGAGTAATTATGTTTAAGTCCCAGTGGACTTCGCTGGTGAGTTCGCCAGGCGAAGGTGGATAGCGAAGGTTCGCCCAGCGAAGGTGCTGGCGAATGGTGGCGAATGAAGTCAGTAGCTACTGACTTGGGCTCGCTGGCGAGTTCGCCAGGCGAAGCCAGCGAAGGTTCGCTGCGGGAGTTCGCCAGGCGAAGCCTAGCGAAGGTTCGCTGCGGGAGTTCGCCAGGCGAATAAAGGCGAACGTGACAGCATTTTTCTTGTGCTGTGTTGCTCATGTGGTGATTGTTTGGTTGATTCACATAGGTTAATACCTCTAAGATATGAATAAGTATGTGATCTATTGTGATAACATGTGCTGTGGGTAGCCTTCGTGCGTAAATCCTCGATTGTGAATTGTGGCCGTTGGGCAAATATGTGCATTGTTTAAATTGATTTAAAATGCATGATAATGAGGTGAATGACTAATGTGTCGTGTAATATACATTGCGATGTATGATGATTGTATGAAATTGAATGAGGTGAAGATGCATGAACATATTATGTGTATGTGTGTGCATTTCAAGAATTGTATAGAATACATTCTTGTGTTGTTGATTCCTAGGAGAATCTGATGAGTGATAGGACTCTTAGGAGAGCCTGAGGAGAGACATGACTCTTAGGAGAGTCTGATGAGAGGTGTGATTCCTTGGAGAGTCTGCTGTATGACCTGATTCCTCGGAGAATCTGATGGATGGTGTGATTCCTCGGAGAATCTGCTGAATGAATTGATTCCTCGGAGAATCTTACGAGATATGTGATTCCTTGGAGAGTCTGCTGATTAACCTGATTCCTTGGAGAATATGATGAACAGTGTGATTCCTCGGAGAATCTGACGAGTGGCGTGATTCCTTGGAGAATCTGATGAATGGTGTGATTCCTAGGAGAGTCTGATGAGTGTTGTGATTCCTAGGAGAATCTGACAAGTAATAGAATACCCATGAGGGGTGAGAGTAGATTGATCCTTAGGAGGATCTGACGATCGACTAGATCGATGTTGTGTTGCATTTACATAGAGTAGCGAGTTGTCCTCTATGGTTTGCATTTGTCATCTGTATATGATGTATAGTGAAATAAACATGTTGTGTATGTTTATTGAATTAACGTGAAATGTATGTTTTGGCATAATGTAGATACTGGAGGACATATATATATATAGATATATATATATATGTGGTTGCATGTTTATGAAAAGATATAAACATTGATGATGCATATTGAGTACGCTTGGTGTTATAGTTGTATATAGATATATTATATTGTACAAGGTGAGTTGTGGTGAGAATGCGTAGAATGCATAATTGTTGATACGAGATATTTATATATGTCTTTATGCATTATTTATTATGATATTGTTTCTCACCCTTCTGCTGTTTGATAATGCTCTATGAGGCATTGCAGATTAGATGGCTGGAGACATTTTTGTGAAGCGTGACTTCATTCTTTTGGTCGGTCGGCTCTGATATGTAGCACCGGGTAGATAGGAGTTATTTTGATTCTTTTGTGATACATCTGTGTATGTATCTGCTGATGTTATGTTTTGTTAACATGTTGGATGACAATTGTATATGTGAATACATGTCTTGGAAATATGGAATATTTAGATGTTTCCGCCTTGTTCTAAATATTTTCTTGTGGGTGTTGACCCGTTGTTGCATATCTGTAGAGCAGGTGTTGTATTGCATTGGAATTTTTATGATATGTGACATACCCCCTTTGGTGCTATGACTTACATGTACTCTGATAAAATTTTGACTTATGCCTAAATGATTAATTGAATTATTTTGGGGTAGGAATAAGGGGGGTGTTACAAGTGGTATCAGAGCCAGTGTTGAGTCAGTTGTGTTTGTCTTATTGTTTTGTTGGTTGAGCGGTTGTTGCTGTTTTTGCGATTAAGAAGATTATGGCAGGTCGTAATGACAGTGCTATGGCTGCGGCATTGGAGGCGATGGCTAGAGCGGTGCAGGGTGCGCCGAATGTGAACGAAAATGATGAGTTTAGAAAGAATAAGCCACCGGTATTCAAAGGAAGGTTTAATCCGGACGGTGCCCAGAATTGGTTGAAGGAGATCGAGAGGATCTTCAGAGTTATGAACTGTGCTGAGGGCAATAAGGTGAGGCTTGGATCTCACATGTTGCAGGAAGAAGCCGATGACTGGTGGATCGGCATGAGGCAAGTGCTTGAAGTAGATGACGAGGAAATAACTTGGGATTTATTTCGTGCTGAATTCTTGAGGAAGTATTATCCTGAGAGTGTGAAAGGAAGGAAGGAAATGGAATTTCTTAAGTTGAAACAAGGCAATATGTCTGTGGTGGATTACACAGCTAAGTTTATGGAGTTAGTAAAATTTCATCCTCACTATGATGCGGTGACGGCAGAATTCTCTAAGTGTGTTAAGTATGAGAACGGCTTGCGTCCCGAGATCAAACAAGCGGTGGGCTATCAGAGGATAAGGAGATTTTCGGACTTGACCGAATGTTGTCGAATTTTTGAAGAAGATCGCAAAGCTCGTTCTACTCACTACAAGAGTTTGAAGGAGGAGAAAGAAAAGCGACAAGTAAGGAGTGAACCTTATGAGACGCCAGCTGATAAGGGCAAGCATAAGGGAAACTTTGTTAAGGGATCTGGAGGAGGGAGTTCTGGATCCATTAAATGCTACAAGTGTGGCGAGATGGGTCATAAGTCTTTTATGTGTGGAAAGCCCAAGATCAAATGCTCTAATTGTGGAGTTCTTGGACATGATGTTAAGGATTGTAGAATGGGTGCAGTGAAGTGCTACAATTGTGGAGACGTGGGTCACATCAGTGCGAAGTGTCCTAAACCGAAGCAAGCTTCAGTAAGTGGGAAAGTGTTTGCATTGGCAGGGTCAGACACTACCAATGCGGATCGTTTGATTTGAGGTATGTGCTTTAATTATGTTGCACCTTTAGTTGTTATGTTTGATATCGGAGCGACTCATTTGTTCGTTTCTTTTGAGTACGCTTAGTGTTTGGTTTTGATTTTCCGTTGATGCGATGGTAATTGAGAGTGAAGACTTTAAGATGGTGACGTTGGACAACGTACGTGTTAGAGATTTGAGCTCATTGGAGTAGAATGACTAGTATGTTATTCCTGATGAGGTATAAGTATCATGGTTGTATTCGCTAGGGTAGAATGGCAATGTGTCGTTCCTAGTGGAAAGAATCACCGGGGTAGAATGACCTAGATGTTGTTCCTGGTGAAGTACGAGTGATGTACCCGTAATCTCCAATGGGAGTTGATGAGGGTGACAGTCTTTTATGAGCCACGTGGCATGGCTGTGATTGTGATAAGGAAGTATGCATGTGGACGATTGTGTGTAACTTGAGAATTCAGGAAAGGACGCTGAAATCGTGTCCGGTGTGTTTTGAATCAAGTGATATTTTCGAGGACGAAAATTTCTAAAGTGGGGGAGAGTTGTAACGCCCCGATTTCGATTTTCACTTTTATTGGGCCCCAATTTAATTAAATTGGGTGAATAATATTTGGATGTAGAATTTGTGTGGAAATATGTTATATTTACATATTATCATATTTTTTAACCGGTATTGGGAGGTTTCGGAGGAAATAGTTTGGAAGGGTATTTTGGACATTTCCTATTTAATATTAAGTGAGATATTTGTGAGATATTGAATTAATAGATGTTTTGGAAAAATAATGGAAAAGATATTAAAGAGGAAATAGAAGGGAAAGAAAGGATAGTAAGAAGAAGAGAAAGAAAGGAGAAAGAAAGAAGAGGAGGAGAAAGAGAAGAGAAAGAGGAAAACCTAGAATCATCAAG
This sequence comes from Lathyrus sativus, assembly GCA_963859935.3. NCBI lineage: Eukaryota > Viridiplantae > Streptophyta > Magnoliopsida > Fabales > Fabaceae > Lathyrus > Lathyrus sativus. Next base: position 520,901,764 of record OZ012738.1, read on the forward strand.
AATCGATCAAAGCTTGCGATTAATCAGGTAAGGGTGAGAAGTTTTATCATCTTAATAATGTATAGCATCATATATGTATTAGTTTGGGGCTTGTTGGTAGTTTTTCTACACTATCCATTTCTAGGGCAAAAGTTGGAATAATCGGTAGATTGAGGATTTAATCGGTCGAAACTGAGTAATAACGCCGTAGAATAGTCGGGTAACATGTATTGATGCTATTTGTACTGATTTAGATGTTTAAGAGATGGTTGATGATGGATTGGTGAAGGAGAGACAGAACAGAATGCTGTTCTGCGCAGGTTCGCTGGCTCTCGCCAGGCGAGCGAAGGCGAAGCTTCGCCAGGCGAAGCCCGGCGAATGCTGGCGAGTAATTATGTTTAAGTCCCAGTGGACTTCGCTGGTGAGTTCGCCAGGCGAAGGTGGATAGCGAAGGTTCGCCCAGCGAAGGTGCTGGCGAATGGTGGCGAATGAAGTCAGTAGCTACTGACTTGGGCTCGCTGGCGAGTTCGCCAGGCGAAGCCAGCGAAGGTTCGCTGCGGGAGTTCGCCAGGCGAAGCCTAGCGAAGGTTCGCTGCGGGAGTTCGCCAGGCGAATAAAGGCGAACGTGACAGCATTTTTCTTGTGCTGTGTTGCTCATGTGGTGATTGTTTGGTTGATTCACATAGGTTAATACCTCTAAGATATGAATAAGTATGTGATCTATTGTGATAACATGTGCTGTGGGTAGCCTTCGTGCGTAAATCCTCGATTGTGAATTGTGGCCGTTGGGCAAATATGTGCATTGTTTAAATTGATTTAAAATGCATGATAATGAGGTGAATGACTAATGTGTCGTGTAATATACATTGCGATGTATGATGATTGTATGAAATTGAATGAGGTGAAGATGCATGAACATATTATGTGTATGTGTGTGCATTTCAAGAATTGTATAGAATACATTCTTGTGTTGTTGATTCCTAGGAGAATCTGATGAGTGATAGGACTCTTAGGAGAGCCTGAGGAGAGACATGACTCTTAGGAGAGTCTGATGAGAGGTGCTTGGAGAGTCTACTGTATGACCTGATTCCTCGGAGAATTTGATGGATGGTGTGATTCCTCGGAGAATCTGCTGAATGAATTGATTCCTCGGAGAATCTGACGAGATATGTGATTCCTTGGAGAGTCTGCTGATTAACCTGATTCCTTGGAGAATCTGATGAACAGTGTGATTCCTCGGAGAATCTGACGAGTGGCGTGATTCCTTGGAGAATCTGATGAATGGTGTGATTCCTAGGAGAGTCTGATGAGTGTTGTGATTCCTAGGAGAATCTGACAAGTAATAGAATACCCATGAGGGGTGAGAGTAGATTGATCCTTAGGAGGATCTGACGATCGACTAGATCGATGTTGTGTTGCATTTACATAGAGTAGCGAGTTGTCCTCTATGGTTTGCATTTGTCATCTGTATATGATGTATAGTGAAATAAACATGTTGTGTATGTTTATTGAATTAACGTGAAATGTATGTTTTGGCATAATGTAGATACTGGAGGACATATATATATATATATATATATATATATATATATATATATATATATATATATATATATATATATATATATATGTGGTTGCATGTTTATGAAAAGATATAAACATTGATGATGCATATTGAGTACGCTTGGTGTTATAGTTGTATATAGATATATTATATTGTACAAGGTGAGTTGTGGTGAGAATGCGTAGAATGCATAATTGTTGATACGAGATATTTATATATGTCTTTATGCATTATTTATTATGATATTGTTTCTCACCCTTCTGCTGTTTGATAATGCTCTATGAGGCATTGCAGATTAGATGGATGGAGACATTTTTGTGAAGCGTGACTTCATTCTTTTGGTCGGTCGGCTCTGATATGTAGCACCGGGTAGATAGGAGTTATTTTGATTCTTTTGTGATACATCTGTGTATGTATCTGCTGATGTTATGTTTTGTTAACATGTTGGATGACAATTGTATATGTGAATACATGTCTTAGAAATATGGAATATTTAGATGTTTCCGCCTTGTTCTAAATATTTTCTTGTGGGTGTTGACCCGTTGTTGCATATCTGTAGAGCAGGTGTTGTATTGCATTGGAATTTTTATGATATGTGACATACCCCCTTTGGTGCTATGACTTACATGTACTCTGATAAAATTTTGACTTATGCCTAAATGATTAATTGAATTATTTTGGGGTAGGAATAAGGGGGGTGTTACAGTTTCTAGTGCCACTTTATTTCAAATGAATAAAATGGCACAATTGGTAAGAGACCGTTTGTGAGGAGTTGTGAGTGTGAGAGGTTGAGAGTTCGAATCCCACCTTCTTCATTTTTTTGTTTTTCTTTTATTTTTATTCTAACTTTTCTATTTTCATAAAAAAAATAACAAAAATAGTTTTTTTTTGGGCTTTAAAATAGTTATTAGGTTAGAGTTAACCCTAATTTTGTTACCTATATAAACATGAGTTGCATTTGAGAAAAAGGGGAGAAGGAGACAAAAGAAAAAACGACGGCCGTTCTCACAACTTATCAGAAGAGAGGAGGAACCCACGAACCCAGAAGGAGAAGAAAGGGACGGTTCTTCGAAGAAGAAGATAGAGCTTCCTTCGTTAATCATCATCATCGCGACTCAGAGAAGCTCAAGCTCTCATCATTGTCCTCCTTCCGGAACTGCTTCAAATCCCATCTCAAGAATCCGTCGCCGTTACCGTAAGATTTTCCTAACTTTTTAGATTTAGTTAATATTAAAATGAATTTTCTTAATTAAAAATCTTCTTGAACCAAAATTCTTTTTTTAATGGTTAGTGCATTATTTTTAATTAAACCATTTAAAAAAAAAGAAACATAAAGCTAACATTAAGACCTTTTATTCAACATTAAGGTTTTTTTTTTAACAAGATTTAAAACTCTTTTATTAAAGTTAAAACCTCTTTTAAAGTTTTTTTTCTTCTAAAATTAAAATCTTTTCTGAAAACTAAAACTTTTTTTCCAAATTTAAACCACCTTTTTAAAATATAAATCTAAGTTTGTAAATTAATACCATTATTTAGTTAAAGTTACTACAAACCTTTTTAAAAATCTATATATATATATATATATATATATATATATATATATATATATATATATATATATATATATATATATATATATATATATATATATATATATATATATATATATATATATATATATATATATATATATATATATATATATATATATATATATATATATATATATATATATATATATATATATATATATATATATATATATATATATATATATATATATATATATATATATATATATATATATATATATATATATATATATATATATATATATATATATATATATATATATATATATATATATATATATATATATATATATATATATATATATATATATATATATATATATATATATATATATATATATATATATATATATATATATATATATATATATATATATATATATATATATATATATATATATATATATATATATATATATATATATATATATATATATATATATATATATATATATATATATATATATATATATATATATATATATATATATATATATATATATATATATATATATATATATATATATATATAAAACTTATAATTAAAAAACCATTTTTTATAACTTATAATTAGTTTATTTTTTTATAACTTGAAATTATATTTTTTCTGATGACTAATAATTAAAAACATTTTAATAGCTAATAGTTAATATATTTTTTTTTTTTTATAATTTATAGTTAGTACAAGTTTTTTATGATTTATAGTTAATTTAGTTTTTAATAAATTGTAATTAAAAAAAACATTTAGATTTCTAATTTATGACGTTCCTAACATTTTTTTTCTCAGTTGTATAGTTTATTGATCCTTTATTTTTTGCACTCCAATTTATAGTTGTAATTTACGCGAGGCAATCGTCGCTCTTATTTCATTATTATTCTTGCATTTTCCATGGATGTAATTTACGCGAGGCCATGGTCGCAGTTTATTTTTTATTTCGCATTTTTTTGGGGATTTGTAATTTACGCGAGTGATCGTCGCGACGCTTTTTCTGCTTTCTTTACTTTTCGCACTTTAATCTTGTCGTATAATAATTTGTCGTATTTTGCACGTTTAGCCGTTAGAATCCTTCTGAAGGAATTAGGTTTAGCCGTTTGACCACCGAGTCAATAACCCTAATTTCAACCGTTTCAAAAACCTAATAGCCTAGGTGTCCCGCCGTGGACGAAAATGCCCTTTACCCTAGCATTAGGTCAAAGAGTCGTCGTACTTTGTTTAGGGTTTCCCGCCGTGGAATCCCTAATTTCAACCCTAAATTTTCAATTAACAAATTCAACATAGAAATAGGAGTTTCAAAGACTCCACGTAAGCGTGTCCTTAAGATACGTTTATTCCCCATTGAAACCTTGACCATAGTCAAGACGTTTCTAACCTCCCTTTTAAGGGGAACTACAATTACTCTGATTCCATTTCCGTCAGGATATGTAGGCACAAGATGCGACGTCTTGCCGAGTAAACTTAGGACTAACCCTTAGGTCTTTAGGTCACTTTATCCCTTAGCTCAATATATATTAAAGCAGATAATAAAATATAAAAAAAGCATACAATAAACAAAAGGTTCATGTAGAGTACTACAGAAGTTTAGGGTGCTAGTACCTTCCCTAAGCTTAACCAACCCCTTACCTAGATCTCTCCCCACATTGTCTTTACGATGCAAAATTAGGTTTTCCTCTTTTGACCTTTTCCTTCGGATAAATCAAAGAGCGGTTGTGAACTAAAGATGCGATTCAGATTAATTAATAATTTGATATCATATTCTAACCGCAACAGAAAATGGAGACTTCACTGGGGACCCTCCTAATTTTTAAGGGTTACCCCTATTTTGTTTATTGTATGATATTTCTATTTTATTTTATTATCTGTATATATTGTACCTTGCTTGGGGTATCTTTGTTGTGAGATAAGTCCTACACCCGGACTTTAGTGACATTATTATAGGAAGGTGATATATTCGACGAGGCTTATAGGGAGTGATTCCTGACCAAGCTGACTTGAGAATCACCGCTCAGTTGAGACCCTTTCGAAAATGGTTCGGTTGAACGAGTATTCATGAAAACTTTTACTATTGTCGATTGGAGTCCGTGATACTGGGGACCGTAGTACCTTAACACCACTTTGGCCTTATCTAGGACGTAGTGCAAGGACTATGAGGGAATATTCCCAAAATAGTTGCTACGCGATACTACACTCAAAAGAGGCTCTCTCAAGGATATTATTAACCACCGAGTCAATTGGGAAACTTATAATATCCGAAAGATGGACTGATGACTTTGGACACCTCTTTAGAACCTTGTTCTGTCGATACAACTACCCCATAGTACATACCTTTTGGGAAGGGTATACCTTAACTCCATTCATTGTTCCTCTAACCTAGGACTTTGTTGTTTGTGTGTATTTGTGCATGGAATTCATAAAACATCATTCCTAGTTTCAAGGAATTCAATAGTCCTTTGCGAATTCAAAAGTCCTACATTTCAAAGTTTAAAACCGTTTCCAACTTTCCTAAAAAAGAAATGTTTGCAATCGACCGTTGAAGTTCTTGAAACTATTGCATTGCATTAGCATCATGTCTTGCATGGCATCTTTCCCCGTGTTTCTCATGTCCAGTTGTCTTTATCTTCCAGTGTTCCGTTGAGTCGTCAAGCTGATTCCTCGACACAGATATCAAACTAGAGCTAACTATAGACGCCAAATGTCAGAACAAGAGGAACATAATGCGGAGGTCCGAATAGATATTGATGAGTTGAAAGCAGGCATGACCAGGCTTACCGAGATGCTTCAAGTGTTGATTGCCAGAGGAGAGCCACCTCAGAGGACTATCATTCAGGAAGTTTCAAGTGTTGATCCACCTCTTGTTTCATTGTCTCCCTCTACTTGGTCTAAGTTTGGTTTACCTCCTAACTACTCTCCACCTGTTGCATCTGCTGCTATGATTGGTCAGGCTGTCAGACCGGTTTTTCAAGCTCCTGTCCTTACCGAGGCCCAACCTGTGGTTCACACGGTTAATCAGACTATCCAAGCTCCCGTTGAGAATCCTCCCTATGAATACAATGTTGCCGGTGTTCAAGAAGATTTTGTTGAGCCTGAGATCACCCGTGAACAATTTCAGATCATAAACAAGAGACTCCAAGTTATCGAGGGTACTGATTTCTTCAACGTTGATGCCGATAATATGTGTCTAGTTTCTGGTCTTGTTTTGCCTGCCAAGTTCAAGACTCCTGAGTTTGTGAAGTATCAAGGTAATTCATGTCCAAGAGCCCATCTAGTCATGTACTTCCGAAAGATGGCAGCTTACACCAACAATCAGAAGTTGCTCATCCATTGCTTTCAGGATAGTTTGAGTGGTGCTTCTCTTAAATGGTATATGAACTTAGAGCATAACAGTGTCCACTGCTTCCAAGATCTCGTCAATGCTTTTATGAAGCAATACAAATACAATTTGGATATGGCTCCCGATCATCGTCAGCTTCAAAGTATGTCTCAGAAGGAAAAAGAGTCGTTCAAGGAGTATGCTCAGTGTTGGAGGGAGTTAGCTTCCCAAGTCGAACCCCCTATAGCAGAGAAGGAATACTCGATTTTGCGGATAATCCTCCAAATGTCCAGAAGAATCCTTTGCCAGTGCATCAAAAGTGAAGCTTCCCAGCGGATTGTTTGTGTTTCAGACAGAACGGCTCATGGATTTAGTCATTAGACCTTTGTTTCTCATTGTTTGTATTTTCCTTATTTTATTAGCTGTTTGCTTTTGAATTATGTTTGTACTTTTACATTAATGAACTGAGCATTGAAACTTTTGATTTAATTTATTTTATCTATTATCTTTACACTTTATCTTTCAAATGTTTACTTCTTGTCCAAATTCTTGATATGCAAAGATTGGAGGGTGGACGACGAAAACGTTATACCCATAACTGTTGTCGGTATGCTTTCAATCAATCCTTGTTGACGATGTGAGGCATTGTTTCAACTCCCAAACACTGGAGAAATAAGGAAGCTATCCCCTTGTCACCCCCTTCGAGCCTAGAAGTTGGAGTTTCTTTCTTTACAAAAAAACCCGCAATCTTAACCTGGGGCATGGGTAGTTCTCAGTTAACTTGGTTGTGTGTTCTTGCAATACACCGTTCATTCCTAAATTTTCCTTCACACACAACAAGTAAGTGTCGAAGATATTTTTAAGCCAAAACGCCGGTGATGGTTCACCGTAATCATTAAGCTAGGCAGTCACTTTCTTAAAAAAAAGAAATAAAAAAAAAGCCTGCTAAGTCAAAACCTATGAAGGAGACTTAGGCAAAACTGGGGCATCCCGCTGATTGTGACCTTCACAAGAAACAACTCAGGCAAAATTTAGGGATAATAAAAAGAGGAGATCTTTAAATTTTTCATTCTGTAAATCCTCAATTGTCAAAATAACCAAATATTATAGGGAAGTAGTGGCTGCCTTTTCATAAGTCCTTGACTTTTGAACCGTCATTGTTGTCATCGGTGCAATGCCTAAGCTATAGGAACCTGAATGCATAATATGAGTTAACTGAGCGTAGGACTGAAGATTATCACGTAGATTGGGTGGGAACAAACAAATTTTAAGCCTTTATCCTTTGTTTCATAAACCGTGAACCAAACCACGTTACAACCCTCAAAAGATCTAATTGAAACAAGGATATTTTGAAAGCATGCTACAGCAAGGTTGCGTAAGCTGACTCCTAAAGATCTTTGTGAATCATTTATTTTGGCCGTATACCTGTATTAAACTTTGAGTGTCCTGGACCGCCGCGTTCTAACCAAAGGCTCATTTATTTTTCATCTTTCAAAAATAATTTTGATTTCAAAAGTTGCATGAACTTTGCATTACCATGTTTGTATGAATATTTTTGTTTGCAAACTGGCTTTCATCTAAGGAGTTTTTAAACAATCGAGAAACTTGGTCAAGTGATCCTATCAGGGGCAAAGTCTTCTCAGATCTGGTTTATCCATGAGATTTTCAAGACTCGGACTGGGGCAAACCTTCCGAGGGTACAATAAAATAGTCATTTTCAGAATCAGACAAGCTGAAGCAATTATCAGTTCATCTGTAATGGACAATTTAATCTGGAGTAGTTTACTTGAAAGATCTCCAAGCGGCTTTCCATCCTTCCTACAAGGACCATCAACCTGATTATAATTTAGCAAGTGGCAGTAATCTCCGGGTTGAGGAATCAGTTTTCTAGTCTTGTCATCTTACCAGAAGAGTCGAGCCTTGTCGTCGACATCTGCATTTGCATTTGACCATATCTCATAACATAATTCATATACATATACATATCATACCTATGCATAGCATGAGTGTTTCATCCTCATTTTCATTTCTCCCAAGGTCGTGTTTTATCCAGGTCTTACCTTGTGGTTGAAGTCCAACTTACTTGGCACCTACCAAACAACTTTGTGTAGTGTTCATCTGATGTTCTTCCAGATATGATGTTTTTCTTATCCGATGGTTTTCCGGATATGCCTGTTCCTTTTACGTCCAACACTATTCTCATATATTATGTTTATACCTTTCATTCAAAGCCATTATTGGATGTCTGGTACCCTGATTTTAATGTCTCTTTCTGATGGTTTTCCAGATTGAGTCTTGTTGTTCTGATGTTCTTCCAGAACTTCGTTGTTACGTATCTGACGGTTTCCCAAATATTTTCCTTCGATTCTGATGGTTTTCCAAGATCTATCCGATGGTTTTCCGGATATGTTTCTCTTTCTGATGGTTTTCCAGATTTAGTATCTTTTATCTGATGGTTTCCCAGATATTTTCCTTCGATTCTGATGGTTTTCCAGGATCTATCCGACGGTTTTCCGGATCTGTTTCTCTTTCTGACGGTTTTCCAGATCGAGTATCTCTTATCTGATGGTTTTCCAGATATTCTTTTACGATTCTGAAGGCTTTCCAGAATCTTTCCGATGGTTTTCCGGATAAATTCCTCCTTTTGATGGTTTTCCAGATCGAGTCTTTGTTCTGATGTTCTTCCAGAACTCTATCTGACGATTTTCCAGATACCCCTGTAATTCTGGTGGTTTTCCAGAATCTTATCCGATGGTTTTCCGGATCTGTTCTCTTTCTGAGGTTTTTTCAGACTGAATTTTTGTTCTGACGTTCTTCCAGAACCCCTTTGTTGATTATCTAATGTTCTTCCAGATAGGTCTTCAAAACATGCCCCGTACATTTATTGCTTTCCTAAATGTTTCAGATTTACCTTCAGAAACTTGTCTTCATCTCATGCTCCTATAAATGTCGTCCTTTTGTTTCTGGATATAACCCAGGGTTTATTCGATGTTTTTCCGAGTATCTCTGGTATGTTTTAGAGTTCATTCTATGTTCTTCCGGATGTCCCTGAAATTTGTTTCTTTGACCCCGAGGTTTATTCGATGTTTTTCCGAGTATCTCTGGTATGTTTTAGAGTTCATTCGATGTTCTTCCGGATGTCCCTGAAATTTGTTTCTTTGACCCCGAGGTTATTCGATGGTTTTTCCGAGTATCTCTGGTGTTTGTTTCTCTCTGTATAATTTCCAATGATTCCTGAAGATCCCGCTCGATCTCTTCGTTTAAAGGAATGACCCGGAAATTCTAGCACTTGTCGTTTACCTGATCCTACCGCCGTATGGATCCTGTGTTACCGTTTGTTCTAAAGTGACAATTGTCGCGTTATTCCACCAGTGCGTCGTATTCCCCAGCGTAGTTACTCGTCGCGTATGTCCCCTATGTCTTCGTGTCGTCTGCATCCTTGCATTCATCATTCCATCATATGCATCATATTAGATTCATGGCATTGTCAGCATTATAGTTCGTGTTATTTTGTCCATATCATTGCATATCACTGCATATAGGGGCCAAATTTTCGGTTATCTGTATTTAAATCCCTTTTACCGCGATTTCTCGAGTCTCCGCTGCTCAAATCATCCGGTGTAGCTATTTAAGTAGGGGCATCTGTTGCACCCCAAATTTGTCCTACCTTTACATGGTTTCTAGTGCCACTTTATTTCGAATGAATAAAATGGCACAATTGGCAAGAGACCGCGTGTGAGGAGTTGTGAGTGTGAGAGGTTGAGAGTTTGAATCCCACCTTCTTCATTTTTTTGTTTTTCTTTTATTTTTATTCTAACTTTTCTATTTTAATAAAAAAAAATAACAAAAATAGTTTTTATATTATTTAATTATTATTTTCGTATTTTATTTAAATTATTTTTTAAAAAATATTATTTTTTTCACTTTTTTTCATATTATTCATAAAAACATCCAAAAATCATAAAATTAAAAATATTAGAAAAGATTTTATTCTTTTAAATTTGTTTTAGTTTGTTTTTTTTAGCTTTGACTAATTATTTAAGTTGGACTTTAAAATAGGCATTAGGTTAGAATTAACCCTAATTTTGTTACCTATATAAACATGAGTTGCATTTGAGAAAAAGGGGAGAAGGAGACAAAAGAAAAAACGGCGGCCGTTCTCACAACTTATCAGAAGAGAGGAGGAACCCACGAACCCAGAAGGAGAAGAAAGGGACGGTTCTTCGAAGAAGAAGACGGAGCTTCCTTCGTTAATCATCATCATTGCGACTCAGAGAAGCTCAAGCTCTCATCATTGTCCTCCTTCTGGAACTGCTTCAAATCCCTGTTAGAACACAAATTGGTTCTTAATAATATCTCTATGTTTTGATGATAACTATTATGAAATTTTGTAATTAAGAATTATATACTCTAAAATTTGCTTAAGAGTTTTTACTGCAGATATTAAAGTAATTATCACTCCAGAAGCAAATCAGAACTGAACATAAGAAATATGCTAGACTCTGAAGCGCCAGATGCATCCATTAGAAGATTCTGAATGCTGCCATCAGAAGATCCTGAGCGTAGCCTCCAGAAGGATCTGAAGTAGAAGCTCCAGAAGAATCTGAAGCAAGTCAGAAGCATCTGAACCAAAGAAGAATTCTGTATGAAGAGTTTTCAAGCATAGTTACTACAGAAGATTTTGAAAGTACTAAAGCTGCCAGTACTGAGGATCTGACTCAAATATGCTCTGAACTTATACACGCTAAAAGCACACCTGCTGCAAAGACTCTGATTCAGCAAACTCTGATCAACATCAGAAGGCTCTGATCAAATTAGACTCTGATGATTCTTGCTGAAAATTGATGAAGAAGAATTCAAAGATTATGTCCGTTGGAATATCCAAACGACTCTTTCCTTATTTATGCTAGACACAAGAACACAGACAAAAAGGATTTCTCTGTGCTTTCTTCTTCTAGGAAAGGTCACTTGATATGAAGACAAAAAGGCTCAGACCTTTTGGTACACTCTTCTCAACGTGAAGTACTCTTGGATCAATGTGCCTATAAAAGCAAGTCTTCAACCATCTTCTTCAGTTGACGTTTTACCTAAAAAGAATTCAATATCCAAAGCTCTCATACAATTCACATTCTTTCTAGAATTAATTTCTTTGTTCTTAATATTAAGTGAAAAATCACAGTTGTGATAAAGCTTTATTAGAAGCATTTTAAACACTTGTATTTGTTATTACATTTGATTGTAAGAAAACCTTAAGAAGATCCAGTTAGGATCAGTAGTTCTTGAGAAGACTTTGAACAGTTGTTCTTAGTGCTTACTATTGTAATCAGTTGATTAAATAGTGGATTAAGTCCTTGATTGAGAAAGGCAAATCACTCTAGGAAGGGTGGACTGGAGTAGTTGAGTTCAACGAACCAGGATAAAAATTCTTGAGTTTTTATTTCTAAGTTTTTATCTTCATACTTATTCAACCCCCCTTCTAAGTATTTTCTCACCTTCAGTTGGCATCAGAGCTCCGGTTCTATGTGTGCTACCACTTCACAGTGACAGTAAAGATCCAGTGAGAAAAACTTTGATATACATTTGGTTGTTACTATGGCTGATAATACAATGTCTAACATTAACAAAAAATATGAAGAAAGGGACAGAATAAACACTAAACCCCCTATGTTTGATGGGGAGAAATTTGATTATTGGAAAGACAAGATTGAAAGTTTTTTCCTTGGATATAATGCTGATTTATGGGATTTGGTCATAGATGGATATGTTCATCCCATTGATGGGAGTGGCAAGAAAGTAGATAGAAAATCTATGACAGAAGCCCAAAAGAAGGAATTTAGAAATCACCACAAGGCCAGAACAATATTGTTAAATGCAATATCTCACACTGAGTATGAAAAGATCACAAATAGAGAAACTGCATTTGACATGTTTGAGTCCTTAAAGATGACTCATGAGGGAAACTCTCAAGTCAAGGAAACAAAGGCTCTGGCTCTAATCCAGAAGTATGAAGCCTTCAAGATGGAAGACTCTGAATCTGTTGAAGCTATGTTCTCCAGATTTCAAATACTTACAGCTGGACTAAAGGTTCTAGATAAAGGATACTCTACTGCTGATCATGTGAAAAAGATCATCAGAAGCTTACCTACCAGATGGAGACCTATGGTGACTGCGTTGAAAATGGCTAAAGATCTGAACAAGATCTCCTTGGAGGAACTAATCAGTTCACTAAGGAGTCATGAAATTGAACTTGAGGAAGATGAACCTCAAAATAAAGGTAAATCAATTGCTTTAAAATCTAATAAATATGCTAAAGCATTGCAGGTAATAGAGGAAAGCTCTGAAGAATCCTCATCTGAAGATGAAAATGAACTATCTATGCTGTCTAGAAGAATAAACAAACTCTGGAAGCATAAAGGAAAGAAGTTCAGAAACTTCAGGAAGCCTGACCAAAGAAAAGAGTCTTCTGGACACAAAAGATCTGGCAAAAAGGAGGTTGTCTGTTATGAATGTAAAGAACCTGGACATTACAAAAATGAATGTCCAAAGGTGCTGAAAGAAAAGCCTAAAAGAAAATTTGATAAGAAGAAAAAGGTTCTAATGGCCACCTGGGATGATTCAGATACATCTGAATCTGAATCTGAGTCAGAAGAGGAATGTGCCAATGTAGCTTTGATGGCAGACATAGAAGATCAGGAGGAAGGAACTTCAGGATCTGAATCTAACTCTAAATCTGACTCTGACGCTTAAGAGGTAATGGCTAAACTCACTAAAGAAGAACTTATCAAAGTGTTATCAGAAGTTCTGAAGAGCTATAACAATATTAAGCTCAAATACAAGAAGCGTCAAAGCAATCTTGTATCTGAGAATAATATTCTCAAATCAGAAGTAGCTGAGCTAAATGAAAAGAACTTAAAATTGAAAAATGATTCTGAATTAGCTCAACAAAACTCTGATTCTGAAACTGAATCTGAATGCAAAAATATTTTGGAAAAATATGATTATAGCTTTCAGAAGTTTCTTGCTAAAAGCATAGACAGAAGCAAAATGGCTTCCATGATCTATGGAGTTAGCATAAATAACAGAAAAGGAATTGGATATAAATCTTCCTCTGGAAAGGATTTAAATCCAAAACCTGTTGATAAAATTTTCATCAAGAAGACTCTTTTATATTCCCACTTTAAATTTGGTCACTTGAATGATATTGAACAAACACGTTTTGAAAAGAATATTCATGTGTTTAAATCTAACGCTAGTCAGAATAAACCTTATGTTGAAAAACAGAAGTTTAGACAAACCTTCAGAACAACTAACCCTAAAGGACCCAAGAAGATCTGGGTACCTAAAAGTAAAGTAATTCCTGTTGCAGATGTTCTTAGCAGCAAGGTCAGGACGCCAATCATGGTACCTGGACTCTGGATGCTCGCGACACATGACATGAGAAAAGTCTATGTTCCAAAGTCTGGAGCTTAGATCTGGAGGTGATGTGAAATTTGGAGGGAATCAGAAGGGCAAGATCATTGGATCTGGCACCATTGGAAATGGTAAACTTCCCTCTATTACTAATGTTTTACTTGTAGAAGGATTAAAGCATAACTTATTGTCCATAAGTCAATTAAGTGACAATGGTTATGATATTACCTTTAATCAAAAATGTTGTAAAGCTATTAGTCAAAAGGATGGCTCTATCCTATTTAGTGGAAAGAGGAAAAACAACATTTATAAAATAAATCTTTCAGAACTTAAGGTTCAGAATGTTAAATGCCTCTTGTCTGTTAATGAGGAGCAATGGGTCTGGCACAGAAGATTAGGGCATACTAATATGAGACGTATATCTCAGATTAATAAACTTAATCTTGTCAGAGGACTTCCTAATCTGAAGTTCACCTCAGATGCTCTTTGTGAAGCATGCCAAAAAGGGAAGTTTTCAAAATCATCTTTTAAATCAAAAAATGTTGTTTCTACTTCCAGACCACTAGAATTACTTCATATTGATCTGTTTGGACCAGTGAAAACTGCATCCATCAGAGGCAAGAAGTATGGATTAGTCATTGTTGATGACTATAGTAGATGGACATGGGTAAAGTTCTTAAAACACAAGGATGAGTCACATTCTGTGTTCTTTGACTTCTATAAACAAGTCCAGAATGAAAAAGATTTCAAAATTATAAAATTCAGAAGTGATCATGGTGGTGAATTTGAAAATAAATATTTTGAAAATCTTTTTAATGAAAATGTCATTGCTCATGATTTTTCCTGTCCTAGAACTCCACAACAAAATGGAGTTGTAGAGAGGAAAAACAGAACTTTGCAAGAAATGGCCATAACCATGATCAATGAGACTAATATGGCAAAACACTTTTGGGCAGACGCAATCAACACAGCCTGTTACATTCAGAACAGAGTGTCTGTAAGACCTCTTCTGGAGAAGACTCCATATGAACTGTGGAAGAACAGAAAGCCCAACATTTCATATTTTCATCCTTTTGGATGTATTTGTTATATGTTAAATACTAAAGAAAATCTGAACAAGTTTGATTCCAAAGCACAAAAATGTTCATTGCTTGGATATTCTAAACGCTTTAAAGGCTACAGAGTATACAAAACTGAGACACAGATTGTGGAAGAATCTATTCATGTTAGATTTGATGATAAGCTTGGCAGTAAAAAGCCAAAGTAGTCTGAAAACTCTGCAGATAGAGAAGTAGTCTTCACAGACTCTGAAAGCTCAGAGGCAGACAAAGCTCAAGTGAAGGAACCAGAAGCAACGCCAGATGCAATTCCTTTAACTTCTCAGATGAACAATTTAAACATTTTTGAAGAATCAACTGTTAGAGGATCATCTTCCAGAATCAAAGCTTCTCATCCTGAGAATGTTATTATTGGAAAGAAGGATGACCCTATCAGAACAAGATCCTTTCTTAGATCATCTGAAGCATCATTATTTGGACTGGTGTCAGTAATTGAACCAACTTCTGTAGATGAAGCTCTGCAAGACAATGATTGGATTATTGCCATGCAAGAAGAGTTAAATCAATTCACCAGAAATGATGTGTGGGATTTAGTTCAAAGACCAAAAGGATTCAATATAATTGGAACTAAATGGGTCTTCAGAAATAAGCTTAATGAGAAAGGAGAAGTTGAAAGAAATAAGGCAAGGCTTGTTGCTCAAGGGTACAGTCAACAAGAAGGTATTGATTATACTGAAACTTATGTTCCAGTGGCAAGGTTAGAATCTACACGCCTTCTTATTTCATTTGCTGCACAAAATAACATCACTCTGTATCAGATGGATGTTAAAAGTGCCTTTCTAAATGGTATAATAGAAGAAGAAGTTTATGTTCACCAGCCTCCTGGTTTTGAGAGTGAAAAATTTCCAGATCATGTTTTCAAACTAAAGAAATGTTTGTATGGTTTAAAACAAGCTCCCAGAGCTTGGTATGAGAGATTGAGCAATTTTCTTCTGGAGAAAAATTTCATCAGAGGCAAAGTGGACACAACACTCTTTTGTAAATCATTTAAGAAGGATCTTCTAATTTGTCAAATTTATGTGGATGATATCATATTTGGATCTACCAATACTTTGCTGGAAAAGGAGTTTGCTCAATGTATGCAGGCAGAATTTGAAATGAGCATGATGGGAGAATTGAGATTCTTTCTAGGAATTCAAGTCAACCAAA
The DNA here is from genome assembly GCA_963859935.3 of Lathyrus sativus. Taxonomy (NCBI): domain Eukaryota; kingdom Viridiplantae; phylum Streptophyta; class Magnoliopsida; order Fabales; family Fabaceae; genus Lathyrus; species Lathyrus sativus. The sequence continues at coordinate 520,917,884 of OZ012738.1, forward strand.
CTCCAGAGTGCACTTACATCATCAGACCAAATATGTTAAAGAACTTCTGAAGAAATTTAACATGACTGATAGTAAGTTGGCAAAGACTCCCATGCATCCAACTAGTTCACTAGGCAAGGAAGACGTAAGTAAGAAAGTAGATCAGAAACTCTACAGAGGTATGATAGGATCTCTTCTTTACTTAACTGCTTCTAGACCTGACATATTGTTCAGTGTATGCTTGTGTGCTAGATTCCAATCAGATCCTAGAGAATCACACTTGACAACTGTCAAGAGGATTCTAAGGTATCTGAAAGGTACTTCTAGTGTGGGTTTGTGTTACAGAAAATCTGATGATTTCAAATTAGTTGGATTCTGTGATGCTGACTACGCTGGAGACAGAGTGGAAAGAAAAAGTACTTCTGGAAGTTGTCAATTTCTAGGAAGAAATCTAATCTCTTGGTACAGCAAGAAGCAACCCACAATTGCACTATCAACCACAGAGGCAGAATATATTGTTGCTGCTGGATGTAGCACGCAGATGCTCTGGATGAAAAGTGAGCTAGAAGACTATCAGATATTTGAAAGTAACATTTCTATATTCTGTGATAATACTTCTGCTATATGTTTGTCTAAAAACCCCATTTTACATTCTAAGGAAAAACATATAGAAATTAAGCATCTTTTCATCAGAGACTATGTTCAGAAGGGAATTATTAATTTAGCCTTTATTGATACAGATCATCAATGGGCAGATATTTTCACAAAACCCCTTGTTGAAGATAGATTCAAATTTATTCTGAAAAATATTGGTATGGATTTTTGTCCAGAATAATATTTGTCAGAAGCAAATTTTACAGATGCAAAAATGCTTAATGCTCTGAAGTATTTCTTCTGATTACTTATTCATTTCCTTAAATTACTTTTTTGTGAAACTTTGAACTAACAATACTCAGAGGATCTGAACGTTGGTTAACGTTTCATTTCTCAAGAGAATTCAGAAGCACATGCAAGCAAACACGTGTCACTCTGAATCTGCAAAGGTGGCGTGTACACTACTGAAGAGACGTTTGAGGTGAAGTTTGAATAGTGAAAATCTTGATTTTCCCCCCAATTTGTCAGAATCAATTAATGCTTGAAATGATTTTTATTCTTTTTCATTAAATGCTATGTGTGAACGTGCCATTATCTGACTGTTTGTATGCCTAAGTGTTTACTATAAATATCTCATTTCTCACCACTTTCACACTTTTCACATCTCAAAACGTTTATGCATTTCTGTCTTATTTTCTCTCTTCACAAAAACCCTAAACGTTTGACAAACTCATCTTCAATGGCAACTTCATCATCCACTGCTGCAAAGTTTCAATCAACCATGGCTGCAGTTACTTCTGCAAATATGGGTGTGACTCCATATACGACACCAAAGAGAACTTTGTTAACACCTGTTGACAAACTGGAAGTTCTCTGTGAATCAATGGTGGAATTTGATTCACTGGCTGAAAATGGATTTGAGTTTCGCTCCATAATTGATGCTCAAGGATGGGTAAAATACTTTGACAGACTTTTTGGACCAATCTACCCCCTTCTGGTAAAAGAATTCTGGATACATGCTTCTGTATACCCTAAGCTTATCTTGTCTTCTATTCTGGGTAAAGAGATAATCATCACAGAAGATTTGATCAGGAAACTCATTGGATATGAGGAGACAGATGGAGTATCTCACCTGCCAGTTGGGCGTGTAGATATGGAAAAAGTATATGAGGAAGTGATGACTGCTGGACAGGTCTCTAATAAGTTCAAAGATCTGAAGCCTGACTACAAGATCTGGGCAAAGATTTTCATGGGATGCATTCATCACAGAAAGTCTACAAACTCTCCAGATTACGTGAACAATGAACAACTCTACTTTATGTACTGCTTAAGTCAAAGCACTAAGGTAGATCTTCCCTACATTTTGTTCATGCACTTATGGAATCATATAAATGCCTCCAGAGAATCTGTGAAAGAAAAAGGTCAGAAGATCAGAACATGGATTCCCTTTGGAAGGTTAATTTCAGATTTTCTGACAGAAAATGGACTCGTAACTGCTCTATATGCTGCTGGAGTCACAGACGAACTTGAATTCATTCTTAGAAAACCTCTGAATGCAAAGAGTCTTCAGACACTAAAAATTGTAGAGGAACTCACATCTGCACCCAAGAAGCTGAATATTTCTGAACTCAGTTAGAAGCGAACTCCAGTTGAAGACTACCCACTGTTCTATGCTGAAGAACCAAGGGAAATAATAGTGAGATATATTGATGCTTGCAAGGCAGATGGAACGCCCATTCCTGCAGATATTATAAAAAGAGCAAGGGAACCATTGCCTGTTGGAGGAGAAGAGATCACAAGACAAAGAAGTCAATCAGAAGCAGAAGATGTGACTGTTCAGAAGAAGCCCAAAGTTGCTGAGAAGCCTCAGAAGCTGATAAAGAGGAAAGCATCTGGAGACACTCCTTCTGTTCCTGCAAAACGTATCAAGATTAAAGGTACCAAATCTTCTGTATCTTCTGTAAATAATACTATTGTAAATGATTCAACATTTAAGTCTATTCCAAAACCACCTTCTACCCAAAAACAATTTGTTCCTGCTCCACCTCATATATTTGTTCCATCCCCACAAAAATCATCTAATCATGTTTCCATCTCACCTGTAAAACCTTCTACTACACAATCACCTGTACCAAAACCACCAACAACAAAACCATAAAATCAGACTCCACAACCAGAAAAATCAACAAAACAATCTGTACCACAACAACAACAATCAGAAAAACAACCTACAGAACAACCTCAAACAGAAAAACCTACAGAACAATCTGAACAACAACCAAAACAACCAGAAAAACAATCTGAACCACAATCACAACAACAAGAAAAACAACCACAACCACAACAACAAGAAAAACAACCACAACCAGAAAAACCACCATCAACCACATCTGAACCTATTGGATCTGCAAAAGTTACATCTGATCCTATTACATCAGAACCACCTACAACTGCACCACCATCAAAACCCTCTGAAAATCCATCAGAAACAGCTAACCCATCTGAAACCCATATTCCTGAGACAGAGGTTCTAAACATTACACCTCTCAAAACTGTTTTTGAAGTGTCCTCTACCTCTTACACTCCAACCTCATCATCCAATTCCTCAGAATCTGATATACACCTAGATTTTCTGGTATCGCCCTCTCATAGAAATTCTGAAGTAAACCAACCAGAACCCCCTGTTTCTTCTGAAATTATTATTCCAGATCCTATTCCAACACCTAAACCATCTTCTGAAATTACCATTCCCAATCCTACCCCTGCACCCAAGCCAAGAACATCTGAGCATGTACCTTCTGCTTCGTGCAAACTATCTTCTTCTAACAAACTTCCTTCTGATTTCACCTTGAAAAATTTCTACACAAGAATTGAACCCTCTGACACTATCACTCCTCTCAAACCCAAACTTACCATCATTCTACCATTTGTGCTTCAAACATATATTAAAACAATGTCAATAGTACCTTCATCAGATCCAAAACCATCCTCTGCTATATCTGCAAAATCTGATAAACCTGCTAAATCTGCTTTCAAACCTTACTCTGATAAACCATTTGATGTGGTTTCCTATCAAACTAAAGCAAAACCAAATCTGTTGAATGCTTTAACCAGATCAAAACCTGCAAATCATCTGAAATTCCATTCATACCCTACTACCCTCCTCCTCTGATCTCCATTCATAAATCCATCTTTCCACCTACTCCCCAACCAAAGCCAATAACCTTGGAAACTCTGTTAAACCCCAGACCTAGACTGAATGTTGATCATTTATTTACAAGTTTTTTTGCAAGAAATACAAATGTATTTAGGTTCAGTATAGAGGAAGTGTTCATCAACAGTGGATGCAAAGGAATCTGATACCATTTGGAATGGCTTCATAAACAGATTCAACACTGTAGCATCAAATCTGAATAGCGTATGTTCTGATGATGCGAAGCTCAGATTTGCTGAAGCTGCTAGAAGTCTGTTCTGGACTGTTAAGAGATCTGGACCATTAATTCTTACACATGCTCCTTCATCATCAGAAGAGAATATTGAATCTGCATCTGAAGACAACCCCCTGGCTATGACTCTGATAGAACATCCTTCTGGCTCTACTGCTCCTAGCTCCAAGGCCCCTATGGAAATTGACTCTGTTCAAGCTTCAGAAACTGTTCCACCTTCTTCATCTGAGATCAAGAAAGAATCTCCAGATCTTGAAGATAAGATTGCTGTTGTGGAAGCTGGTCAATCAGAAATTAAGTCATGGATGGCTAAACAAGATAAGAAGTCTGAAGACATGACTCAGTGGATGTCCAAACAGGATCAGAAGAATGAAACCATGGCTAAGTGGATGTCAAAACAAGAACAGTCTTCTTCTGAGATCACTGATCTGTTGAAGATGCTTTTGTCAAAACACTCTTAGTTTATTTTTTTTCTTCTGATGTTTGCATATAATGTTTGCATATGTATTTGAATATCTTATGATGTGTGTACTTTTGCTCTGAATGAATGAATGAATGTTTCAAAGTTTTCTCCACATGATTTATCTCATTTATTGTTTCCTTTTCTGTCTTTTCAAAATTATTACGTTTTGCTTATGACAAAAAAGGGGGAGAAAATAGATTTGATCTATTTAATTAAACTTCACCAGAATGAAACTTCAGACATATCAATTTTATCTAACATAAAATCTGAGTATTTCAGAACATTTAATAAGTATACTGTAAAAGAAACTCTGAGACTCTCAGATCATTTGACAATTATCAGACTCTGACTCTAAAATATGCAAGACACTCTGACTCTCAAATGTTAAAGAACAATCAAGCTCTAACTCTGAAAAACACTCAAGACAAAAGGGAAGTTTCTATTCCTTATTTATATTTAATTCAGGGGGAGATTCATCATCTCAGGGGGAGTTATATTTATTCTATTTTCAATTAAACAAAATTTCTGATGTTTTTGTCATCATCAAAAAGGGGGAGATTGTTAGAACACAGATTGGTTCTTAATAATATCTCTATGTTTTGATGATAACTATTATGAAATTTTGTAATTAAGAATTATATACTCTAAAATTTGCTTAAGAGTTTTTACTGCAGATATTAAAGTAATTATCACTCCAGAAGCAAATCAGAACTGAACATAAGAAATATGCTAGACTCTGAAGCGCCAGATGCATCCATTAGAAGATTCTGAATGCTGCCATCAGAAGATCCTGAGCGTAGCCTCCAGAAGGATCTGAAGCAGAAGCTCTAGAAGAATCTGAAGCAAGTCAGAAGCATCTGAACCAAAGAAGAATTCTGTATGAAGAGTTTTCAAGCATAGTTACTACAGAAGATTTTGAAAGTACTAGAGCTGCCAGTACTGAGGATCTGACTCAAATATGCTCTGAACTTATACACGTTAAAAGCACACCTGCTGCAAAGACTCTGATTCAGCAAACTCTGATCAACATCAGAAGGCTTTGATCAAATTAGACTCTGATGATTCTTGCTGAAAATTGATGAAGAAGAATTCAAAGATTATGTCCGTTGGAATATCCAAACGACTCTTTCCTTATTTATGCTAGACACAAGAACACAGACAAAAAGGATTTCTCTGTGCTTTCTTCTTCTAGGAAAGGTCACTTGATGTGAAGACAAAAGGCTCAGACCTTTTGGTACACTCTTCTCAACATGAAGTACTCTTGGATCAATGTGCCTATAAAAGCAAGTCTTCAACCATCTTCTTCAGTTGACATTTGCACCCCAAAATTTGACCAACTTTTCTTTACCTAGCTTATGTTTCATCTCATTCACATTAGTATTATCATTTGCATTTCATTGATATGTATGCAGGAGATCAAGAGGTATGATCACCAAACAAGAGCTAGATAAAACTATGAAGCTAGCTAAGAAGGTTATTCAAGTGTTCAAGGGTTGATATCCTTGTCAGAGAAGTTAAAAGATCCTCAGAAAGAGTGGTTGAAACCAAGAAGGTGTGTCTCCTAACTTGAGAGTTGTGGAAAGCCATCAGATGATTCTGAAGGCATGAGGATGGACTGGAGGTCTTGAGAGAGCTCATGAGAAGTGTTGAAGATCACTTTGAGGCCTAGATAGGTCATTGTGTAAGATTAAGAAGGCTCAGCCATGAGTGGTGCAGCTAGGGTTTGACTGGGTCAACCCTAAGTCAACTAATGATTTGAAGAAGGTTGAGACTTAATCCAAGAGCCATGTGATCATGGATTGATACATTGAAATGTTTTAAGAATGATTTCAAGGTCAACTCATCATGATTGAAGAGTTTGAGAAGTTTCAAGCTAGGGTTTCTAAGGCTTGACAGTGTAAAATCCCCTAGTTTGACCCCTATCTTCAAGGCAATTTAGCTCAAGATGTGATTGTCATCTCATCTTTCCCCCAACATGAGTGTTGTAGAGCATGGTCTTAGATTTTATTTGAGTCCTAGAAGTCCTTGATAGGATTTGTAGAACTCAAGTTATGGCTTTGACAAGTTACAAGTCATCTGAGGTATGTGAATTTGGAGCTTGAAAGTTACCCAACTTGCATGAAACGTTTGCCCAATAAGGATGATTCCTATGAACTTTTGGTCAACATGAATGTTGTTCCTTATTCTCTTAGCTTTCCATAGAGTACTATAAGTCCTTGATAGTATTTGTAGAACTCAAGTTATGACTTTGACAAGTCAAGGGTATTTTGGGAAGTTGTGATTATGGGTCATTTTTGATCATAGGTCATTTTCACCAACTTAGACACCTCAAATGAAATTTTGTTCAACTTGAAAGTTGCTCAAAATGGGGTTTTAACCTTGAACATGCATCAAGGGGATATTGAAATGGCTCAAGGAAGGATGTGGTTCAAGGAATTTTGAAAAAAGAAGAATTAAAGGCATTTAATGACCAAAAATTGAAATAATTCATTTTGTGTCCAAACAAGGCAAAATTATAGGTCATTTTGAATGGAAAAATAATTTTAGAAACTTTGGCAATGCTAGAATTTTGGTTTGAGTCCATTTTCATACAATTTCATGTTGTTTCTTCATGATGAAGCAACATATCAAACTCACACCATTGGCTTGCAAACAAGGGAGAGAACATAACAAACTAATCCAATATCTCATGAGATGATTTTTCCAAGCATTTTCATGCCCAAAGAGAGCCAGAGTCGTGACTGGTGTGGATGGTATTTTGAAGGAGAAAGTGAAATTGAAAATCTCATATGGAAGGTTACAGAAAGTTCTAGACATTTCCATTGAGTTCTATATAAACATTAAAGTGTGTTCAGCCATTTTTTTGGTGAAGATTGATCCCTGAAGCAGAGAGTGAGGTTGAAGTTTCACAGCTGCAAGTTGAAATCGTATTCTGAGTTCAAGGCCAATCCAAGAGAAATTGAAGATTGCATTAGCTTTGGAAGGAGTTTTAGAGTGAATCTGGATCATTGTGGAGGAGGAATCGAGCAAGAACTGCACCTGTTCTTCATCTGAAACCAGGTTTGTGAAAATTGAAATTATGCTTAATTAAGGAAGTGTTAGATAGAAATCTTCATGTGGTTAGGTTCTATTCATGATCTAGATGGATTTAGGATGGTTAATTACACGGTTAGAGACAATGCTAGGTGTTGTGCAACTTCTGTTGAGATGGATTTCTCATGATTCTTGGAGTGTTATTCATGTTTGGATAGTGGAATGTGATCTCTGATGAGTGTAGTTTCCATTAGTGTCATTAATTTTAAGAATCATGATGATCAAGGTTTGATGGATTTCTGAAAATCCTATCGTGTTTGGAGTTAGAGAAAGAATTAGGGAATTTGGATGATGGATTCGTGATCAGGATGAAAAATTGAGTGGGATGATGATTTGTTTTAGTTTTTTTATTGACCCGTGTACACCACCTCACTGGAGACGACGGTGGCGCTGCAACTCAGGTCACCGTCTGGTTATTTCCCTCCATCAGTTTGAAATTGGGGACGATGAACATGAGCCATTGGATGTTGGTTTGACATTTGACTCAGGCAAGGGATACACAGCCACGATTTGATCTCAAAGTCTGAAGACTTGGATTTGAATGAAATGCACCGTTTCATTAATTGGAATGGTTTGGGCTTAGTGCGCTGAGTGATATCCACACCCCCCAATTGGCCCAATTCCTGAAATGAACTGCAATGAATTGCTATTTGATACGCACCTTTTATTATTTTCTTCTTATTTTCTTATTTTTCATCATTTTATATAGCTTAGAAAATAATTCATAAAAAATAGAATAATAACTCAATTAATTCCAGATTTTTTTCCCTTGATTCATGATTGAATATAGAGTTTTATTGAATTAAAATATTAGGAATTCATGCATTTGTGATTTTAATTGCATTTTTTGTATTTTAATTGACATTAATTTCATTATGGTTGATACCTTATCTTGTGGAATTTTGTGTGATCACTTGGTGATGATTCTTGAGCTGATTTTTTGTGTGTAGCTAGTTTAGAAATGTATGAACCCCTTAGATGTTTCTCACATTTTTGTGATGATATTAGGTGTTGGTTTTAAGTTGAAACTTTAGGTGCTCTAGTTTTAGGGTTTAACCTTAGTACCTCATGATTTAGGATTTATTTCTAGGACTTTGGGGATGATTTAACCCCTGGATTTTGTATGGTAGAGTCATGATTGACTTAGGTTCCCATAGTTATTTTTGTAGGATTTTACAATTGGTTTTAGTATTTTAGTTAGGATTAACTTTAGTACTAGGTTTTAGGTGATCCTAACTTGCTAATTCAACTAGAATGATTTCTTTAGTTCCCTTAGATTAGGGTTTTTCCTTTCTTGCTCTTGGATGATGATGAAGGCATGTGTGGGCTGCTGAGGAATGCATGGCGGAGCTTGGACTTGAAGTTTGCTCTTCCTTTGGAATAGTTTTGTTTAGGTGTTAAGATTAGGGTTTGTAAGTAGAGCTTCTAGATAGATTCTCTTCTTTCATAAACATGGAAGGTGTTGATCACTTCCATTCTTCCCTATGATGTAAGGTCCCCTTTTGAAGGCCTCATCCCTCCCTTGGTAGGATGTGTGGCCCTTCCCAAGTTGGTAGAACCTTTGAGGGTTCCTTTCTTTGATAGGGGAATGTCTAGTGGTAACCTTTGGTCTTCACTTTGCTTTCCACTATCCAAACCTTGCTCTTGTCAGATGAATCTTTCTCCCTTGCTAGAGGATGGAGTTCCTTGTTAGAAGATTTAAGATGCTAGAGGTTGCACTTCCATGAGAGTGAAGACTGCCATTGGAGCTGAAGCTTGAAGACCAAGAAGAACAAGTTGACACTTGTGCAGGAAATCCAGCTGAGATCAAATGAAGAGCTGAAGCTTGAAGTTGAAGAACAAGTTGATACTTGTGTTTGAAGATTGAAGCTTGAAGACGGAGTACTTTCCTTCTCTTGAAGAGGATAGACTTGAAGAACAGTTACGGACTGAAGACTGAACTGCTGTCAGAGGAGAGCTTTGCTGTGAAGCTGTGGAAGCTGTTGATTTGCTTTCTTGATTGCCTGTTTTCTTTCTGTGCAACTGTATTGATGTGACTTGTTTGATTTGCTTGATGCATTAGAATAAGTTCATATTTAGACTGATTTAAGCTAGGAGCATGATTGCACTAGAGGTTGAGTTGCCCCTTCTGCTTGTATTTTTATTGTATGGCTTTGCTTGCGGGTATTCGGTAGAGCTCTGCTCCCTTGCCCATGTGGTTTGTGATTTGCTTGATGGCATTTTATTTTTCCTATATGATTGCAGTTATTCATATCTGGCTTGAGGTCGAGACGAGCTTGTGGAGGCTGATGCCCCACACACATTTCCTCCCTCACTTGCATTGCATGCATTTTATTTACAGTTGTTTACTGTTTAGCTGATGCTTTATCTGTTTCTGTTTATCATTGACATGATCCCCTAGGAATCTCACTTCCTTTGATAAGGCAGTGATGATTAGAACTTTAGGTTGAAACCTATGAATGATAACTTCTAGGAGTTCCCTGTTTCAAACCTCAACCATAGGATGAATCCTTGGCATGACAACATTAGGACTTGATAGTCTCCCTTTAGTTGAGCCTGTTCGTTCTCTTCTCATCTCAAAACAAATCAAAATACAGTAATAAAGGTTAACTGATGTCGTACATTACGAGCCTTAAGCTATCTGAGAAAGGGTTGTTGGAGAGTTTCTTTTCAACAGTCTGGATGTTTAGTATGGCACCCTTTGGGTGACATGCGACGCATTCACTCTCAGATCATAGTCTCTAGTACGATATTAGTTGCAAACATCCATAAAAAACAGTTCTTCCGTAAAAGACAGAAAACAAACTTCTAACCTTTTTGCCCCGTGGGCCCATAATTCAAAGGAAAACTTTTCTGAAGAAAAGAGTGTCGTTAACTCCCAGTTCTACCGCAAACGGTAACGCTTAAGCCTCCAAAGGTCGAGCTGCGTACACCAAACTGCTGGAACTGTTTGTTAACCCTACTCGATAAAACAGATGAATCTGAATCCCCGTAATCCGTCTTATCCCGAACTACATAAGCTCTGATCTCTCATGCCTGTTGAGAGTACGTAGGCACAATGCTGATGTATTGGCGAGCCACCTTCCCCCATCACCTGTAGTTAGCCGAACTACGTTGACTCTGATTTCTCATTCTCTGATGAGAATACGTAGGCATAAAGTGCGACGCTTTGCGGAGTCATTTTTCTTTTCTTTGCAGACCGGCCTTGATAGGTAGATAGTAAACCACCCATTAGATAAACACAACAAGCGTGGATCCCATCGAGTACGATGGACGTGAGGGGTGCTAATGCCTTCCCCTAGCGTAACCGACTCCCGAACCCAGACAATGGTTGCGATGACCTTGTCTTATACCTTTTCGTCAGGTTTTTCCAATCGTTTCCTTTCCCGTTCTGAGGGATAAATAACGAAAGGTGGCGACTCTTCTGTTTTGCCGGCTCCTTATTTTCGCGGTAGCGACAAAAGGCAAATCACTCTAGGAAGGGTGGACTGGAGTAGTTGAGTTCAACGAACCAGGATAAAAATTCTTGAGTTTTTATTTCTAAGTTTTTATCTTCATACTTATTCAACCCCCCTTCTAAGTATTTTCTCACCTTCAATCCCATCTCAAGAATCCGTCGCCGTTACCGTAAGATTTTCCTAACTTTTTAGATTTAGTTAATATTAAAATGAATTTTCTTAATTAAAACTCCTCTTGAACCAAAATTCTTTTTTTAGAGGTTAGTGCATTATTTTTAATTAAACCATTTAAAAAAAAAGAAATACAACAAAAGAAACATAAAGCTAACATTAAGACCTTTTATTCAACATTAAGGCTTTTTTTTTTGAACAAGATTTAAAACTCTTTTATTAAAGTTAAAACCTCTTTTAAAGTTTTTTTTCTTCCAAAATTAAAATCTTTTCTTAAAACTAAAACTTTTTTTCCAAATTTAAACCACCTTTTTAAAATTTAAATCTAAGTTTGTAAATTAAAACCATTATTTAGTTAAAGTTACTACAAACCTTTTTAAAAATCTATATATATCTATATAAAACTTATAATTAAAAAACCATTTTTTATAACTTATAATTAGTTTATTTTTTTTATAACTTGAAATTATATTTTTTTCTGATGACTAATAATTAAAAACATTTTAATAGCTTATAGTTAGTATTTTTTTTTTTTTATAATTTATAGTTAGTAACAGTTTTTAATGATTTATAGTTAATTTAGTTTTTAATAAATTGTAATTAAAAAAAAACATTTAGATTTCTAATTTATGACGTTCCTAACATTTTTTTTCTCAGTTGTATAGTTTATTGATCCTTTATTTTTTGCACTCCAATTTATAGTTGTAATTTACGCGAGGCAATCGTCGCTCTTATTTCATTATTATTCTTGCATTTTCCATGGATGTAATTTACGCGAGGCCATGGTCGCGGTTTATTTTTTATTTCGCATTTTTTGGGGATTTGTAATTTACGCGAGTGATCGTCGCGACGCTTTTTTCGCTTTCTTTACTTTTCGCACTTTAATCTTGTCGTATAATAATTTGTCGTATTTTGCACGTTTAGCCGTTAGAATCCTTCCGAAGGAATTAGGTTTAGTCGTTTGACCGCCAAGTCAATAACCTTAATTTCAACTGTTTCAAAACCCTAATAGCCTAGGTGTCCCGCCGTGGATGAAAATGCCCTTTACCCTAGCATTAGGTCAAAGAGTCGTCGTACTTTGTTTAGGGTTTCCCGCCGTGGAATCCCTAATTTCAACCCTAAATTTTCAATTAACAAATTCAACATAGAAATAGGAGTTTCAAAGACTCCACGTAAGCGTGTCCTTAAGATACGTTTATTCCCCATTGAAACCTTGACCATAGTCAAGACGTTTCTAACCTCCCTTTTAAGGGGAACTACAATTACTCTGATTCCATTCCCGTCAGGATATGTAGGCACAAGATGTGACGTCTTGCTGAGTAAACTTAGGACTAACCCTTAGGTCTTTAGGTCACTATATCCCTTAGCTCAATATATATTAAAGCATATAATAAAATATAAAAAAGGCATACAATAAACAAAAGGTTCCTGTAGAGTACTACAAAAGTTTAGGGTGCTAGTACCTTCCCTAAGTTTAACCAACCCCTTACCTAGATCTCTCCCTGCATTGTCTTTACGATGCAAAATTAGGTTTTCCTCTTTTGACCTTTTCCTTCGGATAAATCAAAGAGCGGTTGGGAACTAAAGATGCGATTCAAATTAATTAATAATTTGATATCATATTCTAACCGCAACAGTAGGGAACTGGTCGGTTGACCGGTATGGTTACCTGGTCGGTTGCAGAGGTAGACCGCAGTTGGGGACCTACCCCCGCGGCATGAACGTCCCATCGCGAGCTGGGTGTTCTACTGATATTGGTACTGCGGCGAGGTTTCTCAATCGGGGGGTCTCCGTCGAGCAGAGCATTCTTCCTGCACACATAAAGAGCAGATGCTTGCTATCTTGTTGCTTTTCGAGGAGACGCGATCGTACTGTGTCGTGCTTCTGTGGTCGCGAGGAGTGTCTTTGCGGGAAGTGTTTAACTGTAGTATTTCTTTAGCTTTTCAGTGTTCCATGGTTGAGCTATTTCTTCCCCGTGTAAGTTCTTGAGGTAGTAGGCCCCATGCTCCGTCTTGTCCCGGACACGATAGGGGCCTTTCCAATTTGCAGCGAGTTTGCCTACGTGTGAGTCCTTTTGGTTTCTTCGCAAGACCAGGTCGCCGACCTGGAATTCGTGTTTTAGGACTTTGCTGTCATAGCGAAGGGCGATTTTTTGTTTTAGTGCGGCTTCACGGAGAGCTGCTCTGAATCGAATCTCTTCGACTAGGTCGAGCTCCTCCTAAAGAGCCTCGTCATTAGTTTCCTCCTCGAGGTTGGCTTTGGTCCTTTTGGACGACTCTCTTATTTCCATCGGGATTACTGCCTCCGTTCCGTACGGGAGTCGGAATGGGGTTTCCCCGGTGGTCGAATGAGGCGTTGTTCGGTAAGCCCTGTTAGTTCTATGGTTCTATAATATAGAATTTTCCATGGTTCTATGATTGGCTAAATTGTGGTAAAACATGACTCTGCACTAATGTTAAGCAGGATGTCATTACCATAGTGTTGCACCCCAAAATTTGCCCAACATTTCTTTACCTAGCTTATGTTTCATTTCATGCACATTAGCATTATCATTTGCATTTCATTGACATATATGCAGGAGATCAAGAGGTATGATTACCAATCAAAGGCTACACAAGACTTTGAAGCTAGCTGGGAGGCTTATTCAGGTGTTCAAGGGTTGATATCCTTGTTAAAGAAGTTAAAAGATCCTTAGAGAGAGTGATTGAAACCAAAAATTTGAGTCTCCTAACTTGAAAGTTGTGGAAGCCATCAGATGATTCTGAGGTCATGAGGTTGGACTTGAGGTCTTGAGAGAGCTCATGAGAATTGTTGAAGATCACTTTGAGGCCTAGACAGGTCATTGTGCAAGATTAAGAAGGCTCAGCCATGAGTGGTGCAACTAGGGTTTGACTGGGTCAACCCTAAGTCAACTGATGATTTGATGGAAGTTGAGACTTAATTCAAGAGCCATGTGATCATGGATTGATACATTTAGATGTTATAAGGATGATTCCAAGGTCAACTCATCATGATTGAAGAGTTTGAGAAGTTTCAAGCTAGGGTTTCTAGGACTTGACAGTGTAAAATCCCCTAGTTTGACCCCTGTCTTCAAGACAATTTAACTCAAGATATGATTGGCATCTCATCTTGACCCCAACATGATTGTTTTAGGGCATGATCTTAGCTTTAATTTGAATACTAGAAGTCCTTGATAGGGTTTATAGAACTCAAGTTATGAGCCATACAAGTTACAAGTCATCTGAGGTATGTGAATTTGGAGCTTGAAAGTTACCCAACTTTCATAACACTTTTGCCCTAGAAGGATGATTCCTATGAACGCTTGGTCAACATGAATGTTGTTCCTTATTCTCTTAGCTTTCTATAGAGTACTAGAAGTCCTTGATAGGATTTGTAGAACTCAAGTTATGGCTTTGACAAGTCAAGGGTATTTTGGGAAGTTGTGATTATGGGTCATTTTTGGTTATGGGTCATTTTCACCAACTTAGACATCTCAAATGAAATTTTGTTCAACTTGAAAGTTTCTCAAAATGGGGTTTTAACCTTGACCATATATCAAGGAGGCATTGAAATGGCTCAAGGAGAGACTTGGTTCAAGAAGTTGTGAAAAAGGAAGGATTAAAATGAATTAAATGGCCAAAATTTCAAATAAATCAGTTTGTGTGCAAATGAAGCAAAGTAATATCATTTTTTGAATGGAAAAGGCATTTTGGAAACTTTGGCAATATTATAATTTTGATTTGAGTCCAATATCATGCCCTTTTTCTTTGTTTCTTCATGATGAAGTAACATAACATACATGAACCATTGGATTGAAACAAGGGGAGAATCACCACCATTCATGTTCAAAATCTTATGAGAAGTTGAATGCAAGCTTGCTGAGGCCAAAACAGAGAGGGAATCGTGACTGGTGTAAATGATATTTTGAGGAGAATTTGAAAATCCAATTTCTCATTCTGAAGCTTTGAGAAAGTTCTAGATGATTCTAATGAGTTCTATATAAGTTATTGAGTGTGTTCAGCCATTTTTTTGGAAGAGTTTGAAGCTGGTAGCAGAGAGAGCCATTGAAAATTCAGAGTTGCAAGAGGAAATCGATTTCTGAGTTCAAAGAAGAATCAAGGCAAATTGAAGGTTGCATTAGCTTTAGAAGGAGTTTTGGAGTGTATCTGCATCATCTTGGAGGTTGAAGTGATCAAGAACTACATCTGTTACACCTCTGAACTCAGGTTGGTACTTTTCACTCCTATGCATAACTTAGGAGGAGATAGATAGAAATCTATAGGTGGTTAGGATCTTGATGATGTGTAGATGGATTTGAGATGATTAATTGCATGAATAGAGACAAGTTAGGATGATGACCAATTTCTGTTGAGGTTGAAGTGATCAAGAACTACATCTGTTACACCTCTGAACTCAGGTTGGTACTTTTCACTCCTATGCATAATTTAGGAGGAGATAGATAGAAATCTATAGGTGGTTAGGATCTTGATGATGTGTAGATGGATTTGAGATGATTAATTGCATGAATAGAGACAAGTTAGGATGATGACCAATTTCTGTTGAGGCTGAATTCTAGAGATTCTTGGATTGATAATCAAGATTGTATAGTGTAAGATGATCACCATGAGATAAGGATTACTTCTGTGCATTTAATTTGGAGAATGATGAGATTCAAGATTTTGACAAATTCTGAAGATGTTATCGTGTTTTGAGTTAGAGAAAGATTTAGATGATTTGGAGTTGAGATTCGTGATCAGGAGGAAAAATTGAGTGAGATGATGTATCGTTTTGTTATTTTTGAGGACCTGTGTATTTGACCTCACCGGAGAAGACAGTGGCGCCACTGCTCAGGCCACCGTCTGGTTTCCCTCCATGTCTGGATGTTTGAATGAAGAAGATGAACTGTGAGCGTTGGATGGCACTTTGACCTTGACCAAGTCCATGGAATAGATGGCCACGATTGAGTTTGAAAACTCTGACTATTGACTTAAGCTGATACACACCGTTTCATTAATTGGAAGCGCCTGGGCTTAGTGATTGGATTGATATTCACACCTCCCATCTGGCCCAACCCACAAATTGAACTGATGTTAATTGCTATTTGGCACGCAAGTTTTATTAATTTCTTTTGTTTTTCTTTTATTTTCTTCATTTCATATTAGTTTGATAATAATTCATAAAAAATAGAAAAATAGGTCAATTAATTCCATGTTTTTTCCCCCTGATTCATGATTGAATCTAGAATTTTATTGAATACAAATATTAGGAAAACCATGCATTTTTATTATTTGTGCATTTTTTAGATTTTATTTGATAATAAAATTACCATGGTTGATACCTCTATTTGATGATTTTAGTTTGATTATTTGGTGATGAGTTTTTGCTTGAGTTTTTGTGTGTGATTAGCTTAGACATTTATGCTCCCATAGGATTTTTCTCACATTTTTGTGATGAAATTAGGTGGTGTTTTTATGTTGAAACTTTAGGTGTTTCCTTGTAGGGTTTAAATTTAGTACCTTGTAGTGTAGAATCTATTTCTAGGTCTTATTTGAGGATTTGATCTCTGGAATTAACATGGTAGAGTCATGATTGACATAGGTTCCCATAGTTATTTTTGTAGGATTTTATAATTTATTTTAGTATTTTAGGTAGGATTAACTTTAATACTAGGTTTTAGGTGATCCTAACTTGCTAATTCAACTAGAATGACTTCATTAGTTCCCCTAGACTAGGGTTTTGCTTCTCTTGCTTTTGGATGATGATGAAGGCTTGTGTGGGCTGCTGTGGAATGCATGATGGAGCTTGGACTTGAAGATTTCTCTCCCTTTGGTGTAGTTTGTTTAGAGTTAAGGATTAGGGTTCTTAGGGAGGCCCCTTAGAATAGACTTTCTTTCTTCATGAAACATGGAAGGTGTTGATCACTTCCTTTCCTCCCTATGATGTAAGGTCCCCTTGAGAAGGACTCATCCCTCCTTTGGTAGGATGTGTGGCTCTTCACAAGTTGGTAGAACCTTTGAGGGTTCCTTTCTTGGATGGTGGAGTGCTTAGAGGTGACCTTTGGTCTTCACTTTGCTTCTCCCTATCCCATCTTGCTCTTGTTAGATGAATCTTTCTCCCTTGCTAGAGGATGGAGTTCCTTGCTAGAAGATTGAAGATGCTAGAGGTTGCACTTCCCCTTTGTTTGAAGACTGCCATTGGAGCTGAAGCTTGAAGATCAAGAGGAACAAGTTGACACTTGTGGGAAGAAGATCAAATTGAGGATGAAGAAAGAGCTGAAGCTTGAAGAAGATGAAGAACAAGTTGATACTTGTGATTGATGCATTGAAAGCTTAAATAAGCAAGTTGATACTTGCTATTGAAGATGAAAAGCCTTGAAGAACAGTTACAGACTGAGGACTGAGCTGCTGTTAGAGGACTGCTTTGCTGTAAAGCTGTGGAAGCTGTTGATCTGCTTTCTTTCCTGTCTGTTTGCTTTTTGTGCAACTGTATTGATGTGACTTGTTTGATTTGCTTGATGCATTAGAATAAGTTCATGCTTAGATTGTGTTAAGCTAGGAGCATGATTGCATTAGAGGTTGAGTTTCTCCCTCTGCTTGTACTTTTACTATATGGCTTTGCTTGCGGGTATTCGGTAGAGCTCTGCTCCCTTGCCTATGTGGTTTGTGAGTTGCTTGATGGCATTTTATTTTTCCTGTATGATTGCAGTTATTCATATCTGGCTTAAGGTTAAGACGAGCTTGTGGAGGCTTATGCCCCCACACACCTTTCCTCCCTCACTTGCATTGCATGCATTTTACAGTCGTTTACTGTTTACTGTTTACTGTTTAAGCTGATGCTTTATCTGTTTCTGTATCCCTTTGACACGATCCCCTAGGAATCTCACTTCCTTTGATAAGGAAGTGATGATTAGAACTTTAGGTTGAAACCTATACATGATAACTTCTAGGAGTTCCCTGTTTCAAACCTCAACCATAGGATGAATCCTTTGCATGACAACAGTTAGGACTTGATAGTCTCCCCTGTAGAGTCCTTTCTTCTCTTCTCATCTCAAAACAACAGTAAAAAACGTAATAAAAGCAAGTTAGTACGAGCGCATTACGAGCCTTAAGCTACTTGGGTAATGATAATTGAACGGCCTCCTCTCAATCGTCTAGAATGTTAGTATACGTCCTTTGGACGATATGCGACGCATTCGTTCCCAGGTCATAGTCTCTAGTGCTGTACAAACTACAGACAACTAAAAAACAGTTCTTCCGTAAAAGACAGAAAACAAACTTCAAACCTTTTTGCCTTGTGGGCCCATAATTCAAAGGAAGCATTTCTGAAGAAAAGAGTGTCGTTAACTCCCAGTTCTACTGCAAACGATAACGCCTAAGTCTCCAAGGGTTGAGCTATGTACACCAAACTGCTGGAGCTGTTTGTTAACCCTACTCGAAAAAACAGATGAATCTGAACCTCCCGTAATCCGTACAATCCCGAATTACGTAAGCTATGATCTCTCATACCTGTTGAGAGTACGTAGGCACAATACTGATGTATTGGCGAGCCACCTTCCCCGTAACCTGTAGTTAGCCGAACTACGTTGACTCTGATTTCTCATTCTCTGATGAGAATACGTAGGCATAAAGCGCAACGCTTTGCCGAGTCATTTGCTTTTATTTTTAGACCGGCCTTGATAGGTAAATAGATAAAACCAACCCGCCAGATAAACACAAACAAGCGTGGATCCCATCGAGTACGATGGACGTGAGGGGTGCTAATACCTTCCCCTTGCATAACCGACTCCCGAACCCAGACAATGGTTGCGATGACCTTGTCTTATACCTTTTCGTCAGGTTTTTCCGATCGTTTCCTTTCCCGTTCTGAGGGATAAATAACGAAAGGTGGCGACTCTTCTGTTTTGCCGGCACCTTATTTTCGCGGTAGCGACAGCTGGCGACTCTGCTGGGGAGATACTAGTTTCCTGGGATCCAACGTCCCTTATGCGAGTCAATCTGGGGATCCAACGTCCCCTGCGAGAGTCAATCCTAGCGCTTGTATGTTTACTTGTTGGGTTGTTTTTATTTATCGCATCTTATTTCCCGCACTTTATTTTCAATATGATATGATTATCTGTACTGTTGTGGGTGGGGCATTCTGATGAGTGAGAAGCCAGACCCAGGCTTGAGAGCTACATAGTATTAGAGTGGGTTAGTGGAGGACGTGCTTGCTTTGCTCGCATCAGTTCCCATGTAATCCACACTCAGACGAGGTTCTCTTTGATAGCGTCCTATCGGTCCTTTGGACTCGAGGGGTTGTCGGATCTGAGGATTGTCGACTCTGGGAACCGATCATTTGGAATTCAGCTAAGTGAGGCCGCTTCAAGAGATGATGATGCCACACCTCCTGGGTATCGTATCATCATTTCTTGAAAGTTTGTGACGCTGATGACCGCATAGGATGCCGAACCTTTTCCGTGATTAGGTCCATACCTGTGAGCAGGGTCGGGTTTGTTGCAGGAAACCTTAACCTTCAGACTACCTGGTTTTCTTGACAGTGAATCAGTTTTGTTGGTATCAGAGGTTCTCATCATCAGATATGTGTGTTCTTGACAGAGCGGATTTATGGTCTGGTATCAGGGGTTTCTTCTCATCAGAGATATGTTTGTTCTTGACAGAGCAGTATTGTGGTTTTGTTGATACAAAACCTTCATCTCCTCAATAGCCCAGTCGTCCTGATCTCCTGCTGCATGATTGCATGTTGCATTGTTTGCATCCTCATTTGCATGTCATTAATGTGTGTCTGTGTTGCAGGTGCATATTTCTCCCCTGGTTCTAGTGATCTTGATCCTCACGGCAGATATGGCATCTCTGAAGAAGACTGTGGCTTACAAGCTACCAACACCTGACATCCGAGAATTGCGAGCTTTGATTTCTCTGGCTGACAAGACAATGATGGAGAGTTTCAGAAAGAGTTATGGGAGACTTCTGGGTATTGTGTATAAGCTTCCTACGTACGAGTTGAATGGCCTATATGCTCTTCTGCAGTTTTACGACCCACAGCTCAGATGCTTTGTGTTTCCAGACTATGTCCTAGCTCCGACCCTGGAGGAGTACTCTGACCTGTTAGGGGTGCCTTTGATGAATCAAATGCCTTACTACCGTGTTGAGGGTGAACCCAAATTGAGTAAGCTGACTGACGCTCTTCATGTAGATGAGTCTGAATTGGAAGGAATGGTATCCAGAAAGATTGGAGTTCATGTTTTCCTTTTGCATTTCCTGATGGAAAAAGCCCGAAAGTTTGCCGAGAAGGGTCGTTGGGATGTAGTCAATGCCTTCTTAGCCCTCTGTATTTATGGGATCGTGCTATTCCCAAGTCATCCGGACTTCATAAGCATGGATGCTTGCCACATATTTGCCTCCGGGAATCCAGTGCCCACTCTCCTCGGAGATGTCTACCATTCAGTTCACAACAAGAATGAGAACAGAAAGGGGAAGAACGTGGCATGTTGTGCTCCCTTACTGTATAAGTGGTTTGCTAGCCATCTTCCTAAGTCAGGGCCGTTCATTGATTCTGCTGAGTCTTCACCCTGGTCTGCACGGTTGATGGGTTTGACTGCTGACAATATTATCTGGTTTGATAGAGATCTGCTGGGCAAAGATATTGTGTATAGTTGTTGTGGATTTCCGAACGTCCCTTTGGTCGGAAGGAATGGATGTATCAACTATAATCCATCTCTGCTGGTATGACAATTTGGGTATGCACTACGAGGTCCTCCTGAAGAGGAAGAGATACAGGAATCTTTGTATCTCACAGGGTTGCTTGAAGGCGACACTTAGGTCAAGGTACAGAATGCTTGGAGCAAAATTCACCGGAAGGGGAAAGTCTTTCTAGGAAAAAGCAACAACAAGGCCTTTGATCCGTATGTGACCTGGGTTCGAGAGAGAGCCGCCATGTTTCTAATGTCGTTTCCTGCTGTGGAACCATTGTGTGCTCCCATGTACAAAGAGCCTACTACAGTTGATATTCAGAAATTCAACTAGGTACTCCAAGAGAAGGAAGAACTACGAAAAGCCAACGAAGAGTTAGAGAAGGAGATCGCTCAACTTCGGAAAGAGAAAAGTGAAGCCGTTTATACCTGCAAGAAGAAGACTGAGATGATCAACCATCTAGGCTCCAACCTGACCAAATAAAATGATGCTAGGGAACGTCTGGGGTTGGACCTGAAGTCCGTACATGGCGTGTTGACAACCAAGAAATAGGATCTGGACAGAGTGTACCGGAAGCTAACCCAACACGAGAGGGTCTGGAGCAGCACCCTAGCCAAATACAAAGAGCGGGAAGAAAAGCTGAAACAGCAAGTAGCCAAGCTAGAAGCTCAGAATATGGTGAAAGACGAGAGGATAGAGGCTGAAGCCTCGCTGCGACGAGACGTCCAGTATAGATTGGCTGAGGCCGAGGCGAATTTGCAAGATTCTCAACTCCGGGCTGATGCTAAAAGGAGTAGAGTCGAGAATCATTCTAAAGAAGGTGTTTCTAGGAGCGTTGCCAAGAACCTCCCAGAGTCCATCAGGCAGAGGGACCTGCTGGCCCAGGGTTTGCTTACTCAGTCAGATCATCCCGCTACAAAGAAGTTGTTAGAAGATCTTTGTACCCGTGGCCGCACCTGATCTTTTTGTATTCTCTTTGTATCATTTTTATGCATTGATATGGTGACCACCGCCAAGCTTGTTGGTCAGGTCATGCCGTGTTGCTTCAGTTGTATGTGATTACAGTTGTACGCTACCCGCGCGGATTTTTTTCGGATAAATCTATGAGGATTTCTTTCCATGAATGGATGTTAGACTTTATTTGTCTCGGAAACTGGAATCGAGGAGAAATCTCCCTAAGGCACAGACACACGTTTGCATTTGCATGAATCATTTGCATAATAAGTACCTTGCCGTTTTTTCTAACCCCCTGTTGATACAGGTTGCTTCAGGTTTGTCTCAGGTTGATCCGAGCAATGGAACGGGTACGAGCGGAGCTGAGAGAGGTCCGAGGTCAGCTGAGGCAGGTTATGAGGGACCAGCAGGCGCTCAAAGAGGAGAATGACCAGCTGAAGAATCAGGTGGGCCTGATGGCGGAAGTGCTAAAGAACATACTTAAAAGGGAATGCGAGCAGATGCCCGAGGCTGCATCCGGCATACTTGCTCCACGGGTATCTGAAGAACCCGCACCTAGGCATGATAAGCCTAGAAAACCCTCTGCTCAGCAGGAAGCTCAGAACGCTTCCCGTCAGTAGCCACGTCTGGTTCCGCAAGACAACCCCATAAGGCAGGGTCAAAAGAGGAGACTATCTGACAGTATCCTCGATCCAATCCCGATGGATTATGACCAGTTGTTGCAACTCCTGCTCCAACTTCAGTTGGTTAAACTTCGAACATTGGCTCTAATGACTAGACAGCTGCCACCCGACTACGACATGAACGCCCATTGTGAATTCCACTCTGGAGCATCGGGGCATGATATATTGAACTGTAGAGCTTTTAAGCATAAGGTTCAAGACATGATTGAGTCGAGAATAATTTAATTCGTGTCGGGCGGCATGAAAGTATCAGGCAAATTCATCTCTTATCGTGCAAGAGAGATGGATGTTCCCATGATCTCATTTGAAGATGAGAAGGATCAGGAGTATATCCCGCGGTCTTTGAGGTCTAAATCGCCTTGCCCGCAACTTTTTCATGTTCCTGGGTCGAGCTCCGGGATGAAAACCCCTGAACAGAGAGGATCCTCACTAGGTCAAACCTCGTCTCTGGATTGTTTCTGCCATACAGAATCGGCAACCTCTCGCTCCGTTGCAGCGAAGCTATCGGAGCCCGAATCAGAGTCAACCTCACAGCAGTCGTTCTTCTGATTGAGTCTGCAGACGTCAAGAGTAGCTCCACTCAGCAGCAAATAAGTATGAAAGCCCAGTTCCCCGAAAGCTGGCGATCTACATTCTATCATGTCATTTTTTACATTTGTAGTTTCTTTCCTGTTAGAATTGCGAATTTCGTTTGTAAAGCATGATTTTTTTTCAATTGATATTGATAATGAAATAAATATGCATGTTTTGAACTAATCCATTCGTGTTCACTCTGTTGTTTTCTTTTATTTTCAAACGCTTGTTTAAGTGGAATCTGGGGAGGATGGCGAAATCCAATGATGCGTAAGCTTCCGATGCTATGCTTTTGAACAAAAAACATGTTGACGATGTATAGGCATTGTTTCAATTCCCAAACGCCGGAGATATAAGGAAGAGAATCCCTTGTTAACCCCTTTGAGCCTAGTTGTAGGAGTTTCTTTCTGAAGATAAAAAACCCTCAATCTTAACCCGGGGCAGGGTAGGTGTCACTTAGTTTGACCAAGCGTTCAAATAACAGAAGGAGTGTCCGTTCGAGGATCCATCACGCCGCTATAGGTCGTACCTAAAAAAACCATGATGGTTAAACCTGGCCGACCAGGAGTGAAATAGTCACAATCTCTTTAACAAGTCATACGAGCCGATGCCATACGATTTGTTCCAAAAAAAAAGAGAAAGAAAAAGAAAAATCGAAAAGAAAAAGGCCGCTAAGTCGAATCTTGAAAGCAAGCGACTTAGGCAAAAATCAGGGTACCCCGCTGGACTTCAAAATTGAAGAAACTCCGGAGAGTGGGTCCAGGCAAAAGTTAGGGGAAAACGAAAAAACGAAAAAAAAAACAAAAAGACGAAAAGGATTACGAAAGAAAAATCCTCGAAAAGAACGAAATCGTGTGGCTACCGGTGCCCAAACAAAGACGAAAAGCAAGTGACTGTCACTCCAAAAACTTGTGATTTCTTGAACTATCACTCAGCCTTTGAAAGGTGAACGCTAAGGTCGAATTAGCTGAACGTAGGATCGGAGAACATCAAGGAGAATGGGTGGGTTAAAATGAATTTTGAGCCTTTATCCTTTCTTTCTTAAATCGTGAACCTGACCACGTTATAACCTTTAAAAGTCCTAATTGAAACAGGTTCGTTTCGAAAGCATACTTCGGTAAAGATCG
Source organism: Lathyrus sativus (assembly GCA_963859935.3). Lineage (NCBI taxonomy): Eukaryota > Viridiplantae > Streptophyta > Magnoliopsida > Fabales > Fabaceae > Lathyrus > Lathyrus sativus. The sequence continues at coordinate 520,942,114 of OZ012738.1, forward strand.
CATCGGAACTGACTCCTAGATAGGATTCTCAATACAACGTTATTTTAGTGTTGGCATGTTGATGAACGATTTCATATATTTTATGTCATAAATTTTTTTCCAGTGAACAGGAATGGATTTTGAAAACTGCCATATGCATTGCATTTGATATGTTTTTTATGCAGAACAACTTGTTTTACTAGCAAGTAAGTGCTTGACAGCAAGAAAGTTTCCACAATGGAAAGTCTGATCAGGATAGAATGCAGAATGCCAGAATATTCCGGTGAACTGGGGCAAGCTAGGTCAAATGATCACAGTATGGGAGTCAGCCATCCAGAAATCGTTAATCCGGGGCAATCAGGTCGAGATTTGATGAATCTCTCGCAGCCAAGGGTATTACTCCCACAGATCAGCCCATGAGGGGCAAAGTCATGACAAGACTGGGGCAGGTCACTCCGAGAGCGCCGAAGACATCCTTAGCCTGAAGGCAATTAACCTGAAGCATCTCTGTGAGGTCCAAAATGATGAAGCAGAACAGGGTGCAAAGATTGCAGATTTTCCTTCCAAGGAGCATCCCCACAGAGACCCCACGGGCTGGGGCAAAAGTTGAAAGCGAAGGAATCATTCCTCCCCGTATTGGCATGGATTGTCAGAAGTCGTTATAGATTCTGGGGCAGGTCATCGTGAGTTCGTTTCATGGCATGCTTTCCAAGCAGGATGATTCCTTCTTCCCCAGCGAGATCAGCAGCATCTCCCCACGGAGCCTGAACGCGGGACCAAGAGCATTGATATGTTTCCCCAAGCAGAGAGGATTCTCCCCAATCAGATGTATCCTGAAGGATCATCATCTCCCCAGCTGAGTCATGCGCTGAAGCGTATATTCATTCCCAGCACCAAGTCGATGTGCAGCTTCTCGTGGAAGACTATTCGCAAGTATGCAACTTTCGATAAGTTCAGACTGAAGTGTCCAGGAGAATTGAAATTCCCCACAGGGTTGTACTCTCCACAGCAAGCAGGATGATTCCTTCGTCCCCAGCCGAGCTGACAAATCCCCAAAAGAGTCGAGACCTTGGAAGTCGCGCGGGCCATGATTGGTTCTCCCCAGTAGAGTGTTGAGTAGCTGATATCGTATTTCCCCAACGGAGTTGTTATCTCCAGGAAAGTGTTAGCCGCAAAGGCTGTGCAGTTTATTTCTGCGATTGACATCGTTTTCCTCAGCAATTGTGGTTCGTATACCTGGTTGAGCGGGTTCAGGTTCTTGTAGAATTATGTTCCCCTGCAGCAGTCGACTGATGTTCGTCTCCCCAGGCGGAGTCCAATTGAGATTGGTGTGACTTCTTCTCCTCGGCAGGATGATTCCTCTTCTCCACCAGAGTGGTTCCTTCTCCTTGATAGGAGGCTTTTCCCTTCAGCATTTATTTTGTTGATGGGGTCGTAGCATTTTGCATGATTACATAGCATTCTCCCTAAATACGCGTAGCATTTCCACCGTGTGGAGCATTACGCCATTGACGATCATATGCATATGAAACATGAGCTAGGTCGTTACCGTTCTTATTTTGCAGGTGTTCCTCCGCAGGATGGTTTGCTCAAGATGATTCTTGAATTCCCCAACAATGTTGCTTGCTCAAGATGATTCTTGAATTCCCCAGCAAAGTTGCTTGCCCAAGACGATTCTTGAATTCCCCAGCGAGGTTGATTTCTCAAGATGATTCTTGAGTTCCCCATCGAAGTTATTGCTTAAGATGATTCTTAAAATCCCCAGTGAAGTCGCCAGAGTTGGTTGCTCAAGTTGATGCTTAGAGTCCCCAGCATAGTGTTTGCTCAGGATGGTTCATAAAATCTCCAGCATAGTTATTGGTTCAGGGTGATTCTTGAAGTCTCCGGCGGAGTTATTTGTCCAAGATGATTCTTGAAGTCCTCAGTAAAGTTGATTCACCCAGAATGATTTCTGGATCCCCGAAGCAGAGTTACTTGATAGTTCTCCAGAATCCCCAAAGGAGATGTGTCATCCCTAGCAAGTTTGAACGGAGAAGTTGAGATTCCCTCAAAGACTTGATGATTGAAGTCCGGTAGCGGTGCCATAACCCCAGACTTACTGACGAAGTCCAGCTGCGATGTCGAAGCAGTTTGCCTAGCTGACGCAGGGTGCCTGACGACAAAGGATTGCATATCCTTATTGGTCCGTGAATGACTAAGGATTCCATTTGAAGACTTACTGATGAAGTCCAACTGCGAGGCCGAAGCAGTTCTCCCCGTTGAGGCGGAATGCCTAATGGAAATGGTTTAGATACCTCTATTTGGTTCATGATTGACCGAGGATTCTATTCCTGACTTACTGACGAAGTACGGCTGACGCCCGAAAATTTCTTTGAATGCCTGATGGCATGAATAACTTGATTGTTAAAAAGTTCCTAATGACCGGATGAGTCCCGAGGAATTCTTCTGCTGCAATGCCGCAGAATGCCTGATGGCAATACCAGCTAGGTATCGCCGGTTACCGAGTGACCAGTGATCCCTTGATGACTTGAGGAAGAAGCTGCAGCGAAATCGGATAATCATCCCGACGGAGATTTGAGAGTAGCCATATTTCGCCAGTTACCGAATAATCGGTAATCCCTTATTGACTTACTGATGAAGTCCGACAAAGAGGTTGTCGACGGTCCTAGCGACATGACGAGTCCATAGGCGATGATAAGGAATTCTTCTGCTATGACGCAGAATTCCTGACGGCATAATCAACCCTCCATTACCAGTTACCGCGTAACTGGTGACCCCTTGATGACTTGATGATGAAGACCTACAGCAAAATCGGATGATCATCCTGACGGAGATTTGAGATTTGACCCTTCACCGGTTACCGTGTGACCAATTCCCCAGTAGAGTTGTCGTGCAACTAGCATGCTCAGTTTCGAAGATGTTCCTACCGATCAGAGTATCGTTTACCTGTACGGTTGGCAGATCACCAGTTACCGTGTAATCGGTGATCCCTTAATTATTTGAGGACGCAATGATATCAGATAAATCAGAGAATCATCCTGACGGAGATTCAGATCAGTATTTCTCCAGCTAGTTGCCGTGCAGCTATTATTTCAGTTTCCGAAGATTTGTCCCCATCAGAGTACCGTATACTTGCACAGTTGGAAAATTTCCGGGTTTGTTGGTATTCAACCGTCTTTTACCTTGATTGTTTGAGAGCCGTTCGCTTCTCACCCAGTCAGGTCCAAGCCGTTTGAATAGGGGCAGTTGTTGCACCCCAAATTTTGCCCACCATTTCTTTACCTAGCTTATGTTTCATTTCATGCACATTAGCATTATCATTTGCATTTCATTGACATATATGTAGGAGATCAAGAGGTATGATTACCAATCAAGGGCTACACAAGACTTTGAAGCTAGCTGGAAGGCTTATTCAGATGTTCAAGGGTTGATATCCTTGTCAAAGAAGTTAAAAGATCCTTAGAGAGAGTGATTGAAACCAAGAATGTGGGTCTCCTAACTTGAAAGTTGTGGAAGCCATCAGATGATTCTGAGGTCATGAGGTTGGACTTGAGGTCTTGAGAGAGCTCATGAGAAGTGTTGAAGATCACTTTGAGGCCTAGACAGGTCATTGTGCAAGATTAAGAAGGCTCAGCCATGAGTGGTGCAACTAGGGTTTGACTGGGTCAACCCTAAGTCAACTGATGATTTGAAGGAAGTTGAGACTTAATTCAAGAGCCATGTGATCATGGATTGATACATTGAGATGTTATAAGGATGATTCCAAGGTCAACTCATCATGATTGAAGAGTTTGAGAAGTTTCAAGCTAGGGTTTCTAAGACTTGACAGTGTAAAATCACCTAGTTTGACCCCTGTCTTCAAGACAATTTAACTCAAGATATGATTGGCATCTCATATTAACCCAAACATGATTGTTTTAGGGCATGATCTTAGCTTTAATTTGAGTACTAGAAGTCCTTGATAGGGTTTATAGAACTTAAGTTATGAGCCATACAAGTTACAAGTCATCTGAGGTATGTGAATTTGGAGCTTGAAAGTTACCCAACTTGCATGACACTTTTGCCCTAGAAGTATGATTCCTATGAACTTTTGGTAAACATGAACGTTATTCCTTATTCTCTTAGATTTATATAGAGTACTAGAAGTCCTTGATAGGATTTGTAGAACTCAAGTTATGGCTTTGACAAGTCAAGGGTATTTTGGGAAGTTGTGATTATGGGTCATTTTTGGTAATGGGTCATTTTCACCAACTTAGACATCTCAAATGAAATTTTGTTCAACTTGAAAGTTTCTCAAAATTGGGTTTTAACCTTGACCATGTATCAAGGAGGCATTAAAATGGCTCAAGGAGAGACTTGCTTCAAGAAGTTGTGAAAAAGGAAGGATTAAAATGAATTAAATGACCAAAAATTCAAATAAATCATTTTGTGTGCAAATGAAGCAAAGTAATATCATTTTTTGAATGGAAAAGGCATTTTGGAAACTTTGGCAATATTAGAATTTTGATTTGAGTCCAATATCATGCCCTTTTTCTTTGTTTCTTCATGATGAAGTAACATAATATACATGAGCCATTGGATTGAAACAAGGGGAGAATCACCACCATTCATGTTCAAAATCTCATGAGAAGTAGAATGCAAGCTTGCTGAGGCCAAAACAGAGAGGGAATCGTGACTGGTGTAAATGAGATTTTGAGGAGAATTTGAAAATCCAATTTCTCATTCTGAAGCTTTGAGAAAGTTCTAGATGATTCTAATGAGTTCTATATAAGTTGTTGAGCGTGTTCAGCCATTTTTTGGAAGAGTTTGAAGCTGGTAGCAGAGAGAGCCATTGAAAATTCAGAGTTGCAAGAGAAAATCGATATCTGAGTTCAAGGAAGAATCAAGGCAAATTGAAGGTTGCATTAGCTTTAGAAGGAGTTTTGGAGTGTATCTGCATCATCTTGGAGGTTGAAGTGATTAAGAACTACATCTGTTACACCTCTGAACTCAGGTTGGTACTTTTCACTCCTATGCATAATTTAGGAGGAGATAGATAGAAATCTATAGGTGGTTAGGATCTTGATGATGTGTAGATGGATTTGAGACAAGTTAGGATGATGACCAATTTCTGTTGAGGCTGAATTCTAGAGATTCTTGGATTGATAATCAAGATTATATAGTGTAAGATGATCACCATGAGATAAGGAGTATTTCTGTGCATTTAATTTGGAGAATGATGAGATTCAAGATTTTGACAAATTCTGAAGATGTTATCGTGTTTTGAGTTAGAGAAAGATTTAGATGATTTGGAGTTGAGATTCGTGATCAGGAGGAAAAATTGAGTGAGATGATGTATCATTTTTTTATTTTTGAGGACCTGTGTATTTGACCTCACTGGAGAAGACGGTGGCGCCACTGCTCAGGCCACCGTCTGGTTTCCCTCCATGTCTGAATGTTTGAATGAAGAAGATGAACTGTGAACGTTGGATGGCACTTTGACCTTGACCAAGTCCATGGAATAGATGGCCACGATTGAGTTTGAAAACTGTGACTATTGACTTAAGCTGATACGCACCGTTTCATTAATTGGAAGCGCCTGGGCTTAGTGATTGGATTGATATTCACACCTCCCATCTGGCCCAACCCACAAATTGAACTGATGTTAATTGCTATTTGGCACGCAAGTTTTATTAATTTCTTTTGTTTTTCTTTTATTTTCTTCATTTCATATTAGTTTGATAATAATTCATAAAAAATAGAAAAATAGGTCAATTAATTCCAGGTTTTTCCCCCTGATTCATGATTGAATCTAGAATTTTATTGAATAAAAATATTAGGAAAACCATGCATTTTTATTTTTGTGCATTTTTTACATTTTATTTGATAATAAAATTACCATGGTTGATACCTCTGTTTGATGATTTTAGTTTGATTATTTGGTGATGAGTTTTTGCTTGATTTTTTGTGTGTGATTAGCTTAGACATGTATTCTCCCATAGTATTTTTCTCACATTTTTGTGATGAAATTAGGTGGTGTTTTTAGGTTGAAACTTTAGGTGCTTCCTTGTAGGGTTTAAGTTTAGTACCTTGTAGTGTAGAATCTATTTCTAGGTCTTATTTGAGGATTTGATATCTGGAATTAACATGGTAGAGTCATGATTGACATAGATTCCCATAGTTATTTTTGCAGGATTTTATAATTGATTTTAGTATTTTAGGTAGGATTAACTTTAATACTAGGTTTTAGGTGATCCTAACTTGCTAATTCAACTAGAATGACTTCATTAGTTCCCCTAGACTAGGGTTTTGCTTCTCTTGCTTTTGGATGATGATGAAGGCTTGTGTGGGCTACTGTGGAATGCATGATGGAGCTTGGACTTGAAGATTTCTCTCCCTTTGGTGTAGTTTGTTTAGGGTTAAGGATTAGGGTTCTTAGGGAGGCCCCTTAGAATAGACTTTCTTTCTTCATGAAACATGGAAGGTGTTGATCACTTCCATTCCTCCCTATGATGTAAGGTCCCCTTGAGAAGGCCTCATCCCTCCTTTGGTAGGATGTGTGGCTCTTCACAAGTTGGTAGAACCTTTGAGGGTTCCTTTCTTTGATGGTGGAGTGCTTAGAGGTGACCTTTGGTCTTTACTTTGCTTCTCCCTATCCCATCTTGCTCTTGTTAGATGAATCTTTCTCCCTTGCTAGAGGATGGAGTTCCTTGCTAGAAGATTGAAGATGCTAGAGGTTGCACTTCCCCTTTGTTTGAAGACTGCCATTGGAGCTTAAACTTGAAGATCAAGAGGAACAAGTTGACACTTGTGCGAAGAAGATCAAATTGAGGATGAAGAAAGAGCTGAAGCTTGAAGAAGATGAAGAAAAAGTTGATACTTGTGATTGATGCATTGAAAACTTAAAGAAGAAAGTTGATACTTGCTATTGAAGATGAAAAGCCTTGAAGAACAGTTACAGACTGAGGACTGAGCTGCTGTCAGAGGACTGCTTTGCTGTAAAGCTGTGGAAGCTGTTGATCTGCTTTCTTTCCTGTCTGTTTGCTTTCTGTGCAACTGTATTGATGTGACTTGTTTGATTTGCTTGATGCATTAGAATAAGTTCATGATTAGATTATGTTAAGATAGGAGCATGATTGCATTAGAGGTTGAGTTGCTCCCTCTGCTTGTACTTTTACTATATGGCTTTGCTTGCGGGTATTCGGTAGAGCTCTGCTCCCTTGCCTATGTGGTTTGTGAGTTGCTTGATGGCATTTTATTTTTCCTGTATGATTGCAGTTATTCATATCTGGCTTGAGGTTGAGACGAGCTTGTGGAGGCTTATGCCCCACACACCTTTCCTCCCTCACTTGCATTGCATGCATTTTACAGTCGTTTACTGTTTACTGTTTAAGCTGATGCTTTATCTGTTTCTGTATCCCTTTCACATGATCCCCTAGGAATCTCACTTCCTTTGATAAGGAAGTGATGATTAGAACTTTAGGTTGAAACCTATGCATGATAACTTCTAGGAGTTCCCTGTTTCAAACCTCAACCATAGGATGAATCCTTGGCATGACAACAGTTAGGATTTGATAGTCTCCCCTGTAGAGTTCTTTCTTTTCTTCTTATCTCAAAACAACAGTAAAAAACGTAATAAAAGTAAGTTAGTACGAGCGCGTTACGAGCCTTAAGCTACTTGGGTAATGATAATTGAGCGGCCTCCTCTCAATTGTCTAGAATGTTAGTATACGTCCTTTGGACAATATGCGACACATTCGTTCCCAGGTCATAGTCTCTAGTGCTGTACAAACTACAGACAACTGAAAAACAGTTCTTCCGTAAAAGAAAGAAAACAAACTTGAAACCTTTTTGCCCCGTGGGCCCATAATTCAAAGGAAGCTTTTTTGAAGAAAAGAGTGTCGTTAACTCCCAGTTCTACCACAAACGGTAACGCCTAAGTCTCCAAGGGTCGAGCTGCGTACACCAAACTGCTGGAGCTGTTTGTTAACCCTACTCGAAAAAAAAGATGAATCTGAACCTCCCGTAATCCGTATAATCCCGAACTACGTAAGTTATGATCTCTCATACCTGTTGAGAGTACGTAGGCACAATACTGATGTATTAGCGAGCCACCTTCCCCGTAACCTGTAGTTAGCCGAACTACGTTGACTCTGATTTCTCATTCTCTGATGAGAATACGTAGGCATAAAGCGTGACGCTTTGCCGAGTCATTTGCTTTTATTTTTATACCGGCCTTGATAGGTAGATAGATAAAACCAACCCGCCAGATAAACACAAACAAGCGTGGATCCCATCGAGTACGATGGACGTGAGGGGTGTTAATACCTTCCCCTTGCGTAACCGACTCCCGAACCCAGACAATGGTTGCGATGACCTTGTCTTATACCTTTTCGTCAGGTTTTTTCGATCGTTTCCTTTCCCGTTCTGAGGGATAAATAACGAAAGGTGGCGACTCTTCTGTTTTGCCGGCACCTTATTTTCGCGGTAGCGACACATAGTTATGACATCGCTAAAGGAGCAAGCAGGAGCTGGTGAAAGAACTGTTGTAGAGTGGTTTAATGTGAATGTCATGCTGAATGTCGTGACATCCATCATGACTCTCCATCTGCTGGCATGATAGAACTATTGTCATGTGTGAGAAACAGCAGGAATAATGGTGCAACAGGAGCTAGCAGGAGGTGATAATAGAACTGCTGTCATGTGTTGACATCTAGTGCAGCAGGAGCTAACGAGAACAGATGACAGAATTGCTGTCATGGATGTCATTACCAAAGTAATGACATAGCTGTCTAGCACAACAGGTGCTGCTATGTGTTAGCAGTAGCCACAACAGGTTGAGTTGTGGTGAAGTTCCTCACAGGTAGTGAGTGAGGTGTGCAGCCACAACTGTTGGAGTTGTGATAAAGGTCCTCACAGGCAGTGTGAGGTGTGCAGCCACAAAAATGTGAGTTGTGGTGAGTGAGGTGTGTTGTCATGTGTTTTAAGCAAGACATTGTTGCAAGACATAGTTGTATGACAACAGAAGGAGCTGCTAGTGTATATCTCTTGATATAATTGGTTTGGATTGATGAGACCATGTTGAAAATACCTCATCAGAAAATATGTCAAGGAGATGGATTAGGAACAAGAACAGATTGTATTGGTATTCATAAAAGGATCTTGGAGACCTTTTAGGAAACTTGAATATACTTGTTTCTAACATTATTCTGCAGAAGATTGGAAGAAACCATGGCTGTCATGATGAAGATTTTGCAGAAGTGTTCAGCAGGGCAAGATGGTAAGCTAAGAGAAAGTGAAGCTGAATGTCATGACCAATGTTATGACATTGATTATATGATATCAGACGGGCTGGGTTTGTTTTTCTGTTATGATACCTGATATATCTCAAGCTAAATATCAGGAAACATGTTATGACTCCTGAGTTATCTCAGGAGAGATTCAAGGCTATGTTGACCATGCCATGACCTAATTGAGCAGCACCTTGAATAGTGAAAATTAGTTTTACTTTATCAAAACTAATATTTGTTACTTCTGCACAGCCCAAGCCCAGTCTGCAGTGCTATAAAAGGAGGCGCAGAAGCAAGGGAAAAGAAAGCACTCACACCAAGAAAAACCATAGTGTAAAATAAAGGTCTAGGGTTGAGAGTCCCTTGTGTGTAAGTCACCCTTTATATCTTTTGATACATTGTGGTAGACATATTGGTAAGTGAAGAAGGCTAGTCTTCACGTGTAAAGTCTGTTTAGGAATACTTGTAATCCAAGCAATTGTCTGGTGGATGATTGTTTTGGTTAGGTAGATTCTAGGTTGTGTCTCACTCGAAGCTGTGAAGCAAGAGTGTGTGAGTTCCTTGATCAAAGCTGTGAAGCAAGATCAAGGTGTGTATGAAGTGTCTCTTCATACTGTTTTTGTAATTGTTTGATATCACTGTTGTGTGATTGAGGGGGAGTGAGTGGGTATACTCAGGTACTAGAGTGTCTCTAGGTTGAAGTGTCATTGGGTAGAGATTAAGTGAGAAGTGCAAACTGGAGGTTTGACTTTGAATTGATTCTACTAATAGTGAATTTCCTCCCTGGCTTGGTTGCCCCCAGATGTAGGTGTTGTTGATACCGAACTAGGTGAACAATTACTGTGTTATTTATCTTTCTGCATTTACAATTTTGCACTTTAAATGGTTGGATACATAGTATGACAGACTGCAGATGTTACAACAAAGGTCGTGACATTGGGACAATTTAAAGAAATTTAAATTGGCCATGGTTTGTCCTCATCCTTGTTGAGCAGAGATCAGTGTTCTTGGAACACATGTGATATGCATACCAGAATTTCAAGACCAAAGCACGTTGTGGAACTCCTCGACTCATCCTTTCTTGGCCGTTTGTTTGTGGATGCTCGACTGAGGTGAAATGGTGCTTGGTCCCGAGTTTGGTGACGAAGTCCTGGAAGTTTCTGTCAGTGAACTGTGTCCCATTGTCGGTGACTATGGCGAGCAGGACGCCGAACCTGGCGAGGATGTTCCTCTTGTAGAAACAGAGTATATTGTGCGCCGTGATCTTGGCGAGGGCTTTGGCCTCGACCCATTTGGTTAAGTAGTCGACTCCCACTATCAGATACTTATTCTGATAAGAGCCTAGGGTGAACAGACCGAGGATATCCATCCCCCACCAGGCGAATGGCCAAGGGGAGGATAGGGACTTGAGCTCGCTCGGAGGGGCGAGGTGCATGTCCCCGTGTCGCTGACACCTGTCGCACTTCTTGACGTGTTCCTTCGCCTCCTCCTGCATCGTCGGCCAGTAGTACCCAGCCCGTAAGGCTTTCCTCGCCAAGGACCTCCCTCCGAGCTACTGCGCGTTGATGCCTTCTTGTACCTCTTGCAGGACGGCCGATGCTTGGGTTTTACCGACGCATTTGAGGAGGGGAATTGAGAAGCCCCTTCGGTATAGTTTGTTGTCGAGCAGAACGTATGAGTAGGATCGTCGTTTGACCATACTGGCCTCCTTAGCATCGTTGGGGAGGCGCCTCCTGCTGAGGTAAGCGTGTATTGGAGTTGTCCAACAATTGGCGTCCCCAATGGCGTTGATGTCAAGTAGCGTTTTGGCCCTCTCCGTGCTTGGCTGCACGAGGAACTCCTGGGCGAGGGATTTGTGTCCGCCTTTCTTTTTGGGGCTCGCCAACTTTGAGAGGACGTCTGCCCAAGTGTTCTGCTCGCGAGGTACGTGTTGTATTTCCGCAAAATCGAAACTTTTCATCCGTTCCCTTATGAAGGCTAAGTACTTCGCCAGTTTGTTGTTATTTTCCCGGTATTCGCCTCGGATTGCGAGGCGACGAGCCAGGAGTCCGTGAAGATTTTTATTTCTTTAGCTCCGAGATCTTCTGTCAGGCGGAGGCCGGCCAGGAAGGCTTCGTATTCTTCCTGATTGTTGGTCGTTAGGAAGGCTAACATTAAGGAGACTTCCACGACAGTGCCCTCCTCGTTTTCGAGGATGATACCTGCGCCGCTTCCCGAGGGGCTTGAGGCGCCATCGATGAAGATGGTCCACTTGTGAGTTCCCAGGGTTGATTCTGTTGTGGGGATCATCTCGGCGACGAAGTCGGCCAAAACTTGGGCATTGAGGGCTTTTCTGCCTTCGTAGATGATATCTAACTCGGAGAGTTCCAGGGACCACTTCAGCATGTGCTCGGCCATGTCGGGCTAGCCGAGCAGCTGCTTGATAGGCTGCTCAGTTCTGACCACGTTGGTGTGGGCCAGGAAATAGTGTCGAATCCACTTGGCCGCATTGATGAGGGCCAGGGTGACTTTCTCAATCTGTTGATATCTCACTTCCGGACTGTGGAGGGCTTTGCTCGTGAAGTGGATCGGTTTTGCCCGTCAGGGGTTTCCCGGACCAGTGCGACACTCACGGCCTCATTTGACACGGCCAGGTACAAGTATAGGGTTTCCCCGGCCTCGGGCCTCGTCAAGATGGGCGGTTCTAATAGGACACGTTTGAGGTGGAGGAGGGCTTGTTCGCACTCCTCTATCCACTCGAACGTGGCCTCCTTTCTCAGCAGCTTGAAGAACGAGAGGGCGTGTTGTGCGGACTTGGCGACGAAACGGGATAGCAATGCGAACATTTCGTTGAGGGACTGTATCGACTTCTTCGTGCTCGGCGTTGCGATCTCGGAGAAGGCCCTGCACTTGTCCGGGTTCACCTCGATCCCCCGTTCGGTCAGGTAGAATCCGAGGAACTTCCCCGCACGCACTCCGAAGGTGCATTTCACCGGATTGAACCGCATCCTGCACCTTCTCGCCGTCTCAAAGACTTTCTTGAGGTACGCCATGTGATCGACCTCCATGCATGACTTGACGATCATGTCTTCCATGTAGACCTATTGCATTTCGCCAATCTCTCCTTGGAAGACTTTGTTCATCATCCGTTGGTAGGTGGCGTCGATGTTTTTTAGGCCAAAGGGCATTACGTTGTAGTAGTAGTTGCCCGACTCGGTCATAAATGCCGTGCTTTGCTTGTCGGCCTTGGCCATGGGGATCTGGTTGTACCCCGAGTATGCATCTATAAAGGATATTAGTTTGAAACCCGCCGAGTTATCGACGAGTTTGTCGATGTTGGGGAGGGGGTAGACGTCCTTATGACATGCCTGGTTGAGATCTGTGTAGTCAACGCACATCCTCCATTTTCCATTAGACTTATTGGACATCCAGGTTGAATACCGGGCTTCCGAAATAAAATTTGCCTCTAGGAGGTGTTTTACAGCTTTTTCAGCAGCCGCCGACTTTTCGGTAGACTGCCTATGCCTACGTTATACTACAGCCCTATCGGCCGGGTTGAAGGAGAGCCGGTGGTAGGCGACCTCAGGGTCGAGTCCGGGCATCTCTGCGGCGCTCCAGGCAAAGAGGTCGGTGTTCTCGCGGAGGCAGCTGTAGAAGCAAGCTTCATCTCAAAGTTTTGATGACGTCAACATCAAGATCAAGAATATTTCATCTGTGCAAAAAGGCAAACGCTTTCAAATGACCAAGATCAAGTGGAATGGAAGTGATCAACATTCAAAGCTTCATGAACATTTGACTGATCAACTTTCAAGTTTTGGACACAAGCTATGGTATATCAAAATCCATTAATTTAATTGATATACAAGTGTTCAACATCTTTATCATTTGATCACATTGCATAAGCATATTTTTAAACTATTAGAATTGGTATAACATTGTTTTTATAAGCATTTTTCTGAAAAATAGCAGTGTTAACCGATTAACCATATAGGTTAACCGGTTAACCATTTCAAATTTTAAATATTCTGGTATAACGTTCCAGTGTTAACCGATTAACCATATAGGTTAACCGATTAACACTGAACGTATTTTGAAAAATGGCTTTGTTTCAAGTTCAAAAATGGTTTGAATATTATACCAGTTCATATTTTGAATTATACTCAAATATACCTTTTGGAAAAGGTGTGTTTACACATATAAATTCTGAGTTTTTCAAATTGGAAAACAACCTCCAATAATCATTTTCAAAACATTCTTTGAATCAAATTCACCACTTTCAAATACTTTTCAAATCTTTTCAAAAGTGTTCATATTGATCATATCCTTTCATATGCATAACATTGAACACTTATGTTGAAATTAAAAGAGTGAATTTTGATCAGAAGGAGAAGATCAATCTCAACATTGATATTACCATTATTACTCTCAAATCAAAGTATTCAGATTACTTGTATTTTGACTTGTGATCCAGGATTGTTGGACACAAGGGTGAGTGTTTACAAGAGGATTGTTCTTGTACACTTGTTGATTTTTATTGTTTGATAGTAGGCCTCACTGATTGACGGTGTGATAGGTTGTACTTTATTAAACAATAGTGAAAACTCTCTTTCATGTTGAAAGGGGAGTGGAGTACTCTCGGATTGTGAGGGGAACCACTATAAATCTTGGTGTCCACTTTCCTTTTACTTTCTACTGCATTCATCACCAAGAACCTAACCAGTAAAATTTCAAGAATACCGAAAAACCGAAAAAAGTCCCTAAAAGCCTAATTCACCCCCCCCCCCCCCTCTTAGGCATACTCTGTACTTACAATTGGCATCAGAGGAGGTTAAGGTAACCTGTTCCTATCGATCCTAATGGCTTCCGCTAGTACTAACCCGGTTTTCAAAGATGGTGGAAACAGTAACAAGCCACCACTCTCTTCTAGAGAATACTTTGATTTTTGGAAAATCCGTATGAAGGCACATCTTGAGGCTCAAGGAGATAGTATATGGGAAACCATAGAAACTGGTCCGCATGTTCCTATGAGCGTCATAAATAACGTAGGCACTCCAAAGATAAAATCCTCATATGATGAAGATGACAAGAAGAGAATTTTGAATGAGAAGAAAGAAATCAACATACTTCAAAGCGCTCTTAGTATGGACGAATTCTTCCGTATATCACAGTGTAAATCAACAAAAGAAATTTGGGACACCTTGGTAGAAACGCATGAAGGGACAGCCGAAGTAAAAAGATCAAGACTTAATACTTTAAGTCAAGAATATGAAATGTTCTGTATGCAGCCTGGTGAATCTATTGTTGCCTTACAAAAGAGATTCGTTCATCTAACTAATCATCTGATTGCTCTTGGGAAGACCTTCACCAATGATGATCTCAACTTGAAAGTCCTAAGATCCTTAACAAGAGAATGGCAACCAAAAGTGACCGCTATTTCGGAAAAGAACTTCAAGAGCATGAATTAGAATTTGGAAGGCTTGAGAAGCATGAAAGTCAAGACAAGAAGTCCAAAGGAATTGCCTTGAAGATTGACACAAAGGATGACAAAAATGACGAATCTTCCGAAGACGAAAATTTCATGCTTCTAGTAAAGAAGCTTGGTAAGTTTTTTAATAATAATAACATTTCCTCTTTTTCTAAAAAGAATAGACATTTCAGGAAAAAGGAGGCACCCACATCAAACCAAGAAATTACATGTTACGAATGTGAGAAACAAGGTCACATAAAGCCAGATTGCCCGAAACTCGCAAATAAAGGAAAATTCAAAGGCAAGAAGGATTTCAAAACGAAAAAGGCTTATGTCGCATGGGACGACAACGAAGTAAGTTCATCATCGGAATCAGAAAACGATGAATGTGCAAATATGGCTTTAATGGCCTCTCACCACTCCGATGAAGAAAATGAGGTTAGTAGTTATAGATGAACTTCTAAAAGAGTGCAAGACTTTGTATAAAAGCATCTCATCACAAAAGAAAAGAATCTCATCTTTAGAAGAACAAAACTCTGTTTTTATGAAAAATATTGAAGATGAAAAACAGAAACTGATGGAGGAAAAACAAAGTCTTGTATCTAAGAATTGTGAGTCTTTATCTTTCCAAATTGTTCAACTCAAAAGAGTTTTAGAAAGATACGAAAAAGGTCAAATTGGCTTGGAAGAAATTCTGAAACATCAAAGATATCCTAATGATAAAAGTGGATTAGGATATTCTAAATTTTCAAAACCAAGCACCAATAAGACCATTTTTGTAAAAGCAAGTGAACAAGTTACTAAAGAAAAGAGAAGCAATTCTAAAAATCAGCATCAAAATCATAACAAGGTAAAAATTGCAAAGAAAAAGAATTATGTTCCTAGATATAGAAGTCATTTTCAACCTACATGTTCTTATTGTGGAATTAAAGGCCATACACCTAATGCTTGCTATGTGCGCAATATTGGTATTGCTAAGGGGCATTATGTGTGGATTGAAAAAGGTACTAACTATCAAGGACCCAAAGCAATTTGGGTACCTAACACTACCTGATTTTGTGTTGTAGGTATGCTTGAAGACAACCACTAATCAATGGTATCTTGATAGCGGTTGCTCGAAGCATATGATGGGAGACATAAACAAATTTTCAAGTCTATCATTAAAGGCCAAAGGATACGTCACTTACGGTGATGATAATAAGGGAAAAATTCTTGGAGTTGGAACCATTGGTACACCTCCATGTACAATCATCGAAGACGTTTTTTATGTGGAAGGCCTTAAACACAACCTACTTAGCATAAGTCAATTGTGTGACAAAGGGTTCCGAATCAACTTCACAAAGGAGGAATGCTTGATAGAACATGAAGTCACTCATTACATTTTGCTAAAAGGTAAAAGATATAATAACATTTTTATGATTTCTTTTGATGACTCTTCCTTGAAGGTAAAGTGTCTTATGGCGAGCAACAACGAGGCATGGCTTTGGCATAAAAGATTTGCTCACATTCACATGGAGCATTTAAACAAGTTGATAAAGCATGATCTAGTTGTTGGTCTTCCGAAGATAAAATTCATTAAGGATAAGTTATGCGATGCATGTCAAAAGGGAAAACAGACCAAGACAACTTTCAAATCCAAGCAAGTGGTTTTTACATCAAGGCCACTTCAATTGTTGCATATGGATCTTTTTGGTCCATCAAGAACAAAAAGCTTCGGAGGTAATTTCTACACCTTAGTTATTGTTGACGATTTCTCTCGATACACTTGGACATTGTTTTTAGTGCAGAAAAATGATGCTTTTAAAGCATTCAAGAAATATGAAAAGCAAATTCAGAATGAGAAATCACTCACCATAGCCTCTATAAGAAGCGATCACGGTGGAGAATTCCAAAATTCAGACTTTGAAGATTTTTGCAAAGAGCATGGAATTTCTCATAATTTTTCAGCACTAAGGACGCCTCAACAAAACGGTGTCGTAGAACGGAAGAATAGATCACTGGTGGAGCTTGCAAGGACAATGCTCAGCGACGCAAATATTCCTAAATATTTTTAGGCAGATGCAGTTACTACAGCATGCTTCGTAAGCAACCGTGTCAATATTCGACCACTCCTCAAAAAGACTCCGTATGAGTTGTTCAAGGGTAGAAAACCAAATATAGCATTCTTCCACATATTCGGATGCAAATGCTTTGTTCTCAACAACAACAAAGATAATCTCGGTAAGTTTGATGAGAAATCTGACGAAGGTATATTTCTTGGTTACTCTCTTTATAGTAAAGCATTTAGAATTTTTAATAAGAGAACACTTACTATTAAAGAATCCATTCATGTTTCGTTTGATGAGACTAACCCCTCGAAAGAGGATAATATTATTATGGATGATGATGATGATATAGTAGGTTCTTCACAACAACAAGAAGAGATTTCAAAGAATCAAGAAATACCACAAGAAGATGTCACTCAAATCATTGAAGAACATCAAGATCTTCCGAAGGAATGGAGAACACATAGAGATCACCCGATAGATAAAGTTATTGGTGATATTAGACAATGCGTTGCAACTCGACTTAATCTAAAGGATGCTTGTCTCAACATGGATTTTGTGTCTCAAATTGAACCAACCAAGATTGATGAAGCTTTAGGCGACGACCAATGGATTATAGCAATGCAAGAAGAACTCAATCAATTCGAAAGGAATCAAGTTTGGAGTCTTGTACCAAGACCAGACCATAAGCACATCATAGGAACAAGATGGGTGTTCAAGAACAAACTTGACGAGAATGGGATCATAGTTCGTAACAAAGCAAGATTGGTCGCGCAAGGCTACAACCAGGAGGAAGGAATTGATTTTGATGAAACGTTCGCTCTGGTAGCAAGGTTAGAAGCAATTAGATTACTACTTGCTTACGCTTGTTCTATGAATTTTCAGTTGTTCCAGATGGATGTCAAAAGCGCTTTCCTGAATGGCTACATCAATGAGGAAGTCTACGTCAAACAACCTCCGGGTTTTGAAGACTTCAAGAATCCCTCACATGTTTACAAACTGAAAAAGGCACTCTACGGACTAAAACAAGCACCAAGAGCATGGTATGACCGCCTTAGCAATTTCTTATGTGAGAAGGGATTTATAAAAGGAAAGGTTGACAAAACATTGTTCATAAAGAACATCAAAGGAAACACTTTATTGGTTCAAGTCTATGTCGACGACATCATCTTCGGATCAACAAACAAAGAGCTTTGCAAAGAATTTTCACTTATGATGCAAGGAGAATTCGAGATGTCCATGATGGGAAAATTGAATTATTTTCTTGGACTACAAATCAAGCAAACAAAGGATGGCATCTTCCTCAACCAATCCAAGTATTGCAAGGAATTGTTGAAGAAATTCGATATGGATAGTTGCAAGGTGATGTCCACTCCTATGGGATCCGGAACGTACGTTGATCAAGATGAATCTGGTACTCCAGTTGATATAACAAAATATCGAGGTATGATTGGTTCATTACTATATTTGACGGCAAGCCATCCTGACATTATGTTTAGCGTTTGTTTATGTGCACGCTTTCAAGCAAGTCCGAAGGAATCGCATCTCACAGCCGTAAAGAGAATCATAAAAGTATCTCAAAGGGACAATGAACGTCGGATTATGGTATCCTAAAGGTAGTATTTGTTCTTTAGTTGGTTACTCTGACGCTGACTATGCAGGATGTAAGACCGATAGAAAAAGCACAAGCGATACATGTCACATTCTCGGGAATGCATTAGTGTCATGGGCCTGCAAGAAGCAAGCGTGTGTGGCACTCAGTACAGCCGAAGCGGAATATATTGCAGCAGGAAGTTGCTGTGCACAAATTCTGTGGCTCAAGCAACAACTCCTCGATTACGGTATAGATCTCGGCTGCATTCCTCTTCGATGTGATAATACAAGTGCCATCAACATTACAAAGAACCCGGTCATGCATTCAAGAACAAAACATATAGATATCCGGCATCACTTCCTTCGAGATCACGTATTGAATGGAGATGTAGGTGTTACTTTCGTCGACACGCACAATTAACTCGCCGACATCTTCACCAAACCTTTGGCGAAAGAACCATTCTACAAAATTCGGCGAGAACTTGGGATTCTTGATGAAGGTGACATCTGACCTTTTTCTCTAATATGTGTATGCATTATTTGTGTTGTGTTTTCATGTGTATGCATTCTGTTTTTAAGTATTTTTCAAAAATTCGAGTGTGTTAATCGATTAACCATATGGGTTAACCGATCAACACTGTTAAATTTTCAATTCTGACTCAATTTTTTAATGTGTTAACCGATTAACCTATATGGTTAACCGATTAACACTGTTAAATTTTCTAAAAATCAGAAACGAAAATCAATTAAATTTTTGAAATAATATATATGATAAATGCATTTTTTATGTGGTCCATATTCTCTTAAGTATCCAAAACCCATATCCAAAATCCTATTCCCTCTTAAAGAGTTTTTGGAACTTCCCTCTTCAAACCCTAAGTTTTAAAAAACCCACTATCTCTCTCCCACTCTCTAAAGTTGGATAACTCCTCATAACCATCCCCACAACTTCTCAAACCCTAACTTCCTCAAAACCCACAACTTCAGTTCTCTCAAACTTTCATCCATGGCATCCTCACGCAAAGGAAAGGGAAAGCTTCCTGAGTATGCATCAGAATCTGATGACGACAGCATTCCAATGGAAACCACCAAAAAGAGGTGCATGGATTTTAAAGTTCGTGTTCGTCAACTTTTGCCGGTAAAGTACGTAAATCTTCGAGCTTTTCCTGCAATTTCTTTTGACTTTCCTACACTATTGGAATATCAGCGCATCGACAAGTTCGTCACCGACTCTGGTATTATTTATCCTGATCTTGTTAAAGCTTTTATGAGTAAGTTGGCTGTATATCTGGACATTGATGAGAACCACATGATCAGTTCCACCATTAGAGACCATGAGTTTGTTGAAAATTATCTACCATTGCTAAACACCTTAAGATTCCATCAAAAGGCTGCTTCCTGAGAAAAGGTGTAAACCATGTGGATGGACCTTGGGCAAATTATGATAAAATGGAGTATTACTATCAGATTTGCAGGTTCCCGAAAGAATTAGTTATTGCAAACTTTCGCACCGCTCGTATGCTGTGCTATGCCAAGAATCTGACGGTTTCTGATCGAATGCTTCATTACATTATCTGCTATGTCCTCATTCCAAAGGATTCCAACCACTCTCAGATTAATGACTTAGAGATGCAACTTTTGTATGCAATCAAGAACCGCATAAGGATCAATTGGATTCTGACCATCATGTATCATCTGCAGCAGCAACTTCAGTGCATCACACAGTTACCGTATGCTCGGTTGATTTCGAGAATTCTGGAATTAACCGAACTAGACCTTAACAGGGAACCGTCCTCCAAGATGGAACCTACAACTAATGAGATCAATGAGATTAACATTGTCAAAAATACTGGTATCATCAAAGCGGCTGACGGTACCTACAGGTATGCCGATGACGGTCATGTCCATCAAGCGTATCCAATTCCTGAAGGGGGTCTTACAAGTGAGTTTCTCTATACAACCATGATGAACCAGCATAGAGAGTCAATGAATATGCATAGAGAGACCTCCCGAGCCATTGCCTCCCTCAGAAACCTTATTCTTAACCCTCCACATTCTAACACCCGAGTTGTGGACGAAGAGATTGAAGAAGAGGATGGTAGTGAAGAAAAGGAAGAAGAGGAGGAGGATATGGCTGATGGGGACATTTAGAAGAATATGTTGTTGTTGATGTCTTTTATTGCATTGCTTTCTAGTTTTTAATGTTTTATGCTTCCATTTATGTTTGAACTCTGTTTTTATTTTTGCATTGTAACTCGTACAATATTTGCAGCATTGCTGTCGTTTAATTTCATTATGCTTTGCTTCCATACTCTTGTGATTGCTTGCATTATTGGTCTTTCTAGTTTTCTTTTTTGAAAGCTCCTTCCTTTTTGCTTATGACAAAGGGGGAGAAGAGCTTTGGCTTTCTTATGTCTATGTGTGCAGAATTTTTGCCTATGTATTCGATAGGGGGAGTTCATGGACATAGGGGGAGAAAACAAGATCATGGCCAATCATCGTCAAAAATTGCACAAGACCATTTTGGTTGTCATCATCAAAAAGGGGGAGATTGTAGAAGCAAGCTTCATCTCAAAGTTTTGATGACGTCAACATCAAGATCAAGAATATTTCATCTGTGCAAAAAGGCAAACGCTTTCAAAAGACCAAGATCAAGTGGAATGGAAGTGATCAACATTCAAAGCTTCATGAACATTTGACTGATCAACTTTCAAGTTTTGGACACAAGCTATGGTATATCAAAATCCATTAATTTAATTGATATACAAGTGTTCAACATCTTTATCATTTGATCACAATGCATAAGCATATTTTTTAAACTATTAGAATTGGTATAACATTGTTTTTATAAGCATTTTTCTGAAAAATAGCAGTGTTAACCGATTAACCATATAGGTTAACCGGTTAACCATTTCAAATTTTAAATATTCTGGTATAATGTTCCAGTGTTAACCGATTAACCATATAGGTTAACCGATTAACACTGAACGTATTTTGAAAAATGGCTTTGTTTCAAGTTCAAAAATGGTTTGAATATTATACCAGTTCATATTTTGAATTATACTCAAATATACCTTTTGGAAAAGGTGTGTTTACACATATAAATTCTGAGTTTTTCAAATTGGAAAACAACCTCCAATAATCATTTTCAAAACATTCTTTGAATCAAATTCACCACTTTCAAATACTTTTCAAATCTTTTCAAAAGTGTTCATATTGATCATATCCTTTCATATGCATAACATTGAACACTTGTGTTGAAATTAAAAGAGTGAATTTTGATCAGAAGGAGAAGATTGATCGGTGGATTTCAGTTGTGTTTTCAAACGCTGTTTGTGGTTAATTTCGCAATGTTTTTATCTAGTTTTCGAAACTTTAGTTGTTATTATCTGCATTACTCGTAGTTGTGTGTCTTCGAGTATTATTTTTAAGTTTATGTTGCTTTTGCCGTTGGTGCGTTTGATTTGGTTTCTTTTAGTGTGTTTTTGGCAGGAATGGATAGCACGACAATCGCACCGCATTCGGAGGAAAAGAAAAGGCGAAAAAGGGAACTCAGAGCTGCAACACGGGTACCCGTGTTGCACAACACGGCCTGTGTCACGAAGGACACGGCTGACAGACACGGGTGGACCAAAGCAGATGGAAAAAGAAGACTCAGACTTGCAACACGGGTGCCCGTGTCATGCAACACGGCCCGTGTTGCAGCCCTTGGAGAGGAACACGCCCCAAAAGAAGCCAGCAGCCTGACACGGCCACCCGTGTTGCACAACACGGCCCGTGTCAGGGCCACTGAACGTGAAATTTCTCTGTTTTCTGTTTTTTTGCTGTCAGACCTATTTCGAAGGGCATTTGAGACATTTCGCTATGTAATTTGAATTTAGATATAAGAGGCACATTTTAGAAAGAAGAAAAACACTTTTTTGAACGGAGATTAGGATTGGCAACTGAGAGGAGAGTTCGGCTGGAAACAGAGGATCGATCAAAAGCGGAAGCAATTGATGATCCAAGGATTTCAACGTGCATTGTAATGATCTTCTCCTTTTTAATTCTAATTACTTTTATGTTTACCAAGAACATGAGTAGCTAAACCCCCGAGTTGTTTGGGGGTGGTCCTTAATGCGATGTAATGACGTTTGTTTAATTATTCTATGAGAACTATGTTTTTACCTTAATATATTTGATTTTGCATTAATCCTATTCGTATTCATATTGGAAAGTAGAATTCGAATGGTGCTTAGGCTTAGTCTGGAAAGTCAACCTAACACTTTTGCAAAATAGTATCACGTTCGATATTGCTTAGGAATGAGGATATCCCGTATCACGTATTTTATGGTCGGAACTATTGCTTGATGTTTTTCAGGGACACTGAGGAATTAGTGAACAGGAAAATCATCAAAGGGTTTCCATTAAGGAATTAAGGCAACTAAAGTGGCCAACTGATAAATTAAGGTTAATAACTAGTATAGTAGAATAATCATACAGGGTCTTTACTCGTATAGTCTCCACTCCCCTAACACTGTTCTTAGATTGATTAATTAAGTCTGTATTTACGTGTGATATTACTCTGCTACCAAACAACCCACTAGACCTTTTGTTCAATTGAATCCTAAAAATTCCGTTAATTACTACGCAGTCCTCGAGATCGATACTTGGGACTTTTCCCTTATTACTACAATTGGTAAAAATAGTACACTTGCTATTTTCTCGATCAAGTTTTTGGCGCCGTTGCCGGGGACTGCCAAATTAACATTGTTTTTAGAATCCAAAAGAAATTTTGTTGCTCTGTGTCGCTACTGCGAAAATCGGCGCCGGCTGAACAGAAGAGTCGCCACCGTGCGTTATTTATCCCACGGGAGGGAAAGGAAACGCTCAGAGTAAACCTCGCACAACACGGGAAAGGTATGGTCATCGCAACCAAAACCTGGGTTCGGGAGTCGGTTACGCAAGGGGAAGGTATTAGCACCCCTCACGTCCGTCGTACTCGACGGGATCCACGCTTGTTTTCGGGTATAGATTGTTATTCTATCTAAACTATAGGTCAAGGGTTAAAAAGAAAATAAAATGAAAATAAAAATGACTCGGCAAAGTATCGCACTTTATGCCTACGTATTCCCGCCTGGAACGAGAAATCAGAGTCAACGTAGTTCGCCTACCTACGGGAAAGGAGGGGAAGGTTGCTCGCTAGGATATCGCATCCTATGCCTACGTACTTTCATATAGCATGAAAGATCAGAGCAAACGTAGTTCGGGCCACGTACGACACAAGTCTGTCTTGGTTGATTTTATTCCTTCTGAAAAGGTTTTCTTGATTAACAGTCCCGGCGGACAAAAATGACGTCTTGATGAGTTCACATTCTTTTACGGAAGAAGTGTCTTTTATTGAGTTTGAAATCTTTATGTGTTTTTCTGTTTGTTTTGAGAAAGAAAGAGACAGAACTCTAACCTACGGTTGCGAAGGGAAAGAAACTATCCTAATGTTATCATGCATGGGTTAAGACCTAGTGTCTATCATGCTCCTCTCTTGCACAGAGAGAAACAGAGATCCTACGGGATAGGCAGAAACAGAAACAATACCAGATATATACAGTAAAACAGTAAAATGCATGGATGCAACAGTACAAGCGAGGCAAGGGAGTCCCACTCAACCTCGAACCTAGAAAACAATAGGCAAAAGTGAACAGGCTTCACTTTCAACCCAACAGGGTAAACAGCAAACAATACAGTTCAGAAAACCAATCAATACATCAGCAAATGAAATACACCAGCAAAAGAAACAGCATCAGCAGCTCTGAATCAACAACTGGCTTCAAGTAATCTCCAAACAGCTACAGGCTTCAGCAAGCATCAGTCTCCATCTCCATGGCCTTCAGACAAGGGCATTGATCATCTGTCTTCTATCTGCAATGGCTTTTCTTCAAGCTCAAACCTCCAGGATGAGGGATCAGTCACAAGAGTGAATTGGGTGTTAAGCAATCAGTTGACTACCAAGGGTGGTGAACAGACTGCTTCTAACACAAGAGACATTTTCTCTCAAGAGTTCTATCTCATAGACACCATCACCAAGCCTTCCAAAGGAAGGGGGTGAGTGTCTTAGAGAGACTCTGAATCACAGAGAAGAATGGATGCAGACAAGGCAATCCATGTTTGAGAAACAAACTTTCTAACCTAGAGCTCTGCCTAGCTCCTAAACCCTAGTCTCCTCAGCAGCTGCTAGCAAAAACATCCTCTTCAACTCTGGCAGTTGATCTTCGATCCTTGGATCTCCACTGGTCTTCATCTCCTCAAGTCTTCAGCTTCCCCAGGGCCCCAGACAAGCCCAATACCCAAACAAACAAGCAATAATCCCCAGAGGGCACACCACACCAGACAATCAGATATACAGACAGTAATAATAGCAGTAGGGGAATCCTGACTTTTCTAAGGGATCTAGTAGCTACCCATAGCCCTTATAGTCCCATAACTAATCTATTCAAGCCCTAAGTCCTGAGGGAAATGAAATCAAACTTCTTAAGTTGTCACCTAAAACCCTAGTTTTGTACATGATGTTCAAACCTATTTTAATCACCTACAATTAACTTTTAAAAATGGGAACTAAAATATTTCTACAAGTTGAATATCTCATCTAAACAATATGAAAAGAATGACCAAAAAATATTAAAGCATGTAAGAGAACAAAAATTATTAAAATGATGCATGAAATGAAACTATTTAATATGACATTTATTTAGAAAATATGGAAAAAATATGAAATAAAAATAAAAATGAAATTTTATTTTTCTATAATATTCTAGACATCCTAAAGAAAATATGGTAAAAAGAATGGATTAAAATGCATTTTTTATGAATTAGTTATGAATTTATGAAATTGGTAAAAATTAAAAATGGAATTAAGAAAATAAAATTGAATTGAAATGAGGGAGGGGGGTTAGAATAGTAACCACGCGCAGTTCAATTCTGGATGGGCCACACAGACAGGGGTGCGTATAGCAGTTTACCAAGGCCCAGCTTCAATTCAGAATCAATGAAATAATAAAACGCGCTGGGGGGTGAGGAAAGTAACAGATTCACGTTAGAAATTGGAATCGGGCTCACATGGGGGGTGGGATTAACACATTTCAACTCAGGCCCGCCCGTTTCAATTAATGAAACGGTGCGTTTTGGCCTCAACTCAAATTCCCTCCAATAATCAGATTAAATGCTGGCCCTAGGATCTCCTTCTAAGTCAAAGGTCTACCACGAATTGAAGGGCCCAGATTATATCTTCTCCAACTGATCTGCAACTAGGGTTTCAATCACCATGAGAGCTCATGCACGAGCAAGCTTTACACCCTTCTGTTCTCCTTCTACACGCAGTGAAATGCCACGCCATAAACATGAAACATGCTCAGAATTCATCACTCTACAATCCTATGATCCTAATTCAGTCTAAAACTCAATGAAACTCTCAACCCGATCGAGGTAAAATCTGGTCACCATGGATATGCACTGAGATGCATCACCACAATCCTCAATCAAACTTAACATAAACTAGTCTATGCCTAATGGAGATCAACCTGCGCTATCCAGCTAAAATTCTAATGGATTAACCTAAGAGTTCTTCACCCTAACAGTTTGTTGCACCTGCTAATCAACATCACCAAACCTCTCCAAATTCATTCTACTTGTTCTCCTAACCACCTAGATTGCATCTAAACTAATAAAATCATGTTAAACTAACTGAATCAAGCAAATCGAATGCAAACATACCTGGTGCAAAAGCTTGAAAACAGCTATGGAAGATTGAGGATCTGAGGCTTTTGAGACTTGGATCTTGATCCACAAACTCAGTACTCAATTCTGTATGCAAAATCTTGGAGATTCCTTGCTTGAATTATGCTGTCCACTTGAGATTGTGATTTTGATGTTGATGAAAAAGATGCTCGAAAATGGATGATAATCACTTGATCCTTGCTTCAATTATGATCTATGATGATGATGGAACAAGATTGAATTGATGTGGATGAGAATTGGTGAAGGTTTTGTGAGATTGGAATGAAAACTTCAATGGAAAAGTATGAGAAATTTGTGGAATTCTTGGTGCAAATGAAGCCAACCCTTGCCAAATTCTCATTTCATGAATATATAGACCCCAATGGTACATTCTAGATCCATCTTGCACATTCCCTTGTTTTCCAACTTTGATCCATTTTGGTTATGTTTCTTCAATTACAAGTAACCAAAGATAACTTCTTTTTTTCCTTCTAAACTCAAAAAAGTGTTTGAACCATTGTTCTTAGAATTGTTTTTCCATTCAAAATCATATATTGGAAGTCTCCATTTGGACTTAGAAATCTCCCAAACCATTTTCCATCTTGAATTTATTCACTTTATAAGCCATTTTAGTTCATATTTTGACCAATTATGCAACATCATGCTATGAGCTTCTCCAATAACTTGTGACCTTCTTTCTAGACTTAAAATCCCATTTGGAGCAAGTTTGATGTTGTAAGTTTTTCCATTTGAGGCCTCCTTGTATGAGTTTTGGGTATAGGTCAAAATGACCTGTAATTCACAAATGTCCAAAATACCCTTTGCTTGCCAAGACCATAAGTTGAGTTCTCCACATCATATGAAGGCATGCTATACCATTCTAGAAAGCTAAGACAATGAGGAACAATTCTTATGTTTACCAAGAATTCATTTGAAATCTCCTTGAGGGGCAAAACTAGCTTGGAAGTCAAGTCACTTTCACAGACAAAAATTCAGACACCTCAGATGACCTGTAACTTGCAAGGACCATAACTTGAGTTCTATAAATCTCCTTGAGGTCTTCCACCACTCAAATTAAAGGTCTTGAGATCCTCTACAAGTTTCATGTTGGCCAAGAAGCCATTTGAAGCTAGCATTTTGACTTATCTTGCTTGGAAATTTGACCTAAACTAGGGGATTTTACAGAGAAACCCTAATTTAGTAACTCCTCTTCTCCTTGATTTCTCTTGAATTCTCCTTGGCATATCTCCATATCCTTCTTCACATGTCCAATGTTGATCCCCACATTTCTCCAATAGACTTGAATGCCCTCTTAAGTCAGTCAATTGACCTAGGGTTGACCTAGGGTTGACCCAGATGAAACCCTAGTTGACTGTCTTCAACTGTAGCTCTTGTGCTCTCATCAATGATTTGTCTCCTTCTCCAAATGACTTTTTAAGTCTCTCATAATGTCTAGATACTCTCCAGGCCTTCACTCACAGCTCACAATCCTCTTGTTGATCCTCAGATACCCTCAGCTAGGAGATGGACTCAAGGCTTGATCTGCTGAACTCTTTGCTTTCAAATTCTTTCCTGATGACTTGAATGAGATGGAATTAGGATAATAACCTCATGATAGGTCTCTAGAGATGAGAATCATGATTGGTCCCCTGTTGAATGACTTGCTATGCTTATGCTATGCAGATGGTTAGTCTATGTCCATGACTCTATATGCAAATGCTAATGATAATGAAACATAAACCAAGGAATAAGGTTGGGCAAATTTTAGGGTGCAACAGCTGCCCCTATTCAAGCGACTTGGACCCGATTGGGTGAAGAGCCCGGAGCCTTCAGACATTCGCGGTACGAGACGGTTGGATACTAGTGAAACCAGAAATTTGCCAACCGCAGAAATAAACTGCGCCCCTGCTTGGGGAACGACATTCATCAGCTGAATCTGACTGTTACAGTAACCCACTGATCTCGCGCGACCGTGCTGGGGATTGCCTTCATCGTTCTGAAGAGGATTCTGTCACCACAAATTGCTTGCTTGTCCACGTTAGGACTCCGTCTGTCATCAATATGAAGAAATCTCAACTAAAACCTGTCCACGTTAGGACTCCACTTACTGTTAATCCCAGAAAACTCTCGGCAACTCCGCTGGGGATAATTCGTCTGTATTTCCATAAACTGAATCGTCCACGTTAGGAATAACATTCTTCCATGTTAGGAATAACACTTGTCCACGTTAGGAGTACCCTCTGTCCACGTTAGGAATCATCTTTTCTGCGTCTGTCCACGTCAGGACTAACCCTTTCATCTTTCCACGTCAGGAAGCAATCTTCTTTCCACATAAGGGGAACTATACAAATCTGTCCACGTAAGGACTCCAATACCACTTGACATGTCCGCGTCAGGATTCCAATCTTTCCACGTAAGGAATACATCATTCTTCCACGTCAGGAACCAACTTCTCTTGCATCTGTCCACGTAAGGACCCCAATTTCTCCGCGTAAGGAATAAACTTCTTCTTCCACGTTAGGAATATCTTCTTTGATCTGTCCGCGTCAGGACTAAACACTTCCACGTCAGGAATAATCTCTTCCTTTCCACGTCAGGAATCGGTCTTGACAGGTCCGCGTGAGGACTCAATCTTTCCACGTAAGGAATAAACTCGTCTTTCCACGTAAGGAATCATTTTTCTTCCACGTAAGGAACGCTCTTGATATGTCCGCGTAAGGACTCTGATCTTTCCACGTAAGGAATACCGAATTTCCGATATGTCCGCGTCAGGACTCATTTTTTCACGTAAGGAATGCCATCTTAATCTGTCCGCGTAAGGACTCCACTCTTTCCACGTTAGGAATCACCTTCTGATATGTCCGCGTATGGACTCAATCTTTTCCGCGTTAGGAATTTCCGTCTCTTTTCCACGTAAGGAATCAATTTCTCTTTCCACGTAAGGAATCCTCTTCTGATATGTCCGCGTATGGACTCAATCTTTCTGCGTAAGGAATACCAACTTCTTTCCGCTTTGTCCGCGTCAGGACTACATTTTTCCACGTAAGGAATGCCATCTTAATCTGTCCGCGTAAGGACTCCACTTTTTCCACGTTAGGAATCACCTCTTCCTTTCCACGTTAGGAATAAATTCGTCTTTCCGCGTAAGGAAACCATCTTCTTTCCACGTAAGGAAACATTGTCTTTCCACGTAAGGAGAACATCGTCCACGTTAGGACCCACCTTTCCACGTCAGGAACACCATCTTAATCTGTCCACGTAAGGACTCCAATCTTTCCACGTAAGGAATGTCGTCATTTCCACGTAAGGAAACTATCTTTTTCCACGTAAAGAATCATCTCTTTCCACGTAAGGAATCCAATTTGATATGTCCGCGTAAGGACTACATCGTCCACGTTAGGACCCACTTCTCCCCGTTAGGAATAATAATCTCTTTGATTTGTCCACGTCAGGACACTGATCTCATCTTGATTTGTCCACGTAAGGACTACATCTTTTCTGCTGAGAATGAATCTTGTCCATGTCAGGACTTAGTTCTCCATGGATCCCAACCCACAAACTTCTTAGCACTGACGTGACAGCGACTTTGAGATGGACCCCACTGGGGATATCTGGAAACCAACTATCGGACGCCTGCTCTGATAACCGGCGGTGGCCTCTGACATTCTGATTCATGGAACCTGTCGATGACAAATAACTCTGCTTGGGGACAAGGAGAGATTTATCCTGGCAACTCTGGTGGGGAATACTGTCGAAACTGACATTATCATTGAATATCTCATGCCAAAATCTTGAACGTTTGGTAATTCATTTGAGCAAGAACTCTCTCCACCTGAACTGCTAGAGTACAGAAACTGCTTCAACAAAATAAATGCTGAAGATAATGCCGACTCCGCTGGGGATAGCCAGGTGCTACAGGATTATTCCAGCAAAATAAATGCTGTAAGAGTGAAGTCGACTCAGCTGGGAAATTAGGAACTTAAACCAAACACCTTGTTGAAGTAGCATCCTGCTGGGGAATATAACTCTGCTGGGGAATAGCAGATGTGCACAGTACGATTGGATTTCTGCTGGAGAGTGAACTGATATTACACAGTATCCCTGACAAAATAAATGCCAGGACCCACAACCAACTCTGCTGGGGAGAGTCTTGATCTTCGAGTTCCACTGGGAGGAAAGAACACTTGCTGAAAAGAGAGAACTCCGCTTCGGGGATACTAACATGCCCCCAGCTTGCCCCTGAATCTGCAACAGTTTTGGAATGGACCCTACAGTCCTTGTATCTTGACAACCAGACATGGACGGCTTTTACATTTTGGACCTCGAAGGGGTGTTTCAAGAACATAACTTCCGTGCTTCTAGGGTGACATGCCCCAGTTTCGCAACAATCTTTTGTCTCTGATCGACTGTGTCGTGGAGCACTGCCCATAGCTATGAGAGATTCGCCAAATCTTGACCTGACTGCCCCGGATTTACTGATTCTAGGATGACCGACTCTACCTGAATTAATCAGTATAGCTTGCCCCAGTTCACGAAATATTTGGGCATTCTGCATTTTCTCCTGATCATACCTTCCACTGTAGGAATCTCTCCTGTCGGCATGCGCTTACTCGCAAGTAACACAAGTTGTTCTGCGTAAAAGATATATTAAACGCAATGCATATGACAGTTTTAAAATCCAGGTCTGTTCACTAAACAATTTTGTGACATGTAATGAATCAATTATCAAAATGTCAATATGAAAGCTGGTAAGAGGAACCCTTTTAGGAGTCAGAATCAACGAGATCTTTACTGACGTATGCCCTCGGACAAAACCTGTTTCAATTAGGACTTTTGCGGGTTGTAACGTGGTCAGGTTCATGGTTAACAAGGAAAGATATAGGCTCAAAATTGTTTTGACCCACCCATTCTTCGTGATGTTCTCCAATCCTATGTTCAGCTAATCTGACTTCCGCGTTCACCTATTAAAGGTGGAATGATGGGAGTGATGGATCAGGATACCACACATTTTTTGTTTTTGAGTGACAGTCATTTGCTTTTCGTCTTTGGGTGCCTAGAATCACACGACTTTTGTCCTTTTCGAGGATTTGTTCTTTTCTTTGACGATCCTTTTCGTCTTTCGTTTTTTCGTTCCCTAACTTTTGCCTGGACTGAGTATCTTTTGAGATTCTTTTGATTTTCCAGTCCAGCGGGATGCCCCTGTTTTTGCCTAAGTCATTTGCTTTCAAGTTTTGACTTAGCGGGCTTTTGATTCTTTTTGCTTTTCGTTCTCTCTTTTTTTTTGAACAAGTCGTGTGACACTGGTTTGTCTGACTTCTTGTGGAGTAATGTGACTGTTTCACTCTTTGTCGGCAAGGTTTAACCATTGCGGTTCTTTAGGCACGACTTATACAAGTGCGATTTATCCTCAACCGGACACTCTTTCTACGATTCAAACGCTTGGTCAAACTAACTGACACCTACCCTGCCCCGGGTTGAGATTTAGGTTTTTTTTCATTTTCAAAAGAAACTCCTACTACTGGCTCAAAGGGGTTATCAAGGGATTATCTTCCTTATATCTCCGGTGTTTATGGATTGAAACAATGCCTGTATCTCATCAACAGGTTCTTTATCCAAAGGCATACGATCGGAATATTATTCGTCATCTGTTTTCGTCATCCTCCCCAGATTCCTGCTAAAACAAGCATTAAGCATTAAAGAAAAACAAAGAGTGAACACGACTGGATTAATTCAAAACATGCATATTCATTTCGTTTATTAATATCAATTGAAAAACAACAAGTTTTAAGAGCGAAATTTGCAATTACACAGAAAAGAAACTACAAATGTGAGGACATGAACAAGATAACATGAAAAATGTCGGCGTCTCGGAACTGGACTTCCTGTACTCTGACTTATTGGTGAGTCAATCATCCTCAGAAGCTATCATCAGGGGTAGTCTACTGCTGTCTCGATCTTCTTTCAACGGCCCGATCAAACTTGGGAAACCTTTTCATCACCCCGGCTTTTGCTTGTCTATGTCTTTGCACCACCTTGGGGACCCTATCGGAGAAGTTAATGACCCTGCTGTCGATTAAATCTTGGACGGTATGCTTGAACGCGTGACAACCTTCAATGTCATGTCCGGGAGCCCCGGAGTGGAATTCACAGTGCCTGCTCGCATTATAGCCATCCGGCGGAGTGCCGGTTATTGGCGCCAGAGTTCTTTTCTCCACCAAGTTCAATCTTAGTAGTGTCTGTAACAACTCTGCGTATGTTGAGGGAGGCTTCTCAAACACCCTCCTCGGCTTCTTTCCCCGAATTCTTTGTTGAGCTGGATACTGGCCTCTTGTAGGCTGCTGGCTTTGCTCGGGCGATTCCTTGGGCTCACGCGTTATCATCCTTAAGTTCAACCCTGGCATCGGCAACTGTTGTGGACATGGAGACTTAGCTTCCAGTGGCTCTGGGACATACCTCGATTCATCTGCAACCTCTGGCGGAGAAATGGGAATATCAGTCCCTGCAATTCTCATGCCCCCCGGTACAAACTCAATTATTTTCTCATCCAGCAAATCTTGAATCTTATGCTTAAAAGCTTTGCATTTTGCAATGTTATGCCCCGGTGCTCCGGAGTGGAAGGCACAATGGGCGTTCAGGTCATAGTCTGGTGGTGGCTGCCCTGTCAGTGGAACCAAAATGCGGGGCTCAGCCAGTTGAAGTTGGAACAAGAGTTGCACCAGCTGATCATAATCCACAGGGATCTCATCAAATACTCTGTTAGAAGATCTCATCCTCTTACCACCCCTTCTTGGGTTGTCCTGCAAAACCAATTGCGACTGCTGACGAGGAGAATTCTGAGCTTCGAATCGTGGGGAAGGTCTCTTAAACCTATCCTGCGTGGGTAATGGTTCTTCAGACCCCTGAGGAGCAGATAAGCCAGCCTCGTCTTCCGACATTTGCCCTCCTTCTCTCCGGAGTACATTCCTTAATACTTCAGCCATCAACCCTATCTGTGCCTTCAGTCGGCTGTTCTCTTCTTCTAGCGTCTCTTGATTCGAGCGCAACTCTTGCATATCTTTCGTGAATTGCCCCAGCTGGCCTCGAACATTCGTTAATTCTGCTTGAACCCGTTTGACTGCTACCTCCATAAGTTGGCGTATGCGGCCTGGGAGAAAACCTTGATGCTCTAGCTGAGCAAAGTCGGCAGCTCTATCATTAGCCCGTGCCATCAGAGGCTGCACCGTATCCTGCAGCTGCTTCTGATTCTCGGCCATGGCCTCCATTACTCCTATGATCCGTGTTATGTGGTCGCGCACGTCTTGCATCTCAGTCGGATCCTGACTCATGACTTCCTTGCTGCTGCTCCTAGTTGAATGCCAGGGAATTCTTCGGTCGCTAATCTTGGAAGACCTGGTGGATACAGGAGATGAGATACAATTTAATAATTACCTGTAATGCAACATGCATGCAATGCAATGTGTCTGTGCCTTAGGGAAGTTCATTCCCCCAGTTCTAGTGCGAAGGTGCCGGTGCAATGACAGTGTTGACAATAGGAATATCAGAGCTGAATCATAGAAAGCCTCATATATTGCAGAGAGAATGAATAAGCCCAGGGTACAATATCACTGAGAATACAAAGAAGGCATGACCTCAACCAACAATCCTGGTGATGGTCAGCACTATGCAAATAAAGCTTCCAAGTAACTACATGCAATGATCAAATCCTCCCAAAAGTCTGGTACTCCTCTATCAACTTCTTGGTCTCCGGATGGCTTGGTCGATCAAGCAGCCCTTCAACAAGCTGGTTTCTCCTTTTAAGGACACGGCGTACGTCTTCAGCAGTTTCTTCCCAGGTTGCTTCTCCGAAGCAATCTTCTAGCTTTCGCTTTTGAGACACTGCTTCATCTCTGGATTTGATTGCCTTATTCAGTGCATGCTGGACACTATACCGGTTCATCACTTCCTCCTCACACTTCTTGATGCTAGACTTCAACTTCTCTTCGAGGTCGGAAATTTGCTGCTTCAGCTTATCTTCCCTCTTCTTGTTGTTAGTGAGTGTAGCATTCCAAGTCTTATTGCAAGAGGAGATCTCTCGGTGTGCTGCGTCAAGCGCTTTCTTTTTTGCTTCCAGCATGTCATGGGAACTTCTGAACTCTTGCCCCAGACGTTCACGCTTTTTCTTTTCCTCGGTCAATTCAGCTCTTAACCTGTTTACCAGCTCGATCTGTTGTTGGAAAGCGTATACGGCCTTGTTTTTCTCGCTGCATGCCTGGGCTAGCTCTTGTTCTAACCCTTCATTAACCTTCATCAAGGCTTCCTTCTCCTTCACAACTTGCTCGTAGACTTCCCTAGAAACAGTAGTCGGTTCTGCTACCGGAACGGGAACAAGAATTGGTGCATCTGGAAACGGCATCTTCAACTGACTAGCCCTCTCCTGAATCCAAGCTCTATAAGGTGCATAGGCCTGACAGTCATTCTTTCCTAACAACGGCTTCCCTTTGCGGTTAATACGCGTCCAGGCATGCTGCAACTTGGCTAATAACTCCCCCTTCACATCTCCGGTGAAGTACAGAGATTCCTGTACTTCCTCCTCCTGAGGTGGACTCTTCAGCGCATATCCGAACTGACGAATGAATAGAGAAGGGTTGTAGTTGATACACCCTTTTCTTCCTATCAACGGCACATTAGGGTACCCAGAACAACTGAAGATGAGCTCAGATCCCAACAGATCTCGATCAAACCACACAACATCTTCGGAAAATAGCCTCATCAGGCGCTCTGGCCAACCAACTGGAACTGTGGTCTCTGCAGCAGCTCCTCTCTTAGGAAGGTGACTTTCAAACCACATACTCAACAAGGGTACACACAGATGAACATTCTTCCCTCTTCCCTTCTCATTCTTGTAATGCAGTGAGTGGTAGAGATCTCCGAGTAAGGTAGGTACAGGATTACCAGCGGCAAACAAGTAGAAAGCATCGAAGTCCACAAAATCCGGTATATTGGGGAATAAAACTATGCCATAAATGCACAAAGCCAACACAGCATTGAAAGCAACCCAGCACCCGCTCTTGGCGTACTCTTGGGCTTTACCAACTAAGAATTGGAGTGAGAAGCCTGGAACTCCACGGGAAACAGTAGTCACAAGTTCAGAAGCATCAATATGCAAGGCTTTTGCCAAATCCTCTGGCTTGGGCTTGACGTCATAATGAATGAACGGAACCTGGTTCTGCACGGGCAGCTCAACATACTCAGCGTATTCCTCCAAGGTTGGTCCCATAATAAAGTCAGAGAACGTGAAGCACCTCAAAGCAGGGTCGTAGAATTGCATCAAAGCATACAGCCCATCTAACTCTACCTCTGTAGGTTTGCACACCAATCTCAATAGTCTACCATAGCTCATCCGGAAGCTCCTACGAACACCCTCATCAGCGAGAGAGATCAACCCAAGTAGAGGAACAATATCAGGAGTAGGCAATTTGTAAGCAACTGTTCTCCGTAAACTAGTCATGATCAAAACTCAGAAGTCTGGGCACTAGAACTAGGGAAATGCAAATGCACCTGCAGCACAGACACACGTTAGTGAAATGCAAATGATAATGGATATGCAAGCAATGCAATGCAAGTAACATGCAACAGGGACCAAAGCTGTAGCTGAATAGCCTAAACCCAATCAAGAAAGGTCTCAGATAGACCATCCAGAAGTCATCAAACCCTGGTCTCAGATAGACCTGAAATAAAACTCCAACACTGGTCTCTGACAGACCTCAAACCATAACTCCAACTGGTCTCTGATAGACCTCCAATCACATCTATAATTGGTCTCTGACAGACCCCATAACACATCTCCAAATGGTCTCTGACAGACCTCAGAACACATCTCCAAATGGTCTCTGACAGACCTCAGAACACATCTCCAAATGGTCTCTGACAGACCTCATAACTCTCCATAAATAACCAGGATCTCTGATCAAGAAATAACCGGTAGTCTGGAGGTCTAGTTACCTGCATAACCCTGAATCCCCTCACAGGTGGGTGGCCCTATAACTGGCACAAGGTACGGCATCCTATGCGGTCGTCGGCGTCACAGACTTTCAGGGTTGATGATACGATTCCCAGAAGGAGTGGCATCATCAATTCCTGAAGAGGCCTCACTTAGCCAACTTCCAAATGATCGGTCCCCAGAGTCGACAATCCAACTAACCAGCAACCCACGCCAACCAAAGGAAGGGGCAGGAGGCCAACCAGAGGAACCTCGTCTGAGTGTAGATTTCGTGGGACACCAAAGCAAGCAAAGCAAGCGGGCGCCCACTAATTTCTACTCTAATTCTAGGTGCACTCAAGCCCAGGTCCGGCTTCTCACTCAATATCAGAACACCCGTCACACCCCAAATACAGCAATAATAATCAATATACAAAGCTGAAAATACAAGGTTAGAAATATAAAATAACTCCATACAAAATCCTCGACGGGAAAACAAGCGTTAGGATTGACTCTCTCAAAGGACGTTGGATCCCAAATGCATAAGAACCATCGCAGTCCTTAGCAGCCAGGGGACGTTGGATCCCCAGCAGAGTCGCCAGCTGTCGCTACTGCGAAAATCGGCGCCGGCTGAACAGAAGAGTCGCCACCGTGCGTTATTTATCCCACGGGAGGGAAAGGAAACGCTCAGAGTAAACCTCGCACAACACGGGAAAGGTATGGTCATCGCAACCAA